>OU696596.1:28194-628194 GCA_916048095.2 Sacculina carcini
CCTAACCTAACCTAACCTAACCTAACCTAACCTAACCTAACCTAACCTAACCTAACCTAACCTAACCTAACCTAACCTAACCTAACCTAACCTAACCTAACCTAACCTAACCTAACCTAACCTAACCTAACCTAACCTAACCTAACCTAACCTAACCTAACCTAACCTAACCTAACCTAACCTAACCTAACCTAACCTAACCTAACCTAACCTAACCTAACCTAACCTAACCTAACCTAACCTAACCTAACCTAACCTAACCTAACCTAACCTAACCTAACCTAACCTAACATAACCTAACCTAACCTAACCTAACCTAACCTAACCTAACCTAACCTAACCTAACCTAACCTAACCTAACCTAACCTAACCTAACCTAACCTAACCTAACCTAACCTAACCTAACCTAACCTAACCTAACCTAACCTAACCTAACCTAACCTAACCTAACCTAACCTAACCTAACCTAACCTAACCTAACCTAACCTAACCTAACCTAACCTAACCTAACCTAACCTAACCTAACCTAACCTAACCTAACCTAACCTAACCTAACCTAACCTAACCTAACCTAACCTAACCTAACCTAACCTAACCTAACCTACACCTAACCTAACCTAACCTAACCTAACCTAACCTAACCTAACCTAACCTAACCTAACCTAACCTAACCTAACCTAACCTAACCTAACCTAACCTAACCTAACCTAACCTAACCTAACCTAACCTAACCTAACCTAACCTAACCTAACCTAACCTAACCTAACCTAACCTAACCTAACCTAACCTAACCTAACCTAACCTAACCTAACCTAACCTAACCTAACCTAACCTAACCTAACATAACCTAACCTAACCTAACCTAACCTAACCTAACCTAACCTAACCTAACCTAACCTATCCTAACCTAACCTAACCTAACCTAACCTAACCTAACCTAACCTAACCTAACCTAACCTAACCTAACCTAACCTAACCTAACCTAACCTAACCTAACCTAACCTAACCTAACCTAACCTAACCTAACCTAACCTAACCTAACCTAACCTAACCTAACCTAACCTAACCTAACCTAACCTAACCTAACCTAACCTAACCTAACCTAACCTAACCTAACCTAACCTAACCTAACCTAACCTAACCTAACCTAACCTAACCTAACCTAACCTAACCTAACCTAACCTAACCTAACCTAACCTAACCTAACCTAACCTAACCTAACCTAACCTAACCTAACCTAACCTAACCTAACCTAACCTAACCTAACCTAACCTAACCTAACCTAACCTAACCTAACCTAACCTAACCTAACCTAACCTAACCTAACCTAACCTAACCTAACCTAACCTAACCTAACCTAACCTAACCTAACCTAACCTAACCTAACCTAACCTAACCTAACCTAACCTAACCTAACCTAACCTAACCTAACCTAACCTAACCTAACCTAACCTAACCTAACCTAACCTAACCTAACCTAACCTAACCTAACCTAACCTAACCTAACCTAACCTAACCTAACCTAACCTAACCTAACCTAACCTAACCTAACCTAACCTAACCTAACCTAACCTAACCTAACCTAACCTAACCTAACCTAACCTAACCTAACCTAACCTAACCTAACCTAACCTAACCTAACCTAACCTAACCTAACCTAACCTAACCTAACCTAACCTAACCTAACCTAACCTAACCTAACCTAACCTAACCTAACCTAACCTAACCTAACCTAACCTAACCTAACCTAACCTAACCTAACCTAACCTAACCTAACCTAACCTAACCTAACCTAACCTAACCTAACCTAACCTAACCTAACCTAACCTAACCTAACCTAACCTAACCTAACCTAACCTAACCTAACCTAACCTAACCTAACCTAACCTAACCTAACCTAACCTAACCTAACCTAACCTAACCTAACCTAACCTAACCTAACCTAACCTAACCTAACCTAACCTAACCTAACCTAACCTAACCTAACCTAACCTAACCTAACCTAACCTAACCTAACCTAACCTAACCTAACCTAACCTAACCTAACCTAACCTAACCTAACCTAACCTAACCTAACCTAACCTAACCTAACCTAACCTAACCTAACCTAACCTAACCTAACCTAACCTAACCTAACCTAACCTAACCTAACCTAACCTAACCTAACCTAACCTAACCTAACCTAACCTAACCTAACCTAACCTAACCTAACCTAACCTAACCTAACCTAACCTAACCTAACCTAACCTAACCTAACCTAACCTAACCTAACCTAACCTAACCTAACCTAACCTAACCTAACCTAACCTAACCTAACCTAACCTAACCTAACCTAACCTAACCTAACCTAACCTAACCTAACCTAACCTAACCTAACCTAACCTAACCTAACCTAACCTAACCTAACCTAACCTAACCTAACCTAACCTAACCTAACCTAACCTAACCTAACCTAACCTAACCTAACCTAACCTAACCTAACCTAACCTAACCTAACCTAACCTAACCTAACCTAACCTAACCTAACCTAACCTAACCTAACCTAACCTAACCTAACCTAACCTAACCTAACCTAACCTAACCTAACCTAACCTAACCTAACCTAACCTAACCTAACCTAACCTAACCTAACCTAACCTAACCTAACCTAACCTAACCTAACCTAACCTAACCTAACCTAACCTAACCTAACCTAACCTAACCTAACCTAACCTAACCTAACCTAACCTAACCTAACCTAACCTAACCTAACCTAACCTAACCTAACCTAACCTAACCTAACCTAACCTAACCTAACCTAACCTAACCTAACCTAACCTAACCTAACCTAACCTAACCTAACCTAACCTAACCTAACCTAACCTAACCTAACCTAACCTAACCTAACCTAACCTAACCTAACCTAACCTAACCTAACCTAACCTAACCTAACCTAACCTAACCTAACCTAACCTAACCTAACCTAACCTAACCTAACCTAACCTAACCTAACCTAACCTAACCTAACCTAACCTAACCTAACCTAACCTAACCTAACCTAACCTAACCTAACCTAACCTAACCTAACCTAACCTAACCTAACCTAACCTAACCTAACCTAACCTAACCTAACCTAACCTAACCTAACCTAACCTAACCTAACCTAACCTAACCTAACCTAACCTAACCTAACCTAACCTAACCTAACCTAACCTAACCTAACCTAACCTAACCTAACCTAACCTAACCTAACCTAACCTAACCTAACCTAACCTAACCTAACCTAACCTAACCTAACCTAACCTAACCTAACCTAACCTAACCTAACCTAACCTAACCTAACCTAACCTAACCTAACCTAACCTAACCTAACCTAACCTAACCTAACCTAACCTAACCTAACCTAACCTAACCTAACCTAACCTAACCTAACCTAACCTAACCTAACCTAACCTAACCTAACCTAACCTAACCTAACCTAACCTAACCTAACCTAACCTAACCTAACCTAACCTAACCTAACCTAACCTAACCTAACCTAACCTAACCTAACCTAACCTAACCTAACCTAACCTAACCTAACCTAACCTAACCTAACCTAACCTAACCTAACCTAACCTAACCTAACCTAACCTAACCTAACCTAACCTAACCTAACCTAACCTAACCTAACCTAACCTAACCTAACCTAACCTAACCTAACCTAACCTAACCTAACCTAACCTAACCTAACCTAACCTAACCTAACCTAACCTAACCTAACCTAACCTAACCTAACCTAACCTAACCTAACCTAACCTAACCTAACCTAACCTAACCTAACCTAACCTAACCTAACCTAACCTAACCTAACCTAACCTAACCTAACCTAACCTAACCTAACCTAACCTAACCTAACCTAACCTAACCTAACCTAACCTAACCTAACCTAACCTAACCTAACCTAACCTAACCTAACCTAACCTAACCTAACCTAACCTAACCTAACCTAACCTAACCTAACCTAACCTAACCTAACCTAACCTAACCTAACCTAACCTAACCTAACCTAACCTAACCTAACCTAACCTAACCTAACCTAACCTAACCTAACCTAACCTAACCTAACCTAACCTAACCTAACCTAACCTAACCTAACCTAACCTAACCTAACCTAACCTAACCTAACCTAACCTAACCTAACCTAACCTAACCTAACCTAACCTAACCTAACCTAACCTAACCTAACCTAACCTAACCTAACCTAACCTAACCTAACCTAACCTAACCTAACCTAACCTAACCTAACCTAACCTAACCTAACCTAACCTAACCTAACCTAACCTAACCTAACCTAACCTAACCTAACCTAACCTAACCTAACCTAACCTAACCTAACCTAACCTAACCTAACCTAACCTAACCTAACCTAACCTAACCTAACCTAACCTAACCTAACCTAACCTAACCTAACCTAACCTAACCTAACCTAACCTAACCTAACCTAACCTAACCTAACCTAACCTAACCTAACCTAACCTAACCTAACCTAACCTAACCTAACCTAACCTAACCTAACCTAACCTAACCTAACCTAACCTAACCTAACCTAACCTAACCTAACCTAACCTAACCTAACCTAACCTAACCTAACCTAACCTAACCTAACCTAACCTAACCTAACCTAACCTAACCTAACCTAACCTAACCTAACCTAACCTAACCTAACCTAACCTAACCTAACCTAACCTAACCTAACCTAACCTAACCTAACCTAACCTAACCTAACCTAACCTAACCTAACCTAACCTAACCTAACCTAACCTAACCTAACCTAACCTAACCTAACCTAACCTAACCTAACCTAACCTAACCTAACCTAACCTAACCTAACCTAACCTAACCTAACCTAACCTAACCTAACCTAACCTAACCTAACCTAACCTAACCTAACCTAACCTAACCTAACCTAACCTAACCTAACCTAACCTAACCTAACCTAACCTAACCTAACCTAACCTAACCTAACCTAACCTAACCTAACCTAACCTAACCTAACCTAACCTAACCTAACCTAACCTAACCTAACCTAACCTAACCTAACCTAACCTAACCTAACCTAACCTAACCTAACCTAACCTAACCTAACCTAACCTAACCTAACCTAACCTAACCTAACCTAACCTAACCTAACCTAACCTAACCTAACCTAACCTAACCTAACCTAACCTAACCTAACCTAACCTAACCTAACCTAACCTAACCTAACCTAACCTAACCTAACCTAACCTAACCTAACCTAACCTAACCTAACCTAACCTAACCTAACCTAACCTAACCTAACCTAACCTAACCTAACCTAACCTAACCTAACCTAACCTAACCTAACCTAACCTAACCTAACCTAACCTAACCTAACCTAACCTAACCTAACCTAACCTAACCTAACCTAACCTAACCTAACCTAACCTAACCTAACCTAACCTAACCTAACCTAACCTAACCTAACCTAACCTAACCTAACCTAACCTAACCTAACCTAACCTAACCTAACCTAACCTAACCTAACCTAACCTAACCTAACCTAACCTAACCTAACCTAACCTAACCTAACCTAACCTAACCTAACCTAACCTAACCTAACCTAACCTAACCTAACCTAACCTAACCTAACCTAACCTAACCTAACCTAACCTAACCTAACCTAACCTAACCTAACCTAACCTAACCTAACCTAACCTAACCTAACCTAACCTAACCTAACCTAACCTAACCTAACCTAACCTAACCTAACCTAACCTAACCTAACCTAACCTAACCTAACCTAACCTAACCTAACCTAACCTAACCTAACCTAACCTAACCTAACCTAACCTAACCTAACCTAACCTAACCTAACCTAACCTAACCTAACCTAACCTAACCTAACCTAACCTAACCTAACCTAACCTAACCTAACCTAACCTAACCTAACCTAACCTAACCTAACCTAACCTAACCTAACCTAACCTAACCTAACCTAACCTAACCTAACCTAACCTAACCTAACCTAACCTAACCTAACCTAACCTAACCTAACCTAACCTAACCTAACCTAACCTAACCTAACCTAACCTAACCTAACCTAACCTAACCTAACCTAACCTAACCTAACCTAACCTAACCTAACCTAACCTAACCTAACCTAACCTAACCTAACCTAACCTAACCTAACCTAACCTAACCTAACCTAACCTAACCTAACCTAACCTAACCTAACCTAACCTAACCTAACCTAACCTAACCTAACCTAACCTAACCTAACCTAACCTAACCTAACCTAACCTAACCTAACCTAACCTAACCTAACCTAACCTAACCTAACCTAACCTAACCTAACCTAACCTAACCTAACCTAACCTAACCTAACCTAACCTAACCTAACCTAACCTAACCTAACCTAACCTAACCTAACCTAACCTAACCTAACCTAACCTAACCTAACCTAACCTAACCTAACCTAACCTAACCTAACCTAACCTAACCTAACCTAACCTAACCTAACCTAACCTAACCTAACCTAACCTAACCTAACCTAACCTAACCTAACCTAACCTAACCTAACCTAACCTAACCTAACCTAACCTAACCTAACCTAACCTAACCTAACCTAACCTAACCTAACCTAACCTAACCTAACCTAACCTAACCTAACCTAACCTAACCTAACCTAACCTAACCTAACCTAACCTAACCTAACCTAACCTAACCTAACCTAACCTAACCTAACCTAACCTAACCTAACCTAACCTAACCTAACCTAACCTAACCTAACCTAACCTAACCTAACCTAACCTAACCTAACCTAACCTAACCTAACCTAACCTAACCTAACCTAACCTAACCTAACCTAACCTAACCTAACCTAACCTAACCTAACCTAACCTAACCTAACCTAACCTAACCTAACCTAACCTAACCTAACCTAACCTAACCTAACCTAACCTAACCTAACCTAACCTAACCTAACCTAACCTAACCTAACCTAACCTAACCTAACCTAACCTAACCTAACCTAACCTAACCTAACCTAACCTAACCTAACCTAACCTAACCTAACCTAACCTAACCTAACCTAACCTAACCTAACCTAACCTAACCTAACCTAACCTAACCTAACCTAACCTAACCTAACCTAACCTAACCTAACCTAACCTAACCTAACCTAACCTAACCTAACCTAACCTAACCTAACCTAACCTAACCTAACCTAACCTAACCTAACCTAACCTAACCTAACCTAACCTAACCTAACCTAACCTAACCTAACCTAACCTAACCTAACCTAACCTAACCTAACCTAACCTAACCTAACCTAACCTAACCTAACCTAACCTAACCTAACCTAACCTAACCTAACCTAACCTAACCTAACCTAACCTAACCTAACCTAACCTAACCTAACCTAACCTAACCTAACCTAACCTAACCTAACCTAACCTAACCTAACCTAACCTAACCTAACCTAACCTAACCTAACCTAACCTAACCTAACCTAACCTAACCTAACCTAACCTAACCTAACCTAACCTAACCTAACCTAACCTAACCTAACCTAACCTAACCTAACCTAACCTAACCTAACCTAACCTAACCTAACCTAACCTAACCTAACCTAACCTAACCTAACCTAACCTAACCTAACCTAACCTAACCTAACCTAACCTAACCTAACCTAACCTAACCTAACCTAACCTAACCTAACCTAACCTAACCTAACCTAACCTAACCTAACCTAACCTAACCTAACCTAACCTAACCTAACCTAACCTAACCTAACCTAACCTAACCTAACCTAACCTAACCTAACCTAACCTAACCTAACCTAACCTAACCTAACCTAACCTAACCTAACCTAACCTAACCTAACCTAACCTAACCTAACCTAACCTAACCTAACCTAACCTAACCTAACCTAACCTAACCTAACCTAACCTAACCTAACCTAACCTAACCTAACCTAACCTAACCTAACCTAACCTAACCTAACCTAACCTAACCTAACCTAACCTAACCTAACCTAACCTAACCTAACCTAACCTAACCTAACCTAACCTAACCTAACCTAACCTAACCTAACCTAACCTAACCTAACCTAACCTAACCTAACCTAACCTAACCTAACCTAACCTAACCTAACCTAACCTAACCTAACCTAACCTAACCTAACCTAACCTAACCTAACCTAACCTAACCTAACCTAACCTAACCTAACCTAACCTAACCTAACCTAACCTAACCTAACCTAACCTAACCTAACCTAACCTAACCTAACCTAACCTAACCTAACCTAACCTAACCTAACCTAACCTAACCTAACCTAACCTAACCTAACCTAACCTAACCTAACCTAACCTAACCTAACCTAACCTAACCTAACCTAACCTAACCTAACCTAACCTAACCTAACCTAACCTAACCTAACCTAACCTAACCTAACCTAACCTAACCTAACCTAACATAACCTAACCTAACCTAACCTAACCTAACCTAACCTAACCTAACCTAACCTAACCTAACCTAACCTAACCTAACCTAACCTAACCTAACCTAACCTAACCTAACCTAACCTAACCTAACCTAACCTAACCTAACCTAACCTAACCTAACCTAACCTAACCTAACCTAACCTAACCTAACCTAACCTAACCTAACCTAACCTAACCTAACCTAACCTAACCTAACCTAACCTAACCTAACCTAACCTAACCTAACCTAACCTAACCTAACCTAACCTAACCTAACCTAACCTAACCTAACCTAACCTAACCTAACCTAACCTAACCTAACCTAACCTAACCTAACCTAACCTAACCTAACCTAACCTAACCTAACCTAACCTAACCTAACCTAACCTAACCTAACCTAACCTAACCTAACCTAACCTAACCTAACCTAACCTAACCTAACCTAACCTAACCTAACCTAACCTAACCTAACCTAACCTAACCTAACCTAACCTAACCTAACCTAACCTAACCTAACCTAACCTAACCTAACCTAACCTAACCTAACCTAACCTAACCTAACCTAACCTAACCTAACCTAACCTAACCTAACCTAACCTAACCTAACCTAACCTAACCTAACCTAACCTAACCTAACCTAACCTAACCTAACCTAACCTAACCTAACCTAACCTAACCTAACCTAACCTAACCTAACCTAACCTAACCTAACCTAACCTAACCTAACCTAACCTAACCTAACCTAACCTAACCTAACCTAACCTAACCTAACCTAACCTAACCTAACCTAACCTAACCTAACCTAACCTAACCTAACCTAACCTAACCTAACCTAACCTAACCTTGTTGGTAGCCATGGCAACCGGCGTGAAAAACCAGCTGCACGGAGTGTTGCACAAGGGCCACCACGATTGCGCAAGAATTCACCAATTAGTCGCCTTTAGCAAGACGTAAAATTGCGGAATTCGTTGACAAAATTGGCCTTTATAAAGGCGCATATGAGGTGTAATCGCTAAAAGAGTGCGCCTTTAAAAAGGCGTGAAGAGATGCGAGGGATACGTTACAATGCAGAAAAAGCAGATGGGTTTTTCCAGTGTATTAGCAAGTACAGCGTAGACTTGCAAAACAGCACGGCGAAATAACATTAAACACAAGGCGAGTATTGCAGAGGAGCAGCTGGAGGTGTGCTTGCAGTGTTGCTGGAGAGAGTGGCGAGTGCGCAGGAACAATGAATTCACTCAGCATTCTGCGCCCCCTTATATAGCCCGATGATTCATGCCGTTGTCGGAGCGCGCCGGAAGTGTGTCCGACAACCACATAAACTCGAGCTGATAGTGGTCAAAACGGTTGTGCTTTTGCGCAAAGCACGCGACTAAATGCATAGAGGACCGGGGTGCAACACGTACATACACATACACAATACATTACAGTATATCTAAATAGGTAATACATTAATAGCAAATACGCATGCACGTTGATGCGTATGAACAAGCGGACATGGACGTACACAATTCAAAAACTACACAAACGTCACTTATGCATACATAAAAAACATTTAAACACAAAACAAGATTATGTTTTAATTATGTGTGGTTCCCTAGGACATGGTTCAATACACTACACATGTTTCGCGCAGACAATAGTTTGGAATATCGTGCTACAACATTTTTCATCAAATTTATACGACAGTGTAACGAATAACGTAGCATGTATGTATGTAATAAAAGTGTGCGCCTAAATACAAGAATATAACACATTAGTATTTACAAGGAACGAATGGTGCCTACAGGGCCCTCCCCCTAGAAGTGTCGAGGAGAAACGAGACACTGCGATAACGCACAGGTGGGCGCACGGCACGACCGCTCCTAGTACGCAAAATGGACTGTGGATGCGTGTATGTGTTGGTGTGTGTAGCTGTGTGTTCATGACCTGACCTGATAGTGTCTGCAGCAGATGTCGGTGTCCGTGGCACGGTTGTTGGAGGCACGAACAGTTCTGTGTTGTCACCGTCATCTCGATCATCTGGCATCGCAGGGGTTGAAGCTGGCGAGTTTGGCTGCACGTCTTCGACGAAGGCCGGTTTGCAGCGATCGATGGAGACGACCGCGCGCTCGCTGTTAGTCCGGATCGTGATCAGTTTGTCCGTACGATGAATGACGGGAAACGGGCCGTCATACGGACAGTCGAGCGGGTATCTGTGCTTGTCTCTACGGACAAACACGTGCGTTGCGGTCTTGAGTGCTGTCGGAATAAACGAGGGCTGGTTGACTGCTCGTGGAAGTCGTGGCCGGAGTTTGCGCATGTGATTGCGCAGCGATGAAGCGAATGAAGCAGGATCACTGACTGTCTGCGTTGAGTCGCTGATCAACTCGCCAGGAAGTCGCAGGGACGCTCCGTAGACCAGTTCGGCCGAGCAGGCGCCGACATCAGTTTTGTGTGTCGACCGTATACCCAGTAATGCCATTGGCAAAACGTCCATCCATGAAGATGTTTCGGCAGCGCGCAAACTTGATTTGAGCTGCCGATGGAAGCGTTCAGCCATGCCGTTGCTGCTTGGGTGATAACTGGTGGTGCGTATGCGTTGACAGCCAAGTAGTCGAGTGAGTTCGGACCACAGAGACGATTCGAATTGTGCCCCGCGATCTGTTGTGATGGTTGTCGGCACGCCAAAGCGTGAGACCCACTGGTGGAGAAACGCGCGTGCAACTGTCACTGCGCGAATGTCTGGCAAAGGAATGGCTTCCGGCCAGCGCGAAAATCTGTCCACACATGTGAGGAGGTATGACTGACCTAGTGACGGCGGCAGCGGTCCGACAATGTCCACGTGCACGTGACTGAAGCGTTCTCCAGGTGGCTGAAATGGTTGCACCGCGCTTTTCGTGTGACGGGTAACTTTCGCTCGTTGACACTGCAGGCATGTTCGGGTCCACTTGCGCACGTCGCGGTCCATGTTCGGCCACACGAAGCGTGACGAGACAAGCTTCACAGTGGCATCGATGCCTGGATGTGAAAGGTTGTGCAGAGAAGAAGTGTACGGCCGGCGTAATGCTGTTGGAAGCACTGGGCGAGGTCGACCGGTGGACTCGTCGCACAAAACTTTTGCTTCGCCGAACATGACATCGCGTAGCTTCAGCGATGACGTCGCGTTGCGAAGCGTTCCCAATGAAGCGTCTTCCCGTTGAGCCGCAGCTAGGGAGACGTAGTCGTCGACTGGGCACGACGGAACAGTCAGTACAGCTGTTGTTCTGGAGAGTGCATCTGCCACTGTGTTTTTGTTGCCGGGTATGTGCCGGATCTCCGACACAAACTGGCTTATAAAATCCAAATGCCGCAACTCGCGAGGCGAGTATTTCTCTGACACTGAAGGCAGGGCATGCACGAGAGGGCGGTGATCGGAGAACACGATCACGTCACGCCCTTCGATCGTGTAGCGGAAGTGGCGAATGGCCATGTACACTCCGAGCAGCTCTCTGCCGAATGTGCTGTATCGCCGTTCAGTAGACGTCAGCGTCTTGGAAAAGTAGCTGAGAGGCTGCCACTCACCATTGGTGTGCTGCTGCAGTACTCCGCCAACACCAGTGTCCGACGCGTCGACCAGGATACTCAAGGGAGCACCGGGGATTTGATGTGCAAGCATACTACGGTCGGCTAGAGCTGTTTTGGCTGCATTGAAGCTGTCGAGGCTCTGTTGTGTCCATGTTACCGGAGCTTTGGACCGTTTGGCGCGGTGTGTCAGAAGAGCGTGCAGGGGTTGTAGTATGGCAGCTGCGTTGGGTATAAAACGGTGATAATACGCCACCATACCCAAAAACCGGCGAAGCTGAGACTGACTGGTCGGCTGTGGGAATTCCCTGATTGCACGCACCTTGTCGCCGAGTGGGAAAATTCCGCCGGGTGTGACACGATGTCCGAGGAAAGAGACCGTGTCGCGACCAAATACACACTTGTCTTTGTTGATCACTACGCCGTAGGACTGCAATCTCTGAAACAAGGCGCGGAGGTGTCCTAGATGTTCGTCTTCGTTTGTTGATGCCACCAAAATGTCATCGAGATATGCGAAGCAGCCATCAACACCGCGCAGAACTTCGTCGATGAAACGCTGGAACGTTGAACCGGCGTTGCGCAGGCCGAATGGCATTCGCACCATCTCGTACAGACCAAACGGCGTGGCGATGGCTGTCTTTGCGACGTCTGCTGGTTCAACGGGGATCTGGTGGTATGCGCGAACCAGGTCCACTGTGGAGAACACGTTGCAGCCACTGAGTTTTGCCGAAAAGTCTCGCAGGTAAGGTAGTGGGTATCGGTCCGGAAGCGTTTGTGCGTTGAGTGCCCGGTAGTCGCCACACGGTCTCCATTGGCCGGGCAATTTCTTGGGTACCATGTGGAGAGGCGATGACCAAGCACTCTTGGACGGTTGAATGATACCCAAGCGTAGCATTTTCTCAAATTCTTGCCTGGCGATGTTGGCTCTATCGGGGGCTAAACGCCGAGGACGAATGTGAATCGGTGGCCCCTTGGTCACGATGTGATGAGTCACACTGTGTTTGACTGCACCCGTCGTTTGTTCTTGTGTTATCTCGGGAAACGATGCGACTAGGCGCTCGTACGGGTCGGAAAGGCTGTCATTGACAAACCGTATGCCAATTGATGCGATGCGTGATGCTGAAGTGTTAGCACAGATTTCCCCCTGATGCAGCAGCTGCCTCTTGCTGACGTCCACGACTAGTTGATTAGCTGCGAGAAAGTCAGTGCCAAGTATGGGCATGCTGACGTCGGCCACGAGTACGCACCATACGAAAGTTAGTGAATTGAAGACGATTCTGGCTTTGTACATCCCGAAGACGGAAATTCTCGAGCCGTTAGCAGCTTGAAGTTGTTGGTCGTGTCTTGGTGTTTGCAGCTTGGTGCGTGTTGGTACAAAGTTTCTAGGAACTACACTGACTTGTGCGCCTGTATCAATCAGGAACCGACGGCCGGATGTCTCGTCTTTGATGAAGAGAAGAGGTGCGCTTGTACGTGAGCCACCAGTGCACTGCGCGATGTGTTGGTGGCTTGTTAGTTTAAATGCCACGAGCAAGGAGGCGTGCAGCGACGCGCTGATGAGCCGAACCGGGCATGATAAAAACACAGACGTGGTTGGTTCATGCTACGGCGTGCCGGTGAGCTGTCTCGTGAGCGAGCATCCGGTGATGGGGAACGGCGCCGAATTCTGTCTCGTGAGTTGCTCCTGTGTCTTGCCGGGAAACGCTCGTAATTTGGCCTTGTCGCCTTGTCGCGGGCTGCCATTTCTGATTCAATGCGTTTGTGTGAAAGCTCGAGCTGTTCAATTTTGGCGAGCAGGACAGCCATGTTGTCGTTGGATGATGGTGCCGTAGGAGAAATAGCTGCCACTGCTTGGGCTGCTTGTGTAGCCTCCAGGTAGCGGTCGGCGGCGTTGGCGAGCTCGTCGAGATGAGCAGATGTTGGCAGAAGAGAGAGTGCTGCTCGTGTCCCTTGTGGCAGTCGCTGTAGAAACAGCGTGCGCAGCAAGCCGGTGTCTTCTGGCGTGTCGCCTGCCGCTGCCAGCTCGTTGCGCATGGAGCGCAGTAGCGTCGATGGTCGTTGGTCGCCCAGCTGTTGTCGTGAAAGCAGAGCTTCCAGGCGAGACGTACGCGATTGTGCCAGACGAGACTGCAGGGCGGTACTCAACGCAGCGAAGGATCTTGATGTGCGAATGACATCCTTCACTTGAGCTGCCACTGTGATGGGAAGATTTGCCACAATCATCTTGAAGCGGGTCTCGTCAGAGGAAATCCCAGCGATGTCGAATGCGCACTCAACCTGAATGAGCCACATCTCTGGTTCCTCGGCTGAAAATGGTGGCAGGCGGAATGTAGCCATAGGGCGTACTTCGGAAGTAGCCGTTTGCGCAGTTGCGTCAGGGGACATGGCGCTCTCGAAAGTGTCCGCAAGCCGGGAGTCACCACTGTTGGTAGCCATGGCAACCGGCGTGAAAAACCAGCTGCACGGAGTGTTGCACAAGGGCCACCACGATTGCGCAAGAATTCACCAATTAGTCGCCTTTAGCAAGACGTAAAATTGCGGAATTCGTTGACAAAATTGGCCTTTATAAAGGCGCATATGAGGTGTAATCGCTAAAAGAGTGCGCCTTTAAAAAGGCGTGAAGAGATGCGAGGGATACGTTACAATGCAGAAAAAGCAGATGGGTTTTTCCAGTGTATTAGCAAGTACAGCGTAGACTTGCAAAACAGCACGGCGAAATAACATTAAACACAAGGCGAGTATTGCAGAGGAGCAGCTGGAGGTGTGCTTGCAGTGTTGCTGGAGAGAGTGGCGAGTGCGCAGGAACAATGAATTCACTCAGCATTCTGCGCCCCCTTATATAGCCCGATGATTCATGCCGTTGTCGGAGCGCGCCGGAAGTGTGTCCGACAACCACATAAACTCGAGCTGATAGTGGTCAAAACGGTTGTGCTTTTGCGCAAAGCACGCGACTAAATGCATAGAGGACCGGGGTGCAACACGTACATACACATACACAATACATTACAGTATATCTAAATAGGTAATACATTAATAGCAAATACGCATGCACGTTGATGCGTATGAACAAGCGGACATGGACGTACACAATTCAAAAACTACACAAACGTCACTTATGCATACATAAAAAACATTTAAACACAAAACAAGATTATGTTTTAATTATGTGTGGTTCCCTAGGACATGGTTCAATACACTACACATGTTTCGCGCAGACAATAGTTTGGAATATCGTGCTACAACATTTTTCATCAAATTTATACGACAGTGTAACGAATAACGTAGCATGTATGTATGTAATAAAAGTGTGCGCCTAAATACAAGAATATAACACATTAGTATTTACAAGGAACGAATGGTGCCTACAACCTAACCTAACCTAACCTAACCTAAGTGTGCCCTAAGTGTTACCTAAGTGTGCCCTAAGTGTTACCTAAGTGTGCTCTAAGTGTTACCTAAGTGTGCTCTAAGTGTTACCTAAGTGTGCCCTAAGTGTTACCTAAGTGTGCCCTAAGTGTTACCTAAGTGTACCCTAAGTGTTACCTAAGTGTGGCCTAAGTGTTACCTAAGTGTGCCCCAAGTGTTACCTAAGTGTGCCCTAAGTGTTAACTAAGTGTTACCTGAGTGTGCCCTAAGTGTTACCTAAGTGTACCCTAAGTGTTACCTAAGAGTTACCTAAGTGTTACATAAGTGTTACCTAAGTGTGCCCTAAGTGTTACCTAAGTGTTACCTAAGTGTGCCCTAAGTGTTACCTAAGTGTGCCCTAAGTGTTACCTAAGTGTGCCCTAAATTTTACCCAAGTGTTACCTAAGTGTGCCCTAAGTGTTACCTAAGTGTGCCCTAAGTGTTACCTAAGTGTGTCCTAACTGTTACCTAAGTGTGCCCTAACTGTTACCTAAGTGTGCCCTAAGTGTTACCTAAGTGTGCCCTAAGTGTTACCTAAGTGTGCCCTAAGTGTTAACTAAGTGTTACCTAAGTGTGCCCTAAGTGTTACCTAAGTGTGCCCTAAGTGTTACCTAAGTGTTACCTAAGTGTTACCTAAGTGTTACCTAAGTGTGCCCTAAGTGTTACCCAAGTGTTACCTAAGTGTTACCTAAGTGTTACCTAAGTGTTACCTAAGTATTACCTAAGTGTTACCTAAGTGTGCCCTAAGTGTTACCTAAGTGTGCCCTAACTGTTACCTAAGTGTGCCCTAACTGTTACCTAAGTGTGCCCTAAGTGTTACCTAAGTGTGCCCTAAGTGTTACCTAAGTGTACCCTTAGTGTTACCTAAGTGTTACCTAAGTGTTAACTAAGTGTTACTTAAGTGTTACCCAAGTGTGCCCTAAGTGTTACCTAAGTGTGCCCTAAGTGTTACCTAAGTGTGCCCTAAGTGTTACCTAAGTGTACCCTAAGTGTTACCTAAGTGTTACCTAAGTGTTACCTAAGTGTTACCCAAGTGTTACCTAAGTGTGCCCTAAGTGTGCCCTAAGTGTTACCTAAGTGTGCCCTAAGTGTGCCCTAAGTGTTACCTAAGTGTACCCTTAGTGTTACCCAAGTGTTACCTAAGTGTTACCTAAGTGTTACCTAAGTGTGCCCTAAGTGTTACCTAAGTGTGCCCTAAGTGTTACCTAAGTGTGCTCTAAGTGTTACCTAAGTGTGCCCTAAGTGTTACCTAAGTGTGCCCTAAGTGTTACCTAAGTGTGCCCTAAGTGTTACCCAAGTGTGCCCTAAGTGTTACCTAAGTGTGCCCTAAGTGTTACCTAAGTGTGCCCCAGGTGTTACCTAAGTGTGCCCTAAGTGTTACCTAAGTGTACCCTAAGTGTTACCTAAGTGTTACCTAAGTGTGCCCTAAGTGTTACCCAAGTGTGCCCTAAGTGTTACCTAAGTGTGCCCCAAGTGTTACCTAAGTGTGCCCTAAGTGTTAACTAAGTGTTACCTAAGTGTGCCCTAAGTGTTACCTAAGTGTGCCCTAAGTGTTACCTAAGTGTTACCTAAGTGTGCCCTAAGTGTTACCCAAGTGTTACCTAAGTGTTACCTAAGTGTTACCTAAGTGTTACCTAAGTATTACCTAAGTGTTACCTAAGTGTACCCTAAGTGTTACCTAAGTGTGCCCTAACTGTTACCTAAGTGTGCCCTAACTGTTACCTAAGTGTGCCCTAAGTGTTACCTAAGTGTGCCCTAAGTGTTACCTAAGTGTACCCTTAGTGTTACCTAAGTGTTACCTAAGTGTTAACTAAGTGTTACCTAAGTGTGCCCTAAGTGTTACCTAAGTGTGCCCTAAGTGTTACCTAAGTGTTACCTAAGTGTTACCTAAGTGTTACCTAAGTGTGCCCTAAGTGTTACCTAAGTGTGCCCTAAGTGTTACCTAAGTGTGCCCTAAGTGTTACCTAAGTGTGCCCTAATTGTTACCTAAGTGTGCCCTAAGTGTTACCTAAGTGTGCCCTAAGTGTTACCTAAGTGTGCCCTAAGTGTTACCTAAGTGTACCCTTAGTGTTACCTAAGTGTTACCTAAGTGTTAACTAAGTGTTACTTAAGTGTTACCCAAGTGTGCCCTAAGTGTTACCTAAGTGTGCCCTAAGTGTTACCTAAGTGTGCCCTAAGTGTTACCTAAGTGTACCCTAAGTGTTACCTAAGTGTTACCTAAGTGTTACCTAAGTGTTACCCAAGTGTTACCTAAGTGTGCCCTAAGTGTTACCTAAGTGTGCCCTAAGTGTGCCCTAAGTGTTACCTAAGTGTACCCTTAGTGTTACCCAAGTGTTACCTAAGTGTTACCTAAGTGTTACCTAAGTGTGCCCTAAGTGTTACCTAAGTGTGCCCTAAGTGTTACCTAAGTGTGCCCTAAGTGTTACCCAAGTGTGCCCTAAGTGTTACCTAAGTGTGCCCTAAGTGTTACCTAAGTGTGCTCTAAGTGTTAACTAAGTGTGCCCTAAGTGTTACCTAAGTGTGCCCTAAGTGTTACCTAAGTGTGCCCTAATTGTTACCTAAGTGTGCCCTAAGTGTTACCTAAGTGTGCCCTAAGTGTTACCTAAGTGTGCCCTAAGTGTTACCTAAGTGTGCTCTAAGTGTTACCTAAGTGTGCCCTAAGTGTTACCTAAGTGTGCCCTAAGTGTTACCTAAGTGTGCCCTAAGTGTTACCCAAGTGTGCCCTAAGTGTTACCTAAGTGTGCCCTAAGTGTTACCTAAGTGTGCCCCAGGTGTTACCTAAGTGTGCCCTAAGTGTTACCTAAGTGTACCCTAAGTGTTACCTAAGTGTTACCTAAGTGTGCCCTAAGTGTTACCCAAGTGTGCCCTAAGTGTTACCTAAGTGTGCCCCAAGTGTTACCTAAGTGTGCCCTAAGTGTTAACTAAGTGTTACCTAAGTGTGCCCTAAGTGTTACCTAAGTGTGCCCTAAGTGTTACCTAAGTGTTACCTAAGTGTTACCTAAGTGTTACCTAAGTGTGCCCTAAGTGTTACCCAAGTGTTACCTAAGTGTTACCTAAGTGTTACCTAAGTGTTACCTAAGTATTACCTAAGTGTTACCTAAGTGTACCCTAAGTGTTACCTAAGTGTGCCCTAACTGTTACCTAAGTGTGCCCTAACTGTTACCTAAGTGTGCCCTAAGTGTTACCTAAGTGTGCCCTAAGTGTTACCTAAGTGTACCCTTAGTGTTACCTAAGTGTTACCTAAGTGTTAACTAAGTGTTACTTAAGTGTTACCTAAGTGTTACCTAAGTGTTACCTAAGTGTGCCCTAAGTGTTACCTAAGTGTACCCTTAGTGTTACCTAAGTGTTACCTAAGTGTTAACTAAGTGTTACTTAAGTGTTACCTAAGTGTTACCTAAGTGTTACCTAAGTGTGCCCTAAGTGTTACCTAAGTGTGCCCTAAGTGTTACCTAAGTGTGCCCTAAGTGTTACCTAAGTGTTACCTAAGTGTTACCTAAGTGTTACCTAAGTGTGCCCTAAGTGTTACCTAAGTGTGCCCTAAGTGTTACCTAAGTGTGCTCTAAGTGTTACCTAAGTGTGCCCTAAGTGTTACCTAAGTGTGCCCTAAGAGTTACCTAAGTGTTACATAAGTGTTACCTAAGTGTACCATAAGTGTTACCTAAGTATTACCCAAGTGTTACCTAAGTGTGCCCTAAGTGTTACCTAAGTGTACCATAAGTGTTACCTAAGTGTTACCTAAGTGTTACCTAAGTGTTACCTAAGAGTTACCTAAGTGTTACATATGTGTTACCTAAGTGTGCCCTAAGTGTTACCTAAGTGTGCGCTAAGTGTTACCTAAGTGTTACCTAAGTGTGCCCTAAGTGTTACCTAAGTGTGCTCTAAGTGTTACCTAAGTGTGCCCTAAGTGTTACCTAAGTGTGCCCTAAGTGTTACCTAAGTGTACCCTAAGTGTTACCTAAGTGTGGCCTAAGTGTTACCTAAGTGTGCCCTAAGTGTTACCTAAGTGTACCATAAGTGTTTCCTAAGTGTTACCTAAGTGTTACCTAAGTGTTACCTAAGTGTTACCTAAGTGTGCCCTAAGTGTTACCTAAGTGTGCCCTAAGTGTTACCTAAGTGTGCCCTAAGTGTTACCTAAGTGTGCCCTAATTGTTACCTAAGTGTGCCCTAAGTGTTACCTAAGTGTGCCCTAAGTGTTACCTAAGTGTGCCCTAAGTGTTACCTAAGTGTACCCTTAGTGTTACCTAAGTGTTACCTAAGTGTTAACTAAGTGTTACTTAAGTGTTACCCAAGTGTGCCCTAAGTGTTACCTAAGTGTGCCCTAAGTGTTACCTAAGTGTGCCCTAAGTGTTACCTAAGTGTACCCTAAGTGTACCCTAAGTGTTACCTAAGTGTTACCTAAGTGTTACCTAAGTGTTACCCAAGTGTTACCTAAGTGTGCCCTAAGTGTTACCTAAGTGTGCCCTAAGTGTGCCCTAAGTGTTACCTAAGTGTACCCTTAGTGTTACCCAAGTGTTACCTAAGTGTTACCTAAGTGTTACCTAAGTGTGCCCTAAGTGTTACCTAAGTGTGCCCTAAGTGTTACCTAAGTGTGCCCTAAGTGTTACCCAAGTGTGCCCTAAGTGTTACCTAAGTGTGCCCTAAGTGTTACCTAAGTGTGCTCTAAGTGTTAACTAAGTGTGCCCTAAGTGTTACCTAAGTGTGCCCTAAGTGTTACCTAAGTGTGCCCTAATTGTTACCTAAGTGTGCCCTAAGTGTTACCTAAGTGTGCCCTAAGTGTTACCTAAGTGTGCCCTAAGTGTTACCTAAGTGTGCTCTAAGTGTTACCTAAGTGTGCCCTAAGTGTTACCTAAGTGTGCCCTAAGTGTTACCTAAGTGTGCCCTAAGTGTTACCCAAGTGTGCCCTAAGTGTTACCTAAGTGTGCCCTAAGTGTTACCTAAGTGTGCCCCAGGTGTTACCTAAGTGTGCCCTAAGTGTTACCTAAGTGTACCCTAAGTGTTACCTAAGTGTTACCTAAGTGTGCCCTAAGTGTTACCCAAGTGTGCCCTAAGTGTTACCTAAGTGTGCCCCAAGTGTTACCTAAGTGTGCCCTAAGTGTACCCTAAGTGTTACCTAAGTGTGCCCTAACTGTTACCTAAGTGTGCCCTAAGTGTTACCTAAGTGTTACCTAAGTGTTACCTAAGTGTTACCTAAGTGTTACCTAAGTATTACCTAAGTGTTACCTAAGTGTTACCTAAGTGTTAACTAAGTGTTACTTAAGTGTTACCTAAGTGTTACCTAAGTGTTACCTAAGTGTGCCCTAAGTGTTACCTAAGTGTACCCTTAGTGTTACCTAAGTGTTACCTAAGTGTTAACTAAGTGTTACTTAAGTGTTACCTAAGTGTTACCTAAGTGTTACCTAAGTGTGCCCTAAGTGTTACCTAAGTGTGCCCTAAGTGTTACCTAAGTGTGCCCTAAGTGTTACCTAAGTGTTACCTAAGTGTTACCTAAGTGTTACCTAAGTGTGCCCTAAGTGTTACCTAAGTGTGCCCTAAGTGTTACCTAAGTGTGCTCTAAGTGTTACCTAAGTGTGCCCTAAGTGTTACCTAAGTGTGCCCTAAGAGTTACCTAAGTGTTACATAAGTGTTACCTAAGTGTACCATAAGTGTTACCTAAGTATTACCCAAGTGTTACCTAAGTGTGCCCTAAGTGTTACCTAAGTGTACCATAAGTGTTACCTAAGTGTTACCTAAGTGTTACCTAAGTGTTACCTAAGAGTTACCTAAGTGTTACATATGTGTTACCTAAGTGTGCCCTAAGTGTTACCTAAGTGTGCGCTAAGTGTTACCTAAGTGTTACCTAAGTGTGCCCTAAGTGTTACCTAAGTGTGCTCTAAGTGTTACCTAAGTGTGCCCTAAGTGTTACCTAAGTGTGCCCTAAGTGTTACCTAAGTGTACCCTAAGTGTTACCTAAGTGTGGCCTAAGTGTTACCTAAGTGTGCCCTAAGTGTTACCTAAGTGTACCATAAGTGTTTCCTAAGTGTTACCTAAGTGTTACCTAAGTGTTACCTAAGAGTTACCTAAGTGTTACATATGTGTTACCTAAGTGTGCCCTAAGTGTTACCTAAGTGTGCGCTAAGTGTTACCTAAGTGTTACCTAAGTGTGCCCTAAGTGTTACCTAAGTGTGCCCTAAGTGTTACCTAAGTGTGCCCTAAGTGTTACCTAAGTGTTACTTAAGTGTTACCTAAGTGTTACCTAAGTGTTACCTAAGTGTGCCCTAAGTGTTACCTAAGTGTGCCCTAAGTGTTACCTAAGTGTGCCCTAAGTGTTACCTAAGTGTTACCTAAGTGTTACCTAAGTGTGCCCTAAGTGTTACCTAAGTGTGCCCTAAGTGTTACCTAAGTGTGCTCTAAGTGTTACCTAAGTGTGCCCTAAGTGTTACCTAAGTGTGCCCTAAGTGTTACCTAAGTGTACCCTAAGTGTTACCTAAGTGTGGCCTAAGTGTTTCCTAAGTGTTACCTAAGTGTTACCTAAGTGTACCATAAGTGTTTCCTAAGTGTTACCTAAGTGTTACCTAAGTGTTACCTAAGAGTTACCTAAGTGTTACATATGTGTTACCTAAGTGTGCCCTAAGTGTTACCTAAGTGTGCCCTAAGTGTTACCTAAGTGTTACCTAAGTGTGCCCTAAGTGTTACCTAAGTGTGCCCTAAGTGTTACCTAAGTGTGCCCTAAGTGTTACCTAAGTGTACCATAAGTGTTACCTAAGTGTTACCCAAGTGTTACCTAAGTGTGCCCTAAGTGTTACCTAAGTGTTACCTAAGTGTTACCCAAGTGTTACCTAAGTGTTACCTAAGTGTGCCCTAAGTGTTACCTAAGTGTGCCCTAAGTGTTACCTAAGTGTGCCCTAAGTGTTACCTAAGTGTTACCTAAGTGTTACCCAAGTGTTACCTAAGTGTGCCCTAAGTGTTACCTAAGTGTGCCCTAAGTGTTACCTAAGTGTGCCCTAAGTGTTACCTAAGTGTGCCCTAAGTGTACCCTAAGTGTTACCTAAGTGTTACCTAAGTGTGCCCTAAGTGTTACCCAAGTGTGCCCTAAGTGTTACCTAAGTGTGCCCCAAGTGTTACCTAAGTGTGCCCTAAGTGTTAACTAAGTGTTACCTAAGTGTGCCCTAAGTGTTACCTAAGTGTGCCCTAAGTGTTACCTAAGTGTTACCTAAGTGTTACCTAAGTGTTACCTAAGTGTGCCCTAAGTGTTACCTAAGTGTACCCTTAGTGTTACCCAAGTGTTACCTAAGTGTTACCTAAGTGTTACCTAAGTGTGCCCTAAGTGTTACCTAATTGTGCCCTAAGTGTTACCTAAGTGTGCCCTAAGTGTTACCCAAGTGTGCCCTAAGTGTTACCCAAGTGTGCCCTAAGTGTTACCTAAGTGTGCCCTAAGTGTGCCCTAAGTGTTACCTAAGTGTACCATAAGTGTTACCTAAGTGTTACCTAAGTGTTACCTAAGAGTTACTTAAGTGTTACATAAGTGTTACCTAAGTGTTACCTAAGAGTTACTTAAGTGTTACATAAGTGTTACCTAAGTGTGCCCTAAGTGTTACCTAAGTGTGCCCTAAGTGTTACCTAAGTGTGCCCTAAGTGTTACCTAAGTGTGCCCTAAGTGTTACCTAAGTGTGCTCTAAGTGTTACCTAAGTGTGCCCTAAGTGTTACCTAAGTGTGCCCTAAGAGTTACCCAAGTGTTACATAAGTGTTACCTAAGTGTACCATAAGTGTTACCTAAGTATTACCCAAGTGTTACCTAAGTGTGCCCTAAGTGTTACCTAAGTGTACCATAAGTGTTACCTAAGTGTTACCTAAGAGTTACCTAAGTGTTACATATGTGTTACCTAAGTGTGCCCTAAGTGTTACCTAAGTGTGCGCTAAGTGTTACCTAAGTGTGCCCTAAGTGTTACCTAAGTGTGCGCTAAGTGTTACCTAAGTGTTACCTAAGTGTGCCCTAAGTGTTACCTAAGTGTGCTCTAAGTGTTACCTAAGTGTGCCCTAAGTGTTACCTAAGTGTGCCCTAAGTGTTACCTAAGTGTACCATAAGTGTTACCTAAGTGTTACCCAAGTGTTACCTAAGTGTACCCTAAGTGTTACCTAAGTGTTACTTAAGTGTTACCTAAGTGTTACCTAAGTGTTACCTAAGTGTGCCCTAAGTGTTACCTAAGTGTGCCCTAAGTGTTACCTAAGTGTGCCCTAAGTGTTACCTAAGTGTTACCTAAGTGTTACCCAAGTGTTACCTAAGTGTGCCCTAAGTGTTACCTAAGTGTGCCCTAAGTGTTACCTAAGTGTGCCCTAAGTGTTACCTAAGTGTACCCTAAGTGTTACCTAAGTGTTACCTAAGTGTTACCTAAGTGTTACCCAAGTGTTACCTAAGTGTGCCCTAAGTGTTACCTAAGTGTGCCCTAAGTGTTACCTAAGTGTGCCCTAAGTGTTACCTATGTGTGCCCTAAGTGTTACCTAAGTGTGCCCTAAGTGTTACCTAAGTGTGCCCTAAGTGTTACCTAAGTGTGCCCTAAGTGTTACCTAAGTGTGCCCTAAGTGTTACCTAAGTGTGCTCTAAGTGTTACCTAAGTGTGCCCTAAGTGTTACCTAAGTGTGCCCTAAGAGTTACCTAAGTGTTACATAAGTGTTACCTAAGTGTACCATAAGTGTTACCTAAGTATTACCCAAGTGTTACCTAAGTGTGCCCTAAGTGTTACCTAAGTGTACCATAAGTGTTACCTAAGTGTTACCTAAGTGTTACCTAAGTGTTACCTAAGAGTTACCTAAGTGTTACATATGTGTTACCTAAGTGTGCCCTAAGTGTTACCTAAGTGTGCGCTAAGTGTTACCTAAGTGTTACCTAAGTGTGCCCTAAGTGTTACCTAAGTGTGCTCTAAGTGTTACCTAAGTGTGCCCTAAGTGTTACCTAAGTGTGCCCTAAGTGTTACCTAAGTGTACCATAAGTGTTACCTAAGTGTTACCCAAGTGTTACCTAAGTGTACCCTAAGTGTTACCTAAGTGTTACTTAAGTGTTACCTAAGTGTTACCTAAGTGTTACCTAAGTGTGCCCTAAGTGTTACCTAAGTGTGCCCTAAGTGTTACCTAAGTGTGCCCTAAGTGTTACCTAAGTGTTACCTAAGTGTTACCCAAGTGTTACCTAAGTGTGCCCTAAGTGTTACCTAAGTGTGCCCTAAGTGTTACCTAAGTGTGCCCTAAGTGTTACCTAAGTGTACCCTAAGTGTTACCTAAGTGTTACCTAAGTGTTACCTAAGTGTTACCCAAGTGTTACCTAAGTGTGCCCTAAGTGTTACCTAAGTGTGCCCTAAGTGTTACCTAAGTGTGCCCTAAGTGTTACCTATGTGTGCCCTAAGTGTTACCTAAGTGTGCCCTAAGTGTTACCTAAGTGTGCCCTAAGTGTTACCTAAGTGTGCCCTAAGTGTTACCTAAGTGTGCCCTAAGTGTTACCTAAGTGTGCTCTAAGTGTTACCTAAGTGTGCCCTAAGTGTTACCTAAGTGTGCCCTAAGAGTTACCTAAGTGTTACATAAGTGTTACCTAAGTGTACCATAAGTGTTACCTAAGTGTTACCCAAGTGTTACCTAAGTGTGCCCTAAGTGTTACCTAAGTGTACCATAAGTGTTACCTAAGTGTTACCTAAGTGTTACCTAAGTGTTACCTAAGAGTTACCTAAGTGTTACATATGTGTTACCTAAGTGTGCCCTAAGTGTTACCTAAGTGTGCGCTAAGTGTTACCTAAGTGTTACCTAAGTGTGCCCTAAGTGTTACCTAAGTGTGCTCTAAGTGTTACCTAAGTGTGCCCTAAGTGTTACCTAAGTGTGCCCTAAGTGTTACCTAAGTGTACCCTAAGTGTTACCTAAGTGTGGCCTAAGTGTTACCTAAGTGTGCCCTAAGTGTTACCTAAGTGTACCATAAGTGTTTCCTAAGTGTTACCTAAGTGTTACCTAAGTGTTACCTAAGAGTTACCTAAGTGTTACATATGTGTTACCTAAGTGTGCCCTAAGTGTTACCTAAGTGTGCGCTAAGTGTTACCTAAGTGTTACCTAAGTGTGCCCTAAGTGTTACCTAAGTGTGCCCTAAGTGTTACCTAAGTGTGCCCTAAGTGTTACCTAAGTGTTACTTAAGTGTTACCTAAGTGTTACCTAAGTGTTACCTAAGTGTGCCCTAAGTGTTACCTAAGTGTGCCCTAAGTGTTACCTAAGTGTGCCCTAAGTGTTACCTAAGTGTTACCTAAGTGTTACCTAAGTGTGCCCTAAGTGTTACCTAAGTGTGCCCTAAGTGTTACCTAAGTGTGCTCTAAGTGTTACCTAAGTGTGCCCTAAGTGTTACCTAAGTGTACCCTAAGTGTTACCTAAGTGTGGCCTAAGTGTTTCCTAAGTGTTACCTAAGTGTTACCTAAGTGTACCATAAGTGTTTCCTAAGTGTTACCTAAGTGTTACCTAAGTGTTACCTAAGAGTTACCTAAGTGTTACATATGTGTTACCTAAGTGTGCCCTAAGTGTTACCTAAGTGTGCGCTAAGTGTTACCTAAGTGTTACCTAAGTGTGCCCTAAGTGTTACCTAAGTGTGCCCTAAGTGTTACCTAAGTGTGCCCTAAGTGTTACCTAAGTGTACCATAAGTGTTACCTAAGTGTTACCCAAGTGTTACCTAAGTGTACCCTAAGTGTTACCTAAGTGTTACCTAAGTGTTACCCAAGTGTTACCTAAGTGTTACCTAAGTGTGCCCTAAGTGTTACCTAAGTGTGCCCTAAGTGTTACCTAAGTGTGCCCTAAGTGTTACCTAAGTGTTACCTAAGTGTTACCCAAGTGTTACCTAAGTGTGCCCTAAGTGTTACCTAAGTGTGCCCTAAGTGTTACCTAAGTGTGCCCTAAGTGTTACCTAAGTGTGCCCTAAGTGTACCCTAAGTGTTACCTAAGTGTTACCTAAGTGTGCCCTAAGTGTTACCCAAGTGTGCCCTAAGTGTTACCTAAGTGTGCCCCAAGTGTTACCTAAGTGTGCCCTAAGTGTTACCTAAGTGTTACCTAAGTGTGCCCTAAGTGTTACCTAAGTGTGCCCTAAGTGTTACCTAAGTGTTACCTAAGTGTTACCTAAGTGTTACCTAAGTGTGCCCTAAGTGTTACCTAAGTGTACCCTTAGTGTTACCCAAGTGTTACCTAAGTGTTACCTAAGTGTTACCTAAGTGTGCCCTAAGTGTTACCTAATTGTGCCCTAAGTGTTACCTAAGTGTGCCCTAAGTGTTACCCAAGTGTGCCCTAAGTGTTACCCAAGTGTGCCCTAAGTGTTACCTAAGTGTGCCCTAAGTGTGCCCTAAGTGTTACCTAAGTGTACCATAAGTGTTACCTAAGTGTTACCTAAGTGTTACCTAAGTGTTACCTAAGTGTTACCTAAGAGTTACCTAAGTGTTACATAAGTGTTACCTAAGTGTGCCCTAAGTGTTACCTAAGTGTGCCCTAAGTGTTACCTAAGTGTGCCCTAAGTGTTACCTAAGTGTGCCCTAAGTGTTACCTAAGTGTGCTCTAAGTGTTACCTAAGTGTGCCCTAAGTGTTACCTAAGTGTGCCCTAAGAGTTACCCAAGTGTTACATAAGTGTTACCTAAGTGTACCATAAGTGTTACCTAAGTATTACCCAAGTGTTACCTAAGTGTGCCCTAAGTGTTACCTAAGTGTACCATAAGTGTTACCTAAGTGTTACCTAAGAGTTACCTAAGTGTTACATATGTGTTACCTAAGTGTGCCCTAAGTGTTACCTAAGTGTGCGCTAAGTGTTACCTAAGTGTGCCCTAAGTGTTACCTAAGTGTGCGCTAAGTGTTACCTAAGTGTTACCTAAGTGTGCCCTAAGTGTTACCTAAGTGTGCTCTAAGTGTTACCTAAGTGTGCCCTAAGTGTTACCTAAGTGTGCCCTAAGTGTTACCTAAGTGTACCCTAAGTGTTACCTAAGTGTGGCCTAAGTGTTACCTAAGTGTGCCCTAAGTGTTACCTAAGTGTACCATAAGTGTTTCCTAAGTGTTACCTAAGTGTTACCTAAGTGTTACCTAAGAGTTACCTAAGTGTTACCTAAGTGTTACCTAAGTGTTACCTAAGTGTTACCCAAGTGTTACCTAAGTGTGCCCTAAGTGTTACCTAAGTGTGCCCTAAGTGTGCCCTAAGTGTTACGTAAGTGTACCATAAGTGTTACCTAAGTGTTACCTAAGTGTTACCTAAGTGTTACCTAAGTGTTACCTAAGTGTTACCTAAGTGTTACCCAAGTGTTACCTAAGTGTGCCCTAAGTGTTACCTAAGTGTGCCCTAAGTGTGCCCTAAGTGTTACCTAAGTGTACCCTTAGTGTTACCCAAGTGTTACCTAAGTGTTAACTAAGTGTTACCTAAGTGTGCCCTAAGTGTTACCTAAGTGTGCCCTAAGTGTTACCTAAGTGTGCCCTAAGTGTTACCCAAGTGTGCCCTAAGTGTTACCTAAGTGTGCCCCAGGTGTTACCTAAGTGTGCCCTAAGTGTTACCTAAGTGTACCCTAAGTGTTACCTAAGTGTTACCTAAGTGTGCCCTAAGTGTTACCCAAGTGTGCCCTAAGTGTTACCTAAGTGTGCCCTAAGTGTTACCTAAGTGTTACCTAAGTGTTACCTAAGTGTTACCTAAGTGTTACCTAAGTATTACCTAAGTGTTACCTAAGTGTTACCTAAGTGTTAACTAAGTGTTACTTAAGTGTTACCTAAGTGTTACCTAAGTGTTACCTAAGTGTGCCCTAAGTGTTACCTAAGTGTACCCTTAGTGTTACCTAAGTGTTACCTAAGTGTTAACTAAGTGTTACTTAAGTGTTACCTAAGTGTTACCTAAGTGTTACCTAAGTGTGCCCTAAGTGTTACCTAAGTGTGCCCTAAGTGTTACCTAAGTGTGCCCTAAGTGTTACCTAAGTGTTACCTAAGTGTTACCTAAGTGTTACCTAAGTGTGCCCTAAGTGTTACCTAAGTGTGCCCTAAGTGTTACCTAAGTGTGCTCTAAGTGTTACCTAAGTGTGCCCTAAGTGTTACCTAAGTGTGCCCTAAGAGTTACCTAAGTGTTACATAAGTGTTACCTAAGTGTACCATAAGTGTTACCTAAGTATTACCCAAGTGTTACCTAAGTGTGCCCTAAGTGTTACCTAAGTGTACCATAAGTGTTACCTAAGTGTTACCTAAGTGTTACCTAAGTGTTACCTAAGAGTTACCTAAGTGTTACATATGTGTTACCTAAGTGTGCCCTAAGTGTTACCTAAGTGTGCGCTAAGTGTTACCTAAGTGTTACCTAAGTGTGCCCTAAGTGTTACCTAAGTGTGCTCTAAGTGTTACCTAAGTGTGCCCTAAGTGTTACCTAAGTGTGCCCTAAGTGTTACCTAAGTGTACCCTAAGTGTTACCTAAGTGTGGCCTAAGTGTTACCTAAGTGTGCCCTAAGTGTTACCTAAGTGTACCATAAGTGTTTCCTAAGTGTTACCTAAGTGTTACCTAAGTGTTACCTAAGAGTTACCTAAGTGTTACATATGTGTTACCTAAGTGTGCCCTAAGTGTTACCTAAGTGTGCCCTAAGTGTTACCTAAGTGTTACCTAAGTGTGCCCTAAGTGTTACCTAAGTGTGCCCTAAGTGTTACCTAAGTGTGCCCTAAGTGTTACCTAAGTGTTACTTAAGTGTTACCTAAGTGTTACCTAAGTGTTACCTAAGTGTGCCCTAAGTGTTACCTAAGTGTGCCCTAAGTGTTACCTAAGTGTGCCCTAAGTGTTACCTAAGTGTTACCTAAGTGTTACCTAAGTGTGCCCTAAGTGTTACCTAAGTGTGCCCTAAGTGTTACCTAAGTGTGCTCTAAGTGTTACCTAAGTGTGCCCTAAGTGTTACCTAAGTGTGCCCTAAGTGTTACCTAAGTGTACCCTAAGTGTTACCTAAGTGTGGCCTAAGTGTTTCCTAAGTGTTACCTAAGTGTTACCTAAGTGTACCATAAGTGTTTCCTAAGTGTTACCTAAGTGTTACCTAAGTGTTACCTAAGAGTTACCTAAGTGTTACATATGTGTTACCTAAGTGTGCCCTAAGTGTTACCTAAGTGTGCGCTAAGTGTTACCTAAGTGTTACCTAAGTGTGCCCTAAGTGTTACCTAAGTGTGCCCTAAGTGTTACCTAAGTGTGCCCTAAGTGTTACCTAAGTGTACCATAAGTGTTACCTAAGTGTTACCCAAGTGTTACCTAAGTGTACCCTAAGTGTTACCTAAGTGTTACCTAAGTGTTACCCAAGTGTTACCTAAGTGTTACCTAAGTGTGCCCTAAGTGTTACCTAAGTGTGCCCTAAGTGTTACCTAAGTGTGCCCTAAGTGTTACCTAAGTGTTACCTAAGTGTTACCCAAGTGTTACCTAAGTGTGCCCTAAGTGTTACCTAAGTGTGCCCTAAGTGTTACCTAAGTGTGCCCTAAGTGTTACCTAAGTGTGCCCTAAGTGTACCCTAAGTGTTACCTAAGTGTTACCTAAGTGTGCCCTAAGTGTTACCCAAGTGTGCCCTAAGTGTTACCTAAGTGTGCCCCAAGTGTTACCTAAGTGTGCCCTAAGTGTTAACTAAGTGTTACCTAAGTGTGCCCTAAGTGTTACCTAAGTGTGCCCTAAGTGTTACCTAAGTGTTACCTAAGTGTTACCTAAGTGTTACCTAAGTGTGCCCTAAGTGTTACCTAAGTGTACCCTTAGTGTTACCCAAGTGTTACCTAAGTGTTACCTAAGTGTTACCTAAGTGTGCCCTAAGTGTTACCTAATTGTGCCCTAAGTGTTACCTAAGTGTGCCCTAAGTGTTACCCAAGTGTGCCCTAAGTGTTACCCAAGTGTGCCCTAAGTGTTACCTAAGTGTGCCCTAAGTGTGCCCTAAGTGTTACCTAAGTGTACCATAAGTGTTACCTAAGTGTTACCTAAGTGTTACCTAAGTGTTACCTAAGTGTTACCTAAGAGTTACTTAAGTGTTACATAAGTGTTACCTAAGTGTTACCTAAGAGTTACTTAAGTGTTACATAAGTGTTACCTAAGTGTGCCCTAAGTGTTACCTAAGTGTGCCCTAAGTGTTACCTAAGTGTGCCCTAAGTGTTACCTAAGTGTTACTTAAGTGTTACCTAAGTGTTACCTAAGTGTTACCTAAGTGTGCCCTAAGTGTTACCTAAGTGTGCCCTAAGTGTTACCTAAGTGTGCCCTAAGTGTTACCTAAGTGTTACCTAAGTGTTACCTAAGTGTGCCCTAAGTGTTACCTAAGTGTGCCCTAAGTGTTACCTAAGTGTGCTCTAAGTGTTACCTAAGTGTGCCCTAAGTGTTACCTAAGTGTGCCCTAAGTGTTACCTAAGTGTGCTCTAAGTGTTACCTAAGTGTGCCCTAAGTGTTACCTAAGTGTGCCCTAAGAGTTACCCAAGTGTTACATAAGTGTTACCTAAGTGTACCATAAGTGTTACCTAAGTATTACCCAAGTGTTACCTAAGTGTGCCCTAAGTGTTACCTAAGTGTACCATAAGTGTTACCTAAGTGTTACCTAAGAGTTACCTAAGTGTTACATATGTGTTACCTAAGTGTGCCCTAAGTGTTACCTAAGTGTGCGCTAAGTGTTACCTAAGTGTGCCCTAAGTGTTACCTAAGTGTGCGCTAAGTGTTACCTAAGTGTTACCTAAGTGTGCCCTAAGTGTTACCTAAGTGTGCTCTAAGTGTTACCTAAGTGTGCCCTAAGTGTTACCTAAGTGTGCCCTAAGTGTTACCTAAGTGTACCATAAGTGTTACCTAAGTGTTACCCAAGTGTTACCTAAGTGTACCCTAAGTGTTACCTAAGTGTTACTTAAGTGTTACCTAAGTGTTACCTAAGTGTTACCTAAGTGTGCCCTAAGTGTTACCTAAGTGTGCCCTAAGTGTTACCTAAGTGTGCCCTAAGTGTTACCTAAGTGTTACCTAAGTGTTACCCAAGTGTTACCTAAGTGTGCCCTAAGTGTTACCTAAGTGTGCCCTAAGTGTTACCTAAGTGTGCCCTAAGTGTTACCTAAGTGTACCCTAAGTGTTACCTAAGTGTTACCTAAGTGTTACCTAAGTGTTACCCAAGTGTTACCTAAGTGTGCCCTAAGTGTTACCTAAGTGTGCCCTAAGTGTTACCTAAGTGTGCCCTAAGTGTTACCTATGTGTGCCCTAAGTGTTACCTAAGTGTGCCCTAAGTGTTACCTAAGTGTGCCCTAAGTGTTACCTAAGTGTGCCCTAAGTGTTACCTAAGTGTGCCCTAAGTGTTACCTAAGTGTGCTCTAAGTGTTACCTAAGTGTGCCCTAAGTGTTACCTAAGTGTGCCCTAAGAGTTACCTAAGTGTTACATAAGTGTTACCTAAGTGTACCATAAGTGTTACCTAAGTATTACCCAAGTGTTACCTAAGTGTGCCCTAAGTGTTACCTAAGTGTACCATAAGTGTTACCTAAGTGTTACCTAAGTGTTACCTAAGTGTTACCTAAGAGTTACCTAAGTGTTACATATGTGTTACCTAAGTGTGCCCTAAGTGTTACCTAAGTGTGCGCTAAGTGTTACCTAAGTGTTACCTAAGTGTGCCCTAAGTGTTACCTAAGTGTGCTCTAAGTGTTACCTAAGTGTGCCCTAAGTGTTACCTAAGTGTGCCCTAAGTGTTACCTAAGTGTACCATAAGTGTTACCTAAGTGTTACCCAAGTGTTACCTAAGTGTACCCTAAGTGTTACCTAAGTGTTACTTAAGTGTTACCTAAGTGTTACCTAAGTGTTACCTAAGTGTGCCCTAAGTGTTACCTAAGTGTGCCCTAAGTGTTACCTAAGTGTGCCCTAAGTGTTACCTAAGTGTTACCTAAGTGTTACCCAAGTGTTACCTAAGTGTGCCCTAAGTGTTACCTAAGTGTGCCCTAAGTGTTACCTAAGTGTGCCCTAAGTGTTACCTAAGTGTACCCTAAGTGTTACCTAAGTGTTACCTAAGTGTTACCTAAGTGTTACCCAAGTGTTACCTAAGTGTGCCCTAAGTGTTACCTAAGTGTGCCCTAAGTGTTACCTAAGTGTGCCCTAAGTGTTACCTATGTGTGCCCTAAGTGTTACCTAAGTGTGCCCTAAGTGTTACCTAAGTGTGCCCTAAGTGTTACCTAAGTGTGCCCTAAGTGTTACCTAAGTGTGCCCTAAGTGTTACCTAAGTGTGCTCTAAGTGTTACCTAAGTGTGCCCTAAGTGTTACCTAAGTGTGCCCTAAGAGTTACCTAAGTGTTACATAAGTGTTACCTAAGTGTACCATAAGTGTTACCTAAGTATTACCCAAGTGTTACCTAAGTGTGCCCTAAGTGTTACCTAAGTGTACCATAAGTGTTACCTAAGTGTTACCTAAGTGTTACCTAAGTGTTACCTAAGAGTTACCTAAGTGTTACATATGTGTTACCTAAGTGTGCCCTAAGTGTTACCTAAGTGTGCCCTAAGTGTTACCTAAGTGTTACCTAAGTGTGCCCTAAGTGTTACCTAAGTGTGCTCTAAGTGTTACCTAAGTGTGCCCTAAGTGTTACCTAAGTGTGCCCTAAGTGTTACCTAAGTGTACCCTAAGTGTTACCTAAGTGTGGCCTAAGTGTTACCTAAGTGTGCCCTAAGTGTTACCTAAGTGTACCATAAGTGTTTCCTAAGTGTTACCTAAGTGTTACCTAAGTGTTACCTAAGTGTTACCTAAGTGTTACATATGTGTTACCTAAGTGTGCCCTAAGTGTTACCTAAGTGTGCCCTAAGTGTTACCTAAGTGTTACCTAAGTGTGCCCTAAGTGTTACCTAAGTGTGCCCTAAGTGTTACCTAAGTGTGCCCTAAGTGTTACCTAAGTGTTACTTAAGTGTTACCTAAGTGTTACCTAAGTGTTACCTAAGTGTGCCCTAAGTGTTACCTAAGTGTGCCCTAAGTGTTACCTAAGTGTGCCCTAAGTGTTACCTAAGTGTTACCTAAGTGTTACCTAAGTGTGCCCTAAGTGTTACCTAAGTGTGCCCTAAGTGTTACCTAAGTGTGCTCTAAGTGTTACCTAAGTGTGCCCTAAGTGTTACCTAAGTGTACCCTAAGTGTTACCTAAGTGTGGCCTAAGTGTTTCCTAAGTGTTACCTAAGTGTTACCTAAGTGTACCATAAGTGTTTCCTAAGTGTTACCTAAGTGTTACCTAAGTGTTACCTAAGAGTTACCTAAGTGTTACATATGTGTTACCTAAGTGTGCCCTAAGTGTTACCTAAGTGTGCGCTAAGTGTTACCTAAGTGTTACCTAAGTGTGCCCTAAGTGTTACCTAAGTGTGCCCTAAGTGTTACCTAAGTGTGCCCTAAGTGTTACCTAAGTGTACCATAAGTGTTACCTAAGTGTTACCCAAGTGTTACCTAAGTGTACCCTAAGTGTTACCTAAGTGTTACCTAAGTGTTACCCAAGTGTTACCTAAGTGTTACCTAAGTGTGCCCTAAGTGTTACCTAAGTGTGCCCTAAGTGTTACCTAAGTGTGCCCTAAGTGTTACCTAAGTGTTACCTAAGTGTTACCCAAGTGTTACCTAAGTGTGCCCTAAGTGTTACCTAAGTGTGCCCTAAGTGTTACCTAAGTGTGCCCTAAGTGTTACCTAAGTGTGCCCTAAGTGTACCCTAAGTGTTACCTAAGTGTTACCTAAGTGTGCCCTAAGTGTTACCTAAGTGTGCCCTAAGTGTTACCTAAGTGTGCCCCAAGTGTTACCTAAGTGTGCCCTAAGTGTTAACTAAGTGTTACCTAAGTGTGCCCTAAGTGTTACCTAAGTGTGCCCTAAGTGTTACCTAAGTGTTACCTAAGTGTTACCTAAGTGTTACCTAAGTGTGCCCTAAGTGTTACCTAAGTGTACCCTTAGTGTTACCCAAGTGTTACCTAAGTGTTACCTAAGTGTTACCTAAGTGTGCCCTAAGTGTTACCTAATTGTGCCCTAAGTGTTACCTAAGTGTGCCCTAAGTGTTACCCAAGTGTGCCCTAAGTGTTACCCAAGTGTGCCCTAAGTGTTACCTAAGTGTGCCCTAAGTGTGCCCTAAGTGTTACCTAAGTGTACCATAAGTGTTACCTAAGTGTTACCTAAGTGTTACCTAAGTGTTACCTAAGTGTTACCTAAGAGTTACCTAAGTGTTACATAAGTGTTACCTAAGTGTGCCCTAAGTGTTACCTAAGTGTGCCCTAAGTGTTACCTAAGTGTGCCCTAAGTGTTACCTAAGTGTGCCCTAAGTGTTACCTAAGTGTGCTCTAAGTGTTACCTAAGTGTGCCCTAAGTGTTACCTAAGTGTGCCCTAAGAGTTACCCAAGTGTTACATAAGTGTTACCTAAGTGTACCATAAGTGTTACCTAAGTATTACCCAAGTGTTACCTAAGTGTGCCCTAAGTGTTACCTAAGTGTACCATAAGTGTTACCTAAGTGTTACCTAAGAGTTACCTAAGTGTTACATATGTGTTACCTAAGTGTGCCCTAAGTGTTACCTAAGTGTGCGCTAAGTGTTACCTAAGTGTGCCCTAAGTGTTACCTAAGTGTGCGCTAAGTGTTACCTAAGTGTTACCTAAGTGTGCCCTAAGTGTTACCTAAGTGTGCTCTAAGTGTTACCTAAGTGTGCCCTAAGTGTTACCTAAGTGTGCCCTAAGTGTTACCTAAGTGTACCCTAAGTGTTACCTAAGTGTGGCCTAAGTGTTACCTAAGTGTGCCCTAAGTGTTACCTAAGTGTACCATAAGTGTTTCCTAAGTGTTACCTAAGTGTTACCTAAGTGTTACCTAAGAGTTACCTAAGTGTTACATATGTGTTACCTAAGTGTTACCTAAGTGTTACCTAAGTGTTACCTAAGTGTTACCTAAGTGTTACCCAAGTGTTACCTAAGTGTGCCCTAAGTGTTACCTAAGTGTGCCCTAAGTGTGCCCTAAGTGTTACGTAAGTGTACCATAAGTGTTACCTAAGTGTTACCTAAGTGTTACCTAAGTGTTACCTAAGTGTTACCTAAGTGTTACCTAAGTGTTACCCAAGTGTTACCTAAGTGTGCCCTAAGTGTTACCTAAGTGTGCCCTAAGTGTGCCCTAAGTGTTACCTAAGTGTACCCTTAGTGTTACCCAAGTGTTACCTAAGTGTTAACTAAGTGTTACCTAAGTGTGCCCTAAGTGTTACCTAAGTGTGCCCTAAGTGTTACCTAAGTGTGCCCTAAGTGTTACCCAAGTGTGCCCTAAGTGTTACCTAAGTGTGCCCCAGGTGTTACCTAAGTGTGCCCTAAGTGTTACCTAAGTGTACCCTAAGTGTTACCTAAGTGTTACCTAAGTGTGCCCTAAGTGTTACCCAAGTGTGCCCTAAGTGTTACCTAAGTGTGCCCCAAGTGTTACCTAAGTGTGCCCTAAGTGTTAACTAAGTGTTACCTAAGTGTGCCCTAAGTGTTACCTAAGTGTGCCCTAAGTGTTACCTAAGTGTTACCTAAGTGTTACCTAAGTGTTACCTAAGTGTGCCCTAAGTGTTACCCAAGTGTTACCTAAGTGTGCCCTAAGTGTTACCTAAGTGTGCCCTAACTGTTACCTAAGTGTGCCCTAACTGTTACCTAAGTGTGCCCTAAGTGTTACCTAAGTGTGCCCTAAGTGTTACCTAAGTGTACCCTTAGTGTTACCTAAGTGTTACCTAAGTGTTAACTAAGTGTTACTTAAGTGTTACCTAAGTGTTACCTAAGTGTTACCTAAGTGTGCCCTAAGTGTTACCTAAGTGTACCCTTAGTGTTACCTAAGTGTTACCTAAGTGTTAACTAAGTGTTACTTAAGTGTTACCTAAGTGTTACCTAAGTGTTACCTAAGTGTGCCCTAAGTGTTACCTAAGTGTGCCCTAAGTGTTACCTAAGTGTGCCCTAAGTGTTACCTAAGTGTTACCTAAGTGTTACCTAAGTGTTACCTAAGTGTGCCCTAAGTGTTACCTAAGTGTGCCATAAGTGTTACCTAAGTGTGCCCTAAGTGTTACCTAAGTGTGCCCTAATTGTTACCTAAGTGTGCCCTAAGTTTTACCTAAGTGTGCCCTAAGTGTTACCTAAGTGTGCCCTAAGTGTTACCTAAGTGTGCTCTAAGTGTTACCTAAGTGTGCCCTAAGTGTTACCTAAGTGTGCCCTAAGTGTTACCTAAGTGTACCCTAAGTGTTACCTAAGTGTGGCCTAAGTGTTACCTAAGTGTGCCCCAAGTGTTACCTAAGTGTGCCCTAAGTGTTAACTAAGTGTTACCTGAGTGTGCCCTAAGTGTTACCTAAGTGTACCCTAAGTGTTACCTAAGAGTTACCTAAGTGTTACATAAGTGTTACCTAAGTGTGCCCTAAGTGTTACCTAAGTGTTACCTAAGTGTGCCCTAAGTGTTACCTAAGTGTGCCCTAAGTGTTACCTAAGTGTGCCCTAAATGTTACCCAAGTGTGCCCTAAGTGTTACCTAAGTGTGCCCTAAGTGTTACCTAAGTGTGCCCCAAGTGTTACCTAAGTGTGCCCTAAGTGTTACCTAAGTGTACCCTAAGTGTTACCTAAGTGTTACCTAAGTGTGCCCTAAGTGTTACCCAAGTGTGCCCTAAGTGTTACCTAAGTGTGCCCCAAGTGTTACCTAAGTGTGCCCTAAGTGTTAACTAAGTGTTACCTAAGTGTGCCCTAAGTGTTACCTAAGTGTGCCCTAAGTGTTACCTAAGTGTTACCTAAGTGTTACCTAAGTGTTACCTAAGTGTGCCCTAAGTGTTACCCAAGTGTTACCTAAGTGTTACCTAAGTGTTACCTAAGTGTTACCTAAGTATTACCTAAGCGTTACCTAAGTGTGCCCTAAGTGTTACCTAAGTGTGCCCTAACTGTTACCTAAGTGTGCCCTAACTGTTACCTAAGTGTGCCCTAAGTGTTACCTAAGTGTGCCCTAAGTGTTACCTAAGTGTACCCTTAGTGTTACCTAAGTGTTACCTAAGTGTTAACTAAGTGTTACTCAAGTGTTACCTAAGTGTTACCTAAGTGTTACCTAAGTGTGCCCTAAGTGTTACCTAAGTGTACCCTTAGTGTTACCTAAGTGTTACCTAAGTGTTAACTAAGTGTTACTTAATTGTTACCTAAGTGTTACCTAAGTGTTACCTAAGTGTGCCCTAAGTGTTACCTAAGTGTGCCCTAAGTGTTACCTAAGTGTGCCCTAAGTGTTACCTAAGTGTTACCTAAGTGTTACCTAAGTGTTACCTAAGTGTGCCCTAAGTGTTACCTAAGTGTGCCCTAAGTGTTACCTAAGTGTGCCCTAAGTGTTACCTAAGTGTGCCCTAATTGTTACCTAAGTGTGCCCTAAGTGTTACCTAAGTGTGCCCTAAGTGTTACCTAAGTGTGCCCTAAGTGTTACCTAAGTGTGCTCTAAGTGTTACCTAAGTGTGCCCTAAGTGTTACCTAAGTGTGCCCTAAGTGTTACCTAAGTGTACCCTAAGTGTTACCTAAGTGTGGCCTAAGTGTTACCTAAGTGTGCCCCAAGTGTTACCTAAGTGTGCCCTAAGTGTTAACTAAGTGTTACCTGAGTGTGCCCTAAGTGTTACCTAAGTGTACCCTAAGTGTTACCTAAGAGTTACCTAAGTGTTACATAAGTGTTACCTAAGTGTGCCCTAAGTGTTACCTAAGTGTTACCTAAGTGTGCCCTAAGTGTTACCTAAGTGTGCCCTAAGTGTTACCTAAGTGTGCCCTAAATGTTACCCAAGTGTTACCTAAGTGTGCCCTAAGTGTTACCTAAGTGTGCCCTAAGTGTTACCTAAGTGTGTCCTAACTGTTACCTAAGTGTGCCCTAACTGTTACCTAAGTGTGCCCTAAGTGTTACCTAAGTGTGCCCTAAGTGTTACCTAAGTGTGCCCTAAGTGTTACCTAAGTGTGCTTTAAGTGTTACCTAAGTGTGCCCTAAGTGTTACCTAAGTGTGCCCTAAGTGTTACCTAAGTGTACCCTAAGTGATACCTAAGTGTGGCCTAAGTGTTACCTAAGTGTGCCCCAAGTGTTACCTAAGTGTGCCCTAAGTGTTAACTAAGTGTTACCTAAGTGTGCCCTAAGTGTTACCTAAGTGTACCATAAGTGTTACCTAAGTGTTACCTAAGTGTTACCTAAGAGTTACCTAAGTGTTACATATGTGTTACCTAAGTGTGCCCTAAGTGTTACCTAAGTGTGCCCTAAGTGTTACCTAAGTGTTACCTAAGTGTGCCCTAAGTGTTACCTAAGTGTGCCCTAAGTGTTACCTAAGTGTGCCCTAAGTGTTACCTAAGGGTGCCCTAAGTGTTACCCAAGTGTGCCCTAAGTGTTACCTAAGTGTGCCCTAAGTGTTACCTAAGTGTGCCCCAAGTGTTACCTAAGTGTGCCCTAAGTGTTAACTAAGTGTTACCTAAGTGTGCCCTAAGTGTTACCTAAGTGTGCCCTAAGTGTTACCTAAGTGTTACCTAAGTGTTACCTAAGTGTTACCTAAGTGTGCCCTAAGTGTTACCCAAGTGTTACCTAAGTGTTACCTAAGTGTTACCTAAGTGTTACCTAAGTATTACCTAAGTGTTACCTAAGTGTGCCCTAAGTGTTACCTAAGTGTGCCCTAACTGTTACCTAAGTGTGCCCTAACTGTTACCTAAGTGTGCCCTAAGTGTTACCTAAGTGTGCCCTAAGTGTTACCTAAGTGTACCCTTAGTGTTACCTAAGTGTTACCTAAGTGTTAACTAAGTGTTACTTAAGTGTTACCCAAGTGTGCCCTAAGTGTTACCTAAGTGTGCCCTAAGTGTTACCTAAGTGTGCCCTAAGTGTTACCTAAGTGTACCCTAAGTGTTACCTAAGTGTTACCTAAGTGTTACCTAAGTGTTACCCAAGTGTGCCCTAAGTGTGCCCTAAGTGTTACCTAAGTGTACCCTTAGTGTTACCCAAGTGTTACCTAAGTGTTACCTAAGTGTTACCTAAGTGTGCCCTAAGTGTTACCTAAGTGTGCCCTAAGTGTTACCTAAGTGTGCCCTAAGTGTTACCCAAGTGTGCCCTAAGTGTTACCCAAGTGTGCCCTAAGTGTTACCTAAGTGTGCCCTAAGTGTGCCCTAAGTGTTACCTAAGTGTACCATAAGTGTTACCTAAGTGTTACCTAAGTGTTACCTAAGTGTTACCTAAGTGTTACCTAAGAGTTACCTAAGTGTTACATAAGTGTTACCTAAGTGTGCCCTAAGTGTTACCTAAGTGTGCCCTAAGTGTTACCTAAGTGTGCCCTAAGTGTTACCTAAGTGTGCCCTAAGTGTTACCTAAGTGTGCCCTAAGTGTGCCCTAAGTGTTACCTAAGTGTACCATAAGTGTTACCTAAGTGTTACCTAAGTGTTACCTAAGTGTTACCTAAGTGTTACCTAAGTGTTACCTAAGTGTTACCCAAGTGTTACCTAAGTGTGCCCTAAGTGTTACCTAAGTGTGCCCTAAGTGTTACCTAAGTGTGCCCTAAGTGTGCCCTAAGTGTTACCTAAGTGTACCATAAGTGTTACCTAAGTGTTACCTAAGTGTTACCTAAGTGTTACCTAAGTGTTACCTAAGTGTTACCTAAGTGTTACCTAAGTGTTACCCAAGTGTTACCTAAGTGTGCCCTAAGTGTTACCTAAGTGTGCCCTAAGTGTGCCCTAAGTGTTACCTAAGTGTACCCTTAGTGTTACCCAAGTGTTACCTAAGTGTTAACTAAGTGTTACCTAAGTGTGCCCTAAGTGTTACCTAAGTGTGCCCTAAGTGTTACCTAAGTGTGCCCTAAGTGTTACCCAAGTGTGCCCTAAGTGTTACCTAAGTGTGCCCTAAGTGTTACCTAAGTGTGCCCCAAGTGTTACCTAAGTGTGCCCTAAGTGTTACCTAAGTGTACCCTAAGTGTTACCTAAGTGTTACCTAAGTGTGCCCTAAGTGTTACCCAAGTGTGCCCTAAGTGTTACCTAAGTGTGCCCCAAGTGTTACCTAAGTGTGCCCTAAGTGTTAACTAAGTGTTACCTAAGTGTGCCCTAAGTGTTACCTAAGTGTGCCCTAAGTGTTACCTAAGTGTTACCTAAGTGTTACCTAAGTGTCACCTAAGTGTGCCCTAAGTGTTACCCAAGTGTTACCTAAGTGTTACCTAAGTGTTACCTAAGTGTTACCTAAGTATTACCTAAGTGTTACCTAAGTGTGCCCTAAGTGTTACCTAAGTGTGCCCTAACTGTTACCTAAGTGTGCCCTAACTGTTACCTAAGTGTGCCCTAAGTGTTACCTAAGTGTGCCCTAAGTGTTACCTAAGTGTACCCTTAGTGTTACCTAAGTGTTACCTAAGTGTTAACTAAGTGTTACTTAAGTGTTACCTAAGTGTTACCTAAGTGTTACCTAAGTGTGCCCTAAGTGTTACCTAAGTGTACCCTTAGTGTTACCTAAGTGTTACCTAAGTGTTAACTAAGTGTTACTTAAGTGTTACCTAAGTGTTACCTAAGTGTTACCTAAGTGTGCCCTAAGTGTTACCTAAGTGTGCCCTAAGTGTTACCTAAGTGTGCCCTAAGTGTTACCTAAGTGTTACCTAAGTGTTACCTAAGTGTTACCTAAATGTGCCCTAAGTGTTACCTAAGTGTGCCCTAAGTGTTACCTAAGTGTGCCCTAAGTGTTACCTAAGTGTGCCCTAATTGTTACCTAAGTGTGCCCTAAGTGTTACCTAAGTGTGCCCTAAGTGTTACCTAAGTGTGCCCTAAGTGTTACCTAAGTGTGCTCTAAGTGTTACCTAAGTGTGCCCTAAGTGTTACCTAAGTGTGCCCTAAGTGTTACCTAAGTGTACCCTAAGTGTTACCTAAGTGTGGCCTAAGTGTTACCTAAGTGTGCCCCAAGTGTTACCTAAGTGTGCCCTAAGTGTTAACTAAGTGTTACCTGAGTGTGCCCTAAGTGTTACCTAAGTGTACCCTAAGTGTTACCTAAGAGTTACATAAGTGTTACATAAGTGTTACCTAAGTGTGCCCTAAGTGTTACCCAAGGGTTACCTAAGTGTGCCCTAAGTGTTACCTAAGTGTGCCCTAAGTGTTACCTAAGTGTGCCCTAAATGTTACCCAAGTGTGCCCTAAGTGTTACCTAAGTGTGCCCCAAGTGTTACCTAAGTGTGCCCTAAGTGTTACCTAAGTGTACCCTAAGTGTTACCTAAGTGTTACCTAAGTGTGCCCTAAGTGTTACCCAAGTGTGCCCTAAGTGTTACCTAAGTGTGCCCCAAGTGTTACCTAAGTTTGCCCTAAGTGTTAACTAAGTGTTACCTAAGTGTGCCCTAAGTGTTACCTAAGTGTGCCCTAAGTGTTACCTAAGTGTTACCTAAGTGTTACCTAAGTGTTACCTAAGTGTGCCCTAAGTGTTACCCAAGTGTTACCTAAGTGTTACCTAAGTGTTACCTAAGTGTTACCTAAGTATTACCTAAGTGTTACCTAAGTGTGCCCTAAGTGTTACCTAAGTGTGCCCTAAGTGTTACCTAAGTGTTACCTAAGTGTTACCTAAGTGTTACCTAAGTGTGCCCTAAGTGTTACCTAAGTGTGCCATAAGTGTTACCTAAGTGTGCCCTAAGTGTTACCTAAGTGTGCCCTAATTGTTACCTAAGTGTGCCCTAAGTGTTACCTAAGTGTTACCTAAGTGTTACCTAAGTATTACCTAAGTGTTACCTAAGTGTGCCCTAAGTGTTACCTAAGTGTGCCCTAACTGTTACCTAAGTGTGCCCTAACTGTTACCTAAGTGTGCCCTAAGTGTTACCTAAGTGTGCCCTAAGTGTTACCTAAGTGTACCCTTAGTGTTACCTAAGTGTTACCTAAGTGTTAACTAAGTGTTACTCAAGTGTTACCTAAGTGTTACCTAAGTGTTACCTAAGTGTTCCCTAAGTGTTACCTAAGTGTACCCTTAGTGTTACCTAAGTGTTACCTAAGTGTTACCTAAGTGTTACTTAATTGTTACCTAAGTGTTACCTAAGTGTTACCTAAGTGTGCCCTAAGTGTTACCTAAGTGTGCCCTAAGTGTTACCTAAGTGTGCCCTAAGTGTTACCTAAGTGTTACCTAAGTGTTACCTAAGTGTTACCTAAGTGTGCCCTAAGTGTTACCTAAGTGTGCCCTAAGTGTTACCTAAGTGTGCCCTAAGTGTTACCTAAGTGTGCCCTAATTGTTACCTAAGTGTGCCCTAAGTGTTACCTAAGTGTGCCCTAAGTGTTACCTAAGTGTGCCCTAAGTGTTACCTAAGTGTGCTCTAAGTGTTACCTAAGTGTGCCCTAAGTGTTACCTAAGTGTGCCCTAAGTGTTACCTAAGTGTACCCTAAGTGTTACCTAAGTGTGGCCTAAGTGTTACCTAAGTGTGCCCCAAGTGTTACCTAAGTGTGCCCTAAGTGTTAACTAAGTGTTACCTGAGTGTGCCCTAAGTGTTACCTAAGTGTACCCTAAGTGTTACCTAAGAGTTACCTAAGTGTTACATAAGTGTTACCTAAGTGTGCCCTAAGTGTTACCTAAGTGTTACCTAAGTGTGCCCTAAGTGTTACCTAAGTGTGCCCTAAGTGTTACCTAAGTGTGCCCTAAATGTTACCCAAGTGTTACCTAAGTGTGCCCTAAGTGTTACCTAAGTGTGCCCTAAGTGTTACCTAAGTGTGTCCTAACTGTTACCTAAGTGTGCCCTAACTGTTACCTAAGTGTGCCCTAAGTGTTACCTAAGTGTGCCCTAAGTGTTACCTAAGTGTGCCCTAAGTTTTACCTAAGTGTGCCCTAAGTGTTACCTAAGTGTGCCCTAAGTGTTACCTAAGTGTGCCCTAAGTGTTACCTAAGTGTGCCCTAAGTGTTACCTAAGTGTGCCCTAAGTGTTACCTAAGTGTGCCCTAAGTGTTACCTAAGTGTGCCCTAAGTGTTACCTAAGTGTTTCCTAAGTGTGCCCTAAGTGTTACCTAAGTGTGCCCTAAGTGTTACCTAAGTGTGCCCTAAGTGTTACCTAAGTGTTACCTAAGTGTGCCCTAAGTGTTACCTAAGTGTGCCCTAAGTGTTACCTAAGTGTGTCCTAACTGTTACCTAAGTGTGCCCTAACTGTTACCTAAGTGTGCCCTAAGTGTTACCTAAGTGTGCCCTAAGTGTTACCTAAGTGTGCCCTAAGTTTTACCTAAGTGTGCCCTAAGTGTTACCTAAGTGTGCCCTAAGTGTTACCTAAGTGTGCCCTAAGTGTTACCTAAGTGTTACATATGTGTTACCTAAGTGTGCCCTAAGTGTTACCTAAGTGTGCGCTAAGTGTTACCTAAGTGTTACCTAAGTGTGCCCTAAGTGTTACCTAAGTGTGCCCTAAGTGTTACCTAAGTGTGCCCTAAGTGTTACCTAAGTGTGCCCTAAGTGTTACCCAAGTGTGCCCTAAGTGTTACCTAAGTGTGGCCCAAGTGTTACCTAAGTGTGCCCCAAGTGTTACCTAAGTGTGCCCTAAGTGTTAACTAAGTGTTACCTGAGTGTGCCCTAAGTGTTACCTAAGTGTACCCTAAGTGTTACCTAAGAGTTACCTAAGTGTTACATAAGTGTTACCTAAGTGTGCCCTAAGTGTTACCTAAGTGTTACCTAAGTGTGCCCTAAGTGTTACCTAAGTGTGCCCTAAGTGTTACCTAAGTGTTACCTAAGTGTGCCCTAAGTGTTACCCAAGTGTTACCTAAGTGTTACCTAAGTGTTACCTAAGTGTTACCTAAGTATTACCTAAGTGTTACCTAAGTGTGCCCTAAGTGTTACCTAAGTGTGCCCTAACTGTTACCTAAGTGTGCCCTAACTGTTACCTAAGTGTGCCCTAAGTGTTACCTAAGTGTGCCCTAAGTGTTACCTAAGTGTACCCTTAGTGTTACCTAAGTGTTACCTAAGTGTTAACTAAGTGTTACTTAAGTGTTACCCAAGTGTGCCCTAAGTGTTACCTAAGTGTGCCCTAAGTGTTACCTAAGTGTGCCCTAAGTGTTACCTAAGTGTACCCTAAGTGTTACCTAAGTGTTACCTAAGTGTTACCTAAGTGTTACCCAAGTGTGCCCTAAGTGTGCCCTAAGTGTTACCTAAGTGTACCCTTAGTGTTACCCAAGTGTTACCTAAGTGTTACCTAAGTGTTACCTAAGTGTGCCCTAAGTGTTACCTAAGTGTGCCCTAAGTGTTACCTAAGTGTGCCCTAAGTGTTACCCAAGTGTGCCCTAAGTGTTACCCAAGTGTGCCCTAAGTGTTACCTAAGTGTGCCCTAAGTGTGCCCTAAGTGTTACCTAAGTGTACCATAAGTGTTACCTAAGTGTTACCTAAGTGTTACCTAAGTGTTACCTAAGTGTTACCTAAGAGTTACCTAAGTGTTACATAAGTGTTACCTAAGTGTGCCCTAAGTGTTACCTAAGTGTGCCCTAAGTGTACCCTAAGTGTTACCTAAGTGTTACCTAAGTGTGCCCTAAGTGTTACCCAAGTGTGCCCTAAGTGTTACCTAAGTGTGCCCCAAGTGTTACCTAAGTGTGCCCTAAGTGTTAACTAAGTGTTACCTAAGTGTGCCCTAAGTGTTACCTAAGTGTGCCCTAAGTGTTACCTAAGTGTTACCTAAGTGTTACCTAAGTGTCACCTAAGTGTTACCTAAGTGTACCCTTAGTGTTACCTAAGTGTTACCTAAGTGTTAACTAAATGTTACTTAAGTGTTACCCAAGTGTTACCTAAGTGTTACCTAAGTGTGCCCTAAGTGTTACCTAAGTGTACCCTTAGTGTTACCTAAGTGTTACCTAAGTGTGCCCTAAGTGTTACCTAAGTGTACCCTTAGTGTTACCTAAGTGTTACCTAAGTGTTAACTAAATGTTACTTAAGTGTTACCCAAGTGTTACCTAAGTGTTACCTAAGTGTGCCCTAAGTGTCACCTAAGTGTGCCCTAAGTGTTACCCAAGTGTTACCTAAGTGTTACCTAAGTGTGCCCTAAGTGTTACCTAAGTGTACCCTTAGTGTTACCTAAGTGTTACCTAAGTGTGCCCTAAGTGTTACCTAAGTGTGCCCTAAGTGTTACCTAAGTGTGCCCTAATTGTTACCTAAGTGTGCCCTAAGTGTTACCTAAGTGTGCCCTAAGTGTTACCTAAGTGTACCCTTAGTGTTACCTAAGTGTTACCTAAGTGTTAACTAAATGTTACTTAAGTGTTACCCAAGTGTTACCTAAGTGTTACCTAAGTGTGCCCTAAGTGTTACCTAAGTGTACCCTTAGTGTTACCTAAGTGTTACCTAAGTGTTAACTAAGTGTTACCTAAGTGTTACCTAAGTGTTACCTAAGTGTGCCCTAAGTGTTACCTAAGTGTGCCCTAAGTGTTACCTAAGTGTGCCCTAAGTGTTACCTAAGTGTTACCTAAGTGTTACCTAAGTGTTACCTAAATGTGCCCTAAGTGTTACCTAAGTGTGCCCTAAGTGTTACCTAAGTGTGCCCTAAGTGTTACCTAAGTGTGCCCTAATTGTTACCTAAGTGTGCCCTAAGTGTTACCTAAGTGTGCCCTAAGTGTTACCTAAGTGTGCCCTAAGTGTTACCTAAGTGTGCTCTAAGTGTTACCTAAGTGTGCCCTAAGTGTTACCTAAGTGTGCCCTAAGTGTTACCTAAGTGTACCCTAAGTGTTACCTAAGTGTGGCCTAAGTGTTACCTAAGTGTGCCCCAAGTGTTACCTAAGTGTGCCCTAAGTGTTAACTAAGTGTGCCCTAAGTGTTACCTAAGTGTGCTCTAAGTGTTACCTAAGTGTGCCCTAAGTGTTACCTAAGTGTGCCCTAAGTGTTACCTAAGTGTGCCCTAAGTGTTACCTAAGTGTGGCCTAAGTGTTACCTAAGTGTGCCCCAAGTGTTACCTAAGTGTGCCCTAAGTGTTAACTAAGTGTTACCTGAGTGTGCCCTAAGTGTTACCTAAGTGTACCCTAAGTGTTACCTAAGAGTTACCTAAGTGTTACATAAGTGTTACCTAAGTGTGCCCTAAGTGTTACCTAAGTGTTACCTAAGTGTGCCCTAAGTGTTACCTAAGTGTGCCCTAAGTGTTACCTAAGTGTGCCCTAAATGTTACCCAAGTGTTACCTAAGTGTGCCCTAAGTGTTACCTAAGTGTGCCCTAAGTGTTACCTAAGTGTGTCCTAACTGTTACCTAAGTGTGCCCTAACTGTTACCTAAGTGTGCCCTAAGTGTTACCTAAGTGTGCCCTAAGTGTTACCTAAGTGTGCCCTAAGTTTTACCTAAGTGTGCCCTAAGTGTTACCTAAGTGTGCCCTAAGTGTTACCTAAGTGTGCCCTAAGTGTTACCTAAGTGTGCCCTAAGTGTTACCTAAGTGTGCCCTAAGTGTTACCTAAGTGTGCCCTAAGTGTTACCTAAGTGTGCTTTAAGTGTTACCTAAGTGTGCCCTAAGTGTTACCTAAGTGTGCCCTAAGTGTTACCTAAGTGTACCCTAAGTGATACCTAAGTGTGGCCTAAGTGTTACCTAAGTGTGCCCCAAGTGTTACCTAAGTGTGCCCTAAGTGTTACCTAAGTGTTACCTAAGTGTGCCCTAAGTGTTACCTAAGTGTACCATAAGTGTTACCTAAGTGTTACCTAAGTGTTACCTAAGAGTTACCTAAGTGTTACATATGTGTTACCTAAGTGTGCCCTAAGTGTTACCTAAGTGTGCGCTAAGTGTTACCTAAGTGTACCCTTAGTGTTACCCAAGTGTTACCTAAGTGTTAACTAAGTGTTACCTAAGTGTGCCCTAAGTGTTACCTAAGGGTGCCCTAAGTGTTACCCAAGTGTGCCCTAAGTGTTACCTAAGTGTGCCCTAAGTGTTACCTAAGTGTGCCCCAAGTGTTACCTAAGTGTGCCCTAAGTGTTAACTAAGTGTTACCTAAGTGTGCCCTAAGTGTTACCTAAGTGTGCCCTAAGTGTTACCTAAGTGTTACCTAAGTGTTACCTAAGTGTTACCTAAGTGTGCCCTAAGTGTTACCCAAGTGTTACCTAAGTGTTACCTAAGTGTTACCTAAGTGTTACCTAAGTATTACCTAAGTGTTACCTAAGTGTGCCCTAAGTGTTACCTAAGTGTGCCCTAACTGTTACCTAAGTGTGCCCTAACTGTTACCTAAGTGTGCCCTAAGTGTTACCTAAGTGTGCCCTAAGTGTTACCTAAGTGTACCCTTAGTGTTACCCAAGTGTTACCTAAGTGTTACCTAAGTGTTACCTAAGTGTGCCCTAAGTGTTACCTAAGTGTGCCCTAAGTGTTACCTAAGTGTGCCCTAAGTGTTACCCAAGTGTGCCCTAAGTGTTACCCAAGTGTGCCCTAAGTGTTACCTAAGTGTGCCCTAAGTGTGCCCTAAGTGTTACCTAAGTGTACCATAAGTGTTACCTAAGTGTTACCTAAGTGTTACCTAAGTGTTACCTAAGTGTTACCTAAGAGTTACCTAAGTGTTACATAAGTGTTACCTAAGTGTGCCCTAAGTGTTACCTAAGTGTGCCCTAAGTGTTACCTAAGTGTGCCCTAAGTGTTACCTAAGTGTGCCCTAAGTGTTACCTAAGTGTGCCCTAAGTGTGCCCTAAGTGTTACCTAAGTGTACCATAAGTGTTACCTAAGTGTTACCTAAGTGTTACCTAAGTGTTACCTAAGTGTTACCTAAGTGTTACCTAAGTGTTACCCAAGTGTTACCTAAGTGTGCCCTAAGTGTTACCTAAGTGTGCCCTAAGTGTTACCTAAGTGTGCCCTAAGTGTGCCCTAAGTGTTACCTAAGTGTACCATAAGTGTTACCTAAGTGTTACCTAAGTGTTACCTAAGTGTTACCTAAGTGTTACCTAAGTGTTACCTAAGTGTTACCTAAGTGTTACCCAAGTGTTACCTAAGTGTGCCCTAAGTGTTACCTAAGTGTGCCCTAAGTGTGCCCTAAGTGTTACCTAAGTGTACCCTTAGTGTTACCCAAGTGTTACCTAAGTGTTAACTAAGTGTTACCTAAGTGTGCCCTAAGTGTTACCTAAGTGTGCCCTAAGTGTTACCTAAGGGTGCCCTAAGTGTTACCCAAGTGTGCCCTAAGTGTTACCTAAGTGTGCCCTAAGTGTTACCTAAGTGTGCCCTAAGTGTTACCTAAGTGTGCCCTAAGTGTTACCTAAGTGTTACCTAAGTGTTACCCAAGTGTTACCTAAGTGTGCCCTAAGTGTTACCTAAGTGTGCCCTAAGTGTGCCCTAAGTGTTACCTAAGTGTGCGCTAAGTGTTACCTAAGTGTACCCTTAGTGTTACCCAAGTGTTACCTAAGTGTTAACTAAGTGTTACCTAAGTGTGCCCTAAGTGTTACCTAAGGGTGCCCTAAGTGTTACCCAAGTGTGCCCTAAGTGTTACCTAAGTGTGCCCTAAGTGTTACCTAAGTGTGCCCTAAGTGTTACCTAAGTGTGCCCTAACTGTTACCTAAGTGTGCCCTAACTGTTACCTAAGTGTGCCCTAAGTGTTACCTAAGTGTGCCCTAAGTGTTACCTAAGTGTACCCTTAGTGTTACCTAAGTGTTACCTAAGTGTTAACTAAGTGTTACTTAAGTGTTACCCAAGTGTGCCCTAAGTGTTACCTAAGTGTGCCCTAAGTGTTACCTAAGTGTGCCCTAAGTGTTACCTAAGTGTACCCTAAGTGTTACCTAAGTGTTACCTAAGTGTTACCTAAGTGTTACCCAAGTGTGCCCTAAGTGTGCCCTAAGTGTTACCTAAGTGTACCCTTAGTGTTACCCAAGTGTTACCTAAGTGTTACCTAAGTGTTACCTAAGTGTGCCCTAAGTGTTACCTAAGTGTGCCCTAAGTGTTACCTAAGTGTGCCCTAAGTGTTACCCAAGTGTGCCCTAAGTGTTACCCAAGTGTGCCCTAAGTGTTACCTAAGTGTGCCCTAAGTGTGCCCTAAGTGTTACCTAAGTGTACCATAAGTGTTACCTAAGTGTTACCTAAGTGTTACCTAAGTGTTACCTAAGTGTTACCTAAGAGTTACCTAAGTGTTACATAAGTGTTACCTAAGTGTGCCCTAAGTGTTACCTAAGTGTGCCCTAAGTGTACCCTAAGTGTTACCTAAGTGTTACCTAAGTGTGCCCTAAGTGTTACCCAAGTGTGCCCTAAGTGTTACCTAAGTGTGCCCCAAGTGTTACCTAAGTGTGCCCTAAGTGTTAACTAAGTGTTACCTAAGTGTGCCCTAAGTGTTACCTAAGTGTGCCCTAAGTGTTACCTAAGTGTTACCTAAGTGTTACCTAAGTGTCACCTAAGTGTTACCTAAGTGTACCCTTAGTGTTACCTAAGTGTTACCTAAGTGTTAACTAAGTGTTACTTAAGTGTTACCCAAGTGTTACCTAAGTGTTACCTAAGTGTGCCCTAAGTGTTACCTAAGTGTACCCTTAGTGTTACCTAAGTGTTACCTAAGTGTGCCCTAAGTGTTACCTAAGTGTACCCTTAGTGTTACCTAAGTGTTACCTAAGTGTTAACTAAATGTTACTTAAGTGTTACCCAAGTGTTACCTAAGTGTTACCTAAGTGTGCCCTAAGTGTCACCTAAGTGTGCCCTAAGTGTTACCCAAGTGTTACCTAAGTGTTACCTAAGTGTGCCCTAAGTGTTACCTAAGTGTACCCTTAGTGTTACCTAAGTGTTACCTAAGTGTGCCCTAAGTGTTACCTAAGTGTGCCCTAAGTGTTACCTAAGTGTGCCCTAAGTGTTACCTAAGTGTGCCCTAAGTGTTACCTAAGTGTGCCCTAAGTGTTACCTAAGTGTACCCTTAGTGTTACCTAAGTGTTACCTAAGTGTTAACTAAATGTTACTTAAGTGTTACCCAAGTGTTACCTAAGTGTTACCTAAGTGTGCCCTAAGTGTTACCTAAGTGTACCCTTAGTGTTACCTAAGTGTTACCTAAGTGTTAACTAAGTGTTACCTAAGTGTTACCTAAGTGTTACCTAAGTGTGCCCTAAGTGTTACCTAAGTGTGCCCTAAGTGTTACCTAAGTGTGCCCTAAGTGTTACCTAAGTGTTACCTAAGTGTTACCTAAGTGTTACCTAAATGTGCCCTAAGTGTTACCTAAGTGTGCCCTAAGTGTTACCTAAGTGTGCCCTAAGTGTTACCTAAGTGTGCCCTAATTGTTACCTAAGTGTGCCCTAAGTGTTACCTAAGTGTGCCCTAAGTGTTACCTAAGTGTGCCCTAAGTGTTACCTAAGTGTGCTCTAAGTGTTACCTAAGTGTGCCCTAAGTGTTACCTAAGTGTGCCCTAAGTGTTACCTAAGTGTACCCTAAGTGTTACCTAAGTGTGGCCTAAGTGTTACCTAAGTGTGCCCCAAGTGTTACCTAAGTGTGCCCTAAGTGTTAACTAAGTGTGCCCTAAGTGTTACCTAAGTGTGCTCTAAGTGTTACCTAAGTGTGCCCTAAGTGTTACCTAAGTGTGCCCTAAGTGTTACCTAAGTGTACCCTAAGTGTTACCTAAGTGTGGCCTAAGTGTTACCTAAGTGTGCCCCAAGTGTTACCTAAGTGTGCCCTAAGTGTTAACTAAGTGTTACCTGAGTGTGCCCTAAGTGTTACCTAAGTGTACCCTAAGTGTTACCTAAGAGTTACCTAAGTGTTACATAAGTGTTACCTAAGTGTGCCCTAAGTGTTACCTAAGTGTTACCTAAGTGTGCCCTAAGTGTTACCTAAGTGTGCCCTAAGTGTTACCTAAGTGTGCCCTAAATGTTACCCAAGTGTTACCTAAGTGTGCCCTAAGTGTTACCTAAGTGTGCCCTAAGTGTTACCTAAGTGTGTCCTAACTGTTACCTAAGTGTGCCCTAACTGTTACCTAAGTGTGCCCTAAGTGTTACCTAAGTGTGCCCTAAGTGTTACCTAAGTGTGCCCTAAGTTTTACCTAAGTGTGCCCTAAGTGTTACCTAAGTGTGCCCTAAGTGTTACCTAAGTGTGCCCTAAGTGTTACCTAAGTGTGCCCTAAGTGTTACCTAAGTGTGCCCTAAGTGTTACCTAAGTGTGCCCTAAGTGTTACCTAAGTGTGCTTTAAGTGTTACCTAAGTGTGCCCTAAGTGTTACCTAAGTGTGCCCTAAGTGTTACCTAAGTGTACCCTAAGTGATACCTAAGTGTGGCCTAAGTGTTACCTAAGTGTGCCCCAAGTGTTACCTAAGTGTGCCCTAAGTGTTACCTAAGTGTTACCTAAGTGTGCCCTAAGTGTTACCTAAGTGTACCATAAGTGTTACCTAAGTGTTACCTAAGTGTTACCTAAGAGTTACCTAAGTGTTACATATGTGTTACCTAAGTGTGCCCTAAGTGTTACCTAAGTGTGCGCTAAGTGTTACCTAAGTGTACCCTTAGTGTTACCCAAGTGTTACCTAAGTGTTAACTAAGTGTTACCTAAGTGTGCCCTAAGTGTTACCTAAGGGTGCCCTAAGTGTTACCCAAGTGTGCCCTAAGTGTTACCTAAGTGTGCCCTAAGTGTTACCTAAGTGTGCCCCAAGTGTTACCTAAGTGTGCCCTAAGTGTTAACTAAGTGTTACCTAAGTGTGCCCTAAGTGTTACCTAAGTGTGCCCTAAGTGTTACCTAAGTGTTACCTAAGTGTTACCTAAGTGTTACCTAAGTGTGCCCTAAGTGTTACCCAAGTGTTACCTAAGTGTTACCTAAGTGTTACCTAAGTGTTACCTAAGTATTACCTAAGTGTTACCTAAGTGTGCCCTAAGTGTTACCTAAGTGTGCCCTAACTGTTACCTAAGTGTGCCCTAACTGTTACCTAAGTGTGCCCTAAGTGTTACCTAAGTGTGCCCTAAGTGTTACCTAAGTGTACCCTTAGTGTTACCCAAGTGTTACCTAAGTGTTACCTAAGTGTTACCTAAGTGTGCCCTAAGTGTTACCTAAGTGTGCCCTAAGTGTTACCTAAGTGTGCCCTAAGTGTTACCCAAGTGTGCCCTAAGTGTTACCCAAGTGTGCCCTAAGTGTTACCTAAGTGTGCCCTAAGTGTGCCCTAAGTGTTACCTAAGTGTACCATAAGTGTTACCTAAGTGTTACCTAAGTGTTACCTAAGTGTTACCTAAGTGTTACCTAAGAGTTACCTAAGTGTTACATAAGTGTTACCTAAGTGTGCCCTAAGTGTTACCTAAGTGTGCCCTAAGTGTTACCTAAGTGTGCCCTAAGTGTTACCTAAGTGTGCCCTAAGTGTTACCTAAGTGTGCCCTAAGTGTGCCCTAAGTGTTACCTAAGTGTACCATAAGTGTTACCTAAGTGTTACCTAAGTGTTACCTAAGTGTTACCTAAGTGTTACCTAAGTGTTACCTAAGTGTTACCCAAGTGTTACCTAAGTGTGCCCTAAGTGTTACCTAAGTGTGCCCTAAGTGTTACCTAAGTGTGCCCTAAGTGTGCCCTAAGTGTTACCTAAGTGTACCATAAGTGTTACCTAAGTGTTACCTAAGTGTTACCTAAGTGTTACCTAAGTGTTACCTAAGTGTTACCTAAGTGTTACCTAAGTGTTACCTAAGTGTTACCCAAGTGTTACCTAAGTGTGCCCTAAGTGTTACCTAAGTGTGCCCTAAGTGTGCCCTAAGTGTTACCTAAGTGTACCCTTAGTGTTACCCAAGTGTTACCTAAGTGTTAACTAAGTGTTACCTAAGTGTGCCCTAAGTGTTACCTAAGTGTGCCCTAAGTGTTACCTAAGTGTGCCCTAAGTGTTACCCAAGTGTGCCCTAAGTGTTACCTAAGTGTGCCCTAAGTGTTACCTAAGTGTGCCCCAAGTGTTACCTAAGTGTGCCCTAAGTGTTACCTAAGTGTACCCTAAGTGTTACCTAAGTGTTACCTAAGTGTGCCCTAAGTGTTACCCAAGTGTGCCCTAAGTGTTACCTAAGTGTGCCCCAAGTGTTACCTAAGTGTGCCCTAAGTGTTAACTAAGTGTTACCTAAGTGTGCCCTAAGTGTTACCTAAGTGTGCCCTAAGTGTTACCTAAGTGTTACCTAAGTGTTACCTAAGTGTCACCTAAGTGTGCCCTAAGTGTTACCCAAGTGTTACCTAAGTGTTACCTAAGTGTTACCTAAGTGTTACCTAAGTGTTACCTAAGTATTACCTAAGTGTTACCTAAGTGTGCCCTAAGTGTTACCTAAGTGTGCCCTAACTGTTACCTAAGTGTGCCCTAACTGTTACCTAAGTGTGCCCTAAGTGTTACCTAAGTGTGCCCTAAGTGTTACCTAAGTGTACCCTTAGTGTTACCTAAGTGTTACCTAAGTGTTAACTAAGTGTTACTTAAGTGTTACCTAAGTGTTACCTAAGTGTTACCTAAGTGTGCCCTAAGTGTTACCTAAGTGTACCCTTAGTGTTACCTAAGTGTTACCTAAGTGTGCCCTAAGTGTTACCTAAGTGTACCCTTAGTGTTACCCAAGTGTTACCTAAGTGTTAACTAAGTGTTACCTAAGTGTGCCCTAAGTGTTACCTAAGGGTGCCCTAAGTGTTACCCAAGTGTGCCCTAAGTGTTACCTAAGTGTGCCCTAAGTGTTACCTAAGTGTGCCCCAAGTGTTACCTAAGTGTGCCCTAAGTGTTAACTAAGTGTTACCTAAGTGTGCCCTAAGTGTTACCTAAGTGTGCCCTAAGTGTTACCTAAGTGTTACCTAAGTGTTACCTAAGTGTTACCTAAGTGTGCCCTAAGTGTTACCCAAGTGTTACCTAAGTGTTACCTAAGTGTTACCTAAGTGTTACCTAAGTATTACCTAAGTGTTACCTAAGTGTGCCCTAAGTGTTACCTAAGTGTGCCCTAACTGTTACCTAAGTGTGCCCTAACTGTTACCTAAGTGTGCCCTAAGTGTTACCTAAGTGTGCCCTAAGTGTTACCTAAGTGTACCCTTAGTGTTACCTAAGTGTTACCTAAGTGTTAACTAAGTGTTACTTAAGTGTTACCCAAGTGTGCCCTAAGTGTTACCTAAGTGTGCCCTAAGTGTTACCTAAGTGTGCCCTAAGTGTTACCTAAGTGTACCCTAAGTGTTACCTAAGTGTTACCTAAGTGTTACCTAAGTGTTACCCAAGTGTGCCCTAAGTGTGCCCTAAGTGTTACCTAAGTGTACCCTTAGTGTTACCCAAGTGTTACCTAAGTGTTACCTAAGTGTTACCTAAGTGTGCCCTAAGTGTTACCTAAGTGTGCCCTAAGTGTTACCTAAGTGTGCCCTAAGTGTTACCCAAGTGTGCCCTAAGTGTTACCCAAGTGTGCCCTAAGTGTTACCTAAGTGTGCCCTAAGTGTGCCCTAAGTGTTACCTAAGTGTACCATAAGTGTTACCTAAGTGTTACCTAAGTGTTACCTAAGTGTTACCTAAGTGTTACCTAAGAGTTACCTAAGTGTTACATAAGTGTTACCTAAGTGTGCCCTAAGTGTTACCTAAGTGTGCCCTAAGTGTTACCTAAGTGTGCCCTAAGTGTTACCTAAGTGTGCCCTAAGTGTTACCTAAGTGTGCCCTAAGTGTGCCCTAAGTGTTACCTAAGTGTACCATAAGTGTTACCTAAGTGTTACCTAAGTGTTACCTAAGTGTTACCTAAGTGTTACCTAAGTGTTACCTAAGTGTTACCCAAGTGTTACCTAAGTGTGCCCTAAGTGTTACCTAAGTGTGCCCTAAGTGTTACCTAAGTGTGCCCTAAGTGTGCCCTAAGTGTTACCTAAGTGTACCATAAGTGTTACCTAAGTGTTACCTAAGTGTTACCTAAGTGTTACCTAAGTGTTACCTAAGTGTTACCTAAGTGTTACCTAAGTGTTACCCAAGTGTTACCTAAGTGTGCCCTAAGTGTTACCTAAGTGTGCCCTAAGTGTGCCCTAAGTGTTACCTAAGTGTACCCTTAGTGTTACCCAAGTGTTACCTAAGTGTTAACTAAGTGTTACCTAAGTGTGCCCTAAGTGTTACCTAAGTGTGCCCTAAGTGTTACCTAAGTGTGCCCTAAGTGTTACCCAAGTGTGCCCTAAGTGTTACCTAAGTGTGCCCTAAGTGTTACCTAAGTGTGCCCCAAGTGTTACCTAAGTGTGCCCTAAGTGTTACCTAAGTGTTACCTAAGTGTTACCTAAGTGTTACCTAAGTGTGCCCTAAGTGTTACCCAAGTGTGCCCTAAGTGTTACCTAAGTGTGCCCCAAGTGTTACCTAAGTGTGCCCTAAGTGTTAACTAAGTGTTACCTAAGTGTGCCCTAAGTGTTACCTAAGTGTGCCCTAAGTGTTACCTAAGTGTTACCTAAGTGTTACCTAAGTGTCACCTAAGTGTGCCCTAAGTGTTACCCAAGTGTTACCTAAGTGTTACCTAAGTGTTACCTAAGTGTTACCTAAGTGTTACCTAAGTATTACCTAAGTGTTACCTAAGTGTGCCCTAAGTGTTACCTAAGTGTGCCCTAACTGTTACCTAAGTGTGCCCTAACTGTTACCTAAGTGTGCCCTAAGTGTTACCTAAGTGTGCCCTAAGTGTTACCTAAGTGTACCCTTAGTGTTACCTAAGTGTTACCTAAGTGTTAACTAAGTGTTACTTAAGTGTTACCTAAGTGTTACCTAAGTGTTACCTAAGTGTGCCCTAAGTGTTACCTAAGTGTACCCTTAGTGTTACCTAAGTGTTACCTAAGTGTGCCCTAAGTGTTACCTAAGTGTACCCTTAGTGTTACCCAAGTGTTACCTAAGTGTTAACTAAGTGTTACCTAAGTGTGCCCTAAGTGTTACCTAAGGGTGCCCTAAGTGTTACCCAAGTGTGCCCTAAGTGTTACCTAAGTGTGCCCTAAGTGTTACCTAAGTGTGCCCCAAGTGTTACCTAAGTGTGCCCTAAGTGTTAACTAAGTGTTACCTAAGTGTGCCCTAAGTGTTACCTAAGTGTGCCCTAAGTGTTACCTAAGTGTTACCTAAGTGTTACCTAAGTGTTACCTAAGTGTGCCCTAAGTGTTACCCAAGTGTTACCTAAGTGTTACCTAAGTGTTACCTAAGTGTTACCTAAGTATTACCTAAGTGTTACCTAAGTGTGCCCTAAGTGTTACCTAAGTGTGCCCTAACTGTTACCTAAGTGTGCCCTAACTGTTACCTAAGTGTGCCCTAAGTGTTACCTAAGTGTGCCCTAAGTGTTACCTAAGTGTACCCTTAGTGTTACCTAAGTGTTACCTAAGTGTTAACTAAGTGTTACTTAAGTGTTACCCAAGTGTGCCCTAAGTGTTACCTAAGTGTGCCCTAAGTGTTACCTAAGTGTACCCTAAGTGATACCTAAGTGTGGCCTAAGTGTTACCTAAGTGTGCCCCAAGTGTTACCTAAGTGTGCCCTAAGTGTTACCTAAGTGTGCCCTAAATGTTACCCAAGTGTTACCTAAGTGTGCCCTAAGTGTTACCTAAGTGTGCCCTAAGTGTTACCTAAGTGTGTCCTAACTGTTACCTAAGTGTGCCCTAACTGTTACCTAAGTGTGCCCTAAGTGTTACCTAAGTGTGCCCTAAGTGTTACCTAAGTGTGCCCTAAGTTTTACCTAAGTGTGCCCTAAGTGTTACCTAAGTGTGCCCTAAGTGTTACCTAAGTGTGCCCTAAGTGTTACCTAAGTGTGCCCTAAGTGTTACCTAAGTGTGCCCTAAGTGTTACCTAAGTGTGCCCTAAGTGTTACCTAAGTGTGCCCTAAGTGTTACCTAAGTGTTTCCTAAGTGTGCCCTAAGTGTTACCTAAGTGTGCCCTAAGTGTTACCTAAGTGTGCCCTAAATGTTACCCAAGTGTTACCTAAGTGTGCCCTAAGTGTTACCTAAGTGTGCCCTAAGTGTTACCTAAGTGTGTCCTAACTGTTACCTAAGTGTGCCCTAACTGTTACCTAAGTGTGCCCTAAGTGTTACCTAAGTGTGCCCTAAGTGTTACCTAAGTGTGCCCTAAGTTTTACCTAAGTGTGCCCTAAGTGTTACCTAAGTGTGCCCTAAGTGTTACCTAAGTGTGCCCTAAGTGTTACCTAAGTGTTACATATGTGTTACCTAAGTGTGCCCTAAGTGTTACCTAAGTGTGCGCTAAGTGTTACCTAAGTGTTACCTAAGTGTGCCCTAAGTGTTACCTAAGTGTGCCCTAAGTGTTACCTAAGTGTGCCCTAAGTGTTACCTAAGTGTGCCCTAAGTGTTACCCAAGTGTGCCCTAAGTGTTACCTAAGTGTGGCCCAAGTGTTACCTAAGTGTGCCCCAAGTGTTACCTAAGTGTGCCCTAAGTGTTAACTAAGTGTTACCTGAGTGTGCCCTAAGTGTTACCTAAGTGTACCCTAAGTGTTACCTAAGAGTTACCTAAGTGTTACATAAGTGTTACCTAAGTGTGCCCTAAGTGTTACCTAAGTGTTACCTAAGTGTGCCCTAAGTGTTACCTAAGTGTGCCCTAAGTGTTACCTAAGTGTTACCTAAGTGTGCCCTAAGTGTTACCCAAGTGTTACCTAAGTGTTACCTAAGTGTTACCTAAGTGTTACCTAAGTATTACCTAAGTGTTACCTAAGTGTGCCCTAAGTGTTACCTAAGTGTGCCCTAACTGTTACCTAAGTGTGCCCTAACTGTTACCTAAGTGTGCCCTAAGTGTTACCTAAGTGTGCCCTAAGTGTTACCTAAGTGTACCCTTAGTGTTACCTAAGTGTTACCTAAGTGTTAACTAAGTGTTACTTAAGTGTTACCCAAGTGTGCCCTAAGTGTTACCTAAGTGTGCCCTAAGTGTTACCTAAGTGTGCCCTAAGTGTTACCTAAGTGTACCCTAAGTGTTACCTAAGTGTTACCTAAGTGTTACCTAAGTGTTACCCAAGTGTGCCCTAAGTGTGCCCTAAGTGTTACCTAAGTGTACCCTTAGTGTTACCCAAGTGTTACCTAAGTGTTACCTAAGTGTTACCTAAGTGTGCCCTAAGTGTTACCTAAGTGTGCCCTAAGTGTTACCTAAGTGTGCCCTAAGTGTTACCCAAGTGTTACCTAAGTGTTACCTAAGTGTTACCTAAGTGTTACCTAAGTGTTACCTAAGTGTTAACTAAGTGTTACTTAAGTGTTACCTAAGTGTTACCTAAGTGTTACCTAAGTGTGCCCTAAGTGTTACCTAAGTGTACCCTTAGTGTTACCTAAGTGTTACCTAAGTGTGCCCTAAGTGTTACCTAAGTGTACCCTTAGTGTTACCCAAGTGTTACCTAAGTGTTAACTAAGTGTTACCTAAGTGTGCCCTAAGTGTTACCTAAGGGTGCCCTAAGTGTTACCCAAGTGTGCCCTAAGTGTTACCTAAGTGTGCCCTAAGTGTTACCTAAGTGTGCCCCAAGTGTTACCTAAGTGTGCCCTAAGTGTTAACTAAGTGTTACCTAAGTGTGCCCTAAGTGTTACCTAAGTGTGCCCTAAGTGTTACCTAAGTGTTACCTAAGTGTTACCTAAGTGTTACCTAAGTGTGCCCTAAGTGTTACCCAAGTGTTACCTAAGTGTTACCTAAGTGTTACCTAAGTGTTACCTAAGTATTACCTAAGTGTTACCTAAGTGTGCCCTAAGTGTTACCTAAGTGTGCCCTAACTGTTACCTAAGTGTGCCCTAACTGTTACCTAAGTGTGCCCTAAGTGTTACCTAAGTGTGCCCTAAGTGTTACCTAAGTGTACCCTTAGTGTTACCTAAGTGTTACCTAAGTGTTAACTAAGTGTTACTTAAGTGTTACCCAAGTGTGCCCTAAGTGTTACCTAAGTGTGCCCTAAGTGTTACCTAAGTGTGCCCTAAGTGTTACCTAAGTGTACCCTAAGTGTTACCTAAGTGTTACCTAAGTGTTACCTAAGTGTTACCCAAGTGTGCCCTAAGTGTGCCCTAAGTGTTACCTAAGTGTACCCTTAGTGTTACCCAAGTGTTACCTAAGTGTTACCTAAGTGTTACCTAAGTGTGCCCTAAGTGTTACCTAAGTGTGCCCTAAGTGTTACCTAAGTGTGCCCTAAGTGTTACCCAAGTGTGCCCTAAGTGTTACCCAAGTGTGCCCTAAGTGTTACCTAAGTGTGCCCTAAGTGTGCCCTAAGTGTTACCTAAGTGTACCATAAGTGTTACCTAAGTGTTACCTAAGTGTTACCTAAGTGTTACCTAAGTGTTACCTAAGAGTTACCTAAGTGTTACATAAGTGTTACCTAAGTGTGCCCTAAGTGTTACCTAAGTGTGCCCTAAGTGTTACCTAAGTGTGCCCTAAGTGTTACCTAAGTGTGCCCTAAGTGTTACCTAAGTGTGCCCTAAGTGTGCCCTAAGTGTTACCTAAGTGTACCATAAGTGTTACCTAAGTGTTACCTAAGTGTTACCTAAGTGTTACCTAAGTGTTACCTAAGTGTTACCTAAGTGTTACCCAAGTGTTACCTAAGTGTGCCCTAAGTGTTACCTAAGTGTGCCCTAAGTGTTACCTAAGTGTGCCCTAAGTGTGCCCTAAGTGTTACCTAAGTGTACCATAAGTGTTACCTAAGTGTTACCTAAGTGTTACCTAAGTGTTACCTAAGTGTTACCTAAGTGTTACCTAAGTGTTACCTAAGTGTTACCCAAGTGTTACCTAAGTGTGCCCTAAGTGTTACCTAAGTGTGCCCTAAGTGTGCCCTAAGTGTTACCTAAGTGTACCCTTAGTGTTACCCAAGTGTTACCTAAGTGTTAACTAAGTGTTACCTAAGTGTGCCCTAAGTGTTACCTAAGTGTGCCCTAAGTGTTACCTAAGTGTGCCCTAAGTGTTACCCAAGTGTGCCCTAAGTGTTACCTAAGTGTGCCCTAAGTGTTACCTAAGTGTGCCCCAAGTGTTACCTAAGTGTGCCCTAAGTGTTACCTAAGTGTACCCTAAGTGTTACCTAAGTGTTACCTAAGTGTGCCCTAAGTGTTACCCAAGTGTGCCCTAAGTGTTACCTAAGTGTGCCCCAAGTGTTACCTAAGTGTGCCCTAAGTGTTAACTAAGTGTTACCTAAGTGTGCCCTAAGTGTTACCTAAGTGTGCCCTAAGTGTTACCTAAGTGTTACCTAAGTGTTACCTAAGTGTCACCTAAGTGTGCCCTAAGTGTTACCCAAGTGTTACCTAAGTGTTACCTAAGTGTTACCTAAGTGTTACCTAAGTGTTACCTAAGTATTACCTAAGTGTTACCTAAGTGTGCCCTAAGTGTTACCTAAGTGTGCCCTAACTGTTACCTAAGTGTGCCCTAACTGTTACCTAAGTGTGCCCTAAGTGTTACCTAAGTGTGCCCTAAGTGTTACCTAAGTGTACCCTTAGTGTTACCTAAGTGTTACCTAAGTGTTAACTAAGTGTTACTTAAGTGTTACCTAAGTGTTACCTAAGTGTTACCTAAGTGTGCCCTAAGTGTTACCTAAGTGTACCCTTAGTGTTACCTAAGTGTTACCTAAGTGTGCCCTAAGTGTTACCTAAGTGTACCCTTAGTGTTACCCAAGTGTTACCTAAGTGTTAACTAAGTGTTACCTAAGTGTGCCCTAAGTGTTACCTAAGGGTGCCCTAAGTGTTACCCAAGTGTGCCCTAAGTGTTACCTAAGTGTGCCCTAAGTGTTACCTAAGTGTGCCCCAAGTGTTACCTAAGTGTGCCCTAAGTGTTACCTAAGTGTGCCCTAAGTGTGCCCTAAGTGTTACCTAAGTGTACCATAAGTGTTACCTAAGTGTTACCTAAGTGTTACCTAAGTGTTACCTAAGTGTTACCTAAGTGTTACCTAAGTGTTACCCAAGTGTTACCTAAGTGTGCCCTAAGTGTTACCTAAGTGTGCCCTAAGTGTTACCTAAGTGTGCCCTAAGTGTGCCCTAAGTGTTACCTAAGTGTACCATAAGTGTTACCTAAGTGTTACCTAAGTGTTACCTAAGTGTTACCTAAGTGTTACCTAAGTGTTACCTAAGTGTTACCTAAGTGTTACCCAAGTGTTACCTAAGTGTGCCCTAAGTGTTACCTAAGTGTGCCCTAAGTGTGCCCTAAGTGTTACCTAAGTGTACCCTTAGTGTTACCCAAGTGTTACCTAAGTGTTAACTAAGTGTTACCTAAGTGTGCCCTAAGTGTTACCTAAGTGTGCCCTAAGTGTTACCTAAGTGTGCCCTAAGTGTTACCCAAGTGTGCCCTAAGTGTTACCTAAGTGTGCCCTAAGTGTTACCTAAGTGTGCCCCAAGTGTTACCTAAGTGTGCCCTAAGTGTTACCTAAGTGTACCCTAAGTGTTACCTAAGTGTTACCTAAGTGTGCCCTAAGTGTTACCCAAGTGTGCCCTAAGTGTTACCTAAGTGTGCCCCAAGTGTTACCTAAGTGTGCCCTAAGTGTTAACTAAGTGTTACCTAAGTGTGCCCTAAGTGTTACCTAAGTGTGCCCTAAGTGTTACCTAAGTGTTACCTAAGTGTTACCTAAGTGTCACCTAAGTGTGCCCTAAGTGTTACCCAAGTGTTACCTAAGTGTTACCTAAGTGTTACCTAAGTGTTACCTAAGTGTTACCTAAGTATTACCTAAGTGTTACCTAAGTGTGCCCTAAGTGTTACCTAAGTGTGCCCTAACTGTTACCTAAGTGTGCCCTAACTGTTACCTAAGTGTGCCCTAAGTGTTACCTAAGTGTGCCCTAAGTGTTACCTAAGTGTACCCTTAGTGTTACCTAAGTGTTACCTAAGTGTTAACTAAGTGTTACTTAAGTGTTACCTAAGTGTTACCTAAGTGTTACCTAAGTGTGCCCTAAGTGTTACCTAAGTGTACCCTTAGTGTTACCTAAGTGTTACCTAAGTGTGCCCTAAGTGTTACCTAAGTGTACCCTTAGTGTTACCCAAGTGTTACCTAAGTGTTAACTAAGTGTTACCTAAGTGTGCCCTAAGTGTTACCTAAGGGTGCCCTAAGTGTTACCCAAGTGTGCCCTAAGTGTTACCTAAGTGTGCCCTAAGTGTTACCTAAGTGTGCCCCAAGTGTTACCTAAGTGTGCCCTAAGTGTTAACTAAGTGTTACCTAAGTGTGCCCTAAGTGTTACCTAAGTGTGCCCTAAGTGTTACCTAAGTGTTACCTAAGTGTTACCTAAGTGTTACCTAAGTGTGCCCTAAGTGTTACCCAAGTGTTACCTAAGTGTTACCTAAGTGTTACCTAAGTGTTACCTAAGTATTACCTAAGTGTTACCTAAGTGTGCCCTAAGTGTTACCTAAGTGTGCCCTAACTGTTACCTAAGTGTGCCCTAACTGTTACCTAAGTGTGCCCTAAGTGTTACCTAAGTGTGCCCTAAGTGTTACCTAAGTGTACCCTTAGTGTTACCTAAGTGTTACCTAAGTGTTAACTAAGTGTTACTTAAGTGTTACCCAAGTGTGCCCTAAGTGTTACCTAAGTGTGCCCTAAGTGTTACCTAAGTGTACCCTAAGTGTTACCTAAGTGTGGCCTAAGTGTTACCTAAGTGTGCCCCAAGTGTTACCTAAGTGTGCCCTAAGTGTTACCTAAGTGTGCCCTAAATGTTACCCAAGTGTTACCTAAGTGTGCCCTAAGTGTTACCTAAGTGTGCCCTAAGTGTTACCTAAGTGTGTCCTAACTGTTACCTAAGTGTGCCCTAACTGTTACCTAAGTGTGCCCTAAGTGTTACCTAAGTGTGCCCTAAGTGTTACCTAAGTGTGCCCTAAGTTTTACCTAAGTGTGCCCTAAGTGTTACCTAAGTGTGCCCTAAGTGTTACCTAAGTGTGCCCTAAGTGTTACCTAAGTGTGCCCTAAGTGTTACCTAAGTGTGCCCTAAGTGTTACCTAAGTGTGCCCTAAGTGTTACCTAAGTGTGCCCTAAGTGTTACCTAAGTGTTTCCTAAGTGTGCCCTAAGTGTTACCTAAGTGTGCCCTAAGTGTTACCTAAGTGTGCCCTAAATGTTACCCAAGTGTTACCTAAGTGTGCCCTAAGTGTTACCTAAGTGTGCCCTAAGTGTTACCTAAGTGTGTCCTAACTGTTACCTAAGTGTGCCCTAACTGTTACCTAAGTGTGCCCTAAGTGTTACCTAAGTGTGCCCTAAGTGTTACCTAAGTGTGCCCTAAGTTTTACCTAAGTGTGCCCTAAGTGTTACCTAAGTGTGCCCTAAGTGTTACCTAAGTGTGCCCTAAGTGTTACCTAAGTGTTACATATGTGTTACCTAAGTGTGCCCTAAGTGTTACCTAAGTGTGCGCTAAGTGTTACCTAAGTGTTACCTAAGTGTGCCCTAAGTGTTACCTAAGTGTGCCCTAAGTGTTACCTAAGTGTGCCCTAAGTGTTACCTAAGTGTGCCCTAAGTGTTACCCAAGTGTGCCCTAAGTGTTACCTAAGTGTGGCCCAAGTGTTACCTAAGTGTGCCCCAAGTGTTACCTAAGTGTGCCCTAAGTGTTAACTAAGTGTTACCTGAGTGTGCCCTAAGTGTTACCTAAGTGTACCCTAAGTGTTACCTAAGAGTTACCTAAGTGTTACATAAGTGTTACCTAAGTGTGCCCTAAGTGTTACCTAAGTGTTACCTAAGTGTGCCCTAAGTGTTACCTAAGTGTGCCCTAAGTGTTACCTAAGTGTTACCTAAGTGTGCCCTAAGTGTTACCCAAGTGTTACCTAAGTGTTACCTAAGTGTTACCTAAGTGTTACCTAAGTATTACCTAAGTGTTACCTAAGTGTGCCCTAAGTGTTACCTAAGTGTGCCCTAACTGTTACCTAAGTGTGCCCTAACTGTTACCTAAGTGTGCCCTAAGTGTTACCTAAGTGTGCCCTAAGTGTTACCTAAGTGTACCCTTAGTGTTACCTAAGTGTTACCTAAGTGTTAACTAAGTGTTACTTAAGTGTTACCCAAGTGTGCCCTAAGTGTTACCTAAGTGTGCCCTAAGTGTTACCTAAGTGTGCCCTAAGTGTTACCTAAGTGTACCCTAAGTGTTACCTAAGTGTTACCTAAGTGTTACCTAAGTGTTACCCAAGTGTGCCCTAAGTGTGCCCTAAGTGTTACCTAAGTGTACCCTTAGTGTTACCCAAGTGTTACCTAAGTGTTACCTAAGTGTTACCTAAGTGTGCCCTAAGTGTTACCTAAGTGTGCCCTAAGTGTTACCTAAGTGTGCCCTAAGTGTTACCCAAGTGTGCCCTAAGTGTTACCCAAGTGTGCCCTAAGTGTTACCTAAGTGTGCCCTAAGTGTGCCCTAAGTGTTACCTAAGTGTACCATAAGTGTTACCTAAGTGTTACCTAAGTGTTACCTAAGTGTTACCTAAGTGTTACCTAAGAGTTACCTAAGTGTTACATAAGTGTTACCTAAGTGTGCCCTAAGTGTTACCTAAGTGTGCCCTAAGTGTACCCTAAGTGTTACCTAAGTGTTACCTAAGTGTGCCCTAAGTGTTACCCAAGTGTGCCCTAAGTGTTACCTAAGTGTGCCCCAAGTGTTACCTAAGTGTGCCCTAAGTGTTAACTAAGTGTTACCTAAGTGTGCCCTAAGTGTTACCTAAGTGTGCCCTAAGTGTTACCTAAGTGTTACCTAAGTGTTACCTAAGTGTCACCTAAGTGTTACCTAAGTGTACCCTTAGTGTTACCTAAGTGTTACCTAAGTGTTAACTAAATGTTACTTAAGTGTTACCCAAGTGTTACCTAAGTGTTACCTAAGTGTGCCCTAAGTGTTACCTAAGTGTACCCTTAGTGTTACCTAAGTGTTACCTAAGTGTGCCCTAAGTGTTACCTAAGTGTGCCCTAAGTGTTACCTAAGTGTGCCCTAAGTTTTACCTAAGTGTGCCCTAAGTGTTACCTAAGTGTGCCCTAAGTGTTACCTAAGTGTGCCCTAAGTGTTACCTAAGTGTGCCCTAAGTGTTACCTAAGTGTGCCCTAAGTGTTACCTAAGTGTGCCCTAAGTGTTACCTAAGTGTGCCCTAAGTGTTACCTAAGTGTTTCCTAAGTGTGCCCTAAGTGTTACCTAAGTGTGCCCTAAGTGTTACCTAAGTGTGCCCTAAATGTTACCCAAGTGTTACCTAAGTGTGCCCTAAGTGTTACCTAAGTGTGCCCTAAGTGTTACCTAAGTGTGTCCTAACTGTTACCTAAGTGTGCCCTAACTGTTACCTAAGTGTGCCCTAAGTGTTACCTAAGTGTGCCCTAAGTGTTACCTAAGTGTGCCCTAAGTTTTACCTAAGTGTGCCCTAAGTGTTACCTAAGTGTGCCCTAAGTGTTACCTAAGTGTGCCCTAAGTGTTACCTAAGTGTTACATATGTGTTACCTAAGTGTGCCCTAAGTGTTACCTAAGTGTGCGCTAAGTGTTACCTAAGTGTTACCTAAGTGTGCCCTAAGTGTTACCTAAGTGTGCCCTAAGTGTTACCTAAGTGTGCCCTAAGTGTTACCTAAGTGTGCCCTAAGTGTTACCCAAGTGTGCCCTAAGTGTTACCTAAGTGTGGCCCAAGTGTTACCTAAGTGTGCCCCAAGTGTTACCTAAGTGTGCCCTAAGTGTTAACTAAGTGTTACCTGAGTGTGCCCTAAGTGTTACCTAAGTGTACCCTAAGTGTTACCTAAGAGTTACCTAAGTGTTACATAAGTGTTACCTAAGTGTGCCCTAAGTGTTACCTAAGTGTTACCTAAGTGTGCCCTAAGTGTTACCTAAGTGTGCCCTAAGTGTTACCTAAGTGTTACCTAAGTGTGCCCTAAGTGTTACCCAAGTGTTACCTAAGTGTTACCTAAGTGTTACCTAAGTGTTACCTAAGTATTACCTAAGTGTTACCTAAGTGTGCCCTAAGTGTTACCTAAGTGTGCCCTAACTGTTACCTAAGTGTGCCCTAACTGTTACCTAAGTGTGCCCTAAGTGTTACCTAAGTGTGCCCTAAGTGTTACCTAAGTGTACCCTTAGTGTTACCTAAGTGTTACCTAAGTGTTAACTAAGTGTTACTTAAGTGTTACCCAAGTGTGCCCTAAGTGTTACCTAAGTGTGCCCTAAGTGTTACCTAAGTGTGCCCTAAGTGTTACCTAAGTGTACCCTAAGTGTTACCTAAGTGTTACCTAAGTGTTACCTAAGTGTTACCCAAGTGTGCCCTAAGTGTGCCCTAAGTGTTACCTAAGTGTACCCTTAGTGTTACCCAAGTGTTACCTAAGTGTTACCTAAGTGTTACCTAAGTGTGCCCTAAGTGTTACCTAAGTGTGCCCTAAGTGTTACCTAAGTGTGCCCTAAGTGTTACCCAAGTGTGCCCTAAGTGTTACCCAAGTGTGCCCTAAGTGTTACCTAAGTGTGCCCTAAGTGTGCCCTAAGTGTTACCTAAGTGTACCCTAAGTGTTACCTAAGTGTTACCTAAGTGTTACCTAAGTGTTACCTAAGTGTTACCTAAGAGTTACCTAAGTGTTACATAAGTGTTACCTAAGTGTGCCCTAAGTGTTACCTAAGTGTGCCCTAAGTGTACCCTAAGTGTTACCTAAGTGTTACCTAAGTGTGCCCTAAGTGTTACCCAAGTGTGCCCTAAGTGTTACCTAAGTGTGCCCCAAGTGTTACCTAAGTGTGCCCTAAGTGTTAACTAAGTGTTACCTAAGTGTGCCCTAAGTGTTACCTAAGTGTGCCCTAAGTGTTACCTAAGTGTTACCTAAGTGTTACCTAAGTGTCACCTAAGTGTTACCTAAGTGTACCCTTAGTGTTACCTAAGTGTTACCTAAGTGTTAACTAAATGTTACTTAAGTGTTACCCAAGTGTTACCTAAGTGTTACCTAAGTGTGCCCTAAGTGTTACCTAAGTGTACCCTTAGTGTTACCTAAGTGTTACCTAAGTGTGCCCTAAGTGTTACCTAAGTGTACCCTTAGTGTTACCTAAGTGTTACCTAAGTGTTAACTAAATGTTACTTAAGTGTTACCCAAGTGTTACCTAAGTGTTACCTAAGTGTGCCCTAAGTGTCACCTAAGTGTGCCCTAAGTGTTACCCAAGTGTTACCTAAGTGTTACCTAAGTGTGCCCTAAGTGTGCCCTAAGTGTTACCTAAGTGTGCCCTAATTGTTACCTAAGTGTGCCCTAAGTGTTACCTAAGTGTGCCCTAAGTGTTACCTAAGTGTACCCTTAGTGTTACCTAAGTGTTACCTAAGTGTTAACTAAATGTTACTTAAGTGTTACCCAAGTGTTACCTAAGTGTTACCTAAGTGTGCCCTAAGTGTTACCTAAGTGTACCCTTAGTGTTACCTAAGTGTTACCTAAGTGTTAACTAAGTGTTACCTAAGTGTTACCTAAGTGTTACCTAAGTGTGCCCTAAGTGTTACCTAAGTGTGCCCTAAGTGTTACCTAAGTGTGCCCTAAGTGTTACCTAAGTGTTACCTAAGTGTTACCTAAGTGTTACCTAAATGTGCCCTAAGTGTTACCTAAGTGTGCCCTAAGTGTTACCTAAGTGTGCCCTAAGTGTTACCTAAGTGTGCCCTAATTGTTACCTAAGTGTGCCCTAAGTGTTACCTAAGTGTGCCCTAAGTGTTACCTAAGTGTGCCCTAAGTGTTACCTAAGTGTGCTCTAAGTGTTACCTAAGTGTGCCCTAAGTGTTACCTAAGTGTGCCCTAAGTGTTACCTAAGTGTACCCTAAGTGTTACCTAAGTGTGGCCTAAGTGTTACCTAAGTGTGCCCCAAGTGTTACCTAAGTGTGCCCTAAGTGTTAACTAAGTGTGCCCTAAGTGTTACCTAAGTGTGCTCTAAGTGTTACCTAAGTGTGCCCTAAGTGTTACCTAAGTGTGCCCTAAGTGTTACCTAAGTGTACCCTAAGTGTTACCTAAGTGTGCCCCAAGTGTTACCTAAGTGTGCCCTAAGTGTTAACTAAGTGTTACCTGAGTGTGCCCTAAGTGTTACCTAAGTGTACCCTAAGTGTTACCTAAGAGTTACCTAAGTGTTACATAAGTGTTACCTAAGTGTGCCCTAAGTGTTACCTAAGTGTTACCTAAGTGTGCCCTAAGTGTTACCTAAGTGTGCCCTAAGTGTTACCTAAGTGTGCCCTAAATGTTACCCAAGTGTTACCTAAGTGTGCCCTAAGTGTTACCTAAGTGTGCCCTAAGTGTTACCTAAGTGTGTCCTAACTGTTACCTAAGTGTGCCCTAACTGTTACCTAAGTGTGCCCTAAGTGTTACCTAAGTGTGCCCTAAGTGTTACCTAAGTGTGCCCTAAGTTTTACCTAAGTGTGCCCTAAGTGTTACCTAAGTGTGCCCTAAGTGTTACCTAAGTGTGCCCTAAGTGTTACCTAAGTGTGCCCTAAGTGTTACCTAAGTGTGCCCTAAGTGTTACCTAAGTGTGCCCTAAGTGTTACCTAAGTGTTACCTAAGTGTGCCCTAAGTGTTACCTAAGTGTGCCCTAAGTGTTACCTAAGTGTACCCTAAGTGATACCTAAGTGTGGCCTAAGTGTTACCTAAGTGTGCCCCAAGTGTTACCTAAGTGTGCCCTAAGTGTTAACTAAGTGTTACCTAAGTGTGCCCTAAGTGTTACCTAAGTGTACCATAAGTGTTACCTAAGTGTTACCTAAGTGTTACCTAAGAGTTACCTAAGTGTTACATATGTGTTACCTAAGTGTGCCCTAAGTGTTACCTAAGTGTGCGCTAAGTGTTACCTAAGTGTTACCTAAGTGTGCCCTAAGTGTTACCTAAGTGTGCCCTAAGTGTTACCTAAGTGTGCCCTAAGTGTTACCTAAGGGTGCCCTAAGTGTTACCCAAGTGTGCCCTAAGTGTTACCTAAGTGTGCCCTAAGTGTTACCTAAGTGTGCCCCAAGTGTTACCTAAGTGTGCCCTAAGTGTTAACTAAGTGTTACCTAAGTGTGCCCTAAGTGTTACCTAAGTGTGCCCTAAGTGTTACCTAAGTGTTACCTAAGTGTTACCTAAGTGTTACCTAAGTGTGCCCTAAGTGTTACCCAAGTGTTACCTAAGTGTTACCTAAGTGTTACCTAAGTGTTACCTAAGTATTACCTAAGTGTTACCTAAGTGTGCCCTAAGTGTTACCTAAGTGTGCCCTAACTGTTACCTAAGTGTGCCCTAACTGTTACCTAAGTGTGCCCTAAGTGTTACCTAAGTGTGCCCTAAGTGTTACCTAAGTGTACCCTTAGTGTTACCTAAGTGTTACCTAAGTGTTAACTAAGTGTTACTTAAGTGTTACCTAAGTGTTACCTAAGTGTTACCTAAGTGTGCCCTAAGTGTTACCTAAGTGTACCCTTAGTGTTACCTAAGTGTTACCTAAGTGTGCCCTAAGTGTTACCTAAGTGTACCCTTAGTGTTACCCAAGTGTTACCTAAGTGTTAACTAAGTGTTACCTAAGTGTGCCCTAAGTGTTACCTAAGGGTGCCCTAAGTGTTACCCAAGTGTGCCCTAAGTGTTACCTAAGTGTGCCCTAAGTGTTACCTAAGTGTGCCCCAAGTGTTACCTAAGTGTGCCCTAAGTGTTAACTAAGTGTTACCTAAGTGTGCCCTAAGTGTTACCTAAGTGTGCCCTAAGTGTTACCTAAGTGTTACCTAAGTGTTACCTAAGTGTTACCTAAGTGTGCCCTAAGTGTTACCCAAGTGTTACCTAAGTGTTACCTAAGTGTTACCTAAGTGTTACCTAAGTATTACCTAAGTGTTACCTAAGTGTGCCCTAAGTGTTACCTAAGTGTGCCCTAACTGTTACCTAAGTGTGCCCTAACTGTTACCTAAGTGTGCCCTAAGTGTTACCTAAGTGTGCCCTAAGTGTTACCTAAGTGTACCCTTAGTGTTACCTAAGTGTTACCTAAGTGTTAACTAAGTGTTACTTAAGTGTTACCCAAGTGTGCCCTAAGTGTTACCTAAGTGTGCCCTAAGTGTTACCTAAGTGTACCCTAAGTGATACCTAAGTGTGGCCTAAGTGTTACCTAAGTGTGCCCCAAGTGTTACCTAAGTGTGCCCTAAGTGTTACCTAAGTGTGCCCTAAATGTTACCCAAGTGTTACCTAAGTGTGCCCTAAGTGTTACCTAAGTGTGCCCTAAGTGTTACCTAAGTGTGTCCTAACTGTTACCTAAGTGTGCCCTAACTGTTACCTAAGTGTGCCCTAAGTGTTACCTAAGTGTGCCCTAAGTGTTACCTAAGTGTGCCCTAAGTTTTACCTAAGTGTGCCCTAAGTGTTACCTAAGTGTGCCCTAAGTGTTACCTAAGTGTGCCCTAAGTGTTACCTAAGTGTGCCCTAAGTGTTACCTAAGTGTGCCCTAAGTGTTACCTAAGTGTGCCCTAAGTGTTACCTAAGTGTGCCCTAAGTGTTACCTAAGTGTTTCCTAAGTGTGCCCTAAGTGTTACCTAAGTGTGCCCTAAGTGTTACCTAAGTGTGCCCTAAGTGTTACCTAAGTGTTACCTAAGTGTGCCCTAAGTGTTACCTAAGTGTGCCCTAAGTGTTACCTAAGTGTGTCCTAACTGTTACCTAAGTGTGCCCTAACTGTTACCTAAGTGTGCCCTAAGTGTTACCTAAGTGTGCCCTAAGTGTTACCTAAGTGTGCCCTAAGTTTTACCTAAGTGTGCCCTAAGTGTTACCTAAGTGTGCCCTAAGTGTTACCTAAGTGTGCCCTAAGTGTTACCTAAGTGTTACATATGTGTTACCTAAGTGTGCCCTAAGTGTTACCTAAGTGTGCGCTAAGTGTTACCTAAGTGTTACCTAAGTGTGCCCTAAGTGTTACCTAAGTGTGCCCTAAGTGTTACCTAAGTGTGCCCTAAGTGTTACCTAAGTGTGCCCTAAGTGTTACCCAAGTGTGCCCTAAGTGTTACCTAAGTGTGGCCCAAGTGTTACCTAAGTGTGCCCCAAGTGTTACCTAAGTGTGCCCTAAGTGTTAACTAAGTGTTACCTGAGTGTGCCCTAAGTGTTACCTAAGTGTACCCTAAGTGTTACCTAAGAGTTACCTAAGTGTTACATAAGTGTTACCTAAGTGTGCCCTAAGTGTTACCTAAGTGTTACCTAAGTGTGCCCTAAGTGTTACCTAAGTGTGCCCTAAGTGTTACCTAAGTGTTACCTAAGTGTGCCCTAAGTGTTACCCAAGTGTTACCTAAGTGTTACCTAAGTGTTACCTAAGTGTTACCTAAGTATTACCTAAGTGTTACCTAAGTGTGCCCTAAGTGTTACCTAAGTGTGCCCTAACTGTTACCTAAGTGTGCCCTAACTGTTACCTAAGTGTGCCCTAAGTGTTACCTAAGTGTGCCCTAAGTGTTACCTAAGTGTACCCTTAGTGTTACCTAAGTGTTACCTAAGTGTTAACTAAGTGTTACTTAAGTGTTACCCAAGTGTGCCCTAAGTGTTACCTAAGTGTGCCCTAAGTGTTACCTAAGTGTGCCCTAAGTGTTACCTAAGTGTACCCTAAGTGTTACCTAAGTGTTACCTAAGTGTTACCTAAGTGTTACCCAAGTGTGCCCTAAGTGTGCCCTAAGTGTTACCTAAGTGTACCCTTAGTGTTACCCAAGTGTTACCTAAGTGTTACCTAAGTGTTACCTAAGTGTGCCCTAAGTGTTACCTAAGTGTGCCCTAAGTGTTACCTAAGTGTGCCCTAAGTGTTACCCAAGTGTGCCCTAAGTGTTACCCAAGTGTGCCCTAAGTGTTACCTAAGTGTGCCCTAAGTGTGCCCTAAGTGTTACCTAAGTGTACCATAAGTGTTACCTAAGTGTGCCCTAAGTGTTACCTAAGTGTTACCTAAGTGTGCCCTAAGTGTTACCTAAGTGTGCCCTAAGTGTTACCTAAGTGTTACCTAAGTGTGCCCTAAGTGTTACCCAAGTGTTACCTAAGTGTTACCTAAGTGTTACCTAAGTGTTACCTAAGTATTACCTAAGTGTTACCTAAGTGTGCCCCAAGTGTTACCTAAGTGTGCCCTAAGTGTTACCTAAGTGTGCCCTAAGTGTTACCTAAGTGTGTCCTAACTGTTACCTAAGTGTGCCCTAACTGTTACCTAAGTGTGCCCTAAGTGTTACCTAAGTGTGCCCTAAGTGTTACCTAAGTGTGCCCTAAGTTTTACCTAAGTGTGCCCTAAGTGTTACCTAAGTGTGCCCTAAGTGTTACCTAAGTGTGCCCTAAGTGTTACCTAAGTGTGCCCTAAGTGTCACCTAAGTGTGCCCTAAGTGTTACCCAAGTGTTACCTAAGTGTTACCTAAGTGTGCCCTAAGTGTTACCTAAGTGTACCCTTAGTGTTACCTAAGTGTTACCTAAGTGTGCCCTAAGTGTTACCTAAGTGTGCCCTAAGTGTTACCTAAGTGTGCCCTAATTGTTACCTAAGTGTGCCCTAAGTGTTACCTAAGTGTGCCCTAAGTGTTACCTAAGTGTACCCTTAGTGTTACCTAAGTGTTACCTAAGTGTTAACTAAATGTTACTTAAGTGTTACCCAAGTGTTACCTAAGTGTTACCTAAGTGTGCCCTAAGTGTTACCTAAGTGTACCCTTAGTGTTACCTAAGTGTTACCTAAGTGTTAACTAAGTGTTACCTAAGTGTTACCTAAGTGTTACCTAAGTGTGCCCTAAGTGTTACCTAAGTGTGCCCTAAGTGTTACCTAAGTGTGCCCTAAGTGTTACCTAAGTGTTACCTAAGTGTTACCTAAGTGTTACCTAAATGTGCCCTAAGTGTTACCTAAGTGTGCCCTAAGTGTTACCTAAGTGTGCCCTAAGTGTTACCTAAGTGTGCCCTAATTGTTACCTAAGTGTGCCCTAAGTGTTACCTAAGTGTGCCCTAAGTGTTACCTAAGTGTGCCCTAAGTGTTACCTAAGTGTGCTCTAAGTGTTACCTAAGTGTGCCCTAAGTGTTACCTAAGTGTGCCCTAAGTGTTACCTAAGTGTACCCTAAGTGTTACCTAAGTGTGGCCTAAGTGTTACCTAAGTGTGCCCCAAGTGTTACCTAAGTGTGCCCTAAGTGTTAACTAAGTGTGCCCTAAGTGTTACCTAAGTGTGCTCTAAGTGTTACCTAAGTGTGCCCTAAGTGTTACCTAAGTGTGCCCTAAGTGTTACCTAAGTGTACCCTAAGTGTTACCTAAGTGTGGCCTAAGTGTTACCTAAGTGTGCCCCAAGTGTTACCTAAGTGTGCCCTAAGTGTTAACTAAGTGTTACCTGAGTGTGCCCTAAGTGTTACCTAAGTGTACCCTAAGTGTTACCTAAGAGTTACCTAAGTGTTACATAAGTGTTACCTAAGTGTGCCCTAAGTGTTACCTAAGTGTTACCTAAGTGTGCCCTAAGTGTTACCTAAGTGTGCCCTAAGTGTTACCTAAGTGTGCCCTAAGTGTTACCCAAGTGTTACCTAAGTGTGCCCTAAGTGTTACCTAAGTGTGCCCTAAGTGTTACCTAAGTGTGTCCTAACTGTTACCTAAGTGTGCCCTAACTGTTACCTAAGTGTGCCCTAAGTGTTACCTAAGTGTGCCCTAAGTGTTACCTAAGTGTGCCCTAAGTTTTACCTAAGTGTGCCCTAAGTGTTACCTAAGTGTGCCCTAAGTGTTACCTAAGTGTGCCCTAAGTGTTACCTAAGTGTGCCCTAAGTGTTACCTAAGTGTGCCCTAAGTGTTACCTAAGTGTGCCCTAAGTGTTACCTAAGTGTGCTTTAAGTGTTACCTAAGTGTGCCCTAAGTGTTACCTAAGTGTGCCCTAAGTGTTACCTAAGTGTACCCTAAGTGATACCTAAGTGTTACCTAAGTGTTACCTAAGTGTGCCCTAAGTGTTACCTAAGTGTGCCCTAAGTGTTAACTAAGTGTTACCTAAGTGTGCCCTAAGTGTTACCTAAGTGTACCATAAGTGTTACCTAAGTGTTACCTAAGTGTTACCTAAGAGTTACCTAAGTGTTACATATGTGTTACCTAAGTGTGCCCTAAGTGTTACCTAAGTGTGCCCTAAGTGTTACCTAAGTGTTACCTAAGTGTGCCCTAAGTGTTACCTAAGTGTGCCCTAAGTGTTACCTAAGTGTGCCCTAAGTGTTACCTAAGGGTGCCCTAAGTGTTACCTAAGTGTGCCCTAAGTGTTACCTAAGTGTGCCCTAAGTGTTACCTAAGTGTGCCCCAAGTGTTACCTAAGTGTGCCCTAAGTGTTAACTAAGTGTTACCTAAGTGTGCCCTAAGTGTTACCTAAGTGTGCCCTAAGTGTTACCTAAGTGTTACCTAAGTGTTACCTAAGTGTTACCTAAGTGTGCCCTAAGTGTTACCCAAGTGTTACCTAAGTGTTACCTAAGTGTTACCTAAGTGTTACCTAAGTATTACCTAAGTGTTACCTAAGTGTGCCCTAAGTGTTACCTAAGTGTGCCCTAACTGTTACCTAAGTGTGCCCTAACTGTTACCTAAGTGTGCCCTAAGTGTTACCTAAGTGTGCCCTAAGTGTTACCTAAGTGTACCCTTAGTGTTACCTAAGTGTTACCTAAGTGTTAACTAAGTGTTACTTAAGTGTTACCTAAGTGTTACCTAAGTGTTACCTAAGTGTGCCCTAAGTGTTACCTAAGTGTACCCTTAGTGTTACCTAAGTGTTACCTAAGTGTGCCCTAAGTGTTACCTAAGTGTACCCTTAGTGTTACCCAAGTGTTACCTAAGTGTTAACTAAGTGTTACCTAAGTGTGCCCTAAGTGTTACCTAAGGGTGCCCTAAGTGTTACCCAAGTGTGCCCTAAGTGTTACCTAAGTGTGCCCTAAGTGTTACCTAAGTGTGCCCCAAGTGTTACCTAAGTGTGCCCTAAGTGTTAACTAAGTGTTACCTAAGTGTGCCCTAAGTGTTACCTAAGTGTGCCCTAAGTGTTACCTAAGTGTTACCTAAGTGTTACCTAAGTGTTACCTAAGTGTGCCCTAAGTGTTACCCAAGTGTTACCTAAGTGTTACCTAAGTGTTACCTAAGTGTTACCTAAGTATTTCCTAAGTGTTACCTAAGTGTGCCCTAAGTGTTACCTAAGTGTGCCCTAACTGTTACCTAAGTGTGCCCTAACTGTTACCTAAGTGTGCCCTAAGTGTTACCTAAGTGTGCCCTAAGTGTTACCTAAGTGTACCCTTAGTGTTACCTAAGTGTTACCTAAGTGTTAACTAAGTGTTACTTAAGTGTTACCCAAGTGTGCCCTAAGTGTTACCTAAGTGTGCCCTAAGTGTTACCTAAGTGTACCCTAAGTGATACCTAAGTGTGGCCTAAGTGTTACCTAAGTGTGCCCCAAGTGTTACCTAAGTGTGCCCTAAGTGTTACCTAAGTGTGCCCTAAATGTTACCCAAGTGTTACCTAAGTGTGCCCTAAGTGTTACCTAAGTGTGCCCTAAGTGTTACCTAAGTGTGTCCTAACTGTTACCTAAGTGTGCCCTAACTGTTACCTAAGTGTGCCCTAAGTGTTACCTAAGTGTGCCCTAAGTGTTACCTAAGTGTGCCCTAAGTTTTACCTAAGTGTGCCCTAAGTGTTACCTAAGTGTGCCCTAAGTGTTACCTAAGTGTGCCCTAAGTGTTACCTAAGTGTGCCCTAAGTGTTACCTAAGTGTGCCCTAAGTGTTACCTAAGTGTGCCCTAAGTGTTACCTAAGTGTGCCCTAAGTGTTACCTAAGTGTTTCCTAAGTGTGCCCTAAGTGTTACCTAAGTGTGCCCTAAGTGTTACCTAAGTGTGCCCTAAATGTTACCCAAGTGTTACCTAAGTGTGCCCTAAGTGTTACCTAAGTGTGCCCTAAGTGTTACCTAAGTGTGTCCTAACTGTTACCTAAGTGTGCCCTAACTGTTACCTAAGTGTGCCCTAAGTGTTACCTAAGTGTGCCCTAAGTGTTACCTAAGTGTGCCCTAAGTTTTACCTAAGTGTGCCCTAAGTGTTACCTAAGTGTGCCCTAAGTGTTACCTAAGTGTGCCCTAAGTGTTACCTAAGTGTTACATATGTGTTACCTAAGTGTGCCCTAAGTGTTACCTAAGTGTGCGCTAAGTGTTACCTAAGTGTTACCTAAGTGTGCCCTAAGTGTTACCTAAGTGTGCCCTAAGTGTTACCTAAGTGTGCCCTAAGTGTTACCTAAGTGTGCCCTAAGTGTTACCCAAGTGTGCCCTAAGTGTTACCTAAGTGTGGCCCAAGTGTTACCTAAGTGTGCCCCAAGTGTTACCTAAGTGTGCCCTAAGTGTTAACTAAGTGTTACCTGAGTGTGCCCTAAGTGTTACCTAAGTGTACCCTAAGTGTTACCTAAGAGTTACCTAAGTGTTACATAAGTGTTACCTAAGTGTGCCCTAAGTGTTACCTAAGTGTTACCTAAGTGTGCCCTAAGTGTTACCTAAGTGTGCCCTAAGTGTTACCTAAGTGTTACCTAAGTGTGCCCTAAGTGTTACCCAAGTGTTACCTAAGTGTTACCTAAGTGTTACCTAAGTGTTACCTAAGTATTACCTAAGTGTTACCTAAGTGTGCCCTAAGTGTTACCTAAGTGTGCCCTAACTGTTACCTAAGTGTGCCCTAACTGTTACCTAAGTGTGCCCTAAGTGTTACCTAAGTGTGCCCTAAGTGTTACCTAAGTGTACCCTTAGTGTTACCTAAGTGTTACCTAAGTGTTAACTAAGTGTTACTTAAGTGTTACCCAAGTGTGCCCTAAGTGTTACCTAAGTGTGCCCTAAGTGTTACCTAAGTGTGCCCTAAGTGTTACCTAAGTGTACCCTAAGTGTTACCTAAGTGTTACCTAAGTGTTACCTAAGTGTTACCCAAGTGTGCCCTAAGTGTGCCCTAAGTGTTACCTAAGTGTACCCTTAGTGTTACCCAAGTGTTACCTAAGTGTTACCTAAGTGTTACCTAAGTGTGCCCTAAGTGTTACCTAAGTGTGCCCTAAGTGTTACCTAAGTGTGCCCTAAGTGTTACCCAAGTGTGCCCTAAGTGTTACCCAAGTGTGCCCTAAGTGTTACCTAAGTGTGCCCTAAGTGTGCCCTAAGTGTTACCTAAGTGTACCATAAGTGTTACCTAAGTGTTACCTAAGTGTTACCTAAGTGTTACCTAAGTGTTACCTAAGAGTTACCTAAGTGTTACATAAGTGTTACCTAAGTGTGCCCTAAGTGTTACCTAAGTGTGCCCTAAGTGTACCCTAAGTGTTACCTAAGTGTTACCTAAGTGTGCCCTAAGTGTTACCCAAGTGTGCCCTAAGTGTTACCTAAGTGTGCCCCAAGTGTTACCTAAGTGTGCCCTAAGTGTTAACTAAGTGTTACCTAAGTGTGCCCTAAGTGTTACCTAAGTGTGCCCTAAGTGTTACCTAAGTGTTACCTAAGTGTTACCTAAGTGTCACCTAAGTGTTACCTAAGTGTACCCTTAGTGTTACCTAAGTGTTACCTAAGTGTTAACTAAATGTTACTTAAGTGTTACCCAAGTGTTACCTAAGTGTTACCTAAGTGTGCCCTAAGTGTTACCTAAGTGTACCCTTAGTGTTACCTAAGTGTTACCTAAGTGTGCCCTAAGTGTTACCTAAGTGTACCCTTAGTGTTACCTAAGTGTTACCTAAGTGTTAACTAAATGTTACTTAAGTGTTACCCAAGTGTTACCTAAGTGTTACCTAAGTGTGCCCTAAGTGTTACCTAAGTGTGCCCTAAGTGTTACCCAAGTGTTACCTAAGTGTTACCTAAGTGTGCCCTAAGTGTTACCTAAGTGTACCCTTAGTGTTACCTAAGTGTTACCTAAGTGTGCCCTAAGTGTTACCTAAGTGTGCCCTAAGTGTTACCTAAGTGTGCCCTAATTGTTACCTAAGTGTGCCCTAAGTGTTACCTAAGTGTGCCCTAAGTGTTACCTAAGTGTACCCTTAGTGTTACCTAAGTGTTACCTAAGTGTTAACTAAGTGTTACTTAAGTGTTACCCAAGTGTTACCTAAGTGTTACCTAAGTGTGCCCTAAGTGTTACCTAAGTGTACCCTTAGTGTTACCTAAGTGTTACCTAAGTGTTAACTAAGTGTTACCTAAGTGTTACCTAAGTGTTACCTAAGTGTGCCCTAAGTGTTACCTAAGTGTGCCCTAAGTGTTACCTAAGTGTGCCCTAAGTGTTACCTAAGTGTTACCTAAGTGTTACCTAAGTGTTACCTAAATGTGCCCTAAGTGTTACCTAAGTGTGCCCTAAGTGTTACCTAAGTGTGCCCTAAGTGTTACCTAAGTGTGCCCTAATTGTTACCTAAGTGTGCCCTAAGTGTTACCTAAGTGTGCCCTAAGTGTTACCTAAGTGTGCCCTAAGTGTTACCTAAGTGTGCTCTAAGTGTTACCTAAGTGTGCCCTAAGTGTTACCTAAGTGTGCCCTAAGTGTTACCTAAGTGTACCCTAAGTGTTACCTAAGTGTGGCCTAAGTGTTACCTAAGTGTGCCCCAAGTGTTACCTAAGTGTGCCCTAAGTGTTAACTAAGTGTGCCCTAAGTGTTACCTAAGTGTGCCCTAAGTGTTACCTAAGTGTGCCCTAAGTGTTACCTAAGTGTGCCCTAAGTGTTACCTAAGTGTACCCTAAGTGTTACCTAAGTGTGGCCTAAGTGTTACCTAAGTGTGCCCCAAGTGTTACCTAAGTGTGCCCTAAGTGTTAACTAAGTGTTACCTAAGTGTGCCCTAAGTGTTACCTAAGTGTACCCTAAGTGTTACCTAAGAGTTACCTAAGTGTTACATAAGTGTTACCTAAGTGTGCCCTAAGTGTTACCTAAGTGTTACCTAAGTGTGCCCTAAGTGTTACCTAAGTGTGCCCTAAGTGTTACCTAAGTGTGCCCTAAATGTTACCCAAGTGTTACCTAAGTGTGCCCTAAGTGTTACCTAAGTGTGCCCTAAGTGTTACCTAAGTGTGTCCTAACTGTTACCTAAGTGTGCCCTAACTGTTACCTAAGTGTGCCCTAAGTGTTACCTAAGTGTGCCCTAAGTGTTACCTAAGTGTGCCCTAAGTTTTACCTAAGTGTGCCCTAAGTGTTACCTAAGTGTGCCCTAAGTGTTACCTAAGTGTGCCCTAAGTGTTACCTAAGTGTGCCCTAAGTGTTACCTAAGTGTGCCCTAAGTGTTACCTAAGTGTGCCCTAAGTGTTACCTAAGTGTGCTTTAAGTGTTACCTAAGTGTGCCCTAAGTGTTACCTAAGTGTGCCCTAAGTGTTACCTAAGTGTACCCTAAGTGATACCTAAGTGTGGCCTAAGTGTTACCTAAGTGTGCCCCAAGTGTTACCTAAGTGTGCCCTAAGTGTTAACTAAGTGTTACCTAAGTGTGCCCTAAGTGTTACCTAAGTGTACCATAAGTGTTACCTAAGTGTTACCTAAGTGTTACCTAAGAGTTACCTAAGTGTTACATATGTGTTACCTAAGTGTGCCCTAAGTGTTACCTAAGTGTGCCCTAAGTGTTACCTAAGTGTTACCTAAGTGTGCCCTAAGTGTTACCTAAGTGTGCCCTAAGTGTTACCTAAGTGTGCCCTAAGTGTTACCTAAGGGTGCCCTAAGTGTTACCCAAGTGTGCCCTAAGTGTTACCTAAGTGTGCCCTAAGTGTTACCTAAGTGTGCCCCAAGTGTTACCTAAGTGTGCCCTAAGTGTTAACTAAGTGTTACCTAAGTGTGACCTAAGTGTTACCTAAGTGTGCCCTAAGTGTTACCTAAGTGTTACCTAAGTGTTACCTAAGTGTTACCTAAGTGTGCCCTAAGTGTTACCCAAGTGTTACCTAAGTGTTACCTAAGTGTTACCTAAGTGTTACCTAAGTATTACCTAAGTGTTACCTAAGTGTGCCCTAAGTGTTACCTAAGTGTGCCCTAACTGTTACCTAAGTGTGCCCTAACTGTTACCTAAGTGTGCCCTAAGTGTTACCTAAGTGTGCCCTAAGTGTTACCTAAGTGTACCCTTAGTGTTACCTAAGTGTTACCTAAGTGTTAACTAAGTGTTACTTAAGTGTTACCCAAGTGTGCCCTAAGTGTTACCTAAGTGTGCCCTAAGTGTTACCTAAGTGTGCCCTAAGTGTTACCTAAGTGTACCCTAAGTGTTACCTAAGTGTTACCTAAGTGTTACCTAAGTGTTACCCAAGTGTGCCCTAAGTGTGCCCTAAGTGTTACCTAAGTGTACCCTAAGTGTTACCCAAGTGTTACCTAAGTGTTACCTAAGTGTTACCTAAGTGTGCCCTAAGTGTTACCTAAGTGTGCCCTAAGTGTTACCTAAGTGTGCCCTAAGTGTTACCCAAGTGTGCCCTAAGTGTTACCCAAGTGTGCCCTAAGTGTTACCTAAGTGTGCCCTAAGTGTGCCCTAAGTGTTACCTAAGTGTACCATAAGTGTTACCTAAGTGTTACCTAAGTGTTACCTAAGTGTTACCTAAGTGTTACCTAAGAGTTACCTAAGTGTTACATAAGTGTTACCTAAGTGTGCCCTAAGTGTTACCTAAGTGTGCCCTAAGTGTTACCTAAGTGTGCCCTAAGTGTTACCTAAGTGTGCCCTAAGTGTTACCTAAGTGTGCCCTAAGTGTGCCCTAAGTGTTACCTAAGTGTACCATAAGTGTTACCTAAGTGTTACCTAAGTGTTACCTAAGTGTTACCTAAGTGTTACCTAAGTGTTACCTAAGTGTTACCCAAGTGTTACCTAAGTGTGCCCTAAGTGTTACCTAAGTGTGCCCTAAGTGTTACCTAAGTGTGCCCTAAGTGTGCCCTAAGTGTTACCTAAGTGTACCATAAGTGTTACCTAAGTGTTACCTAAGTGTTACCTAAGTGTTACCTAAGTGTTACCTAAGTGTTACCTAAGTGTTACCTAAGTGTTACCCAAGTGTTACCTAAGTGTGCCCTAAGTGTTACCTAAGTGTGCCCTAAGTGTGCCCTAAGTGTTACCTAAGTGTACCCTTAGTGTTACCCAAGTGTTACCTAAGTGTTAACTAAGTGTTACCTAAGTGTGCCCTAAGTGTTACCTAAGTGTGCCCTAAGTGTTACCTAAGTGTGCCCTAAGTGTTACCCAAGTGTGCCCTAAGTGTTACCTAAGTGTGCCCTAAGTGTTACCTAAGTGTGCCCCAAGTGTTACCTAAGTGTGCCCTAAGTGTTACCTAAGTGTACCCTAAGTGTTACCTAAGTGTTACCTAAGTGTGCCCTAAGTGTTACCCAAGTGTGCCCTAAGTGTTACCTAAGTGTGCCCCAAGTGTTACCTAAGTGTGCCCTAAGTGTTAACTAAGTGTTACCTAAGTGTGCCCTAAGTGTTACCTAAGTGTGCCCTAAGTGTTACCTAAGTGTTACCTAAGTGTTACCTAAGTGTCACCTAAGTGTGCCCTAAGTGTTACCCAAGTGTTACCTAAGTGTTACCTAAGTGTTACCTAAGTGTTACCTAAGTGTTACCTAAGTATTACCTAAGTGTTACCTAAGTGTGCCCTAAGTGTTACCTAAGTGTGCCCTAACTGTTACCTAAGTGTGCCCTAACTGTTACCTAAGTGTGCCCTAAGTGTTACCTAAGTGTGCCCTAAGTGTTACCTAAGTGTACCCTTAGTGTTACCTAAGTGTTACCTAAGTGTTAACTAAGTGTTACTTAAGTGTTACCTAAGTGTTACCTAAGTGTTACCTAAGTGTTACCTAAGTGTGCCCTAAGTGTTACCTAAGTGTACCCTTAGTGTTACCTAAGTGTTACCTAAGTGTTAACTAAGTGTTACTTAAGTGTTACCTAAGTGTTACCTAAGTGTTACCTAAGTGTGCCCTAAGTGTTACCTAAGTGTGCCCTAAGTGTTACCTAAGTGTGCCCTAAGTGTTACCTAAGTGTTACCTAAGTGTTACCTAAGTGTTACCTAAATGTGCCCTAAGTGTTACCTAAGTGTGCCCTAAGTGTTACCTAAGTGTGCCCTAAGTGTTACCTAAGTGTGCCCTAATTGTTACCTAAGTGTGCCCTAAGTGTTACCTAAGTGTGCCCTAAGTGTTACCTAAGTGTGCCCTAAGTGTTACCTAAGTGTGCTCTAAGTGTTACCTAAGTGTGCCCTAAGTGTTACCTAAGTGTGCCCTAAGTGTTACCTAAGTGTACCCTAAGTGTTACCTAAGTGTGGCCTAAGTGTTACCTAAGTGTGCCCCAAGTGTTACCTAAGTGTGCCCTAAGTGTTAACTAAGTGTTACCTGAGTGTGCCCTAAGTGTTACCTAAGTGTACCCTAAGTGTTACCTAAGAGTTACCTAAGTGTTACATAAGTGTTACCTAAGTGTGCCCTAAGTGTTACCCAAGGGTTACCTAAGTGTGCCCTAAGTGTTACCTAAGTGTGCCCTAAGTGTTACCTAAGTGTGCCCTAAATGTTACCCAAGTGTGCCCTAAGTGTTACCTAAGTGTGCCCCAAGTGTTACCTAAGTGTGCCCTAAGTGTTACCTAAGTGTACCCTAAGTGTTACCTAAGTGTTACCTAAGTGTGCCCTAAGTGTTACCCAAGTGTGCCCTAAGTGTTACCTAAGTGTGCCCCAAGTGTTACCTAAGTTTGCCCTAAGTGTTAACTAAGTGTTACCTAAGTGTGCCCTAAGTGTTACCTAAGTGTGCCCTAAGTGTTACCTAAGTGTTACCTAAGTGTTACCTAAGTGTTACCTAAGTGTGCCCTAAGTGTTACCCAAGTGTTACCTAAGTGTTACCTAAGTGTTACCTAAGTGTTACCTAAGTATTACCTAAGTGTTACCTAAGTGTGCCCTAAGTGTTACCTAAGTGTGCCCTAAGTGTTACCTAAGTGTTACCTAAGTGTTACCTAAGTGTTACCTAAGTGTGCCCTAAGTGTTACCTAAGTGTGCCATAAGTGTTACCTAAGTGTGCCCTAAGTGTTACCTAAGTGTGCCCTAATTGTTACCTAAGTGTGCCCTAAGTGTTACCTAAGTGTTACCTAAGTGTTACCTAAGTATTACCTAAGTGTTACCTAAGTGTGCCCTAAGTGTTACCTAAGTGTGCCCTAACTGTTACCTAAGTGTGCCCTAACTGTTACCTAAGTGTGCCCTAAGTGTTACCTAAGTGTGCCCTAAGTGTTACCTAAGTGTACCCTAAGTGTTACCTAAGTGTTACCTAAGTGTTAACTAAGTGTTACTCAAGTGTTACCTAAGTGTTACCTAAGTGTTACCTAAGTGTGCCCTAAGTGTTACCTAAGTGTACCCTAAGTGTTACCTAAGTGTTACCTAAGTGTTAACTAAGTGTTACTTAATTGTTACCTAAGTGTTACCTAAGTGTTACCTAAGTGTGCCCTAAGTGTTACCTAAGTGTGCCCTAAGTGTTACCTAAGTGTGCCCTAAGTGTTACCTAAGTGTTACCTAAGTGTTACCTAAGTGTTACCTAAGTGTGCCCTAAGTGTTACCTAAGTGTGCCCTAAGTGTTACCTAAGTGTGCCCTAAGTGTTACCTAAGTGTGCCCTAATTGTTACCTAAGTGTGCCCTAAGTGTTACCTAAGTGTGCCCTAAGTGTTACCTAAGTGTGCCCTAAGTGTTACCTAAGTGTGCTCTAAGTGTTACCTAAGTGTGCCCTAAGTGTTACCTAAGTGTGCCCTAAGTGTTACCTAAGTGTACCCTAAGTGTTACCTAAGTGTGGCCTAAGTGTTACCTAAGTGTGCCCCAAGTGTTACCTAAGTGTGCCCTAAGTGTTAACTAAGTGTTACCTGAGTGTGCCCTAAGTGTTACCTAAGTGTACCCTAAGTGTTACCTAAGAGTTACCTAAGTGTTACATAAGTGTTACCTAAGTGTGCCCTAAGTGTTACCTAAGTGTTACCTAAGTGTGCCCTAAGTGTTACCTAAGTGTGCCCTAAGTGTTACCTAAGTGTGCCCTAAATGTTACCCAAGTGTTACCTAAGTGTGCCCTAAGTGTTACCTAAGTGTGCCCTAAGTGTTACCTAAGTGTGTCCTAACTGTTACCTAAGTGTGCCCTAACTGTTACCTAAGTGTGCCCTAAGTGTTACCTAAGTGTGCCCTAAGTGTTACCTAAGTGTGCCCTAAGTTTTACCTAAGTGTGCCCTAAGTGTTACCTAAGTGTGCCCTAAGTGTTACCTAAGTGTGCCCTAAGTGTTACCTAAGTGTGCCCTAAGTGTTACCTAAGTGTGCCCTAAGTGTTACCTAAGTGTGCCCTAAGTGTTACCTAAGTGTGCCCTAAGTGTTACCTAAGTGTTTCCTAAGTGTGCCCTAAGTGTTACCTAAGTGTGCCCTAAGTGTTACCTAAGTGTGCCCTAAATGTTACCCAAGTGTTACCTAAGTGTGCCCTAAGTGTTACCTAAGTGTGCCCTAAGTGTTACCTAAGTGTGTCCTAACTGTTACCTAAGTGTGCCCTAACTGTTACCTAAGTGTGCCCTAAGTGTTACCTAAGTGTGCCCTAAGTGTTACCTAAGTGTGCCCTAAGTTTTACCTAAGTGTGCCCTAAGTGTTACCTAAGTGTGCCCTAAGTGTTACCTAAGTGTGCCCTAAGTGTTACCTAAGTGTTACATATGTGTTACCTAAGTGTGCCCTAAGTGTTACCTAAGTGTGCGCTAAGTGTTACCTAAGTGTTACCTAAGTGTGCCCTAAGTGTTACCTAAGTGTGCCCTAAGTGTTACCTAAGTGTGCCCTAAGTGTTACCTAAGTGTGCCCTAAGTGTTACCCAAGTGTGCCCTAAGTGTTACCTAAGTGTGGCCTAAGTGTTACCTAAGTGTGCCCCAAGTGTTACCTAAGTGTGCCCTAAGTGTTAACTAAGTGTTACCTGAGTGTGCCCTAAGTGTTACCTAAGTGTACCCTAAGTGTTACCTAAGAGTTACCTAAGTGTTACATAAGTGTTACCTAAGTGTGCCCTAAGTGTTACCTAAGTGTTACCTAAGTGTGCCCTAAGTGTTACCTAAGTGTGCCCTAAGTGTTACCTAAGTGTTACCTAAGTGTGCCCTAAGTGTTACCCAAGTGTTACCTAAGTGTTACCTAAGTGTTACCTAAGTGTTACCTAAGTATTACCTAAGTGTTACCTAAGTGTGCCCTAAGTGTTACCTAAGTGTGCCCTAACTGTTACCTAAGTGTGCCCTAACTGTTACCTAAGTGTGCCCTAAGTGTTACCTAAGTGTGCCCTAAGTGTTACCTAAGTGTACCCTTAGTGTTACCTAAGTGTTACCTAAGTGTTAACTAAGTGTTACTTAAGTGTTACCCAAGTGTGCCCTAAGTGTTACCTAAGTGTGCCCTAAGTGTTACCTAAGTGTGCCCTAAGTGTTACCTAAGTGTACCCTAAGTGTTACCTAAGTGTTACCTAAGTGTTACCTAAGTGTTACCCAAGTGTGCCCTAAGTGTGCCCTAAGTGTTACCTAAGTGTACCCTTAGTGTTACCCAAGTGTTACCTAAGTGTTACCTAAGTGTTACCTAAGTGTGCCCTAAGTGTTACCTAAGTGTGCCCTAAGTGTTACCTAAGTGTGCCATAAGTGTTACCCAAGTGTGCCCTAAGTGTTACCCAAGTGTGCCATAAGTGTTACCTAAGTGTGCCCTAAGTGTGCCCTAAGTGTTACCTAAGTGTACCATAAGTGTTACCTAAGTGTTACCTAAGTGTTACCTAAGTGTTACCTAAGTGTTACCTAAGAGTTACCTAAGTGTTACATAAGTGTTACCTAAGTGTGCCCTAAGTGTTACCTAAGTGTGCCCTAAGTGTTACCTAAGTGTGCCCTAAGTGTTACCTAAGTGTGCCCTAAGTGTTACCTAAGTGTGCCCTAAGTGTGCCCTAAGTGTTACCTAAGTGTACCATAAGTGTTACCTAAGTGTTACCTAAGTGTTACCTAAGTGTTACCTAAGTGTTACCTAAGTGTTACCTAAGTGTTACCCAAGTGTTACCTAAGTGTGCCCTAAGTGTTACCTAAGTGTGCCCTAAGTGTGCCCTAAGTGTTACCTAAGTGTACCCTTAGTGTTACCCAAGTGTTACCTAAGTGTTAACTAAGTGTTACCTAAGTGTGCCCTAAGTGTTACCTAAGTGTGCCCTAAGTGTTACCTAAGTGTGCCCTAAGTGTTACCCAAGTGTGCCCTAAGTGTTACCTAAGTGTGCCCTAAGTGTTACCTAAGTGTGCCCCAAGTGTTACCTAAGTGTGCCCTAAGTGTTACCTAAGTGTACCCTAAGTGTTACCTAAGTGTTACCTAAGTGTGCCCTAAGTGTTACCCAAGTGTGCCCTAAGTGTTACCTAAGTGTGCCCCAAGTGTTACCTAAGTGTGCCCTAAGTGTTAACTAAGTGTTACCTAAGTGTGCCCTAAGTGTTACCTAAGTGTGCCCTAAGTGTTACCTAAGTGTTACCTAAGTGTTACCTAAGTGTCACCTAAGTGTGCCCTAAGTGTTACCCAAGTGTTACCTAAGTGTTACCTAAGTGTTACCTAAGTGTTACCTAAGTATTACCTAAGTGTTACCTAAGTGTGCCCTAAGTGTTACCTAAGTGTGCCCTAACTGTTACCTAAGTGTGCCCTAACTGTTACCTAAGTGTGCCCTAAGTGTTACCTAAGTGTGCCCTAAGTGTTACCTAAGTGTACCCTTAGTGTTACCTAAGTGTTACCTAAGTGTTAACTAAGTGTTACTTAAGTGTTACCCAAGTGTTACCTAAGTGTTACCTAAGTGTGCCCTAAGTGTTACCTAAGTGTACCCTTAGTGTTACCTAAGTGTTACCTAAGTGTTAACTAAGTGTTACCTAAGTGTTACCTAAGTGTTACCTAAGTGTGCCCTAAGTGTTACCTAAGTGTGCCCTAAGTGTTACCTAAGTGTGCCCTAAGTGTTACCTAAGTGTTACCTAAGTGTTACCTAAGTGTTACCTAAATGTGCCCTAAGTGTTACCTAAGTGTGCCCTAAGTGTTACCTAAGTGTGCCCTAAGTGTTACCTAAGTGTGCCCTAATTGTTACCTAAGTGTGCCCTAAGTGTTACCTAAGTGTGCCCTAAGTGTTACCTAAGTGTGCCCTAAGTGTTACCTAAGTGTGCTCTAAGTGTTACCTAAGTGTGCCCTAAGTGTTACCTAAGTGTGCCCTAAGTGTTACCTAAGTGTACCCTAAGTGTTACCTAAGTGTGGCCTAAGTGTTACCTAAGTGTGCCCCAAGTGTTACCTAAGTGTGCCCTAAGTGTTACCTAAGTGTGCCCTAAGTGTTAACTAAGTGTTACCTAAGTGTGCCCTAAGTGTTACCTAAGTGTGCCCTAAGTGTTACCTAAGTGTTACCTAAGTGTTACCTAAGTGTCACCTAAGTGTGCCCTAAGTGTTACCCAAGTGTTACCTAAGTGTTACCTAAGTGTTACCTAAGTGTTACCTAAGTATTACCTAAGTGTTACCTAAGTGTGCCCTAAGTGTTACCTAAGTGTGCCCTAACTGTTACCTAAGTGTGCCCTAACTGTTACCTAAGTGTGCCCTAAGTGTTACCTAAGTGTGCCCTAAGTGTTACCTAAGTGTACCCTTAGTGTTACCTAAGTGTTACCTAAGTGTTAACTAAATGTTACTTAAGTGTTACCCAAGTGTTACCTAAGTGTTACCTAAGTGTGCCCTAAGTGTTACCTAAGTGTACCCTTAGTGTTACCTAAGTGTTACCTAAGTGTTAACTAAGTGTTACCTAAGTGTTACCTAAGTGTTACCTAAGTGTGCCCTAAGTGTTACCTAAGTGTGCCCTAAGTGTTACCTAAGTGTGCCCTAAGTGTTACCTAAGTGTTACCTAAGTGTTACCTAAGTGTTACCTAAATGTGCCCTAAGTGTTACCTAAGTGTGCCCTAAGTGTTACCTAAGTGTGCCCTAAGTGTTACCTAAGTGTGCCCTAATTGTTACCTAAGTGTGCCCTAAGTGTTACCTAAGTGTGCCCTAAGTGTTACCTAAGTGTGCCCTAAGTGTTACCTAAGTGTGCTCTAAGTGTTACCTAAGTGTGCCCTAAGTGTTACCTAAGTGTGCCCTAAGTGTTACCTAAGTGTACCCTAAGTGTTACCTAAGTGTGGCCTAAGTGTTACCTAAGTGTGCCCCAAGTGTTACCTAAGTGTGCCCTAAGTGTTAACTAAGTGTTACCTGAGTGTGCCCTAAGTGTTACCTAAGTGTACCCTAAGTGTTACCTAAGAGTTACCTAAGTGTTACCTAAGTGTTACCTAAGTGTGCCCTAAGTGTTACCTAAGTGTGCCCTAAGTGTTACCTAAGTGTGCCCTAAGTGTTACCTAAGTGTTACCTAAGTGTTACCTAAGTGTTACCTAAATGTGCCCTAAGTGTTACCTAAGTGTGCCCTAAGTGTTACCTAAGTGTGCCCTAAGTGTTACCTAAGTGTGCCCTAATTGTTACCTAAGTGTGCCCTAAGTGTTACCTAAGTGTGCCCTAAGTGTTACCTAAGTGTGCCCTAAGTGTTACCTAAGTGTGCCCTAATTGTTACCTAAGTGTGCCCTAAGTGTTACCTAAGTGTGCCCTAAGTGTTACCTAAGTGTGCCCTAAGTGTTACCTAAGTGTGCTCTAAGTGTTACCTAAGTGTGCCCTAAGTGTTACCTAAGTGTGCCCTAAGTGTTACCTAAGTGTACCCTAAGTGTTACCTAAGTGTGGCCTAAGTGTTACCTAAGTGTGCCCCAAGTGTTACCTAAGTGTGCCCTAAGTGTTAACTAAGTGTTACCTGAGTGTGCCCTAAGTGTTACCTAAGTGTACCCTAAGTGTTACCTAAGAGTTACCTAAGTGTTACATAAGTGTTACCTAAGTGTGCCCTAAGTGTTACCTAAGTGTTACCTAAGTGTGCCCTAAGTGTTACCTAAGTGTGCCCTAAGTGTTACCTAAGTGTGCCCTAAATGTTACCCAAGTGTTACCTAAGTGTGCCCTAAGTGTTACCTAAGTGTGCCCTAAGTGTTACCTAAGTGTGTCCTAACTGTTACCTAAGTGTGCCCTAACTGTTACCTAAGTGTGCCCTAAGTGTTACCTAAGTGTGCCCTAAGTGTTACCTAAGTGTGCCCTAAGTTTTACCTAAGTGTGCCCTAAGTGTTACCTAAGTGTGCCCTAAGTGTTACCTAAGTGTGCCCTAAGTGTTACCTAAGTGTGCCCTAAGTGTTACCTAAGTGTGCCCTAAGTGTTACCTAAGTGTGCCCTAAGTGTTACCTAAGTGTGCCCTAAGTGTTACCTAAGTGTTTCCTAAGTGTGCCCTAAGTGTTACCTAAGTGTGCCCTAAGTGTTACCTAAGTGTGCCCTAAATGTTACCCAAGTGTTACCTAAGTGTGCCCTAAGTGTTACCTAAGTGTGCCCTAAGTGTTACCTAAGTGTGTCCTAACTGTTACCTAAGTGTGCCCTAACTGTTACCTAAGTGTGCCCTAAGTGTTACCTAAGTGTGCCCTAAGTGTTACCTAAGTGTGCCCTAAGTTTTACCTAAGTGTGCCCTAAGTGTTACCTAAGTGTGCCCTAAGTGTTACCTAAGTGTGCCCTAAGTGTTACCTAAGTGTTACATATGTGTTACCTAAGTGTGCCCTAAGTGTTACCTAAGTGTGCGCTAAGTGTTACCTAAGTGTTACCTAAGTGTGCCCTAAGTGTTACCTAAGTGTGCCCTAAGTGTTACCTAAGTGTGCCCTAAGTGTTACCTAAGTGTGCCCTAAGTGTTACCCAAGTGTGCCCTAAGTGTTACCTAAGTGTGGCCTAAGTGTTACCTAAGTGTGCCCCAAGTGTTACCTAAGTGTGCCCTAAGTGTTAACTAAGTGTTACCTGAGTGTGCCCTAAGTGTTACCTAAGTGTACCCTAAGTGTTACCTAAGAGTTACCTAAGTGTTACATAAGTGTTACCTAAGTGTGCCCTAAGTGTTACCTAAGTGTTACCTAAGTGTGCCCTAAGTGTTACCTAAGTGTGCCCTAAGTGTTACCTAAGTGTTACCTAAGTGTGCCCTAAGTGTTACCCAAGTGTTACCTAAGTGTTACCTAAGTGTTACCTAAGTGTTACCTAAGTATTACCTAAGTGTTACCTAAGTGTGCCCTAAGTGTTACCTAAGTGTGCCCTAACTGTTACCTAAGTGTGCCCTAACTGTTACCTAAGTGTGCCCTAAGTGTTACCTAAGTGTGCCCTAAGTGTTACCTAAGTGTACCCTTAGTGTTACCTAAGTGTTACCTAAGTGTTAACTAAGTGTTACTTAAGTGTTACCCAAGTGTGCCCTAAGTGTTACCTAAGTGTGCCCTAAGTGTTACCTAAGTGTGCCCTAAGTGTTACCTAAGTGTACCCTAAGTGTTACCTAAGTGTTACCTAAGTGTTACCTAAGTGTTACCCAAGTGTGCCCTAAGTGTGCCCTAAGTGTTACCTAAGTGTACCCTTAGTGTTACCCAAGTGTTACCTAAGTGTTACCTAAGTGTTACCTAAGTGTGCCCTAAGTGTTACCTAAGTGTGCCCTAAGTGTTACCTAAGTGTGCCCTAAGTGTTACCCAAGTGTGCCCTAAGTGTTACCCAAGTGTGCCCTAAGTGTTACCTAAGTGTGCCCTAAGTGTGCCCTAAGTGTTACCTAAGTGTACCATAAGTGTTACCTAAGTGTTACCTAAGTGTTACCTAAGTGTTACCTAAGTGTTACCTAAGAGTTACCTAAGTGTTACATAAGTGTTACCTAAGTGTGCCCTAAGTGTTACCTAAGTGTGCCCTAAGTGTTACCTAAGTGTGCCCTAAGTGTTACCTAAGTGTGCCCTAAGTGTTACCTAAGTGTGCCCTAAGTGTGCCCTAAGTGTTACCTAAGTGTACCATAAGTGTTACCTAAGTGTTACCTAAGTGTTACCTAAGTGTTACCTAAGTGTTACCTAAGTGTTACCTAAGTGTTACCCAAGTGTTACCTAAGTGTGCCCTAAGTGTTACCTAAGTGTGCCCTAAGTGTGCCCTAAGTGTTACCTAAGTGTACCCTTAGTGTTACCCAAGTGTTACCTAAGTGTTAACTAAGTGTTACCTAAGTGTGCCCTAAGTGTTACCTAAGTGTGCCCTAAGTGTTACCTAAGTGTGCCCTAAGTGTTACCCAAGTGTGCCCTAAGTGTTACCTAAGTGTGCCCTAAGTGTTACCTAAGTGTGCCCCAAGTGTTACCTAAGTGTGCCCTAAGTGTTACCTAAGTGTACCCTAAGTGTTACCTAAGTGTTACCTAAGTGTGCCCTAAGTGTTACCCAAGTGTGCCCTAAGTGTTACCTAAGTGTGCCCCAAGTGTTACCTAAGTGTGCCCTAAGTGTTACCTAAGTGTTACCTAAGTGTGCCCTAAGTGTTACCTAAGTGTGCCCTAAGTGTTACCTAAGTGTTACCTAAGTGTTACCTAAGTGTCACCTAAGTGTGCCCTAAGTGTTACCCAAGTGTTACCTAAGTGTTACCTAAGTGTTACCTAAGTGTTACCTAAGTGTTACCTAAGTGTTACCTAAGTGTGCCCTAAGTGTTACCTAAGTGTGCCCTAACTGTTACCTAAGTGTGCCCTAACTGTTACCTAAGTGTGCCCTAAGTGTTACCTAAGTGTGCCCTAAGTGTTACCTAAGTGTACCCTTAGTGTTACCTAAGTGTTACCTAAGTGTTAACTAAATGTTACTTAAGTGTTACCCAAGTGTTACCTAAGTGTTACCTAAGTGTGCCCTAAGTGTTACCTAAGTGTACCCTTAGTGTTACCTAAGTGTTACCTAAGTGTTAACTAAGTGTTACCTAAGTGTTACCTAAGTGTTACCTAAGTGTGCCCTAAGTGTTACCTAAGTGTGCCCTAAGTGTTACCTAAGTGTGCCCTAAGTGTTACCTAAGTGTTACCTAAGTGTTACCTAAGTGTTACCTAAATGTGCCCTAAGTGTTACCTAAGTGTGCCCTAAGTGTTACCTAAGTGTGCCCTAAGTGTTACCTAAGTGTGCCCTAATTGTTACCTAAGTGTGCCCTAAGTGTTACCTAAGTGTGCCCTAAGTGTTACCTAAGTGTGCCCTAAGTGTTACCTAAGTGTGCTCTAAGTGTTACCTAAGTGTGCCCTAAGTGTTACCTAAGTGTGCCCTAAGTGTTACCTAAGTGTACCCTAAGTGTTACCTAAGTGTGGCCTAAGTGTTACCTAAGTGTGCCCCAAGTGTTACCTAAGTGTGCCCTAAGTGTTACCTAAGTGTACCCTAAGTGTTACCTAAGTGTTACCTAAGTGTGCCCTAAGTGTTACCCAAGTGTGCCCTAAGTGTTACCTAAGTGTGCCCCAAGTGTTACCTAAGTGTGCCCTAAGTGTTAACTAAGTGTTACCTAAGTGTGCCCTAAGTGTTACCTAAGTGTGCCCTAAGTGTTACCTAAGTGTTACCTAAGTGTTACCTAAGTGTCACCTAAGTGTGCCCTAAGTGTTACCCAAGTGTTACCTAAGTGTTACCTAAGTGTTACCTAAGTGTTACCTAAGTATTACCTAAGTGTTACCTAAGTGTGCCCTAAGTGTTACCTAAGTGTGCCCTAACTGTTACCTAAGTGTGCCCTAACTGTTACCTAAGTGTGCCCTAAGTGTTACCTAAGTGTGCCCTAAGTGTTACCTAAGTGTACCCTTAGTGTTACCTAAGTGTTACCTAAGTGTTAACTAAATGTTACTTAAGTGTTACCCAAGTGTTACCTAAGTGTTACCTAAGTGTGCCCTAAGTGTTACCTAAGTGTACCCTTAGTGTTACCTAAGTGTTACCTAAGTGTTAACTAAGTGTTACCTAAGTGTTACCTAAGTGTTACCTAAGTGTGCCCTAAGTGTTACCTAAGTGTGCCCTAAGTGTTACCTAAGTGTGCCCTAAGTGTTACCTAAGTGTTACCTAAGTGTTACCTAAGTGTTACCTAAATGTGCCCTAAGTGTTACCTAAGTGTGCCCTAAGTGTTACCTAAGTGTGCCCTAAGTGTTACCTAAGTGTGCCCTAATTGTTACCTAAGTGTGCCCTAAGTGTTACCTAAGTGTGCCCTAAGTGTTACCTAAGTGTGCCCTAAGTGTTACCTAAGTGTGCTCTAAGTGTTACCTAAGTGTGCCCTAAGTGTTACCTAAGTGTGCCCTAAGTGTTACCTAAGTGTACCCTAAGTGTTACCTAAGTGTGGCCTAAGTGTTACCTAAGTGTGCCCCAAGTGTTACCTAAGTGTGCCCTAAGTGTTAACTAAGTGTTACCTGAGTGTGCCCTAAGTGTTACCTAAGTGTACCCTAAGTGTTACCTAAGAGTTACCTAAGTGTTACATAAGTGTTACCTAAGTGTGCCCTAAGTGTTACCCAAGTGTTACCTAAGTGTGCCCTAAGTGTTACCTAAGTGTGCCCTAAGTGTTACCTAAGTGTGCCCTAAATGTTACCCAAGTGTGCCCTAAGTGTTACCTAAGTGTGCCCCAAGTGTTACCTAAGTGTGCCCTAAGTGTTACCTAAGTGTACCCTAAGTGTTACCTAAGTGTTACCTAAGTGTGCCCTAAGTGTTACCCAAGTGTGCCCTAAGTGTTACCTAAGTGTGCCCCAAGTGTTACCTAAGTTTGCCCTAAGTGTTAACTAAGTGTTACCTAAGTGTGCCCTAAGTGTTACCTAAGTGTGCCCTAAGTGTTACCTAAGTGTTACCTAAGTGTTACCTAAGTGTTACCTAAGTGTGCCCTAAGTGTTACCCAAGTGTTACCTAAGTGTTACCTAAGTGTTACCTAAGTGTTACCTAAGTATTACCTAAGTGTTACCTAAGTGTGCCCTAAGTGTTACCTAAGTGTGCCCTAAGTGTTACCTAAGTGTTACCTAAGTGTTACCTAAGTGTTACCTAAGTGTGCCCTAAGTGTTACCTAAGTGTGCCATAAGTGTTACCTAAGTGTGCCCTAAGTGTTACCTAAGTGTGCCCTAAGTGTTACCTAAGTGTGCCCTAAGTGTTACCTAAGTGTTACCTAAGTGTTACCTAAGTATTACCTAAGTGTTACCTAAGTGTGCCCTAAGTGTTACCTAAGTGTGCCCTAACTGTTACCTAAGTGTGCCCTAACTGTTACCTAAGTGTGCCCTAAGTGTTACCTAAGTGTGCCCTAAGTGTTACCTAAGTGTACCCTTAGTGTTACCTAAGTGTTACCTAAGTGTTAACTAAGTGTTACTCAAGTGTTACCTAAGTGTTACCTAAGTGTTACCTAAGTGTGCCCTAAGTGTTACCTAAGTGTACCCTTAGTGTTACCTAAGTGTTACCTAAGTGTTAACTAAGTGTTACTTAATTGTTACCTAAGTGTTACCTAAGTGTTACCTAAGTGTGCCCTAAGTGTTACCTAAGTGTGCCCTAAGTGTTACCTAAGTGTGCCCTAAGTGTTACCTAAGTGTTACCTAAGTGTTACCTAAGTGTTACCTAAGTGTGCCCTAAGTGTTACCTAAGTGTGCCCTAAGTGTTACCTAAGTGTGCCCTAAGTGTTACCTAAGTGTGCCCTAATTGTTACCTAAGTGTACCCTAAGTGTTACCTAAGAGTTACCTAAGTGTTACATAAGTGTTACCTAAGTGTGCCCTAAGTGTTACCCAAGTGTTACCTAAGTGTGCCCTAAGTGTTACCTAAGTGTGCCCTAAGTGTTACCTAAGTGTGCCCTAAATGTTACCCAAGTGTGCCCTAAGTGTTACCTAAGTGTGCCCCAAGTGTTACCTAAGTGTGCCCTAAGTGTTACCTAAGTGTACCCTAAGTGTTACCTAAGTGTTACCTAAGTGTGCCCTAAGTGTTACCCAAGTGTGCCCTAAGTGTTACCTAAGTGTGCCCCAAGTGTTACCTAAGTTTGCCCTAAGTGTTAACTAAGTGTTACCTAAGTGTGCCCTAAGTGTTACCTAAGTGTGCCCTAAGTGTTACCTAAGTGTTACCTAAGTGTTACCTAAGTGTTACCTAAGTGTGCCCTAAGTGTTACCCAAGTGTTACCTAAGTGTTACCTAAGTGTTACCTAAGTGTTACCTAAGTATTACCTAAGTGTTACCTAAGTGTGCCCTAAGTGTTACCTAAGTGTGCCCTAAGTGTTACCTAAGTGTTACCTAAGTGTTACCTAAGTGTTACCTAAGTGTGCCCTAAGTGTTACCTAAGTGTGCCATAAGTGTTACCTAAGTGTGCCCTAAGTGTTACCTAAGTGTGCCCTAATTGTTACCTAAGTGTGCCCTAAGTGTTACCTAAGTGTTACCTAAGTGTTACCTAAGTATTACCTAAGTGTTACCTAAGTGTGCCCTAAGTGTTACCTAAGTGTGCCCTAACTGTTACCTAAGTGTGCCCTAACTGTTACCTAAGTGTGCCCTAAGTGTTACCTAAGTGTGCCCTAAGTGTTACCTAAGTGTACCCTTAGTGTTACCTAAGTGTTACCTAAGTGTTAACTAAGTGTTACTCAAGTGTTACCTAAGTGTTACCTAAGTGTTACCTAAGTGTGCCCTAAGTGTTACCTAAGTGTACCCTTAGTGTTACCTAAGTGTTACCTAAGTGTTAACTAAGTGTTACTTAATTGTTACCTAAGTGTTACCTAAGTGTTACCTAAGTGTGCCCTAAGTGTTACCTAAGTGTGCCCTAAGTGTTACCTAAGTGTGCCCTAAGTGTTACCTAAGTGTTACCTAAGTGTTACCTAAGTGTTACCTAAGTGTGCCCTAAGTGTTACCTAAGTGTGCCCTAAGTGTTACCTAAGTGTGCCCTAAATGTTACCCAAGTGTTACCTAAGTGTGCCCTAAGTGTTACCTAAGTGTGCCCTAAGTGTTACCTAAGTGTGTCCTAACTGTTACCTAAGTGTGCCCTAACTGTTACCTAAGTGTGCCCTAAGTGTTACCTAAGTGTGCCCTAAGTGTTACCTAAGTGTGCCCTAAGTTTTACCTAAGTGTGCCCTAAGTGTTACCTAAGTGTGCCCTAAGTGTTACCTAAGTGTGCCCTAAGTGTTACCTAAGTGTGCCCTAAGTGTTACCTAAGTGTGCCCTAAGTGTTACCTAAGTGTGCCCTAAGTGTTACCTAAGTGTGCTTTAAGTGTTACCTAAGTGTGCCCTAAGTGTTACCTAAGTGTGCCCTAAGTGTTACCTAAGTGTACCCTAAGTGTTACCTAAGTGTGGCCTAAGTGTTACCTAAGTGTGCCCCAAGTGTTACCTAAGTGTGCCCTAAGTGTTAACTAAGTGTTACCTAAGTGTGCCCTAAGTGTTACCTAAGTGTGCCCTAAGTGTTACCTAAGTGTTACCTAAGTATTACCTAAGTGTTACCTAAGTGTGCCCTAAGTGTTACCTAAGTGTGCCCTAACTGTTACCTAAGTGTGCCCTAACTGTTACCTAAGTGTGCCCTAAGTGTTACCTAAGTGTGCCCTAAGTGTTACCTAAGTGTACCCTTAGTGTTACCTAAGTGTTACCTAAGTGTTAACTAAGTGTTACTTAAGTGTTACCCAAGTGTGCCCTAAGTGTTACCTAAGTGTGCCCTAAGTGTTACCTAAGTGTGCCCTAAGTGTTACCTAAGTGTACCCTAAGTGTTACCTAAGTGTTACCTAAGTGTTACCTAAGTGTTACCCAAGTGTTACCTAAGTGTGCCCTAAGTGTTACCTAAGTGTGCCCTAAGTGTGCCCTAAGTGTTACCTAAGTGTACCCTTAGTGTTACCCAAGTGTTACCTAAGTGTTACCTAAGTGTTACCTAAGTGTGCCCTAAGTGTTACCTAAGTGTGCCCTAAGTGTTACCTAAGTGTGCCCTAAGTGTTACCCAAGTGTGCCCTAAGTGTTACCCAAGTGTGCCCTAAGTGTTACCTAAGTGTGCCCTAAGTGTGCCCTAAGTGTTACCTAAGTGTACCATAAGTGTTACCTAAGTGTTACCTAAGTGTTACCTAAGTGTTACCTAAGTGTTACCTAAGTGTTACCTAAGAGTTACCTAAGTGTTACATAAGTGTTACCTAAGTGTGCCCTAAGTGTTACCTAAGTGTGCCCTAAGTGTTACCTAAGTGTGCCCTAAGTGTTACCTAAGTGTGCCCTAAGTGTTACCTAAGTGTGCCCTAAGTGTGCCCTAAGTGTTACCTAAGTGTACCATAAGTGCTACCTAAGTGTTACCTAAGTGTTACCTAAGTGTTACCTAAGTGTTACCTAAGTGTTACCTAAGTGTTACCCAAGTGTTACCTAAGTGTGCCCTAAGTGTTACCTAAGTGTGCCCTAAGTGTGCCCTAAGTGTTACCTAAGTGTACCCTTAGTGTTACCCAAGTGTTACCTAAGTGTTAACTAAGTGTTACCTAAGTGTGCCCTAAGTGTTACCTAAGTGTGCCCTAAGTGTTACCTAAGTGTGCCCTAAGTGTTACCCAAGTGTGCCCTAAGTGTTACCTAAGTGTGCCCTAAGTGTTACCTAAGTGTGCCCCAAGTGTTACCTAAGTGTGCCCTAAGTGTTACCTAAGTGTACCCTAAGTGTTACCTAAGTGTTACCTAAGTGTGCCCTAAGTGTTACCCAAGTGTGCCCTAAGTGTTACCTAAGTGTGCCCCAAGTGTTACCTAAGTGTGCCCTAAGTGTTAACCAAGTGTTACCTAAGTGTGCCCTAAGTGTTACCTAAGTGTGCCCTAAGTGTTACCTAAGTGTTACCTAAGTGTTACCTAAGTGTCACCTAAGTGTGCCCTAAGTGTTACCCAAGTGTTACCTAAGTGTTACCTAAGTGTTACCTAAGTGTTACCTAAGTATTACCTAAGTGTTACCTAAGTGTGCCCTAAGTGTTACCTAAGTGTGCCCTAACTGTTACCTAAGTGTGCCCTAACTGTTACCTAAGTGTGCCCTAAGTGTTACCTAAGTGTGCCCTAAGTGTTACCTAAGTGTACCCTTAGTGTTACCTAAGTGTTACCTAAGTGTTAACTAAGTGTTACTTAAGTGTTACCTAAGTGTTACCTAAGTGTTACCTAAGTGTGCCCTAAGTGTTACCTAAGTGTGCCCTAAGTGTTACCTAAGTGTGCCCTAAGTGTTACCTAAGTGTTACCTAAGTGTTACCTAAGTGTTACCTAAATGTGCCCTAAGTGTTACCTAAGTGTGCCCTAAGTGTTAACTAAGTGTTACCTAAGTGTGCCCTAAGTGTTACCTAAGTGTGCCCTAAGTGTTACCTAAGTGTTACCTAAGTATTACCTAAGTGTTACCTAAGTGTGCCCTAAGTGTTACCTAAGTGTGCCCTAACTGTTACCTAAGTGTGCCCTAACTGTTACCTAAGTGTGCCCTAAGTGTTACCTAAGTGTGCCCTAAGTGTTACCTAAGTGTACCCTTAGTGTTACCTAAGTGTTACCTAAGTGTTAACTAAGTGTTACTTAAGTGTTACCCAAGTGTGCCCTAAGTGTTACCTAAGTGTGCCCTAAGTGTTACCTAAGTGTGCCCTAAGTGTTACCTAAGTGTACCCTAAGTGTTACCTAAGTGTTACCTAAGTGTTACCTAAGTGTTACCCAAGTGTTACCTAAGTGTGCCCTAAGTGTTACCTAAGTGTGCCCTAAGTGTGCCCTAAGTGTTACCTAAGTGTACCCTTAGTGTTACCCAAGTGTTACCTAAGTGTTACCTAAGTGTTACCTAAGTGTGCCCTAAGTGTTACCTAAGTGTGCCCTAAGTGTTACCTAAGTGTGCCCTAAGTGTTACCCAAGTGTGCCCTAAGTGTTACCCAAGTGTGCCCTAAGTGTTACCTAAGTGTGCCCTAAGTGTGCCCTAAGTGTTACCTAAGTGTACCATAAGTGTTACCTAAGTGTTACCTAAGTGTTACCTAAGTGTTACCTAAGTGTTACCTAAGTGTTACCTAAGAGTTACCTAAGTGTTACATAAGTGTTACCTAAGTGTGCCCTAAGTGTTACCTAAGTGTGCCCTAAGTGTTACCTAAGTGTGCCCTAAGTGTTACCTAAGTGTGCCCTAAGTGTTACCTAAGTGTGCCCTAAGTGTGCCCTAAGTGTTACCTAAGTGTACCATAAGTGCTACCTAAGTGTTACCTAAGTGTTACCTAAGTGTTACCTAAGTGTTACCTAAGTGTTACCTAAGTGTTACCCAAGTGTTACCTAAGTGTGCCCTAAGTGTTACCTAAGTGTGCCCTAAGTGTGCCCTAAGTGTTACCTAAGTGTACCCTTAGTGTTACCCAAGTGTTACCTAAGTGTTAACTAAGTGTTACCTAAGTGTGCCCTAAGTGTTACCTAAGTGTGCCCTAAGTGTTACCTAAGTGTGCCCTAAGTGTTACCCAAGTGTGCCCTAAGTGTTACCTAAGTGTGCCCTAAGTGTTACCTAAGTGTGCCCCAAGTGTTACCTAAGTGTGCCCTAAGTGTTACCTAAGTGTACCCTAAGTGTTACCTAAGTGTTACCTAAGTGTGCCCTAAGTGTTACCCAAGTGTGCCCTAAGTGTTACCTAAGTGTGCCCCAAGTGTTACCTAAGTGTGCCCTAAGTGTTAACCAAGTGTTACCTAAGTGTGCCCTAAGTGTTACCTAAGTGTGCCCTAAGTGTTACCTAAGTGTTACCTAAGTGTTACCTAAGTGTCACCTAAGTGTGCCCTAAGTGTTACCCAAGTGTTACCTAAGTGTTACCTAAGTGTTACCTAAGTGTTACCTAAGTATTACCTAAGTGTTACCTAAGTGTGCCCTAAGTGTTACCTAAGTGTGCCCTAACTGTTACCTAAGTGTGCCCTAACTGTTACCTAAGTGTGCCCTAAGTGTTACCTAAGTGTGCCCTAAGTGTTACCTAAGTGTACCCTTAGTGTTACCTAAGTGTTACCTAAGTGTTAACTAAGTGTTACTTAAGTGTTACCTAAGTGTTACCTAAGTGTTACCTAAGTGTGCCCTAAGTGTTACCTAAGTGTACCCTTAGTGTTACCTAAGTGTTACCTAAGTGTTAACTAAGTGTTACTTAAGTGTTACCTAAGTGTTACCTAAGTGTTACCTAAGTGTGCCCTAAGTGTTACCTAAGTGTGCCCTAAGTGTTACCTAAGTGTGCCCTAAGTGTTACCTAAGTGTTACCTAAGTGTTACCTAAGTGTTACCTAAATGTGCCCTAAGTGTTACCTAAGTGTGCCCTAAGTGTTACCTAAGTGTGCCCTAAGTGTTACCTAAGTGTGCCCTAATTGTTACCTAAGTGTGCCCTAAGTGTTACCTAAGTGTGCCCTAAGTGTTACCTAAGTGTGCTCTAAGTGTTACCTAAGTGTGCCCTAAGTGTTACCTAAGTGTGCCCTAAGTGTGCCCTAAGTGTTACCTAAGTGTACCCTTAGTGTTACCTAAGTGTTACCTAAGTGTTACTTAAGTGTTACCCAAGTGTGCCCTAAGTGTTACCTAAGTGTGCCCTAAGTGTTACCTAAGTGTGCCCTAAGTGTTACCTAAGTGTACCCTAAGTGTTACCTAAGTGTTACCTAAGTGTTACCTAAGTGTTACCCAAGTGTTACCTAAGTGTGCCCTAAGTGTTACCTAAGTGTGCCCTAAGTGTGCCCTAAGTGTTACCTAAGTGTACCCTTAGTGTTACCTAAGTGTTACCTAAGTGTTACTTAAGTGTTACCCAAGTGTGCCCTAAGTGTTACCTAAGTGTGCCCTAAGTGTTACCTAAGTGTGCTCTAAGTGTTACCTAAGTGTTACCTAAGTGTTACCTAAGTATTACCTAAGTGTTACCTAAGTGTGCCCTAAGTGTTACCTAAGTGTGCCCTAACTGTTACCTAAGTGTGCCCTAACTGTTACCTAAGTGTGCCCTAAGTGTTACCTAAGTGTGCCCTAAGTGTTACCTAAGTGTACCCTTAGTGTTACCTAAGTGTTACCTAAGTGTTAACTAAGTGTTACTTAAGTGTTACCTAAGTGTTACCTAAGTGTTACCTAAGTGTGCCCTAAGTGTTACCTAAGTGTACCCTTAGTGTTACCTAAGTGTTACCTAAGTGTTAACTAAGTGTTACTTAAGTGTTACCTAAGTGTTACCCAAGTGTGCCCTAAGTGTTACCTAAGTGTGCCCTAAGTGTTACCTAAGTGTGCCCTAAGTGTTACCTAAGTGTACCCTAAGTGTTACCTAAGTGTTACCTAAGTGTTACCTAAGTGTTACCCAAGTGTTACCTAAGTGTGCCCTAAGTGTTACCTAAGTGTGCCCTAAGTGTGCCCTAAGTGTTACCTAAGTGTACCCTTAGTGTTACCCAAGTGTTACCTAAGTGTTACCTAAGTGTTACCTAAGTGTGCCCTAAGTGTTACCTAAGTGTGCCCTAAGTGTTACCTAAGTGTGCCCTAAGTGTTACCCAAGTGTGCCCTAAGTGTTACCCAAGTGTGCCCTAAGTGTTACCTAAGTGTGCCCTAAGTGTGCCCTAAGTGTTACCTAAGTGTACCATAAGTGTTACCTAAGTGTTACCTAAGTGTTACCTAAGTGTTACCTAAGTGTTACCTAAGAGTTACCTAAGTGTTACATAAGTGTTACCTAAGTGTGCCCTAAGTGTTACCTAAGTGTGCCCTAAGTGTTACCCAAGTGTGCCCTAAGTGTTACCTAAGTGTGCCCTAAGTGTTACCTAAGTGTGCCCCAAGTGTTACCTAAGTGTGCCCTAAGTGTTACCTAAGTGTACCCTAAGTGTTACCTAAGTGTTACCTAAGTGTGCCCTAAGTGTTACCCAAGTGTGCCCTAAGTGTTACCTAAGTGTGCCCCAAGTGTTACCTAAGTGTGCCCTAAGTGTTAACCAAGTGTTACCTAAGTGTGCCCTAAGTGTTACCTAAGTGTGCCCTAAGTGTTACCTAAGTGTTACCTAAGTGTTACCTAAGTGTCACCTAAGTGTGCCCTAAGTGTTACCCAAGTGTTACCTAAGTGTTACCTAAGTGTTACCTAAGTGTTACCTAAGTATTACCTAAGTGTTACCTAAGTGTGCCCTAAGTGTTACCTAAGTGTGCCCTAACTGTTACCTAAGTGTGCCCTAACTGTTACCTAAGTGTGCCCTAAGTGTTACCTAAGTGTGCCCTAAGTGTTACCTAAGTGTACCCTTAGTGTTACCTAAGTGTTACCTAAGTGTTAACTAAGTGTTACTTAAGTGTTACCTAAGTGTTACCTAAGTGTTACCTAAGTGTGCCCTAAGTGTTACCTAAGTGTACCCTTAGTGTTACCTAAGTGTTACCTAAGTGTTAACTAAGTGTTACTTAAGTGTTACCTAAGTGTTACCTAAGTGTTACCTAAGTGTGCCCTAAGTGTTACCTAAGTGTGCCCTAAGTGTTACCTAAGTGTGCCCTAAGTGTTACCTAAGTGTTACCTAAGTGTTACCTAAGTGTTACCTAAATGTGCCCTAAGTGTTACCTAAGTGTGCCCTAAGTGTTACCTAAGTGTGCCCTAAGTGTTACCTAAGTGTGCCCTAATTGTTACCTAAGTGTGCCCTAAGTGTTACCTAAGTGTGCCCTAAGTGTTACCTAAGTGTGCCCTAAGTGTTACCTAAGTGTGCTCTAAGTGTTACCTAAGTGTGCCCTAAGTGTTACCTAAGTGTGCCCTAAGTGTTACCTAAGTGTACCCTAAGTGTTACCTAAGTGTGGCCTAAGTGTTACCTAAGTGTGCCCCAAGTGTTACCTAAGTGTGCCCTAAGTGTTAACTAAGTGTTACCTGAGTGTGCCCTAAGTGTTACCTAAGTGTACCCTAAGTGTTACCTAAGAGTTACCTAAGTGTTACATAAGTGTTACCTAAGTGTGCCCTAAGTGTTACCCAAGTGTTACCTAAGTGTGCCCTAAGTGTTACCTAAGTGTGCCCTAAGTGTTACCTAAGTGTGCTCTAAGTGTTACCTAAGTGTGCCCTAAGTGTTACCTAAGTGTGCCCTAAGTGTTACCTAAGTGTACCCTAAGTGTTACCTAAGTGTGGCCTAAGTGTTACCTAAGTGTGCCCCAAGTGTTACCTAAGTGTGCCCTAAGTGTTACCTAAGTGTGCCCTAAGTGTTACCTAAGTGTGCCCTAAATGTTACCCAAGTGTGCCCTAAGTGTTACCTAAGTGTGCCCCAAGTGTTACCTAAGTGTACCCTAAGTGTTACCTAAGTGTTACCTAAGTGTGCCCTAAGTGTTACCCAAGTGTGCCCTAAGTGTTACCTAAGTGTGCCCCAAGTGTTACCTAAGTTTGCCCTAAGTGTTAACTAAGTGTTACCTAAGTATGCCCTAAGTGTTACCTAAGTGTGCCCTAAGTGTTACCTAAGTGTTACCTAAGTGTTACCTAAGTGTTACCTAAGTGTGCCCTAAGTGTTACCCAAGTGTTACCTAAGTGTTACCTAAGTGTTACCTAAGTGTTACCTAAGTATTACCTAAGTGTTACCCAAGTGTGCCCTAAGTGTTACCTAAGTGTGCCCCAAGTGTTACCTAAGTGTGCCCTAAGTGTTACCTAAGTGTGCCCTAAGTGTGCCCTAAGTGTTACCTAAGTGTACCATAAGTGTTACCTAAGTGTTACCTAAGTGTTACCTAAGTGTTACCTAAGTGTTACCTAAGTGTTACCCAAGTGTTACCTAAGTGTGCCCTAAGTGTTACCTAAGTGTGCCCTAAGTGTGCCCTAAGTGTTACCTAAGTGTACCCTTAGTGTTACCCAAGTGTTACCTAAGTGTTAACTAAGTGTTACCTAAGTGTGCCCTAAGTGTTACCTAAGTGTGCCCTAATTGTTACCTAAGTGTGCCCTAAGTGTTACCTAAGTGTGCCCTAAGTGTTACCTAAGTGTGCCCTAAGTGTTACCTAAGTGTGCTCTAAGTGTTACCTAAGTGTGCCCTAAGTGTTACCTAAGTGTGCCCTAAGTGTGCCCTAAGTGTTACCTAAGTGTACCCTTAGTGTTACCTAAGTGTTACCTAAGTGTTACTTAAGTGTTACCCAAGTGTGGCCTAAGTGTTACCTAAGTGTGCCCTAAGTGTTACCTAAGTGTGCCCTAAGTGTTACCTAAGTGTGCCCTAAATGTTACCCAAGTGTTACCTAAGTGTGCCCTAAGTGTTACCTAAGTGTGCCCTAAGTGTTACCTAAGTGTGTCCTAACTGTTACCTAAGTGTGCCCTAACTGTTACCTAAGTGTGCCCTAAGTGTTACCTAAGTGTGCCCTAAGTGTTACCTAAGTGTGCCCTAAGTTTTACCCAAGTGTGCCCTAAGTGTTACCTAAGTGTGCCCTAAGTGTGCCCTAAGTGTTACCTAAGTGTGCCCTAAGTGTTACCTAAGTGTGCCCTAAGTGTTACCCAAGTGTGCCCTAAGTGTTACCTAAGTGTGCCCTAAGTGTTACCTAAGTGTGCCCCAAGTGTTACCTAAGTGTGCCCTAAGTGTTACCTAAGTGTACCCTAAGTGTTACCTAAGTGTTACCTAAGTGTGCCCTAAGTGTTACCCAAGTGTGCCCTAAGTGTTACCTAAGTGTGCCCCAAGTGTTACCTAAGTGTGCCCTAAGTGTTAACCAAGTGTTACCTAAGTGTGCCCTAAGTGTTACCTAAGTGTGCCCTAAGTGTTACCTAAGTGTTACCTAAGTGTTACCTAAGTGTCACCTAAGTGTGCCCTAAGTGTTACCCAAGTGTTACCTAAGTGTTACCTAAGTGTTACCTAAGTGTTACCTAAGTATTACCTAAGTGTTACCTAAGTGTGCCCTAAGTGTTACCTAAGTGTGCCCTAACTGTTACCTAAGTGTGCCCTAACTGTTACCTAAGTGTGCCCTAAGTGTTACCTAAGTGTGCCCTAAGTGTTACCTAAGTGTACCCTTAGTGTTACCTAAGTGTTACCTAAGTGTTAACTAAGTGTTACTTAAGTGTTACCTAAGTGTTACCTAAGTGTTACCTAAGTGTGCCCTAAGTGTTACCTAAGTGTACCCTTAGTGTTACCTAAGTGTTACCTAAGTGTTAACTAAGTGTTACTTAAGTGTTACCTAAGTGTTACCTAAGTGTTACCTAAGTGTGCCCTAAGTGTTACCTAAGTGTGCCCTAAGTGTTACCTAAGTGTGCCCTAAGTGTTACCTAAGTGTTACCTAAGTGTTACCTAAGTGTTACCTAAATGTGCCCTAAGTGTTACCTAAGTGTGCCCTAAGTGTTACCTAAGTGTGCCCTAAGTGTTACCTAAGTGTGCCCTAATTGTTACCTAAGTGTGCCCTAAGTGTTACCTAAGTGTGCCCTAAGTGTTACCTAAGTGTGCCCTAAGTGTTACCTAAGTGTGCCCTAAGTGTTACCTAAGTGTGCCCTAAGTGTTACCTAAGTGTGCCCTAAGTGTTACCTAAGTGTACCCTAAGTGTTACCTAAGTGTGGCCTAAGTGTTACCTAAGTGTGCCCCAAGTGTTACCTAAGTGTGCCCTAAGTGTTAACTAAGTGTTACCTGAGTGTGCCCTAAGTGTTACCTAAGTGTACCCTAAGTGTTACCTAAGAGTTACCTAAGTGTTACATAAGTGTTACCTAAGTGTGCCCTAAGTGTTACCCAAGTGTTACCTAAGTGTGCCCTAAGTGTTACCTAAGTGTGCCCTAAGTGTTACCTAAGTGTGCTCTAAGTGTTACCTAAGTGTGCCCTAAGTGTTACCTAAGTGTGCCCTAAGTGTTACCTAAGTGTACCCTAAGTGTTACCTAAGTGTGGCCTAAGTGTTACCTAAGTGTGCCCCAAGTGTTACCTAAGTGTGCCCTAAGTGTTACCTAAGTGTGCCCTAAGTGTTACCTAAGTGTGCCCTAAATGTTACCCAAGTGTGCCCTAAGTGTTACCTAAGTGTGCCCCAAGTGTTACCTAAGTGTACCCTAAGTGTTACCTAAGTGTTACCTAAGTTTGCCCTAAGTGTTACCCAAGTGTGCCCTAAGTGTTACCTAAGTGTGCCCCAAGTGTTACCTAAGTTTGCCCTAAGTGTTAACTAAGTGTTACCTAAGTGTGCCCTAAGTGTTACCTAAGTGTGCCCTAAGTGTTACCTAAGTGTTACCTAAGTGTTACCTAAGTGTTACCTAAGTGTTACCTAAGTGTGCCCTAAGTGTTACCCAAGTGTTACCTAAGTGTTACCTAAGTGTTACCTAAGTGTTACCTAAGTATTACCTAAGTGTTACCCAAGTGTGCCCTAAGTGTTACCTAAGTGTGCCCCAAGTGTTACCTAAGTGTGCCCTAAGTGTTACCTAAGTGTGCCCTAAGTGTGCCCTAAGTGTTACCTAAGTGTACCATAAGTGTTACCTAAGTGTTACCTAAGTGTTACCTAAGTGTTACCTAAGTGTTACCTAAGTGTTACCTAAGTGTTACCCAAGTGTTACCTAAGTGTGCCCTAAGTGTTACCTAAGTGTGCCCTAAGTGTGCCCTAAGTGTTACCTAAGTGTACCCTTAGTGTTACCCAAGTGTTACCTAAGTGTTAACTAAGTGTTACCTAAGTGTGCCCTAAGTGTTACCTAAGTGTGCCCTAATTGTTACCTAAGTGTGCCCTAAGTGTTACCTAAGTGTGCCCTAAGTGTTACCTAAGTGTGCCCTAAGTGTTACCTAAGTGTGCTCTAAGTGTTACCTAAGTGTGCCCTAAGTGTTACCTAAGTGTGCCCTAAGTGTGCCCTAAGTGTTACCTAAGTGTACCCTTAGTGTTACCTAAGTGTTACCTAAGTGTTACTTAAGTGTTACCCAAGTGTGGCCTAAGTGTTACCTAAGTGTGCCCTAAGTGTTACCTAAGTGTGCCCTAAGTGTTACCTAAGTGTGCCCTAAATGTTACCCAAGTGTTACCTAAGTGTGCCCTAAGTGTTACCTAAGTGTGCCCTAAGTGTTACCTAAGTGTGTCCTAACTGTTACCTAAGTGTGCCCTAACTGTTACCTAAGTGTGCCCTAAGTGTTACCTAAGTGTGCCCTAAGTGTTACCTAAGTGTGCCCTAAGTTTTACCCAAGTGTGCCCTAAGTGTTACCTAAGTGTGTCCTAAGTGTGCCCTAAGTGTTACCTAAGTGTGCCCTAAGTGTTACCTAAGTGTGCCCTAAGTGTTACCCAAGTGTGCCCTAAGTGTTACCTAAGTGTGCCCTAAGTGTTACCTAAGTGTGCCCCAAGTGTTACCTAAGTGTGCCCTAAGTGTTACCTAAGTGTACCCTAAGTGTTACCTAAGTGTTACCTAAGTGTGCCCTAAGTGTTACCCAAGTGTGCCCTAAGTGTTACCTAAGTGTGCCCCAAGTGTTACCTAAGTGTGCCCTAAGTGTTAACCAAGTGTTACCTAAGTGTGCCCTAAGTGTTACCTAAGTGTGCCCTAAGTGTTACCTAAGTGTTACCTAAGTGTTACCTAAGTGTCACCTAAGTGTGCCCTAAGTGTTAACTAAGTGTTACCTAAGTGTGCCCTAAGTGTTACCTAAGTGTGCCCTAAGTGTTACCTAAGTGTTACCTAAGTGTTACCTAAGTGTTACTTAAGTGTGCCCTAAGTGTTACCCAAGTGTTACCTAAGTGTTACCTAAGTGTTACCTAAGTGTTACCTAAGTATTACCTAAGTGTTACCTAAGTGTGCCCTAAGTGTTACCTAAGTGTGCCCTAAGTGTTACCTAAGTGTGCCCTAACTGTTACCTAAGTGTGCCCTAAGTGTTACCTAAGTGTGCCCTAAGTGTTACCTAAGTGTGCCCTAAGTGTTACCCAAGTGTGCCCTAAGTGTTACCTAAGTGTGCCCTAAGTGTTACCTAAGTGTGCCCTAAGTGTTACCTAAGTGTTACCTAAGTGTTACCTAAGTGTTACTTAAGTGTGCCCTAAGTGTTACCCAAGTGTTACCTAAGTGTTACCTAAGTGTTACCTAAGTGTTACCTAAGTATTACCTAAGTGTTACCTAAGTGTGCCCTAAGTGTTACCTAAGTGTGCCCTAAGTGTTACCTAAGTGTGCCCTAAGTGTTACCTAAGTGTGCCCTAAGTGTTACCCAAGTGTGCTTTAAGTGTTACCTAAGTGTGCCCTAAGTGTTACCTAAGTGTGCCCTAAGTGTTACCTAAGTGTACCCTAAGTGTTACCTAAGTGTGGCCTAAGTGTTACCTAAGTGTGCCCCAAGTGTTACCTAAGTGTGCCCTAAGTGTTAACTAAGTGTTACCTAAGTGTGCCCTAAGTGTTACCTAAGTGTGCCCTAAGTGTTACCTAAGTGTTACCTAAGTGTTACCTAAGTGTTACTTAAGTGTGCCCTAAGTGTTACCCAAGTGTTACCTAAGTGTTACCTAAGTGTTACCTAAGTGTTACCTAAGTGTTACCTAAGTATTACCTAAGTGTTACCTAAGTGTGCCCTAAGTGTTACCTAAGTGTGCCCTAAGTGTTACCTAAGTGTGCCCTAACTGTTACCTAAGTGTGCCCTAAGTGTTACCTAAGTGTGCCCTAAGTGTTACCTAAGTGTACCCTTAGTGTTACCTAAGTGTTACCTAAGTGTTAACTAAGTGTTACTTAAGTGTTACCCAAGTGTGCCCTAAGTGTTACCTAAGTGTGCCCTAAGTGTTACCTAAGTGTGCCCTAAGTGTTACCTAAGTGTTACCTAAGTGTTACCTAAGTGTTACCTAAGTGTTACCTAAGTGTTACCCAAGTGTTACCTAAGTGTGCCCTAAGTGTTACCTAAGTGTGCCCTAAGTGTGCCCTAAGTGTTACCTAAGTGTACCCTTAGTGTTACCCAAGTGTTACCTAAGTGTTAACTAAGTGTTACCTAAGTGTGCCCTAAGTGTTACCTAAGTGTGCCCTAAGTGTTACCTAAGTGTGCCCTAAGTGTTACCCAAGTGTGCCCTAAGTGTTACCTAAGTGTGCCCTAAGTGTTACCTAAGTGTGCCCCAAGTGTTACCTAAGTGTGCCCTAAGTGTTACCTAAGTGTACCCTAAGTGTTACCTAAGTGTTACCTAAGTGTGCCCTAAGTGTTACCCAAGTGTGCCCTAAGTGTTACCTAAGTGTGCCCCAAGTGTTACCTAAGTGTGCCCTAAGTGTTAACCAAGTGTTACCTAAGTGTGCCCTAAGTGTTACCTAAGTGTGCCCTAAGTGTTACCTAAGTGTTACCTAAGTGTTACCTAAGTGTCACCTAAGTGTGCCCTAAGTGTTACCCAAGTGTTACCTAAGTGTTACCTAAGTGTTACCTAAGTGTTACCTAAGTATTACCTAAGTGTTACCTAAGTGTGCCCTAAGTGTTACCTAAGTGTGCCCTAACTGTTACCTAAGTGTGCCCTAACTGTTACCTAAGTGTGCCCTAAGTGTTACCTAAGTGTGCCCTAAGTGTTACCTAAGTGTACCCTTAGTGTTACCTAAGTGTTACCTAAGTGTTAACTAAGTGTTACTTAAGTGTTACCTAAGTGTTACCTAAGTGTTACCTAAGTGTGCCCTAAGTGTTACCTAAGTGTACCCTTAGTGTTACCTAAGTGTTACCTAAGTGTTAACTAAGTGTTACTTAAGTGTTACCTAAGTGTTACCTAAGTGTTACCTAAGTGTGCCCTAAGTGTTACCTAAGTGTGCCCTAAGTGTTACCTAAGTGTGCCCTAAGTGTTACCTAAGTGTTACCTAAGTGTTACCTAAGTGTTACCTAAATGTGCCCTAAGTGTTACCTAAGTGTGCCCTAAGTGTTACCTAAGTGTGCCCTAAGTGTTACCTAAGTGTGCCCTAATTGTTACCTAAGTGTGCCCTAAGTGTTACCTAAGTGTGCCCTAAGTGTTACCTAAGTGTGCCCTAAGTGTTACCTAAGTGTGCTCTAAGTGTTACCTAAGTGTGCCCTAAGTGTTACCTAAGTGTGCCCTAAGTGTTACCTAAGTGTACCCTAAGTGTTACCTAAGTGTGGCCTAAGTGTTACCTAAGTGTGCCCCAAGTGTTACCTAAGTGTGCCCTAAGTGTTAACTAAGTGTTACCTGAGTGTGCCCTAAGTGTTACCTAAGTGTACCCTAAGTGTTACCTAAGAGTGCCCTAAGTGTGCCCTAAGTGTTACCTAAGTGTACCCTTAGTGTTACCCAAGTGTTACCTAAGTGTTACCTAAGTGTTACCTAAGTGTGCCCTAAGTGTTACCTAAGTGTGCCCTAAGTGTTACCTAAGTGTGCCCTAAGTGTTACCTAAGTGTGCCCTAATTGTTACCTAAGTGTGCCCTAAGTGTTACCTAAGTGTGCCCTAAGTGTTACCTAAGTGTGCCCTAAGTGTTACCTAAGTGTGCTCTAAGTGTTACCTAAGTGTGCCCTAAGTGTTACCTAAGTGTGCCCTAAGTGTTACCTAAGTGTACCCTAAGTGTTACCTAAGTGTGGCCTAAGTGTTACCTAAGTGTGCCCCAAGTGTTACCTAAGTGTGCCCTAAGTGTTAACTAAGTGTTACCTGAGTGTGCCCTAAGTGTTACCTAAGTGTACCCTAAGTGTTACCTAAGAGTTACCTAAGTGTTACATAAGTGTTACCTAAGTGTGCCCTAAGTGTTACCCAAGTGTTACCTAAGTGTGCCCTAAGTGTTACCTAAGTGTGCCCTAAGTGTTACCTAAGTGTGCCCTAAATGTTAGCCAAGTGTGCCCTAAGTGTTACCTAAGTGTGCCCCAAGTGTTACCTAAGTGTGCCCTAAGTGTTACCTAAGTGTACCCTAAGTGTTACCTAAGTGTTACCTAAGTGTGCCCTAAGTGTTACCCAAGTGTGCCCTAAGTGTTACCTAAGTGTGCCCCAAGTGTTACCTAAGTTTGCCCTAAGTGTTAACTAAGTGTTACCTAAGTGTGCCCTAAGTGTTACCTAAGTGTGCCCTAAGTGTTACCTAAGTGTTACCTAAGTGTTACCTAAGTGTTACCTAAGTGTGCCCTAAGTGTTACCCAAGTGTTACCTAAGTGTTACCTAAGTGTTACCTAAGTGTTACCTAAGTATTACCTAAGTGTTACCTAAGTGTGCCCTAAGTGTTACCTAAGTGTGCCCTAAGTGTTACCTAAGTGTTACCTAAGTGTTACCTAAGTGTTACCTAACTGTTACCTAAGTGTGCCCTAAGTGTTACCCAAGTGTGCCCTAAGTGTTACCTAAGTGTGCCCTAAGTGTTACCTAAGTGTGCCCTAAGTGTTAACTAAGTGTTACCTAAGTGTGCCCTAAGTGTTACCTAAGTGTGCCCTAAGTGTTACCTAAGTGTTACCTAAGTGTTACCTAAGTGTTACTTAAGTGTGCCCTAAGTGTTACCCAAGTGTTACCTAAGTGTTACCTAAGTGTGCCCTAAATGTTACCCAAGTGTGCCCTAAGTGTTACCTAAGTGTGCCCCAAGTGTTACCTAAGTGTGCCCTAAGTGTTACCTAAGTGTACCCTAAGTGTTACCTAAGTGTTACCTAAGTGTGCCCTAAGTGTTACCCAAGTGTGCCCTAAGTGTACCCTTAGTGTTACCTAAGTGTTACCTAAGTGTTAACTAAGTGTTAACTAAGTGTTACCTAAGTGTGCCCTAAGTGTTACCTAAGTGTGCCCTAAGTGTTACCTAAGTGTTACCTAAGTGTTACCTAAGTGTTACCTAAGTGTGCCCTAAGTGTTACCCAAGTGTTACCTAAGTGTTACCTAAGTGTTACCTAAGTGTTACCTAAGTATTACCTAAGTGTTACCTAAGTGTGCCCTAAGTGTTACCTAAGTGTGCCCTAAGTGTTACCTAAGTGTTACCTAAGTGTTACCTAAGTGTTACCTAAGTGTGCCCTAAGTGTTACCTAAGTGTTACCTAAGTGTGCCCTAAGTGTTACCTAAGTGTGCCCTAAGTGTTACCTAAGTGTGCCCTAAATGTTACCCAAGTGTTACCTAAGTGTGCCCTAAGTGTTACCTAAGTGTGCCCTAAGTGTTACCTAAGTGTGTCCTAACTGTTACCTAAGTGTGCCCTAACTGTTACCTAAGTGTGCCCTAAGTGTTACCTAAGTGTGCCCTAAGTGTTACCTAAGTGTGCCCTAAGTTTTACCTAAGTGTGCCCTAAGTTTTACCTAAGTGTGCCCTAAGTTTTACCTAAGTGTGCCCTAAGTGTTACCTAAGTGTGCCCTAAGTGTTACCTAAGTGTGCCCTAAGTGTTACCTAAGTGTGCCCTAAGTGTTACCTAAGTGTGCCCTAAGTGTTACCTAAGTGTGCCCTAAGTGTTACCTAAGTGTTACCTAAGTGTTACCTAAGTGTTACCTAAGTGTTACCTAAGTGTTACCTAAGTGTGCCCTAAGTGTTACCTAAGTGTACCCTTAGTGTTACCTAAGTGTTACCTAAGTGTTAACTAAGTGTTACTTAAGTGTTACCTAAGTGTTACCTAAGTGTTACCTAAGTGTGCCCTAAGTTTTACCTAAGTGTGCCCTAAGTTTTACCTAAGTGTGCCCTAAGTGTTACCTAAGTGTGCCCTAAGTGTTACCTAAGTGTGCCCTAAGTGTTACCTAAGTGTGCCCTAAGTGTTACCTAAGTGTGCCCTAAGTGTTACCTAAGTGTGCCCTAAGTGTTACCTAAGTGTTACCTAAGTGTTACCTAAGTGTTACCTAAGTGTTACCTAAGTGTTACCTAAGTGTGCCCTAAGTGTTACCTAAGTGTACCCTTAGTGTTACCTAAGTGTTACCTAAGTGTTAACTAAGTGTTACTTAAGTGTTACCTAAGTGTTACCTAAGTGTTACCTAAGTGTGCCCTAAGTGTTACCTAAGTGTGCCCTAAGTGTTACCTAAGTGTGCCCTAAGTGTTACCTAAGTGTTACCTAAGTGTTACCTAAGTGTTACCTAAATGTGCCCTAAGTGTTACCTAAGTGTGCCCTAAGTGTTACCTAAGTGTGCCCTAAGTGTTACCTAAGTGTTACCTAAGTGTTACCTAAGTGTTACTTAAGTGTGCCCTAAGTGTTACCCAAGTGTTACCTAAGTGTTACCTAAGTGTTACCTAAGTGTTACCTAAGTATTACCTAAGTGTTACCTAAGTGTGCCCTAAGTGTTACCTAAGTGTGCCCTAAGTGTTACCTAAGTGTGCCCTAAGTGTTACCCAAGTGTGCTTTAAGTGTTACCTAAGTGTGCCCTAAGTGTTACCTAAGTGTGCCCTAAGTGTTACCTAAGTGTACCCTAAGTGTTACCTAAGTGTGGCCTAAGTGTTACCTAAGTGTGCCCCAAGTGTTACCTAAGTGTGCCCTAAGTGTTAACTAAGTGTTACCTAAGTGTGCCCTAAGTGTTACCTAAGTGTGCCCTAAGTGTTACCTAAGTGTTACCTAAGTGTTACCTAAGTGTTACTTAAGTGTGCCCTAAGTGTTACCCAAGTGTTACCTAAGTGTTACCTAAGTGTTACCTAAGTGTTACCTAAGTATTACCTAAGTGTTACCTAAGTGTGCCCTAAGTGTTACCTAAGTGTGCCCTAAGTGTTACCTAAGTGTGCCCTAACTGTTACCTAAGTGTGCCCTAAGTGTTACCTAAGTGTGCCCTAAGTGTTACCTAAGTGTACCCTTAGTGTTACCTAAGTGTTACCTAAGTGTTAACTAAGTGTTACTTAAGTGTTACCCAAGTGTGCCCTAAGTGTTACCTAAGTGTGCCCTAAGTGTTACCTAAGTGTGCCCTAAGTGTTACCTAAGTGTACCCTAAGTGTTACCTAAGTGTTACCTAAGTGTTACCTAAGTGTTACCCAAGTGTTACCTAAGTGTGCCCTAAGTGTTACCTAAGTGTGCCCTAAGTGTGCCCTAAGTGTTACCTAAGTGTACCCTTAGTGTTACCCAAGTGTTACCTAAGTGTTACCTAAGTGTTACCTAAGTGTGCCCTAAGTGTTACCTAAGTGTGCCCTAAGTGTTACCTAAGTGTGCCCTAAGTGTTACCCAAGTGTGCCCTAAGTGTTACCCAAGTGTGCCCTAAGTGTTACCTAAGTGTGCCCTAAGTGTGCCCTAAGTGTTACCTAAGTGTACCATAAGTGTTACCTAAGTGTTACCTAAGTGTTACCTAAGTGTTACCTAAGTGTTACCTAAGAGTTACCTAAGTGTTACATAAGTGTTACCTAAGTGTGCCCTAAGTGTTACCTAAGTGTGCCCTAAGTGTTACCTAAGTGTGCCCTAAGTGTTACCTAAGTGTGCCCTAAGTGTTACCTAAGTGTGCCCTAAGTGTGCCCTAAGTGTTAACTAAGTGTTACCTGAGTGTGCCCTAAGTGTTACCTAAGTGTACCCTAAGTGTTACCTAAGAGTTACCTAAGTGTTACATAAGTGTTACCTAAGTGTGCCCTAAGTGTTACCCAAGTGTTACCTAAGTGTGCCCTAAGTGTTACCTAAGTGTGCCCTAAGTGTTACCTAAGTGTGCCCTAAATGTTACCCAAGTGTGCCCTAAGTGTTACCTAAGTGTGCCCCAAGTGTTACCTAAGTGTGCCCTAAGTGTTACCTAAGTGTACCCTAAGTGTTACCTAAGTGTTACCTAAGTGTGCCCTAAGTGTTACCCAAGTGTGCCCTAAGTGTTACCTAAGTGTGCCCCAAGTGTTACCTAAGTTTGCCCTAAGTGTTAACTAAGTGTTACCTAAGTGTGCCCTAAGTGTTACCTAAGTGTGCCCTAAGTGTTACCTAAGTGTTACCTAAGTGTTACCTAAGTGTTACCTAAGTGTGCCCTAAGTGTTACCCAAGTGTTACCTAAGTGTTACCTAAGTGTTACCTAAGTGTTACCTAAGTATTACCTAAGTGTTACCTAAGTGTGCCCTAAGTGTTACCTAAGTGTGCCCTAAGTGTTACCTAAGTGTTACCTAAGTGTTACCTAAGTGTTACCTAAGTGTGCCCTAAGTGTTACCTAAGTGTTACCTAAGTGTGCCCTAAGTGTTACCTAAGTGTGCCCTAAGTGTTACCTAAGTGTTACCTAAGTGTTACCTAAGTGTTACTTAAGTGTGCCCTAAGTGTTACCCAAGTGTTACCTAAGTGTTACCTAAGTGTGCCCTAAATGTTACCCAAGTGTGCCCTAAGTGTTACCTAAGTGTGCCCCAAGTGTTACCTAAGTGTGCCCTAAGTGTTACCTAAGTGTACCCTAAGTGTTACCTAAGTGTTACCTAAGTGTGCCCTAAGTGTTACCCAAGTGTGCCCTAAGTGTACCCTTAGTGTTACCTAAGTGTTACCTAAGTGTTAACTAAGTGTTAACTAAGTGTTACCTAAGTGTGCCCTAAGTGTTACCTAAGTGTGCCCTAAGTGTTACCTAAGTGTTACCTAAGTGTTACCTAAGTGTTACCTAAGTGTGCCCTAAGTGTTACCCAAGTGTTACCTAAGTGTTACCTAAGTGTTACCTAAGTGTTACCTAAGTATTACCTAAGTGTTACCTAAGTGTGCCCTAAGTGTTACCTAAGTGTGCCCTAAGTGTTACCTAAGTGTTACCTAAGTGTTACCTAAGTGTTACCTAAGTGTGCCCTAAGTGTTACCTAAGTGTTACCTAAGTGTGCCCTAAGTGTTACCTAAGTGTGCCCTAAGTGTTACCTAAGTGTGCCCTAAATGTTACCCAAGTGTTACCTAAGTGTGCCCTAAGTGTTACCTAAGTGTGCCCTAAGTGTTACCTAAGTGTGTCCTAACTGTTACCTAAGTGTGCCCTAACTGTTACCTAAGTGTGCCCTAAGTGTTACCTAAGTGTGCCCTAAGTGTTACCTAAGTGTGCCCTAAGTTTTACCTAAGTGTGCCCTAAGTTTTACCTAAGTGTGCCCTAAGTGTTACCTAAGTGTGCCCTAAGTGTTACCTAAGTGTGCCCTAAGTGTTACCTAAGTGTGCCCTAAGTGTTACCTAAGTGTGCCCTAAGTGTTACCTAAGTGTGCCCTAAGTGTTACCTAAGTGTTACCTAAGTGTTACCTAAGTGTTACCTAAGTGTTACCTAAGTGTTACCTAAGTGTGCCCTAAGTGTTACCTAAGTGTACCCTTAGTGTTACCTAAGTGTTACCTAAGTGTTAACTAAGTGTTACTTAAGTGTTACCTAAGTGTTACCTAAGTGTTACCTAAGTGTGCCCTAAGTTTTACCTAAGTGTGCCCTAAGTTTTACCTAAGTGTGCCCTAAGTGTTACCTAAGTGTGCCCTAAGTGTTACCTAAGTGTGCCCTAAGTGTTACCTAAGTGTGCCCTAAGTGTTACCTAAGTGTGCCCTAAGTGTTACCTAAGTGTGCCCTAAGTGTTACCTAAGTGTTACCTAAGTGTTACCTAAGTGTTACCTAAGTGTTACCTAAGTGTTACCTAAGTGTGCCCTAAGTGTTACCTAAGTGTACCCTTAGTGTTACCTAAGTGTTACCTAAGTGTTAACTAAGTGTTACTTAAGTGTTACCTAAGTGTTACCTAAGTGTTACCTAAGTGTGCCCTAAGTGTTACCTAAGTGTGCCCTAAGTGTTACCTAAGTGTGCCCTAAGTGTTACCTAAGTGTTACCTAAGTGTTACCTAAGTGTTACCTAAATGTGCCCTAAGTGTTACCTAAGTGTGCCCTAAGTGTTACCTAAGTGTGCCCTAAGTGTTACCTAAGTGTTACCTAAGTGTTACCTAAGTGTTACTTAAGTGTGCCCTAAGTGTTACCCAAGTGTTACCTAAGTGTTACCTAAGTGTTACCTAAGTGTTACCTAAGTATTACCTAAGTGTTACCTAAGTGTGCCCTAAGTGTTACCTAAGTGTGCCCTAAGTGTTACCTAAGTGTGCCCTAAGTGTTACCTAAGTGTGCCCTAAGTGTTACCCAAGTGTGCTTTAAGTGTTACCTAAGTGTGCCCTAAGTGTTACCTAAGTGTGCCCTAAGTGTTACCTAAGTGTACCCTAAGTGTTACCTAAGTGTGGCCTAAGTGTTACCTAAGTGTGCCCCAAGTGTTACCTAAGTGTGCCCTAAGTGTTAACTAAGTGTTACCTAAGTGTGCCCTAAGTGTTACCTAAGTGTGCCCTAAGTGTTACCTAAGTGTTACCTAAGTGTTACCTAAGTGTTACTTAAGTGTGCCCTAAGTGTTACCCAAGTGTTACCTAAGTGTTACCTAAGTGTTACCTAAGTGTTACCTAAGTATTACCTAAGTGTTACCTAAGTGTGCCCTAAGTGTTACCTAAGTGTGCCCTAAGTGTTACCTAAGTGTGCCCTAACTGTTACCTAAGTGTGCCCTAAGTGTTACCTAAGTGTGCCCTAAGTGTTACCTAAGTGTACCCTTAGTGTTACCTAAGTGTTACCTAAGTGTTAACTAAGTGTTACTTAAGTGTTACCCAAGTGTGCCCTAAGTGTTACCTAAGTGTGCCCTAAGTGTTACCTAAGTGTGCCCTAAGTGTTACCTAAGTGTACCCTAAGTGTTACCTAAGTGTTACCTAAGTGTTACCTAAGTGTTACCCAAGTGTTACCTAAGTGTGCCCTAAGTGTTACCTAAGTGTGCCCTAAGTGTGCCCTAAGTGTTACCTAAGTGTACCCTTAGTGTTACCCAAGTGTTACCTAAGTGTTACCTAAGTGTTACCTAAGTGTGCCCTAAGTGTTACCTAAGTGTGCCCTAAGTGTTACCTAAGTGTGCCCTAAGTGTTACCCAAGTGTGCCCTAAGTGTTACCCAAGTGTGCCCTAAGTGTTACCTAAGTGTGCCCTAAGTGTGCCCTAAGTGTTACCTAAGTGTACCATAAGTGTTACCTAAGTGTTACCTAAGTGTTACCTAAGTGTTACCTAAGTGTTACCTAAGAGTTACCTAAGTGTTACATAAGTGTTACCTAAGTGTGCCCTAAGTGTTACCTAAGTGTGCCCTAAGTGTTACCTAAGTGTGCCCTAAGTGTTACCTAAGTGTGCCCTAAGTGTTACCTAAGTGTGCCCTAAGTGTGCCCTAAGTGTTACCTAAGTGTACCATAAGTGCTACCTAAGTGTTACCTAAGTGTTACCTAAGTGTTACCTAAGTGTTACCTAAGTGTTACCCAAGTGTTACCTAAGTGTGCCCTAAGTGTTACCTAAGTGTGCCCTAAGTGTGCCCTAAGTGTTACCTAAGTGTACCCTTAGTGTTACCCAAGTGTTACCTAAGTGTTAACTAAGTGTTACCTAAGTGTGCCCTAAGTGTTACCTAAGTGTGCCCTAAGTGTTACCTAAGTGTGCCCTAAGTGTTACCCAAGTGTGCCCTAAGTGTTACCTAAGTGTGCCCTAAGTGTTACCTAAGTGTGCCCCAAGTGTTACCTAAGTGTGCCCTAAGTGTTACCTAAGTGTACCCTAAGTGTTACCTAAGTGTTACCTAAGTGTGCCCTAAGTGTTACCCAAGTGTGCCCTAAGTGTTACCTAAGTGTGCCCCAAGTGTTACCTAAGTGTGCCCTAAGTGTTAACCAAGTGTTACCTAAGTGTGCCCTAAGTGTTACCTAAGTGTGCCCTAAGTGTTACCTAAGTGTTACCTAAGTGTTACCTAAGTGTCACCTAAGTGTGCCCTAAGTGTTACCCAAGTGTTACCTAAGTGTTACCTAAGTGTTACCTAAGTGTTACCTAAGTATTACCTAAGTGTTACCTAAGTGTGCCCTAAGTGTTACCTAAGTGTGCCCTAACTGTTACCTAAGTGTGCCCTAACTGTTACCTAAGTGTGCCCTAAGTGTTACCTAAGTGTGCCCTAAGTGTTACCTAAGTGTACCCTTAGTGTTACCTAAGTGTTACCTAAGTGTTAACTAAGTGTTACTTAAGTGTTACCTAAGTGTTACCTAAGTGTTACCTAAGTGTGCCCTAAGTGTTACCTAAGTGTACCCTTAGTGTTACCTAAGTGTTACCTAAGTGTTAACTAAGTGTTACTTAAGTGTTACCTAAGTGTTACCTAAGTGTTACCTAAGTGTGCCCTAAGTGTTACCTAAGTGTGCCCTAAGTGTTACCTAAGTGTGCCCTAAGTGTTACCTAAGTGTTACCTAAGTGTTACCTAAGTGTTACCTAAATGTGCCCTAAGTGTTACCTAAGTGTGCCCTAAGTGTTACCTAAGTGTGCCCTAAGTGTTACCTAAGTGTGCCCTAATTGTTACCTAAGTGTTACCTAAGTGTTACCTAAGTGTTACCCAAGTGTTACCTAAGTGTGCCCTAAGTGTTACCTAAGTGTGCCCTAAGTGTGCCCTAAGTGTTACCTAAGTGTACCCTTAGTGTTACCCAAGTGTTACCTAAGTGTTACCTAAGTGTTACCTAAGTGTGCCCTAAGTGTTACCTAAGTGTGCCCTAAGTGTTACCTAAGTGTGCCCTAAGTGTTACCCAAGTGTGCCCTAAGTGTTACCCAAGTGTGCCCTAAGTGTTACCTAAGTGTGCCCTAAGTGTGCCCTAAGTGTTACCTAAGTGTACCATAAGTGTTACCTAAGTGTTACCTAAGTGTTACCTAAGTGTTACCTAAGTGTTACCTAAGAGTTACCTAAGTGTTACATAAGTGTTACCTAAGTGTGCCCTAAGTGTTACCTAAGTGTGCCCTAAGTGTTACCTAAGTGTGCCCTAAGTGTTACCTAAGTGTGCCCTAAGTGTTACCTAAGTGTGCCCTAAGTGTGCCCTAAGTGTTACCTAAGTGTACCATAAGTGTAACCTAAGTGTTACCTAAGTGTTACCTAAGTGTTACCTAAGTGTTACCTAAGTGTTACCTAAGTGTTACCTAAGTGTTACCCAAGTGTTACCTAAGTGTGCCCTAAGTGTTACCTAAGTGTGCCCTAAGTGTGCCCTAAGTGTTACCTAAGTGTACCCTTAGTGTTACCCAAGTGTTACCTAAGTGTTAACTAAGTGTTACCTAAGTGTGCCCTAAGTGTTACCTAAGTGTGCCCTAAGTGTTACCTAAGTGTGCCCTAAGTGTTACCCAAGTGTGCCCTAAGTGTTACCTAAGTGTGCCCTAAGTGTTACCTAAGTGTGCCCCAAGTGTTACCTAAGTGTGCCCTAAGTGTTACCTAAGTGTACCCTAAGTGTTACCTAAGTGTTACCTAAGTGTGCCCTAAGTGTTACCCAAGTGTGCCCTAAGTGTTACCTAAGTGTGCCCCAAGTGTTACCTAAGTGTGCCCTAAGTGTTAACCAAGTGTTACCTAAGTGTGCCCTAAGTGTTACCTAAGTGTGCCCTAAGTGTTACCTAAGTGTTACCTAAGTGTTACCTAAGTGTCACCTAAGTGTGCCCTAAGTGTTACCCAAGTGTTACCTAAGTGTTACCTAAGTGTTACCTAAGTGTTACCTAAGTATTACCTAAGTGTTACCTAAGTGTGCCCTAAGTGTTACCTAAGTGTACCCTTAGTGTTACCTAAGTGTTACCTAAGTGTTAACTAAGTGTTACTTAAGTGTTACCTAAGTGTACCCTAAGTGTTACCTAAGTGTTACCTAAGTGTGCCCTAAGTGTTACCCAAGTGTGCCCTAAGTGTTACCTAAGTGTGCCCCAAGTGTTACCTAAGTGTGCCCTAAGTGTTAACCAAGTGTTACCTAAGTGTGCCCTAAGTGTTACCTAAGTGTGCCCTAAGTGTTACCTAAGTGTTACCTAAGTGTTACCTAAGTGTCACCTAAGTGTGCCCTAAGTGTTACCCAAGTGTTACCTAAGTGTTACCTAAGTGTTACCTAAGTGTTACCTAAGTATTACCTAAGTGTTACCTAAGTGTGCCCTAAGTGTTACCTAAGTGTGCCCTAACTGTTACCTAAGTGTGCCCTAACTGTTACCTAAGTCTGCCCTAAGTGTTACCTAAGTGTGCCCTAAGTGTTACCTAAGTGTACCCTTAGTGTTACCTAAGTGTTACCTAAGTGTTAACTAAGTGTTACTTAAGTGTTACCTAAGTGTTACCTAAGTGTTACCTAAGTGTGCCCTAAGTGTTACCTAAGTGTACCCTTAGTGTTACCTAAGTGTTACCTAAGTGTTAACTAAGTGTTACTTAAGTGTTACCTAAGTGTTACCTAAGTGTTACCTAAGAGTTACCTAAGTGTTACATAAGTGTTACCTAAGTGTGCCCTAAGTGTTACCTAAGTGTGCCCTAAGTGTTACCTAAGTGTGCCCTAAGTGTTACCTAAGTGTGCCCTAAGTGTTACCTAAGTGTGCCCTAAGTGTGCCCTAAGTGTTACCTAAGTGTACCATAAGTGTAACCTAAGTGTTACCTAAGTGTTACCTAAGTGTTACCTAAGTGTTACCTAAGTGTTACCTAAGTGTTACCCAAGTGTTACCTAAGTGTGCCCTAAGTGTTACCTAAGTGTGCCCTAAGTGTGCCCTAAGTGTTACCTAAGTGTACCCTTAGTGTTACCCAAGTGTTACCTAAGTGTTAACTAAGTGTTACCTAAGTGTGCCCTAAGTGTTACCTAAGTGTGCCCTAAGTGTTACCTAAGTGTGCCCTAAGTGTTACCCAAGTGTGCCCTAAGTGTTACCTAAGTGTGCCCTAAGTGTTACCTAAGTGTGCCCCAAGTGTTACCTAAGTGTGCCCTAAGTGTTACCTAAGTGTACCCTAAGTGTTACCTAAGTGTTACCTAAGTGTGCCCTAAGTGTTACCCAAGTGTGCCCTAAGTGTTACCTAAGTGTGCCCCAAGTGTTACCTAAGTGTGCCCTAAGTGTTAACCAAGTGTTACCTAAGTGTGCCCTAAGTGTTACCTAAGTGTGCCCTAAGTGTTACCTAAGTGTTACCTAAGTGTTACCTAAGTGTCACCTAAGTGTGCCCTAAGTGTTACCCAAGTGTTACCTAAGTGTTACCTAAGTGTTACCTAAGTGTTACCTAAGTATTACCTAAGTGTTACCTAAGTGTGCCCTAAGTGTTACCTAAGTGTGCCCTAACTGTTACCTAAGTGTGCCCTAACTGTTACCTAAGTGTGCCCTAAGTGTTACCTAAGTGTGCCCTAAGTGTTACCTAAGTGTACCCTTAGTGTTACCTAAGTGTTACCTAAGTGTTAACTAAGTGTTACTTAAGTGTTACCTAAGTGTTACCTAAGTGTTACCTAAGTGTGCCCTAAGTGTTACCTAAGTGTACCCTTAGTGTTACCTAAGTGTTACCTAAGTGTTAACTAAGTGTTACTTAAGTGTTACCTAAGTGTACCCTAAGTGTTACCTAAGTGTTACCTAAGTGTGCCCTAAGTGTTACCCAAGTGTGCCCTAAGTGTTACCTAAGTGTGCCCCAAGTGTTACCTAAGTGTGCCCTAAGTGTTAACCAAGTGTTACCTAAGTGTGCCCTAAGTGTTACCTAAGTGTGCCCTAAGTGTTACCTAAGTGTTACCTAAGTGTTACCTAAGTGTCACCTAAGTGTGCCCTAAGTGTTACCCAAGTGTTACCTAAGTGTTACCTAAGTGTTACCTAAGTGTTACCTAAGTATTACCTAAGTGTTACCTAAGTGTGCCCTAAGTGTTACCTAAGTGTGCCCTAACTGTTACCTAAGTGTGCCCTAACTGTTACCTAAGTCTGCCCTAAGTGTTACCTAAGTGTGCCCTAAGTGTTACCTAAGTGTACCCTAAGTGTTACCTAAGTGTTACCTAAGTGTTACCTAAGTGTTACCTAAGTGTTACCTAAGTGTTACCTAAGTGTTACCTAAGTGTTACCTAAGTGTTACCTAAGTGTACCCTAAGTGTTACCTAAGTGTTACCTAAGTGTTAACTAAGTGTTACTTAAGTGTTACCTAAGTGTTACCTAAGTGTTACCTAAGTGTGCCCTAAGTGTTACCTAAGTGTGCCCTAAGTGTTACCTAAGTGTGCCCTAAGTGTTACCTAAGTGTTACCTAAGTGTTACCTAAGTGTTACCTAAATGTGCCCTAAGTGTTACCTAAGTGTGCCCTAAGTGTTACCTAAGTGTGCCCTAAGTGTTACCTAAGTGTGCCCTAATTGTTACCTAAGTGTGCCCTAAGTGTTACCTAAGTGTGCCCTAAGTGTTACCTAAGTGTGCCCTAAGTGTTACCTAAGTGTGCTCTAAGTGTTACCTAAGTGTGCCCTAAGTGTTACCTAAGTGTGCCCTAAGTGTTACCTAAGTGTACCCTAAGTGTTACCTAAGTGTGGCCTAAGTGTTACCTAAGTGTGCCCCAAGTGTTACCTAAGTGTGCCCTAAGTGTTAACTAAGTGTTACCTGAGTGTGCCCTAAGTGTTACCTAAGTGTACCCTAAGTGTTACCTAAGAGTTACCTAAGTGTTACATAAGTGTTACCTAAGTGTGCCCTAAGTGTTACCCAAGTGTTACCTAAGTGTGCCCTAAGTGTTACCTAAGTGTGCCCTAAGTGTTACCTAAGTGTGCCCTAAATGTTACCCAAGTGTGCCCTAAGTGTTACCTAAGTGTGCCCCAAGTGTTACCTAAGTGTGCCCTAAGTGTTACCTAAGTGTACCCTAAGTGTTACCTAAGTGTTACCTAAGTGTGCCCTAAGTGTTACCCAAGTGTGCCCTAAGTGTTACCTAAGTGTGCCCCAAGTGTTACCTAAGTTTGCCCTAAGTGTTAACTAAGTGTTACCTAAGTGTGCCCTAAGTGTTACCTAAGTGTGCCCTAAGTGTTACCTAAGTGTTACCTAAGTGTTACCTAAGTGTTACCTAAGTGTGCCCTAAGTGTTACCCAAGTGTTACCTAAGTGTTACCTAAGTGTTACCTAAGTGTTACCTAAGTATTACCTAAGTGTTACCTAAGTGTGCCCTAAGTGTTACCTAAGTGTGCCCTAAGTGTTACCTAAGTGTTACCTAAGTGTTACCTAAGTGTTACCTAAGTGTGCCCTAAGTGTTACCTAAGTGTGCCATAAGTGTTACCTAAGTGTGCCCTAAGTGTTACCTAAGTGTGCCCTAATTGTTACCTAAGTGTGCCCTAAGTGTTACCTAAGTGTGCCCTAAGTGTACCCTAAGTGTTACCTAAGTGTTACCTAAGTGTACCCTAAGTGTTACCTAAGTGTGGCCTAAGTGTTACCTAAGTGTGCCCCAAGTGTTACCTAAGTGTGCCCTAAGTGTTAACTAAGTGTTACCTGAGTGTGCCCTAAGTGTTACCTAAGTGTACCCTAAGTGTTACCTAAGAGTTACCTAAGTGTTACATAAGTGTTACCTAAGTGTTACCTAAGTGTTACCTAAGTGTGCCCTAAGTGTTACCTAAGTGTGCCATAAGTGTTACCTAAGTGTGCCCTAAGTGTTACCTAAGTGTGCCCTAATTGTTACCTAAGTGTGCCCTAAGTGTTACCTAAGTGTTACCTAAGTGTTACCTAAGTATTACCTAAGTGTTACCTAAGTGTGCCCTAAGTGTTACCTAAGTGTGCCCTAACTGTTACCTAAGTGTGCCCTAACTGTTACCTAAGTGTGCCCTAAGTGTTACCTAAGTGTGCCCTAAGTGTTACCTAAGTGTACCCTTAGTGTTACCTAAGTGTTACCTAAGTGTTAACTAAGTGTTACTCAAGTGTTACCTAAGTGTTACCTAAGTGTTACCTAAGTGTGCCCTAAGTGTTACCTAAGTGTACCCTTAGTGTTACCTAAGTGTTACCTAAGTGTTACTTAATTGTTACCTAAGTGTTACCTAAGTGTTACCTAAGTGTGCCCTAAGTGTTACCTAAGTGTGCCCTAAGTGTTACCTAAGTGTGCCCTAAGTGTTACCTAAGTGTTACCTAAGTGTTACCTAAGTGTTACCTAAGTGTGCCCTAAGTGTTACCTAAGTGTGCCCTAAGTGTTACCTAAGTGTGCCCTAAGTGTTACCTAAGTGTGCCCTAATTGTTACCTAAGTGTGCCCTAAGTGTTACCTAAGTGTGCCCTAAGTGTTACCTAAGTGTGCCCTAAGTGTTACCTAAGTGTGCTCTAAGTGTTACCTAAGTGTGCCCTAAGTGTTACCTAAGTGTGCCCTAAGTGTTACCTAAGTGTACCCTAAGTGTTACCTAAGTATGGCCTAAGTGTTACCTAAGTGTGCCCCAAGTGTTACCTAAGTGTGCCCTAAGTGTTAACTAAGTGTTACCTGAGTGTGCCCTAAGTGTTACCTAAGTGTACCCTAAGTGTTACCTAAGAGTTACCTAAGTGTTACATAAGTGTTACCTAAGTGTGCCCTAAGTGTTACCTAAGTGTTACCTAAGTGTGCCCTAAGTGTTACCTAAGTGTGCCCTAAGTGTTACCTAAGTGTGCCCTAAATGTTACCCAAGTGTTACCTAAGTGTGCCCTAAGTGTTACCTAAGTGTGCCCTAAGTGTTACCTAAGTGTGTCCTAACTGTTACCTAAGTGTGCCCTAACTGTTACCTAAGTGTGCCCTAAGTGTTACCTAAGTGTGCCCTAAGTGTTACCTAAGTGTGCCCTAAGTTTTACCTAAGTGTGCCCTAAGTTTTACCTAAGTGTGCCCTAAGTGTTACCTAAGTGTGCCCTAAGTGTTACCTAAGTGTGCCCTAAGTGTTACCTAAGTGTGCCCTAAGTGTTACCTAAGTGTGCCCTAAGTGTTACCTAAGTGTGCCCTAAGTGTTACCTAAGTGTTACCTAAGTGTTACCTAAGTGTTACCTAAGTGTTACCTAAGTGTTACCTAAGTGTGCCCTAAGTGTTACCTAAGTGTACCCTTAGTGTTACATAAGTGTTACCTAAGTGTGCCCTAAGTGTTACCTAAGTGTTACCTAAGTGTGCCCTAAGTGTTACCTAAGTGTGCCCTAAGTGTTACCTAAGTGTGCCCTAAATGTTACCCAAGTGTTACCTAAGTGTGCCCTAAGTGTTACCTAAGTGTGCCCTAAGTGTTACCTAAGTGTGTCCTAACTGTTACCTAAGTGTGCCCTAACTGTTACCTAAGTGTGCCCTAAGTGTTACCTAAGTGTGCCCTAAGTGTTACCTAAGTGTGCCCTAAGTTTTACCTAAGTGTGCCCTAAGTTTTACCTAAGTGTGCCCTAAGTGTGCCCTAAGTGTTACCTAAGTGTACCCTTAGTGTTACCTAAGTGTTACCTAAGTGTTAACTAAGTGTTACTCAAGTGTTACCTAAGTGTTACCTAAGTGTTACCTAAGTGTGCCCTAAGTGTTACCTAAGTGTACCCTTAGTGTTACCTAAGTGTTACCTAAGTGTTACTTAATTGTTACCTAAGTGTTACCTAAGTGTTACCTAAGTGTGCCCTAAGTGTTACCTAAGTGTGCCCTAAGTGTTACCTAAGTGTGCCCTAAGTGTTACCTAAGTGTTACCTAAGTGTTACCTAAGTGTTACCTAAGTGTGCCCTAAGTGTTACCTAAGTGTGCCCTAAGTGTTACCTAAGTGTGCCCTAAGTGTTACCTAAGTGTGCCCTAATTGTTACCTAAGTGTGCCCTAAGTGTTACCTAAGTGTGCCCTAAGTGTTACCTAAGTGTGCCCTAAGTGTTACCTAAGTGTGCTCTAAGTGTTACCTAAGTGTGCCCTAAGTGTTACCTAAGTGTGCCCTAAGTGTTACCTAAGTGTACCCTAAGTGTTACCTAAGTATGGCCTAAGTGTTACCTAAGTGTGCCCCAAGTGTTACCTAAGTGTGCCCTAAGTGTTAACTAAGTGTTACCTGAGTGTGCCCTAAGTGTTACCTAAGTGTACCCTAAGTGTTACCTAAGAGTTACCTAAGTGTTACATAAGTGTTACCTAAGTGTGCCCTAAGTGTTACCTAAGTGTTACCTAAGTGTGCCCTAAGTGTTACCTAAGTGTGCCCTAAGTGTTACCTAAGTGTGCCCTAAGTGTTACCCAAGTGTTACCTAAGTGTGCCCTAAGTGTTACCTAAGTGTGCCCTAAGTGTTACCTAAGTGTGTCCTAACTGTTACCTAAGTGTGCCCTAACTGTTACCTAAGTGTGCCCTAAGTGTTACCTAAGTGTGCCCTAAGTGTTACCTAAGTGTGCCCTAAGTTTTACCTAAGTGTGCCCTAAGTTTTACCTAAGTGTGCCCTAAGTGTTACCTAAGTGTGCCCTAAGTGTTACCTAAGTGTGCCCTAAGTGTTACCTAAGTGTGCCCTAAGTGTTACCTAAGTGTGCCCTAAGTGTTACCTAAGTGTGCCCTAAGTGTTACCTAAGTGTTACCTAAGTGTTACCTAAGTGTTACCTAAGTGTTACCTAAGTGTTACCTAAGTGTGCCCTAAGTGTTACCTAAGTGTACCCTTAGTGTTACCTAAGTGTTACCTAAGTGTTAACTAAGTGTTACTTAAGTGTTACCTAAGTGTTACCTAAGTGTTACCTAAGTGTGCCCTAAGTTTTACCTAAGTGTGCCCTAAGTTTTACCTAAGTGTGCCCTAAGTGTTACCTAAGTGTGCCCTAAGTGTTACCTAAGTGTGCCCTAAGTGTTACCTAAGTGTGCCCTAAGTGTTACCTAAGTGTGCCCTAAGTGTTACCTAAGTGTGCCCTAAGTGTTACCTAAGTGTTACCTAAGTGTTACCTAAGTGTTACCTAAGTGTTACCTAAGTGTTACCTAAGTGTGCCCTAAGTGTTACCTAAGTGTACCCTTAGTGTTACCTAAGTGTTACCTAAGTGTTAACTAAGTGTTACTTAAGTGTTACCTAAGTGTTACCTAAGTGTTACCTAAGTGTGCCCTAAGTGTTACCTAAGTGTGCCCTAAGTGTTACCTAAGTGTACCCTAAGTGTTACCTAAGTGTTACCTAAGTGTGCCCTAAGTGTTACCCAAGTGTGCCCTAAGTGTTACCTAAGTGTGCCCCAAGTGTTACCTAAGTGTGCCCTAAGTGTTAACCAAGTGTTACCTAAGTGTGCCCTAAGTGTTACCTAAGTGTGCCCTAAGTGTTACCTAAGTGTTACCTAAGTGTTACCTAAGTGTGCCCTAAGTGTTACCTAAGTGTACCCTTAGTGTTACCTAAGTGTTACCTAAGTGTTAACTAAGTGTTACTTAAGTGTTACCTAAGTGTACCCTAAGTGTTACCTAAGTGTTACCTAAGTGTGCCCTAAGTGTTACCCAAGTGTGCCCTAAGTGTTACCTAAGTGTGCCCCAAGTGTTACCTAAGTGTGCCCTAAGTGTTAACCAAGTGTTACCTAAGTGTGCCCTAAGTGTTACCTAAGTGTGCCCTAAGTGTTACCTAAGTGTTACCTAAGTGTTACCTAAGTGTCACCTAAGTGTGCCCTAAGTGTTACCCAAGTGTTACCTAAGTGTTACCTAAGTGTTACCTAAGTGTTACCTAAGTATTACCTAAGTGTTACCTAAGTGTGCCCTAAGTGTTACCTAAGTGTGCCCTAACTGTTACCTAAGTGTGCCCTAACTGTTACCTAAGTCTGCCCTAAGTGTTACCTAAGTGTGCCCTAAGTGTTACCTAAGTGTACCCTTAGTGTTACCTAAGTGTTACCTAAGTGTTAACTAAGTGTTACTTAAGTGTTACCTAAGTGTTACCTAAGTGTTACCTAAGTGTGCCCTAAGTGTTACCTAAGTGTACCCTTAGTGTTACCTAAGTGTTACCTAAGTGTTAACTAAGTGTTACTTAAGTGTTACCTAAGTGTTACCTAAGTGTTACCTAAGTGTGCCCTAAGTGTTACCTAAGTGTGCCCTAAGTGTTACCTAAGTGTGCCCTAAGTGTTACCTAAGTGTTACCTAAGTGTTACCTAAGTGTTACCTAAATGTGCCCTAAGTGTTACCTAAGTGTGCCCTAAGTGTTACCTAAGTGTGCCCTAAGTGTTACCTAAGTGTGCCCTAATTGTTACCTAAGTGTGCCCTAAGTGTTACCTAAGTGTGCCCTAAGTGTTACCTAAGTGTGCCCTAAGTGTTACCTAAGTGTGCTCTAAGTGTTACCTAAGTGTGCCCTAAGTGTTACCTAAGTGTGCCCTAAGTGTTACCTAAGTGTACCCTAAGTGTTACCTAAGTGTGGCCTAAGTGTTACCTAAGTGTGCCCCAAGTGTTACCTAAGTGTGCCCTAAGTGTTAACTAAGTGTTACCTGAGTGTGCCCTAAGTGTTACCTAAGTGTACCCTAAGTGTTACCTAAGAGTTACCTAAGTGTTACATAAGTGTTACCTAAGTGTGCCCTAAGTGTTACCCAAGTGTTACCTAAGTGTGCCCTAAGTGTTACCTAAGTGTGCCCTAAGTGTTACCTAAGTGTGCCCTAAGTGTTACCCAAGTGTGCCCTAAGTGTTACCTAAGTGTGCCCCAAGTGTTACCTAAGTGTGCCCTAAGTGTTACCTAAGTGTACCCTAAGTGTTACCTAAGTGTTACCTAAGTGTGCCCTAAGTGTTACCCAAGTGTGCCCTAAGTGTTACCTAAGTGTGCCCCAAGTGTTACCTAAGTTTGCCCTAAGTGTTAACTAAGTGTTACCTAAGTGTGCCCTAAGTGTTACCTAAGTGTGCCCTAAGTGTTACCTAAGTGTTACCTAAGTGTTACCTAAGTGTTACCTAAGTGTGCCCTAAGTGTTACCCAAGTGTTACCTAAGTGTTACCTAAGTGTTACCTAAGTGTTACCTAAGTATTACCTAAGTGTTACCTAAGTGTGCCCTAAGTGTTACCTAAGTGTGCCCTAAGTGTTACCTAAGTGTTACCTAAGTGTTACCTAAGTGTTACCTAAGTGTGCCCTAAGTGTTACCTAAGTGTGCCATAAGTGTTACCTAAGTGTGCCCTAAGTGTTACCTAAGTGTGCCCTAATTGTTACCTAAGTGTGCCCTAAGTGTTACCTAAGTGTGCCCTAAGTGTACCCTAAGTGTTACCTAAGTGTTACCTAAGTGTACCCTAAGTGTTACCTAAGTGTGGCCTAAGTGTTACCTAAGTGTGCCCCAAGTGTTACCTAAGTGTGCCCTAAGTGTTAACTAAGTGTTACCTGAGTGTGCCCTAAGTGTTACCTAAGTGTACCCTAAGTGTTACCTAAGAGTTACCTAAGTGTTACATAAGTGTTACCTAAGTGTTACCTAAGTGTTACCTAAGTGTGCCCTAAGTGTTACCCAAGTGTGCCATAAGTGTTACCTAAGTGTGCCCTAAGTGTTACCTAAGTGTGCCCTAATTGTTACCTAAGTGTGCCCTAAGTGTTACCTAAGTGTTACCTAAGTGTTACCTAAGTATTACCTAAGTGTTACCTAAGTGTGCCCTAAGTGTTACCTAAGTGTGCCCTAACTGTTACCTAAGTGTGCCCTAACTGTTACCTAAGTGTGCCCTAAGTGTTACCTAAGTGTGCCCTAAGTGTTACCTAAGTGTACCCTTAGTGTTACCTAAGTGTTACCTAAGTGTTAACTAAGTGTTACTCAAGTGTTACCTAAGTGTTACCTAAGTGTTACCTAAGTGTGCCCTAAGTGTTACCTAAGTGTACCCTTAGTGTTACCTAAGTGTTACCTAAGTGTTACTTAATTGTTACCTAAGTGTTACCTAAGTGTTACCTAAGTGTGCCCTAAGTGTTACCTAAGTGTGCCCTAAGTGTTACCTAAGTGTGCCCTAAGTGTTACCTAAGTGTTACCTAAGTGTTACCTAAGTGTTACCTAAGTGTGCCCTAAGTGTTACCTAAGTGTGCCCTAAGTGTTACCTAAGTGTGCCCTAAGTGTTACCTAAGTGTGCCCTAATTGTTACCTAAGTGTGCCCTAAGTGTTACCTAAGTGTGCCCTAAGTGTTACCTAAGTGTGCCCTAAGTGTTACCTAAGTGTGCTCTAAGTGTTACCTAAGTGTGCCCTAAGTGTTACCTAAGTGTGCCCTAAGTGTTACCTAAGTGTACCCTAAGTGTTACCTAAGTATGGCCTAAGTGTTACCTAAGTGTGCCCCAAGTGTTACCTAAGTGTGCCCTAAGTGTTAACTAAGTGTTACCTGAGTGTGCCCTAAGTGTTACCTAAGTGTACCCTAAGTGTTACCTAAGAGTTACCTAAGTGTTACATAAGTGTTACCTAAGTGTGCCCTAAGTGTTACCTAAGTGTTACCTAAGTGTGCCCTAAGTGTTACCTAAGTGTGCCCTAAGTGTTACCTAAGTGTGCCCTAAATGTTACCCAAGTGTTACCTAAGTGTGCCCTAAGTGTTACCTAAGTGTGCCCTAAGTGTTACCTAAGTGTGTCCTAACTGTTACCTAAGTGTGCCCTAACTGTTACCTAAGTGTGCCCTAAGTGTTACCTAAGTGTGCCCTAAGTGTTACCTAAGTGTGCCCTAAGTTTTACCTAAGTGTGCCCTAAGTTTTACCTAAGTGTGCCCTAAGTGTTACCTAAGTGTGCCCTAAGTGTTACCTAAGTGTGCCCTAAGTGTTACCTAAGTGTGCCCTAAGTGTTACCTAAGTGTGCCCTAAGTGTTACCTAAGTGTGCCCTAAGTGTTACCTAAGTGTTACCTAAGTGTTACCTAAGTGTTACCTAAGTGTTACCTAAGTGTTACCTAAGTGTGCCCTAAGTGTTACCTAAGTGTACCCTTAGTGTTACCTAAGTGTTACCTAAGTGTTAACTAAGTGTTACTTAAGTGTTACCTAAGTGTTACCTAAGTGTTACCTAAGTGTGCCCTAAGTTTTACCTAAGTGTGCCCTAAGTTTTACCTAAGTGTGCCCTAAGTGTTACCTAAGTGTGCCCTAAGTGTTACCTAAGTGTGCCCTAAGTGTTACCTAAGTGTGCCCTAAGTGTTACCTAAGTGTGCCCTAAGTGTTACCTAAGTGTGCCCTAAGTGTTACCTAAGTGTTACCTAAGTGTTACCTAAGTGTTACCTAAGTGTTACCTAAGTGTTACCTAAGTGTGCCCTAAGTGTTACCTAAGTGTACCCTTAGTGTTACCTAAGTGTTACCTAAGTGTTAACTAAGTGTTACTTAAGTGTTACCTAAGTGTTACCTAAGTGTTACCTAAGTGTGCCCTAAGTGTTACCTAAGTGTGCCCTAAGTGTTACCTAAGTGTGCCCTAAGTGTTACCTAAGTGTTACCTAAGTGTTACCTAAGTGTTACCTAAATGTGCCCTAAGTGTTACCTAAGTGTGCCCTAAGTGTTACCTAAGTGTGCCCTAAGTGTTACCTAAGTGTGCCCTAATTGTTACCTAAGTGTGCCCTAAGTGTTACCTAAGTGTGCCCTAAGTGTTACCTAAGTGTGCCCTAAGTGTTACCTAAGTGTGCTCTAAGTGTTACCTAAGTGTGCCCTAAGTGTTACCTAAGTGTGCCCTAAGTGTTACCTAAGTGTACCCTAAGTGTTACCTAAGTGTGGCCTAAGTGTTACCTAAGTGTGCCCCAAGTGTTACCTAAGTGTGCCCTAAGTGTTAACTAAGTGTTACCTGAGTGTGCCCTAAGTGTTACCTAAGTGTACCCTAAGTGTTACCTAAGAGTTACCTAAGTGTTACATAAGTGTTACCTAAGTGTGCCCTAAGTGTTACCCAAGTGTTACCTAAGTGTGCCCTAAGTGTTACCTAAGTGTGCCCTAAGTGTTACCTAAGTGTGCCCTAAATGTTACCCAAGTGTGCCCTAAGTGTTACCTAAGTGTGCCCCAAGTGTTACCTAAGTGTGCCCTAAGTGTTACCTAAGTGTACCCTAAGTGTTACCTAAGTGTTACCTAAGTGTGCCCTAAGTGTTACCCAAGTGTGCCCTAAGTGTTACCTAAGTGTGCCCCAAGTGTTACCTAAGTTTGCCCTAAGTGTTAACTAAGTGTTACCTAAGTGTGCCCTAAGTGTTACCTAAGTGTGCCCTAAGTGTTACCTAAGTGTTACCTAAGTGTTACCTAAGTGTTACCTAAGTGTGCCCTAAGTGTTACCTAAGTGTTACCTAAGTATTACCTAAGTGTTACCTAAGTGTGCCCTAAGTGTTACCTAAGTGTGCCCTAAGTGTTACCTAAGTGTTACCTAAGTGTTACCTAAGTGTTACCTAAGTGTGCCCTAAGTGTTACCTAAGTGTGCCATAAGTGTTACCTAAGTGTGCCCTAAGTGTTACCTAAGTGTGCCCTAATTGTTACCTAAGTGTGCCCTAAGTGTTACCTAAGTGTGCCCTAAGTGTACCCTAAGTGTTACCTAAGTGTTACCTAAGTGTACCCTAAGTGTTACCTAAGTGTGGCCTAAGTGTTACCTAAGTGTGCCCCAAGTGTTACCTAAGTGTGCCCTAAGTGTTAACTAAGTGTTACCTGAGTGTGCCCTAAGTGTTACCTAAGTGTACCCTAAGTGTTACCTAAGAGTTACCTAAGTGTTACATAAGTGTTACCTAAGTGTTACCTAAGTGTTACCTAAGTGTGCCCTAAGTGTTACCCAAGTGTGCCATAAGTGTTACCTAAGTGTGCCCTAAGTGTTACCTAAGTGTGCCCTAATTGTTACCTAAGTGTGCCCTAAGTGTTACCTAAGTGTTACCTAAGTGTTACCTAAGTATTACCTAAGTGTTACCTAAGTGTGCCCTAAGTGTTACCTAAGTGTGCCCTAACTGTTACCTAAGTGTGCCCTAACTGTTACCTAAGTGTGCCCTAAGTGTTACCTAAGTGTGCCCTAAGTGTTACCTAAGTGTACCCTTAGTGTTACCTAAGTGTTACCTAAGTGTTAACTAAGTGTTACTCAAGTGTTACCTAAGTGTTACCTAAGTGTTACCTAAGTGTGCCCTAAGTGTTACCTAAGTGTGCCCTAAGTGTTACCTAAGTGTTACCTAAGTGTTACTTAATTGTTACCTAAGTGTTACCTAAGTGTTACCTAAGTGTGCCCTAAGTGTTACCTAAGTGTGCCCTAAGTGTTACCTAAGTGTGCCCTAAGTGTTACCTAAGTGTTACCTAAGTGTTACCTAAGTGTTACCTAAGTGTGCCCTAAGTGTTACCTAAGTGTGCCCTAAGTGTTACCTAAGTGTGCCCTAAGTGTTACCTAAGTGTGCCCTAATTGTTACCTAAGTGTGCCCTAAGTGTTACCTAAGTGTGCCCTAAGTGTTACCTAAGTGTGCCCTAAGTGTTACCTAAGTGTGCTCTAAGTGTTACCTAAGTGTGCCCTAAGTGTTACCTAAGTGTGCCCTAAGTGTTACCTAAGTGTACCCTAAGTGTTACCTAAGTATGGCCTAAGTGTTACCTAAGTGTGCCCCAAGTGTTACCTAAGTGTGCCCTAAGTGTTAACTAAGTGTTACCTGAGTGTGCCCTAAGTGTTACCTAAGTGTACCCTAAGTGTTACCTAAGAGTTACCTAAGTGTTACATAAGTGTTACCTAAGTGTGCCCTAAGTGTTACCTAAGTGTTACCTAAGTGTGCCCTAAGTGTTACCTAAGTGTGCCCTAAGTGTTACCTAAGTGTGCCCTAAATGTTACCCAAGTGTTACCTAAGTGTGCCCTAAGTGTTACCTAAGTGTGCCCTAAGTGTTACCTAAGTGTGTCCTAACTGTTACCTAAGTGTGCCCTAACTGTTACCTAAGTGTGCCCTAAGTGTTACCTAAGTGTGCCCTAAGTGTTACCTAAGTGTGCCCTAAGTTTTACCTAAGTGTGCCCTAAGTTTTACCTAAGTGTGCCCTAAGTGTTACCTAAGTGTGCCCTAAGTGTTACCTAAGTGTGCCCTAAGTGTTACCTAAGTGTGCCCTAAGTGTTACCTAAGTGTGCCCTAAGTGTTACCTAAGTGTGCTTTAAGTGTTACCTAAGTGTGCCCTAAGTGTTACCTAAGTGTGCCCTAAGTGTTACCTAAGTGTACCCTAAGTGTTACCTAAGTGTGGCCTAAGTGTTACCTAAGTGTGCCCCAAGTGTTACCTAAGTGTGCCCTAAGTGTTAACTAAGTGTTACCTAAGTGTGCCCTAAGTGTTACCTAAGTGTACCATAAGTGTTACCTAAGTGTTACCTAAGTGTTACCTAAGAGTTACCTAAGTGTTACATATGTGTTACCTAAGTGTGCCCTAAGTGTTACCTAAGTGTGCGCTAAGTGTTACCTAAGTGTTACCTAAGTGTGCCCTAAGTGTTACCTAAGTGTGCCCTAAGTGTTACCTAAGTGTGCCCTAAGTGTTACCTAAGTGTGCCCTAAGTGTTACCCAAGTGTGCCCTAAGTGTTACCTAAGTGTGCCCTAAGTGTTACCTAAGTGTGCCCCAAGTGTTACCTAAGTGTGCCCTAAGTGTTAACTAAGTGTTACCTAAGTGTGCCCTAAGTGTTACCTAAGTGTGCCCTAAGTGTTACCTAAGTGTTACCTAAGTGTTACCTAAGTGTTACCTAAGTGTGCCCTAAGTGTTACCCAAGTGTTACCTAAGTGTTACCTAAGTGTTACCTAAGTGTTACCTAAGTATTACCTAAGTGTTACCTAAGTGTGCCCTAAGTGTTACCTAAGTGTGCCCTAACTGTTACCTAAGTGTGCCCTAACTGTTACCTAAGTGTGCCCTAAGTGTTACCCAAGTGTGCCCTAAGTGTTACCTAAGTGTGCCCTAAGTGTTACCTAAGTGTGCCCCAAGTGTTACCTAAGTGTGCCCTAAGTGTTAACTAAGTGTTACCTAAGTGTGCCCTAAGTGTTACCTAAGTGTGCCCTAAGTGTTACCTAAGTGTTACCTAAGTGTTACCTAAGTGTTACCTAAGTGTGCCCTAAGTGTTACCCAAGTGTTACCTAAGTGTTACCTAAGTGTTAACTAAGTGTTACTTAAGTGTTACCCAAGTGTGCCCTAAGTGTTACCTAAGTGTGCCCTAAGTGTTACCTAAGTGTGCCCTAAGTGTTACCTAAGTGTACCCTAAGTGTTACCTAAGTGTTACCTAAGTGTTACCTAAGTGTTACCCAAGTGTTACCTAAGTGTGCCCTAAGTGTTACCTAAGTGTGCCCTAAGTGTGCCCTAAGTGTTACCTAAGTGTTACCTAAGTGTACCCTTAGTGTTACCCAAGTGTTACCTAAGTGTTACCTAAGTGTGCCCTAAGTGTTACCTAAGTGTGCCCTAAGTGTTACCTAAGTGTGCCCTAAGTGTTACCCAAGTGTGCCCTAAGTGTTACCCAAGTGTGCCCTAAGTGTTACCTAAGTGTGCCCTAAGTGTGCCCTAAGTGTTACCTAAGTGTACCATAAGTGTTACCTAAGTGTTACCTAAGTGTTACCTAAGTGTTACCTAAGTGTTACCTAAGAGTTACCTAAGTGTTACATAAGTGTTACCTAAGTGTGCCCTAAGTGTTACCTAAGTGTGCCCTAAGTGTTACCTAAGTGTGCCCTAAGTGTTACCTAAGTGTGCCCTAAGTGTTACCTAAGTGTGCCCTAAGTGTGCCCTAAGTGTTACCTAAGTGTACCATAAGTGTTACCTAAGTGTTACCTAAGTGTTACCTAAGTGTTACCTAAGTGTTACCTAAGTGTTACCTAAGTGTTACCCAAGTGTTACCTAAGTGTGCCCTAAGTGTTACCTAAGTGTGCCCTAAGTGTGCCCTAAGTGTTACCTAAGTGTACCCTTAGTGTTACCCAAGTGTTACCTAAGTGTTAACTAAGTGTTACCTAAGTGTGCCCTAAGTGTTACCTAAGTGTGCCCTAAGTGTTACCTAAGTGTGCCCTAAGTGTTACCCAAGTGTGCCCTAAGTGTTACCTAAGTGTGCCCTAAGTGTTACCTAAGTGTGCCCCAAGTGTTACCTAAGTGTGCCCTAAGTGTTACCTAAGTGTACCCTAAGTGTTACCTAAGTGTTACCTAAGTGTGCCCTTAGTGTTACCCAAGTGTGCCCTAAGTGTTACCTAAGTGTGCCCCAAGTGTTACCTAAGTGTGCCCTAAGTGTTACCTAAGTGTGCCCTAAGTGTTACCTAAGTGTGCCCTAAGTGTGCCCTAAGTGTTACCTAAGTGTGCCCTAAGTGTTACCTAAGTGTGCCCTAAGTGTTACCTAAGTGTGCCCTAAGTGTGCCCTAAGTGTTACCTAAGTGTACCATAAGTGTTACCTAAGTGTTACCTAAGTGTTACCTAAGTGTTACCTAAGTGTTACCTAAGTGTTACCTAAGTGTTACCTAAGTGTGCCCTAAGTGTTACCTAAGTGTACCCTTAGTGTTACCTAAGTGTTACCTAAGTGTTAACTAAGTGTTACTTAAGTGTTACCTAAGTGTTACCTAAGTGTTACCTAAGTGTGCCCTAAGTGTTACCTAAGTGTGCCCTAAGTGTTACCTAAGTGTGCCCTAAGTGTTACCTAAGTGTTACCTAAGTGTTACCTAAATGTGCCCTAAGTGTTACCTAAGTGTGCCCTAAGTGTTACCTAAGTGTGCCCTAAGTGTTACCTAAGTGTGCCCTAAGTGTTACCTAAGTGTGCCCTAAGTGTTACCTAAGTGTGCCCTAAGTGTTACCTAAGTGTGCCCTAAGTGTTACCTAAGTGTGCTCTAAGTGTTACCTAAGTGTGCCCTAAGTGTTACCTAAGTGTGCCCTAAGTGTTACCTAAGTGTACCCTAAGTGTTACCTAAGTGTGGCCTAAGTGTTACCTAAGTGTGCCCCAAGTGTTACCTAAGTGTGCCCTAAGTGTTAACTAAGTGTTACCTGAGTGTGCCCTAAGTGTTACCTAAGTGTACCCTAAGTGTTACCTAAGAGTTACCTAAGTGTTACATAAGTGTTACCTAAGTGTGCCCTAAGTGTTACCCAAGTGTTACCTAAGTGTGCCCTAAGTGTTACCTAAGTGTGCCCTAAGTGTTACCTAAGTGTGCCCTAAATGTTACCCAAGTGTGCCCTAAGTGTTACCTAAGTGTGCCCCAAGTGTTACCTAAGTGTGCCCTAAGTGTTACCTAAGTGTACCCTAAGTGTTACCTAAGTGTTACCTAAGTGTGCCCTAAGTGTTACCCAAGTGTGCCCTAAGTGTTACCTAAGTGTGCCCCAAGTGTTACCTAAGTTTGCCCTAAGTGTTAACTAAGTGTTACCTAAGTGTGCCCTAAGTGTTACCTAAGTGTGCCCTAAGTGTTACCTAAGTGTTACCTAAGTGTTACCTAAGTGTTACCTAAGTGTGCCCTAAGTGTTACCCAAGTGTTACCTAAGTGTTACCTAAGTGTTACCTAAGTGTTACCTAAGTATTACCTAAGTGTTACCTAAGTGTGCCCTAAGTGTTACCTAAGTGTGCCCTAAGTGTTACCTAAGTGTTACCTAAGTGTTACCTAAGTGTTACCTAAGTGTGCCCTAAGTGTTACCTAAGTGTGCCATAAGTGTTACCTAAGTGTGCCCTAAGTGTTACCTAAGTGTGCCCTAATTGTTACCTAAGTGTGCCCTAAGTGTTACCTAAGTGTGCCCTAAGTGTACCCTAAGTGTTACCTAAGTGTTACCTAAGTGTACCCTAAGTGTTACCTAAGTGTGGCCTAAGTGTTACCTAAGTGTGCCCCAAGTGTTACCTAAGTGTGCCCTAAGTGTTAACTAAGTGTTACCTGAGTGTGCCCTAAGTGTTACCTAAGTGTACCCTAAGTGTTACCTAAGAGTTACCTAAGTGTTACATAAGTGTTACCTAAGTGTTACCTAAGTGTTACCTAAGTGTGCCCTAAGTGTTACCCAAGTGTGCCATAAGTGTTACCTAAGTGTGCCCTAAGTGTTACCTAAGTGTGCCCTAATTGTTACCTAAGTGTGCCCTAAGTGTTACCTAAGTGTTACCTAAGTGTTACCTAAGTATTACCTAAGTGTTACCTAAGTGTGCCCTAAGTGTTACCTAAGTGTGCCCTAACTGTTACCTAAGTGTGCCCTAACTGTTACCTAAGTGTGCCCTAAGTGTTACCTAAGTGTGCCCTAAGTGTTACCTAAGTGTACCCTTAGTGTTACCTAAGTGTTACCTAAGTGTTAACTAAGTGTTACTCAAGTGTTACCTAAGTGTTACCTAAGTGTTACCTAAGTGTGCCCTAAGTGTTACCTAAGTGTACCCTAAGTGTTACCTAAGTGTTACCTAAGTGTTACTTAATTGTTACCTAAGTGTTACCTAAGTGTTACCTAAGTGTGCCCTAAGTGTTACCTAAGTGTGCCCTAAGTGTTACCTAAGTGTGCCCTAAGTGTTACCTAAGTGTTACCTAAGTGTTACCTAAGTGTTACCTAAGTGTGCCCTAAGTGTTACCTAAGTGTGCCCTAAGTGTTACCTAAGTGTGCCCTAAGTGTTACCTAAGTGTGCCCTAATTGTTACCTAAGTGTGCCCTAAGTGTTACCTAAGTGTGCCCTAAGTGTTACCTAAGTGTGCCCTAAGTGTTACCTAAGTGTGCTCTAAGTGTTACCTAAGTGTGCCCTAAGTGTTACCTAAGTGTGCCCTAAGTGTTACCTAAGTGTACCCTAAGTGTTACCTAAGTATGGCCTAAGTGTTACCTAAGTGTGCCCCAAGTGTTACCTAAGTGTGCCCTAAGTGTTAACTAAGTGTTACCTGAGTGTGCCCTAAGTGTTACCTAAGTGTACCCTAAGTGTTACCTAAGAGTTACCTAAGTGTTACATAAGTGTTACCTAAGTGTGCCCTAAGTGTTACCTAAGTGTTACCTAAGTGTGCCCTAAGTGTTACCTAAGTGTGCCCTAAGTGTTACCTAAGTGTGCCCTAAATGTTACCCAAGTGTTACCTAAGTGTGCCCTAAGTGTTACCTAAGTGTGCCCTAAGTGTTACCTAAGTGTGTCCTAACTGTTACCTAAGTGTGCCCTAACTGTTACCTAAGTGTGCCCTAAGTGTTACCTAAGTGTGCCCTAAGTGTTACCTAAGTGTGCCCTAAGTTTTACCTAAGTGTGCCCTAAGTGTTACCTAAGTGTTACCTAAGTATTACCTAAGTGTTACCTAAGTGTGCCCTAAGTGTTACCTAAGTGTGCCCTAAGTGTTACCTAAGTGTTACCTAAGTGTTACCTAAGTGTTACCTAAGTGTGCCCTAAGTGTTACCTAAGTGTGCCATAAGTGTTACCTAAGTGTGCCCTAAGTGTTACCTAAGTGTGCCCTAATTGTTACCTAAGTGTGCCCTAAGTGTTACCTAAGTGTGCCCTAAGTGTACCCTAAGTGTTACCTAAGTGTTACCTAAGTGTACCCTAAGTGTTACCTAAGTGTGGCCTAAGTGTTACCTAAGTGTGCCCCAAGTGTTACCTAAGTGTGCCCTAAGTGTTAACTAAGTGTTACCTGAGTGTGCCCTAAGTGTTACCTAAGTGTACCCTAAGTGTTACCTAAGAGTTACCTAAGTGTTACATAAGTGTTACCTAAGTGTTACCTAAGTGTTACCTAAGTGTGCCCTAAGTGTTACCCAAGTGTGCCATAAGTGTTACCTAAGTGTGCCCTAAGTGTTACCTAAGTGTGCCCTAATTGTTACCTAAGTGTGCCCTAAGTGTTACCTAAGTGTTACCTAAGTGTTACCTAAGTATTACCTAAGTGTTACCTAAGTGTGCCCTAAGTGTTACCTAAGTGTGCCCTAACTGTTACCTAAGTGTGCCCTAACTGTTACCTAAGTGTGCCCTAAGTGTTACCTAAGTGTGCCCTAAGTGTTACCTAAGTGTACCCTTAGTGTTACCTAAGTGTTACCTAAGTGTTAACTAAGTGTTACTCAAGTGTTACCTAAGTGTTACCTAAGTGTTACCTAAGTGTGCCCTAAGTGTTACCTAAGTGTACCCTTAGTGTTACCTAAGTGTTACCTAAGTGTTACTTAATTGTTACCTAAGTGTTACCTAAGTGTTACCTAAGTGTGCCCTAAGTGTTACCTAAGTGTGCCCTAAGTGTTACCTAAGTGTGCCCTAAGTGTTACCTAAGTGTTACCTAAGTGTTACCTAAGTGTTACCTAAGTGTGCCCTAAGTGTTACCTAAGTGTGCCCTAAGTGTTACCTAAGTGTGCCCTAAGTGTTACCTAAGTGTGCCCTAATTGTTACCTAAGTGTGCCCTAAGTGTTACCTAAGTGTGCCCTAAGTGTTACCTAAGTGTGCCCTAAGTGTTACCTAAGTGTGCCCTAAGTGTTACCTAAGTGTGCCCTAAGTGTTACCTAAGTGTGCCCTAAGTGTTACCTAAGTGTGCTTTAAGTGTTACCTAAGTGTGCCCTAAGTGTTACCTAAGTGTGCCCTAAGTGTTACCTAAGTGTACCCTAAGTGTTACCTAAGTGTGGCCTAAGTGTTACCTAAGTGTGCCCCAAGTGTTACCTAAGTGTGCCCTAAGTGTTAACTAAGTGTTACCTAAGTGTGCCCTAAGTGTTACCTAAGTGTACCATAAGTGTTACCTAAGTGTTACCTAAGTGTTACCTAAGAGTTACCTAAGTGTTACATATGTGTTACCTAAGTGTGCCCTAAGTGTTACCTAAGTGTGCGCTAAGTGTTACCTAAGTGTTACCTAAGTGTGCCCTAAGTGTTACCTAAGTGTGCCCTAAGTGTTACCTAAGTGTGCCCTAAGTGTTACCTAAGTGTGCCCTAAGTGTTACCCAAGTGTGCCCTAAGTGTTACCTAAGTGTGCCCTAAGTGTTACCTAAGTGTGCCCCAAGTGTTACCTAAGTGTGCCCTAAGTGTTAACTAAGTGTTACCTAAGTGTGCCCTAAGTGTTACCTAAGTGTGCCCTAAGTGTTACCTAAGTGTTACCTAAGTGTTACCTAAGTGTTACCTAAGTGTGCCCTAAGTGTTACCCAAGTGTTACCTAAGTGTTACCTAAGTGTTACCTAAGTGTTACCTAAGTATTACCTAAGTGTTACCTAAGTGTGCCCTAAGTGTTACCTAAGTGTGCCCTAACTGTTACCTAAGTGTGCCCTAACTGTTACCTAAGTGTGCCCTAAGTGTTACCCAAGTGTGCCCTAAGTGTTACATAAGTGTGCCCTAAGTGTTACCTAAGTGTGCCCCAAGTGTTACCTAAGTGTGCCCTAAGTGTTAACTAAGTGTTACCTAAGTGTGCCCTAAGTGTTACCTAAGTGTGCCCTAAGTGTTACCTAAGTGTTACCTAAGTGTTACCTAAGTGTTACCTAAGTGTGCCCTAAGTGTTACCCAAGTGTTACCTAAGTGTTACCTAAGTGTTAACTAAGTGTTACTTAAGTGTTACCCAAGTGTGCCCTAAGTGTTACCTAAGTGTGCCCTAAGTGTTACCTAAGTGTGCCCTAAGTGTTACCTAAGTGTACCCTAAGTGTTACCTAAGTGTTACCTAAGTGTTACCTAAGTGTTACCCAAGTGTTACCTAAGTGTGCCCTAAGTGTTACCTAAGTGTGCCCTAAGTGTGCCCTAAGTGTTACCTAAGTGTTACCTAAGTGTACCCTTAGTGTTACCCAAGTGTTACCTAAGTGTTACCTAAGTGTGCCCTAAGTGTTACCTAAGTGTGCCCTAAGTGTTACCTAAGTGTGCCCTAAGTGTTACCCAAGTGTGCCCTAAGTGTTACCCAAGTGTGCCCTAAGTGTTACCTAAGTGTGCCCTAAGTGTGCCCTAAGTGTTACCTAAGTGTACCATAAGTGTTACCTAAGTGTTACCTAAGTGTTACCTAAGTGTTACCTAAGTGTTACCTAAGAGTTACCTAAGTGTTACATAAGTGTTACCTAAGTGTGCCCTAAGTGTTACCTAAGTGTGCCCTAAGTGTTACCTAAGTGTGCCCTAAGTGTTACCTAAGTGTGCCCTAAGTGTTACCTAAGTGTGCCCTAAGTGTGCCCTAAGTGTTACCTAAGTGTACCATAAGTGTTACCTAAGTGTTACCTAAGTGTTACCTAAGTGTTACCTAAGTGTTACCTAAGTGTTACCTAAGTGTTACCCAAGTGTTACCTAAGTGTGCCCTAAGTGTTACCTAAGTGTGCCCTAAGTGTGCCCTAAGTGTTACCTAAGTGTACCCTTAGTGTTACCCAAGTGTTACCTAAGTGTTAACTAAGTGTTACCTAAGTGTGCCCTAAGTGTTACCTAAGTGTGCCCTAAGTGTTACCTAAGTGTGCCCTAAGTGTTACCCAAGTGTGCCCTAAGTGTTACCTAAGTGTGCCCTAAGTGTTACCTAAGTGTGCCCCAAGTGTTACCTAAGTGTGCCCTAAGTGTTACCTAAGTGTACCCTAAGTGTTACCTAAGTGTTACCTAAGTGTGCCCTTAGTGTTACCCAAGTGTGCCCTAAGTGTTACCTAAGTGTGCCCCAAGTGTTACCTAAGTGTGCCCTAAGTGTTACCTAAGTGTGCCCTAAGTGTTACCTAAGTGTGCCCTAAGTGTGCCCTAAGTGTTACCTAAGTGTGCCCTAAGTGTTACCTAAGTGTGCCCTAAGTGTTACCTAAGTGTGCCCTAAGTGTGCCCTAAGTGTTACCTAAGTGTACCATAAGTGTTACCTAAGTGTTACCTAAGTGTTACCTAAGTGTTACCTAAGTGTTACCTAAGTGTTACCTAAGTGTTACCTAAGTGTGCCCTAAGTGTTACCTAAGTGTACCCTTAGTGTTACCTAAGTGTTACCTAAGTGTTAACTAAGTGTTACTTAAGTGTTACCTAAGTGTTACCTAAGTGTTACCTAAGTGTGCCCTAAGTGTTACCTAAGTGTGCCCTAAGTGTTACCTAAGTGTGCCCTAAGTGTTACCTAAGTGTTACCTAAGTGTTACCTAAATGTGCCCTAAGTGTTACCTAAGTGTGCCCTAAGTGTTACCTAAGTGTGCCCTAAGTGTTACCTAAGTGTGCCCTAAGTGTTACCTAAGTGTGCCCTAAGTGTTACCTAAGTGTGCCCTAAGTGTTACCTAAGTGTGCCCTAAGTGTTACCTAAGTGTGCTCTAAGTGTTACCTAAGTGTGCCCTAAGTGTTACCTAAGTGTGCCCTAAGTGTTACCTAAGTGTACCCTAAGTGTTACCTAAGTGTGGCCTAAGTGTTACCTAAGTGTGCCCCAAGTGTTACCTAAGTGTGCCCTAAGTGTTAACTAAGTGTTACCTGAGTGTGCCCTAAGTGTTACCTAAGTGTACCCTAAGTGTTACCTAAGAGTTACCTAAGTGTTACATAAGTGTTACCTAAGTGTGCCCTAAGTGTTACCCAAGTGTTACCTAAGTGTGCCCTAAGTGTTACCTAAGTGTGCCCTAAGTGTTACCTAAGTGTGCCCTAAATGTTACCCAAGTGTGCCCTAAGTGTTACCTAAGTGTGCCCCAAGTGTTACCTAAGTGTGCCCTAAGTGTTACCTAAGTGTACCCTAAGTGTTACCTAAGTGTTACCTAAGTGTGCCCTAAGTGTTACCCAAGTGTGCCCTAAGTGTTACCTAAGTGTGCCCCAAGTGTTACCTAAGTTTGCCCTAAGTGTTAACTAAGTGTTACCTAAGTGTGCCCTAAGTGTTACCTAAGTGTGCCCTAAGTGTTACCTAAGTGTTACCTAAGTGTTACCTAAGTGTTACCTAAGTGTGCCCTAAGTGTTACCCAAGTGTTACCTAAGTGTTACCTAAGTGTTACCTAAGTGTTACCTAAGTATTACCTAAGTGTTACCTAAGTGTGCCCTAAGTGTTACCTAAGTGTGCCCTAAGTGTTACCTAAGTGTTACCTAAGTGTTACCTAAGTGTTACCTAAGTGTGCCCTAAGTGTTACCTAAGTGTGCCATAAGTGTTACCTAAGTGTGCCCTAAGTGTTACCTAAGTGTGCCCTAATTGTTACCTAAGTGTGCCCTAAGTGTTACCTAAGTGTGCCCTAAGTGTACCCTAAGTGTTACCTAAGTGTTACCTAAGTGTACCCTAAGTGTTACCTAAGTGTGGCCTAAGTGTTACCTAAGTGTGCCCCAAGTGTTACCTAAGTGTGCCCTAAGTGTTAACTAAGTGTTACCTGAGTGTGCCCTAAGTGTTACCTAAGTGTACCCTAAGTGTTACCTAAGAGTTACCTAAGTGTTACATAAGTGTTACCTAAGTGTTACCTAAGTGTTACCTAAGTGTGCCCTAAGTGTTACCCAAGTGTGCCATAAGTGTTACCTAAGTGTGCCCTAAGTGTTACCTAAGTGTGCCCTAATTGTTACCTAAGTGTGCCCTAAGTGTTACCTAAGTGTTACCTAAGTGTTACCTAAGTATTACCTAAGTGTTACCTAAGTGTGCCCTAAGTGTTACCTAAGTGTGCCCTAACTGTTACCTAAGTGTGCCCTAACTGTTACCTAAGTGTGCCCTAAGTGTTACCTAAGTGTGCCCTAAGTGTTACCTAAGTGTACCCTTAGTGTTACCTAAGTGTTACCTAAGTGTTAACTAAGTGTTACTCAAGTGTTACCTAAGTGTTACCTAAGTGTTACCTAAGTGTGCCCTAAGTGTTACCTAAGTGTACCCTTAGTGTTACCTAAGTGTTACCTAAGTGTTACTTAATTGTTACCTAAGTGTTACCTAAGTGTTACCTAAGTGTGCCCTAAGTGTTACCTAAGTGTGCCCTAAGTGTTACCTAAGTGTGCCCTAAGTGTTACCTAAGTGTTACCTAAGTGTTACCTAAGTGTTACCTAAGTGTGCCCTAAGTGTTACCTAAGTGTGCCCTAAGTGTTACCTAAGTGTGCCCTAAGTGTTACCTAAGTGTGCCCTAATTGTTACCTAAGTGTGCCCTAAGTGTTACCTAAGTGTGCCCTAAGTGTTACCTAAGTGTGCCCTAAGTGTTACCTAAGTGTGCTCTAAGTGTTACCTAAGTGTGCCCTAAGTGTTACCTAAGTGTGCCCTAAGTGTTACCTAAGTGTACCCTAAGTGTTACCTAAGTATGGCCTAAGTGTTACCTAAGTGTGCCCCAAGTGTTACCTAAGTGTGCCCTAAGTGTTAACTAAGTGTTACCTGAGTGTGCCCTAAGTGTTACCTAAGTGTACCCTAAGTGTTACCTAAGAGTTACCTAAGTGTTACATAAGTGTTACCTAAGTGTGCCCTAAGTGTTACCTAAGTGTTACCTAAGTGTGCCCTAAGTGTTACCTAAGTGTGCCCTAAGTGTTACCTAAGTGTGCCCTAAATGTTACCCAAGTGTTACCTAAGTGTGCCCTAAGTGTTACCTAAGTGTGCCCTAAGTGTTACCTAAGTGTGTCCTAACTGTTACCTAAGTGTGCCCTAACTGTTACCTAAGTGTGCCCTAAGTGTTACCTAAGTGTGCCCTAAGTGTTACCTAAGTGTGCCCTAAGTTTTACCTAAGTGTGCCCTAAGTGTTACCTAAGTGTTACCTAAGTATTACCTAAGTGTTACCTAAGTGTGCCCTAAGTGTTACCTAAGTGTGCCCTAAGTGTTACCTAAGTGTTACCTAAGTGTTACCTAAGTGTTACCTAAGTGTGCCCTAAGTGTTACCTAAGTGTGCCATAAGTGTTACCTAAGTGTGCCCTAAGTGTTACCTAAGTGTGCCCTAATTGTTACCTAAGTGTGCCCTAAGTGTTACCTAAGTGTGCCCTAAGTGTACCCTAAGTGTTACCTAAGTGTTACCTAAGTGTACCCTAAGTGTTACCTAAGTGTGGCCTAAGTGTTACCTAAGTGTGCCCCAAGTGTTACCTAAGTGTGCCCTAAGTGTTAACTAAGTGTTACCTGAGTGTGCCCTAAGTGTTACCTAAGTGTACCCTAAGTGTTACCTAAGAGTTACCTAAGTGTTACATAAGTGTTACCTAAGTGTTACCTAAGTGTTACCTAAGTGTGCCCTAAGTGTTACCCAAGTGTGCCATAAGTGTTACCTAAGTGTGCCCTAAGTGTTACCTAAGTGTGCCCTAATTGTTACCTAAGTGTGCCCTAAGTGTTACCTAAGTGTTACCTAAGTGTTACCTAAGTATTACCTAAGTGTTACCTAAGTGTGCCCTAAGTGTTACCTAAGTGTGCCCTAACTGTTACCTAAGTGTGCCCTAACTGTTACCTAAGTGTGCCCTAAGTGTTACCTAAGTGTGCCCTAAGTGTTACCTAAGTGTACCCTTAGTGTTACCTAAGTGTTACCTAAGTGTTAACTAAGTGTTACTCAAGTGTTACCTAAGTGTTACCTAAGTGTTACCTAAGTGTGCCCTAAGTGTTACCTAAGTGTACCCTTAGTGTTACCTAAGTGTTACCTAAGTGTTACTTAATTGTTACCTAAGTGTTACCTAAGTGTTACCTAAGTGTGCCCTAAGTGTTACCTAAGTGTGCCCTAAGTGTTACCTAAGTGTGCCCTAAGTGTTACCTAAGTGTTACCTAAGTGTTACCTAAGTGTTACCTAAGTGTGCCCTAAGTGTTACCTAAGTGTGCCCTAAGTGTTACCTAAGTGTGCCCTAAGTGTTACCTAAGTGTGCCCTAATTGTTACCTAAGTGTGCCCTAAGTGTTACCTAAGTGTGCCCTAAGTGTTACCTAAGTGTGCCCTAAGTGTTACCTAAGTGTGCTCTAAGTGTTACCTAAGTGTGCCCTAAGTGTTACCTAAGTGTGCCCTAAGTGTTACCTAAGTGTACCCTAAGTGTTACCTAAGTATGGCCTAAGTGTTACCTAAGTGTGCCCCAAGTGTTACCTAAGTGTGCCCTAAGTGTTAACTAAGTGTTACCTGAGTGTGCCCTAAGTGTTACCTAAGTGTACCCTAAGTGTTACCTAAGAGTTACCTAAGTGTTACATAAGTGTTACCTAAGTGTGCCCTAAGTGTTACCTAAGTGTTACCTAAGTGTGCCCTAAGTGTTACCTAAGTGTGCCCTAAGTGTTACCTAAGTGTGCCCTAAATGTTACCCAAGTGTTACCTAAGTGTGCCCTAAGTGTTACCTAAGTGTGCCCTAAGTGTTACCTAAGTGTGTCCTAACTGTTACCTAAGTGTGCCCTAACTGTTACCTAAGTGTGCCCTAAGTGTTACCTAAGTGTGCCCTAAGTGTTACCTAAGTGTGCCCTAAGTTTTACCTAAGTGTGCCCTAAGTTTTACCTAAGTGTGCCCTAAGTGTTACCTAAGTGTGCCCTAAGTGTTACCTAAGTGTGCCCTAAGTGTTACCTAAGTGTGCCCTAAGTGTTACCTAAGTGTGCCCTAAGTGTTACCTAAGTGTGCTTTAAGTGTTACCTAAGTGTGCCCTAAGTGTTACCTAAGTGTGCCCTAAGTGTTACCTAAGTGTGCCCTAAGTGTTACCTAAGTGTGGCCTAAGTGTTACCTAAGTGTGCCCTAAGTGTTACCTAAGTGTGCCCTAAGTGTTAACTAAGTGTTACCTAAGTGTGCCCTAAGTGTTACCTAAGTGTACCATAAGTGTTACCTAAGTGTTACCTAAGTGTTACCTAAGAGTTACCTAAGTGTTACATATGTGTTACCTAAGTGTGCCCTAAGTGTTACCTAAGTGTGCGCTAAGTGTTACCTAAGTGTTACCTAAGTGTGCCCTAAGTGTTACCTAAGTGTGCCCTAAGTGTTACCTAAGTGTGCCCTAAGTGTTACCTAAGTGTGCCCTAAGTGTTACCCAAGTGTGCCCTAAGTGTTACCTAAGTGTGCCCTAAGTGTTACCTAAGTGTGCCCCAAGTGTTACCTAAGTGTGCCCTAAGTGTTAACTAAGTGTTACCTAAGTGTGCCCTAAGTGTTACCTAAGTGTGCCCTAAGTGTTACCTAAGTGTTACCTAAGTGTTACCTAAGTGTTACCTAAGTGTGCCCTAAGTGTTACCCAAGTGTTACCTAAGTGTTACCTAAGTGTTACCTAAGTGTTACCTAAGTATTACCTAAGTGTTACCTAAGTGTGCCCTAAGTGTTACCTAAGTGTGCCCTAACTGTTACCTAAGTGTGCCCTAACTGTTACCTAAGTGTGCCCTAAGTGTTACCCAAGTGTGCCCTAAGTGTTACCTAAGTGTGCCCTAAGTGTTACCTAAGTGTGCCCCAAGTGTTACCTAAGTGTGCCCTAAGTGTTAACTAAGTGTTACCTAAGTGTGCCCTAAGTGTTACCTAAGTGTGCCCTAAGTGTTACCTAAGTGTTACCTAAGTGTTACCTAAGTGTTACCTAAGTGTGCCCTAAGTGTTACCCAAGTGTTACCTAAGTGTTACCTAAGTGTTAACTAAGTGTTACTTAAGTGTTACCCAAGTGTGCCCTAAGTGTTACCTAAGTGTGCCCTAAGTGTTACCTAAGTGTGCCCTAAGTGTTACCTAAGTGTACCCTAAGTGTTACCTAAGTGTTACCTAAGTGTTACCTAAGTGTTACCCAAGTGTTACCTAAGTGTGCCCTAAGTGTTACCTAAGTGTGCCCTAAGTGTGCCCTAAGTGTTACCTAAGTGTTACCTAAGTGTACCCTTAGTGTTACCCAAGTGTTACCTAAGTGTTACCTAAGTGTGCCCTAAGTGTTACCTAAGTGTGCCCTAAGTGTTACCTAAGTGTGCCCTAAGTGTTACCCAAGTGTGCCCTAAGTGTTACCCAAGTGTGCCCTAAGTGTTACCTAAGTGTGCCCTAAGTGTGCCCTAAGTGTTACCTAAGTGTACCATAAGTGTTACCTAAGTGTTACCTAAGTGTTACCTAAGTGTTACCTAAGTGTTACCTAAGAGTTACCTAAGTGTTACATAAGTGTTACCTAAGTGTGCCCTAAGTGTTACCTAAGTGTGCCCTAAGTGTTACCTAAGTGTGCCCTAAGTGTTACCTAAGTGTGCCCTAAGTGTTACCTAAGTGTGCCCTAAGTGTGCCCTAAGTGTTACCTAAGTGTACCATAAGTGTTACCTAAGTGTTACCTAAGTGTTACCTAAGTGTTACCTAAGTGTTACCTAAGTGTTACCTAAGTGTTACCCAAGTGTTACCTAAGTGTGCCCTAAGTGTTACCTAAGTGTGCCCTAAGTGTGCCCTAAGTGTTACCTAAGTGTACCCTTAGTGTTACCCAAGTGTTACCTAAGTGTTAACTAAGTGTTACCTAAGTGTGCCCTAAGTGTTACCTAAGTGTGCCCTAAGTGTTACCTAAGTGTGCCCTAAGTGTTACCCAAGTGTGCCCTAAGTGTTACCTAAGTGTGCCCTAAGTGTTACCTAAGTGTGCCCCAAGTGTTACCTAAGTGTTACCTAAGTGTTACCTAAGTGTTACCTAAGTGTGCCCTAAGTGTTACCCAAGTGTTACCTAAGTGTTACCTAAGTGTTACCTAAGTGTTACCTAAGTATTACCTAAGTGTTACCTAAGTGTGCCCTAAGTGTTACCTAAGTGTGCCCTAACTGTTACCTAAGTGTGCCCTAACTGTTACCTAAGTGTGCCCTAAGTGTTACCCAAGTGTGCCCTAAGTGTTACCTAAGTGTGCCCTAAGTGTTACCTAAGTGTGCCCCAAGTGTTACCTAAGTGTGCCCTAAGTGTTAACTAAGTGTTACCTAAGTGTGCCCTAAGTGTTACCTAAGTGTGCCCTAAGTGTTACCTAAGTGTTACCTAAGTGTTACCTAAGTGTTACCTAAGTGTGCCCTAAGTGTTACCCAAGTGTTACCTAAGTGTTACCTAAGTGTTAACTAAGTGTTACTTAAGTGTTACCCAAGTGTGCCCTAAGTGTTACCTAAGTGTGCCCTAAGTGTTACCTAAGTGTGCCCTAAGTGTTACCTAAGTGTACCCTAAGTGTTACCTAAGTGTTACCTAAGTGTTACCTAAGTGTTACCCAAGTGTTACCTAAGTGTGCCCTAAGTGTTACCTAAGTGTGCCCTAAGTGTGCCCTAAGTGTTACCTAAGTGTTACCTAAGTGTACCCTTAGTGTTACCCAAGTGTTACCTAAGTGTTACCTAAGTGTGCCCTAAGTGTTACCTAAGTGTGCCCTAAGTGTTACCTAAGTGTGCCCTAAGTGTTACCCAAGTGTGCCCTAAGTGTTACCCAAGTGTGCCCTAAGTGTTACCTAAGTGTGCCCTAAGTGTGCCCTAAGTGTTACCTAAGTGTACCATAAGTGTTACCTAAGTGTTACCTAAGTGTTACCTAAGTGTTACCTAAGTGTTACCTAAGAGTTACCTAAGTGTTACATAAGTGTTACCTAAGTGTGCCCTAAGTGTTACCTAAGTGTGCCCTAAGTGTTACCTAAGTGTGCCCTAAGTGTTACCTAAGTGTGCCCTAAGTGTTACCTAAGTGTGCCCTAAGTGTGCCCTAAGTGTTACCTAAGTGTACCATAAGTGTTACCTAAGTGTTACCTAAGTGTTACCTAAGTGTTACCTAAGTGTTACCTAAGTGTTACCTAAGTGTTACCCAAGTGTTACCTAAGTGTGCCCTAAGTGTTACCTAAGTGTGCCCTAAGTGTGCCCTAAGTGTTACCTAAGTGTACCCTTAGTGTTACCCAAGTGTTACCTAAGTGTTAACTAAGTGTTACCTAAGTGTGCCCTAAGTGTTACCTAAGTGTGCCCTAAGTGTTACCTAAGTGTGCCCTAAGTGTTACCCAAGTGTGCCCTAAGTGTTACCTAAGTGTGCCCTAAGTGTTACCTAAGTGTGCCCCAAGTGTTACCTAAGTGTGCCCTAAGTGTTACCTAAGTGTACCCTAAGTGTTACCTAAGTGTTACCTAAGTGTGCCCTTAGTGTTACCCAAGTGTGCCCTAAGTGTTACCTAAGTGTGCCCCAAGTGTTACCTAAGTGTGCCCTAAGTGTTACCTAAGTGTGCCCTAAGTGTTACCTAAGTGTGCCCTAAGTGTGCCCTAAGTGTTACCTAAGTGTGCCCTAAGTGTTACCTAAGTGTGCCCTAAGTGTTACCTAAGTGTGCCCTAAGTGTGCCCTAAGTGTTACCTAAGTGTACCATAAGTGTTACCTAAGTGTTACCTAAGTGTTACCTAAGTGTTACCTAAGTGTTACCTAAGTGTTACCTAAGTGTTACCTAAGTGTGCCCTAAGTGTTACCTAAGTGTACCCTTAGTGTTACCTAAGTGTTACCTAAGTGTTAACTAAGTGTTACTTAAGTGTTACCTAAGTGTTACCTAAGTGTTACCTAAGTGTGCCCTAAGTGTTACCTAAGTGTGCCCTAAGTGTTACCTAAGTGTGCCCTAAGTGTTACCTAAGTGTTACCTAAGTGTTACCTAAGTGTTACCTAAATGTGCCCTAAGTGTTACCTAAGTGTGCCCTAAGTGTTACCTAAGTGTGCCCTAAGTGTTACCTAAGTGTGCCCTAATTGTTACCTAAGTGTGCCCTAAGTGTTACCTAAGTGTGCCCTAAGTGTTACCTAAGTGTGCCCTAAGTGTTACCTAAGTGTGCTCTAAGTGTTACCTAAGTGTGCCCTAAGTGTTACCTAAGTGTGCCCTAAGTGTTACCTAAGTGTACCCTAAGTGTTACCTAAGTGTGGCCTAAGTGTTACCTAAGTGTGCCCCAAGTGTTACCTAAGTGTGCCCTAAGTGTTAACTAAGTGTTACCTGAGTGTGCCCTAAGTGTTACCTAAGTGTACCCTAAGTGTTACCTAAGAGTTACCTAAGTGTTACATAAGTGTTACCTAAGTGTGCCCTAAGTGTTACCCAAGTGTTACCTAAGTGTGCCCTAAGTGTTACCTAAGTGTGCCCTAAGTGTTACCTAAGTGTGCCCTAAATGTTACCCAAGTGTGCCCTAAGTGTTACCTAAGTGTGCCCCAAGTGTTACCTAAGTGTGCCCTAAGTGTTACCTAAGTGTACCCTAAGTGTTACCTAAGTGTTACCTAAGTGTGCCCTAAGTGTTACCCAAGTGTGCCCTAAGTGTTACCTAAGTGTGCCCCAAGTGTTACCTAAGTTTGCCCTAAGTGTTAACTAAGTGTTACCTAAGTGTGCCCTAAGTGTTACCTAAGTGTGCCCTAAGTGTTACCTAAGTGTTACCTAAGTGTTACCTAAGTGTTACCTAAGTGTGCCCTAAGTGTTACCCAAGTGTTACCTAAGTGTTACCTAAGTGTTACCTAAGTGTTACCTAAGTATTACCTAAGTGTTACCTAAGTGTGCCCTAAGTGTTACCTAAGTGTGCCCTAAGTGTTACCTAAGTGTTACCTAAGTGTTACCTAAGTGTTACCTAAGTGTGCCCTAAGTGTTACCTAAGTGTGCCATAAGTGTTACCTAAGTGTGCCCTAAGTGTTACCTAAGTGTGCCCTAATTGTTACCTAAGTGTGCCCTAAGTGTTACCTAAGTGTGCCCTAAGTGTACCCTAAGTGTTACCTAAGTGTTACCTAAGTGTACCCTAAGTGTTACCTAAGTGTGGCCTAAGTGTTACCTAAGTGTGCCCCAAGTGTTACCTAAGTGTGCCCTAAGTGTTAACTAAGTGTTACCTGAGTGTGCCCTAAGTGTTACCTAAGTGTACCCTAAGTGTTACCTAAGAGTTACCTAAGTGTTACATAAGTGTTACCTAAGTGTTACCTAAGTGTTACCTAAGTGTGCCCTAAGTGTTACCCAAGTGTGCCATAAGTGTTACCTAAGTGTGCCCTAAGTGTTACCTAAGTGTGCCCTAATTGTTACCTAAGTGTGCCCTAAGTGTTACCTAAGTGTTACCTAAGTGTTACCTAAGTATTACCTAAGTGTTACCTAAGTGTGCCCTAAGTGTTACCTAAGTGTGCCCTAACTGTTACCTAAGTGTGCCCTAACTGTTACCTAAGTGTGCCCTAAGTGTTACCTAAGTGTGCCCTAAGTGTTACCTAAGTGTACCCTTAGTGTTACCTAAGTGTTACCTAAGTGTTAACTAAGTGTTACTCAAGTGTTACCTAAGTGTTACCTAAGTGTTACCTAAGTGTGCCCTAAGTGTTACCTAAGTGTGCCCTTAGTGTTACCTAAGTGTTACCTAAGTGTTACTTAATTGTTACCTAAGTGTTACCTAAGTGTTACCTAAGTGTGCCCTAAGTGTTACCTAAGTGTGCCCTAAGTGTTACCTAAGTGTGCCCTAAGTGTTACCTAAGTGTTACCTAAGTGTTACCTAAGTGTTACCTAAGTGTGCCCTAAGTGTTACCTAAGTGTGCCCTAAGTGTTACCTAAGTGTGCCCTAAGTGTTACCTAAGTGTGCCCTAATTGTTACCTAAGTGTGCCCTAAGTGTTACCTAAGTGTGCCCTAAGTGTTACCTAAGTGTGCCCTAAGTGTTACCTAAGTGTGCTCTAAGTGTTACCTAAGTGTGCCCTAAGTGTTACCTAAGTGTGCCCTAAGTGTTACCTAAGTGTACCCTAAGTGTTACCTAAGTATGGCCTAAGTGTTACCTAAGTGTGCCCCAAGTGTTACCTAAGTGTGCCCTAAGTGTTACCTAAGTGTTACCTGAGTGTGCCCTAAGTGTTACCTAAGTGTACCCTAAGTGTTACCTAAGAGTTACCTAAGTGTTACATAAGTGTTACCTAAGTGTGCCCTAAGTGTTACCTAAGTGTTACCTAAGTGTGCCCTAAGTGTTACCTAAGTGTGCCCTAAGTGTTACCTAAGTGTGCCCTAAATGTTACCCAAGTGTTACCTAAGTGTGCCCTAAGTGTTACCTAAGTGTGCCCTAAGTGTTACCTAAGTGTGTCCTAACTGTTACCTAAGTGTGCCCTAACTGTTACCTAAGTGTGCCCTAAGTGTTACCTAAGTGTGCCCTAAGTGTTACCTAAGTGTGCCCTAAGTTTTACCTAAGTGTGCCCTAAGTTTTACCTAAGTGTGCCCTAAGTGTTACCTAAGTGTGCCCTAAGTGTTACCTAAGTGTGCCCTAAGTGTTACCTAAGTGTGCCCTAAGTGTTACCTAAGTGTGCCCTAAGTGTTACCTAAGTGTGCTTTAAGTGTTACCTAAGTGTGCCCTAAGTGTTACCTAAGTGTGCCCTAAGTGTTACCTAAGTGTACCCTAAGTGTTACCTAAGTGTGCCCTAAGTGTTACCTAAGTGTGCCCTAAGTGTTACCTAAGTGTGCCCTAAGTGTTAACTAAGTGTTACCTAAGTGTGCCCTAAGTGTTACCTAAGTGTACCATAAGTGTTACCTAAGTGTTACCTAAGTGTTACCTAAGAGTTACCTAAGTGTTACATATGTGTTACCTAAGTGTGCCCTAAGTGTTACCTAAGTGTGCGCTAAGTGTTACCTAAGTGTTACCTAAGTGTGCCCTAAGTGTTACCTAAGTGTGCCCTAAGTGTTACCTAAGTGTGCCCTAAGTGTTACCTAAGTGTGCCCTAAGTGTTACCCAAGTGTGCCCTAAGTGTTACCTAAGTGTGCCCTAAGTGTTACCTAAGTGTGCCCCAAGTGTTACCTAAGTGTGCCCTAAGTGTTAACTAAGTGTTACCTAAGTGTGCCCTAAGTGTTACCTAAGTGTGCCCTAAGTGTTACCTAAGTGTTACCTAAGTGTTACCTAAGTGTTACCTAAGTGTGCCCTAAGTGTTACCCAAGTGTTACCTAAGTGTTACCTAAGTGTTACCTAAGTGTTACCTAAGTATTACCTAAGTGTTACCTAAGTGTGCCCTAAGTGTTACCTAAGTGTGCCCTAACTGTTACCTAAGTGTGCCCTAACTGTTACCTAAGTGTGCCCTAAGTGTTACCCAAGTGTGCCCTAAGTGTTACCTAAGTGTGCCCTAAGTGTTACCTAAGTGTGCCCCAAGTGTTACCTAAGTGTGCCCTAAGTGTTAACTAAGTGTTACCTAAGTGTGCCCTAAGTGTTACCTAAGTGTGCCCTAAGTGTTACCTAAGTGTTACCTAAGTGTTACCTAAGTGTTACCTAAGTGTGCCCTAAGTGTTACCCAAGTGTTACCTAAGTGTTACCTAAGTGTTAACTAAGTGTTACTTAAGTGTTACCCAAGTGTGCCCTAAGTGTTACCTAAGTGTGCCCTAAGTGTTACCTAAGTGTGCCCTAAGTGTTACCTAAGTGTACCCTAAGTGTTACCTAAGTGTTACCTAAGTGTTACCTAAGTGTTACCCAAGTGTTACCTAAGTGTGCCCTAAGTGTTACCTAAGTGTGCCCTAAGTGTGCCCTAAGTGTTACCTAAGTGTTACCTAAGTGTACCCTTAGTGTTACCCAAGTGTTACCTAAGTGTTACCTAAGTGTGCCCTAAGTGTTACCTAAGTGTGCCCTAAGTGTTACCTAAGTGTGCCCTAAGTGTTACCCAAGTGTGCCCTAAGTGTTACCCAAGTGTGCCCTAAGTGTTACCTAAGTGTGCCCTAAGTGTGCCCTAAGTGTTACCTAAGTGTACCATAAGTGTTACCTAAGTGTTACCTAAGTGTTACCTAAGTGTTACCTAAGTGTTACCTAAGAGTTACCTAAGTGTTACATAAGTGTTACCTAAGTGTGCCCTAAGTGTTACCTAAGTGTGCCCTAAGTGTTACCTAAGTGTGCCCTAAGTGTTACCTAAGTGTGCCCTAAGTGTTACCTAAGTGTGCCCTAAGTGTGCCCTAAGTGTTACCTAAGTGTACCATAAGTGTTACCTAAGTGTTACCTAAGTGTTACCTAAGTGTTACCTAAGTGTTACCTAAGTGTTACCTAAGTGTTACCCAAGTGTTACCTAAGTGTGCCCTAAGTGTTACCTAAGTGTGCCCTAAGTGTGCCCTAAGTGTTACCTAAGTGTACCCTTAGTGTTACCCAAGTGTTACCTAAGTGTTAACTAAGTGTTACCTAAGTGTGCCCTAAGTGTTACCTAAGTGTGCCCTAAGTGTTACCTAAGTGTGCCCTAAGTGTTACCCAAGTGTGCCCTAAGTGTTACCTAAGTGTGCCCTAAGTGTTACCTAAGTGTGCCCCAAGTGTTACCTAAGTGTGCCCTAAGTGTTACCTAAGTGTACCCTAAGTGTTACCTAAGTGTTACCTAAGTGTGCCCTTAGTGTTACCCAAGTGTGCCCTAAGTGTTACCTAAGTGTGCCCCAAGTGTTACCTAAGTGTGCCCTAAGTGTTACCTAAGTGTGCCCTAAGTGTTACCTAAGTGTGCCCTAAGTGTGCCCTAAGTGTTACCTAAGTGTACCATAAGTGTTACCTAAGTGTTACCTAAGTGTTACCTAAGTGTTACCTAAGTATTACCTAAGTGTTACCTAAGTGTGCCCTAAGTGTTACCTAAGTGTGCCCTAAGTGTTACCTAAGTGTTACCTAAGTGTTACCTAAGTGTTACCTAAGTGTGCCCTAAGTGTTACCTAAGTGTGCCATAAGTGTTACCTAAGTGTGCCCTAAGTGTTACCTAAGTGTGCCCTAATTGTTACCTAAGTGTGCCCTAAGTGTTACCTAAGTGTGCCCTAAGTGTACCCTAAGTGTTACCTAAGTGTTACCTAAGTGTACCCTAAGTGTTACCTAAGTGTGGCCTAAGTGTTACCTAAGTGTGCCCCAAGTGTTACCTAAGTGTGCCCTAAGTGTTAACTAAGTGTTACCTGAGTGTGCCCTAAGTGTTACCTAAGTGTACCCTAAGTGTTACCTAAGAGTTACCTAAGTGTTACATAAGTGTTACCTAAGTGTTACCTAAGTGTTACCTAAGTGTGCCCTAAGTGTTACCCAAGTGTGCCATAAGTGTTACCTAAGTGTGCCCTAAGTGTTACCTAAGTGTGCCCTAATTGTTACCTAAGTGTGCCCTAAGTGTTACCTAAGTGTTACCTAAGTGTTACCTAAGTATTACCTAAGTGTTACCTAAGTGTGCCCTAAGTGTTACCTAAGTGTGCCCTAACTGTTACCTAAGTGTGCCCTAACTGTTACCTAAGTGTGCCCTAAGTGTTACCTAAGTGTGCCCTAAGTGTTACCTAAGTGTACCCTTAGTGTTACCTAAGTGTTACCTAAGTGTTAACTAAGTGTTACTCAAGTGTTACCTAAGTGTTACCTAAGTGTTACCTAAGTGTGCCCTAAGTGTTACCTAAGTGTACCCTTAGTGTTACCTAAGTGTTACCTAAGTGTTACTTAATTGTTACCTAAGTGTTACCTAAGTGTTACCTAAGTGTGCCCTAAGTGTTACCTAAGTGTGCCCTAAGTGTTACCTAAGTGTGCCCTAAGTGTTACCTAAGTGTTACCTAAGTGTTACCTAAGTGTTACCTAAGTGTGCCCTAAGTGTTACCTAAGTGTGCCCTAAGTGTTACCTAAGTGTGCCCTAAGTGTTACCTAAGTGTGCCCTAATTGTTACCTAAGTGTGCCCTAAGTGTTACCTAAGTGTGCCCTAAGTGTTACCTAAGTGTGCCCTAAGTGTTACCTAAGTGTGCTCTAAGTGTTACCTAAGTGTGCCCTAAGTGTTACCTAAGTGTGCCCTAAGTGTTACCTAAGTGTACCCTAAGTGTTACCTAAGTATGGCCTAAGTGTTACCTAAGTGTGCCCCAAGTGTTACCTAAGTGTGCCCTAAGTGTTAACTAAGTGTTACCTGAGTGTGCCCTAAGTGTTACCTAAGTGTACCCTAAGTGTTACCTAAGAGTTACCTAAGTGTTACATAAGTGTTACCTAAGTGTGCCCTAAGTGTTACCTAAGTGTTACCTAAGTGTGCCCTAAGTGTTACCTAAGTGTGCCCTAAGTGTTACCTAAGTGTGCCCTAAATGTTACCCAAGTGTTACCTAAGTGTGCCCTAAGTGTTACCTAAGTGTGCCCTAAGTGTTACCTAAGTGTGTCCTAACTGTTACCTAAGTGTGCCCTAACTGTTACCTAAGTGTGCCCTAAGTGTTACCTAAGTGTGCCCTAAGTGTTACCTAAGTGTGCCCTAAGTTTTACCTAAGTGTGCCCTAAGTTTTACCTAAGTGTGCCCTAAGTGTTACCTAAGTGTGCCCTAAGTGTTACCTAAGTGTGCCCTAAGTGTTACCTAAGTGTGCCCTAAGTGTTACCTAAGTGTGCCCTAAGTGTTACCTAAGTGTGCTTTAAGTGTTACCTAAGTGTGCCCTAAGTGTTACCTAAGTGTGCCCTAAGTGTTACCTAAGTGTACCCTAAGTGTTACCTAAGTGTGGCCTAAGTGTTACCTAAGTGTGCCCCAAGTGTTACCTAAGTGTGCCCTAAGTGTTAACTAAGTGTTACCTAAGTGTGCCCTAAGTGTTACCTAAGTGTACCATAAGTGTTACCTAAGTGTTACCTAAGTGTTACCTAAGAGTTACCTAAGTGTTACATATGTGTTACCTAAGTGTGCCCTAAGTGTTACCTAAGTGTGCGCTAAGTGTTACCTAAGTGTTACCTAAGTGTGCCCTAAGTGTTACCTAAGTGTGCCCTAAGTGTTACCTAAGTGTGCCCTAAGTGTTACCTAAGTGTGCCCTAAGTGTTACCCAAGTGTGCCCTAAGTGTTACCTAAGTGTGCCCTAAGTGTTACCTAAGTGTGCCCCAAGTGTTACCTAAGTGTGCCCTAAGTGTTAACTAAGTGTTACCTAAGTGTGCCCTAAGTGTTACCTAAGTGTGCCCTAAGTGTTACCTAAGTGTTACCTAAGTGTTACCTAAGTGTTACCTAAGTGTGCCCTAAGTGTTACCCAAGTGTTACCTAAGTGTTACCTAAGTGTTACCTAAGTGTTACCTAAGTATTACCTAAGTGTTACCTAAGTGTGCCCTAAGTGTTACCTAAGTGTGCCCTAACTGTTACCTAAGTGTGCCCTAACTGTTACCTAAGTGTGCCCTAAGTGTTACCCAAGTGTGCCCTAAGTGTTACCTAAGTGTGCCCTAAGTGTTACCTAAGTGTGCCCCAAGTGTTACCTAAGTGTGCCCTAAGTGTTAACTAAGTGTTACCTAAGTGTGCCCTAAGTGTTACCTAAGTGTGCCCTAAGTGTTACCTAAGTGTTACCTAAGTGTTACCTAAGTGTTACCTAAGTGTGCCCTAAGTGTTACCCAAGTGTTACCTAAGTGTTACCTAAGTGTTAACTAAGTGTTACTTAAGTGTTACCCAAGTGTGCCCTAAGTGTTACCTAAGTGTGCCCTAAGTGTTACCTAAGTGTGCCCTAAGTGTTACCTAAGTGTACCCTAAGTGTTACCTAAGTGTTACCTAAGTGTTACCTAAGTGTTACCCAAGTGTTACCTAAGTGTGCCCTAAGTGTTACCTAAGTGTGCCCTAAGTGTGCCCTAAGTGTTACCTAAGTGTTACCTAAGTGTACCCTTAGTGTTACCCAAGTGTTACCTAAGTGTTACCTAAGTGTGCCCTAAGTGTTACCTAAGTGTGCCCTAAGTGTTACCTAAGTGTGCCCTAAGTGTTACCCAAGTGTGCCCTAAGTGTTACCCAAGTGTGCCCTAAGTGTTACCTAAGTGTGCCCTAAGTGTGCCCTAAGTGTTACCTAAGTGTACCATAAGTGTTACCTAAGTGTTACCTAAGTGTTACCTAAGTGTTACCTAAGTGTTACCTAAGAGTTACCTAAGTGTTACATAAGTGTTACCTAAGTGTGCCCTAAGTGTTACCTAAGTGTGCCCTAAGTGTTACCTAAGTGTGCCCTAAGTGTTACCTAAGTGTGCCCTAAGTGTTACCTAAGTGTGCCCTAAGTGTGCCCTAAGTGTTACCTAAGTGTACCATAAGTGTTACCTAAGTGTTACCTAAGTGTTACCTAAGTGTTACCTAAGTGTTACCTAAGTGTTACCTAAGTGTTACCCAAGTGTTACCTAAGTGTGCCCTAAGTGTTACCTAAGTGTGCCCTAAGTGTGCCCTAAGTGTTACCTAAGTGTACCCTTAGTGTTACCCAAGTGTTACCTAAGTGTTAACTAAGTGTTACCTAAGTGTGCCCTAAGTGTTACCTAAGTGTGCCCTAAGTGTTACCTAAGTGTGCCCTAAGTGTTACCCAAGTGTGCCCTAAGTGTTACCTAAGTGTGCCCTAAGTGTTACCTAAGTGTGCCCCAAGTGTTACCTAAGTGTGCCCTAAGTGTTACCTAAGTGTACCCTAAGTGTTACCTAAGTGTTACCTAAGTGTGCCCTTAGTGTTACCCAAGTGTGCCCTAAGTGTTACCTAAGTGTGCCCCAAGTGTTACCTAAGTGTGCCCTAAGTGTTACCTAAGTGTGCCCTAAGTGTTACCTAAGTGTGCCCTAAGTGTGCCCTAAGTGTTACCTAAGTGTACCATAAGTGTTACCTAAGTGTTACCTAAGTGTTACCTAAGTGTTACCTAAGTGTTACCTAAGTGTTACCCAAGTGTTACCTAAGTGTGCCCTAAGTGTTACCTAAGTGTTAACTAAGTGTTACTTAAGTGTTACCTAAGTGTTACCTAAGTGTTACCTAAGTGTGCCCTAAGTGTTACCTAATTGTGCCCTAAGTGTTACCTAAGTGTGCCCTAAGTGTTACCTAAGTGTTACCTAAGTGTTACCTAAGTGTTACCTAAGTGTGCCCTAAGTGTTACCTAAGTGTGCCCTAAGTGTTACCTGAGTGTGCCCTAAGTGTTACCTAAGTGTGCCCTAATTGTTACCTAAGTGTGCCCTAAGTGTTACCTAAGTGTGCCCTAAGTGTGCCCTAAGTGTTACCCAAGTGTGCCCTAAGTGTTACCTAAGTGTGCCCCAAGTGTTACCTAAGTGTGCCCTAAGTGTTAACTAAGTGTTACCTAAGTGTGCCCTAAGTGTTACCTAAGTGTGCCCTAAGTGTTACCTAAGTGTTACCTAAGTGTTACCTAAGTGTCACCTAAGTGTGCCCTAAGTGTTACCCAAGTGTTACCTAAGTGTTACCTAAGTGTTACCTAAGTGTTACCTAAGTATTAACTAAGTGTTACCTAAGTGTGCCCTAAGTGTTACCTAAGTGTGCCCTAACTGTTACCTAAGTGTGCCCTAACTGTTACCTAAGTGTGCCCTAAGTGTTACCTAAGTGTGCCCTAAGTGTTACCTAAGTGTACCCTTAGTGTTACCTAAGTGTTACCTAAGTGTTAACTAAGTGTTACCTGAGTGTGCCCTAAGTGTTACCTAAGTGTACCCTAAGTGTTACCTAAGAGTTACCTAAGTGTTACATAAGTGTTACCTAAGTGTGCCCTAAGTGTTACCCAAGTGTTACCTAAGTGTGCCCTAAGTGTTACCTAAGTGTGCCCTAAGTGTTACCTAAGTGTGCCCTAAATGTTACCCAAGTGTGCCCTAAGTGTTACCTAAGTGTGCCCCAAGTGTTACCTAAGTGTGCCCTAAGTGTTACCTAAGTGTACCCTAAGTGTTACCTAAGTGTTACCTAAGTGTGCCCTAAGTGTTACCCAAGTGTGCCCTAAGTGTTACCTAAGTGTGCCCCAAGTGTTACCTAAGTTTGCCCTAAGTGTTAACTAAGTGTTACCTAAGTGTGCCCTAAGTGTTACCTAAGTGTGCCCTAAGTGTTACCTAAGTGTTACCTAAGTGTTACCTAAGTGTTACCTAAGTGTGCCCTAAGTGTTACCCAAGTGTTACCTAAGTGTTACCTAAGTGTTACCTAAGTGTTACCTAAGTATTACCTAAGTGTTACCTAAGTGTGCCCTAAGTGTTACCTAAGTGTGCCCTAACTGTTACCTAAGTGTGCCCTAACTGTTACCTAAGTGTGCCCTAAGTGTTACCTAAGTGTGCCCTAAGTGTTACCTAAGTGTACCCTTAGTGTTACCTAAGTGTTACCTAAGTGTTGCCTAAGTCTTACCTAAGTGTTACCTAAGTGTGCCCTAAGTGTTACCTAAGTGTGCCCTAAGTGTTACCTAAGTGTGCCCTAAGTGTTACCTAAGTGTGCCCTAAGTGTTACCTAAGTGTGCCCTAAGTGTTACCTAAGTGTGCCCTAAGTGTTACCTAAGTGTGCTTTAAGTGTTACCTAAGTGTGCCCTAAGTGTTACCTAAGTGTGCCCTAAGTGTTACCTAAGTGTACCCTAAGTGTTACCTAAGTGTGGCCTAAGTGTTACCTAAGTGTGCCCTAAGTGTTACCTAAGTGTGCCCTAAGTGTTAACTAAGTGTTACCTAAGTGTGCCCTAAGTGTTAGCTAAGTGTACCATAAGTGTTACCTAAGTGTTACCTAAGTGTTACCTAAGTGTTACTTAAGTGTTACCCAAGTGTGCCCTAAGTGTTACCTAAGTGTGCCCTAAGTGTTACCTAAGTGTGCCCTAAGTGTTACCTAAGTGTACCCTAAGTGTTACCTAAGTGTTACCTAAGTGTTACCTAAGTGTTACCCAAGTGTTACCTAAGTGTGCCCTAAGTGTTACCTAAGTGTGCCCTAAGTGTGCCCTAAGTGTTACCTAAGTGTACCCTAAGTGTTACCCAAGTGTTACCTAAGTGTTACCTAAGTGTTACCTAAGTGTGCCCTAAGTGTTACCTAAGTGTGCCCTAAGTGTTACCTAAGTGTGCCCTAAGTGTTACCCAAGTGTGCCCTAAGTGTTACCCAAGTGTGCCCTAAGTGTTACCTAAGTGTGCCCTAAGTGTGCCCTAAGTGTTACCTAAGTGTACCATAAGTGTTACCTAAGTGTTACCTAAGTGTTACCTAAGTGTTACCTAAGTGTTACCTAAGAGTTACCTAAGTGTTACATAAGTGTTACCTAAGTGTGCCCTAAGTGTTACCTAAGTGTGCCCTAAGTGTTACCTAAGTGTGCCCTAAGTGTTACCTAAGTGTGCCCTAAGTGTTACCTAAGTGTGCCCTAAGTGTGCCCTAAGTGTTACCTAAGTGTACCATAAGTGTTACCTAAGTGTTACCTAAGTGTTACCTAAGTGTTACCTAAGTGTTACCTAAGTGTTACCCAAGTGTTACCTAAGTGTGCCCTAAGTGTTACCTAAGTGTGCCCTAAGTGTGCCCTAAGTGTTACCTAAGTGTACCCTTAGTGTTACCCAAGTGTTACCTAAGTGTTAACTAAGTGTTACCTAAGTGTGCCCTAAGTGTTACCTAAGTGTGCCCTAAGTGTTACCCAAGTGTGCCCTAAGTGTTACCTAAGTGTGCCCTAAGTGTTACCTAAGTGTGCCCCAAGTGTTACCTAAGTGTGCCCTAAGTGTTACCTAAGTGTACCCTAAGTGTTACCTAAGTGTTACCTAAGTGTGCCCTATGTGTTACCCAAGTGTGCCCTAAGTGTTACCTAAGTGTGCCCCAAGTGTTACCTAAGTGTGCCCTAAGTGTTAACTAAGTGTTACCTAAGTGTGCCCTAAGTGTTACCTAAGTGTGCCCTAAGTGTTACCTAAGTGTTACCTAAGTGTTACCTAAGTGTCACCTAAGTGTGCCCTAAGTGTTACCCAAGTGTTACCTAAGTGTTACCTAAGTGTTACCTAAGTGTTACCTAAGTATTACCTAAGTGTTACCTAAGTGTGCCCTAAGTGTTACCTAAGTGTGCCCTAACTGTTACCTAAGTGTGCCCTAACTGTTACCTAAGTGTGCCCTAAGTGTTACCTAAGTGTGCCCTAAGTGTTACCTAAGTGTACCCTTAGTGTTACCTAAGTGTTACCTAAGTGTTAACTAAGTGTTACTTAAGTGTTACCTAAGTGTTACCTAAGTGTTACCTAAGTGTGCCCTAAGTGTTACCTAAGTGTACCCTTAGTGTTACCTAAGTGTTACCTAAGTGTTAACTAAGTGTTACTTAAGTGTTACCTAAGTGTTACCTAAGTGTTACCTAAGTGTGCCCTAAGTGTTACCTAAGTGTGCCCTAAGTGTTACCTAAGTGTGCCCTAAGTGTTACCTAAGTGTTACCTAAGTGTTACCTAAGTGTTACCTAAGTGTGCCCTAAGTGTTACCTAAGTGTGCCCTAAGTGTTACCTAAGTGTGCCCTAAGTGTTACCTAAGTGTGCCCTAATTGTTACCTAAGTGTGCCCTAAGTGTTACCTAAGTGTGCCCTAAGTGTTACCTAAGTGTGCCCTAAGTGTTACCTAAGTGTGCCCTAAGTGTTACCTAAGTGTGCCCTAACTGTTACCTAAGTGTGCCCTAACTGTTACCTAAGTGTGCCCTAAGTGTTACCTAAGTGTGCCCTAAGTGTTACCTAAGTGTACCCTTAGTGTTACCTAAGTGTTACCTAAGTGTTAACTAAGTGTTACTTAAGTGTTACCTAAGTGTTACCTAAGTGTTACCTAAGTGTGCCCTAAGTGTTACCTAAGTGTACCCTTAGTGTTACCTAAGTGTTACCTAAGTGTTAACTAAGTGTTACTTAAGTGTTACCTAAGTGTTACCTAAGTGTTACCTAAGTGTTACCTAAGTGTGCCCTAAGTGTTACCTAAGTGTGCCCTAAGTGTTACCTAAGTGTGCCCTAAGTGTTACCTAAGTGTTACCTAAGTGTTACCTAAGTGTTACCTAAGTGTGCCCTAAGTGTTACCTAAGTGTGCCCTAAGTGTTACCTAAGTGTGCCCTAAGTGTTACCTAAGTGTGCCCTAATTGTTACCTAAGTGAGCCCTAAGTGTTACCTAAGTGTGCCCTAAGTGTTACCTAAGTGTGCCCTAAGTGTTACCTAAGTGTGCTCTAAGTGTTACCTAAGTGTGCCCTAAGTGTTACCTAAGTGTGCCCTAAGTGTTACCTAAGTGTTACCTAAGTGTGCCCTAAGTGTTACCTAAGTGTGCCCTAAGTGTTACCTAAGTGTGCCCTAAGTGTTACCTAAGTGTGCCCTAATTGTTACCTAAGTGTGCCCTAAGTGTTACCTAAGTGTGCCCTAAGTGTTACCTAAGTGTGCCCTAAGTGTTACCTAAGTGTGCCCTAAGTGTTACCTAAGTGTGCCCTAACTGTTACCTAAGTGTGCCCTAACTGTTACCTAAGTGTGCCCTAAGTGTTACCTAAGTGTGCCCTAAGTGTTACCTAAGTGTACCCTTAGTGTTACCTAAGTGTTACCTAAGTGTTAACTAAGTGTTACTTAAGTGTTACCTAAGTGTTACCTAAGTGTTACCTAAGTGTGCCCTAAGTGTTACCTAAGTGTACCCTTAGTGTTACCTAAGTGTTACCTAAGTGTTAACTAAGTGTTACTTAAGTGTTACCTAAGTGTTACCTAAGTGTTACCTAAGTGTGCCCTAAGTGTTACCTAAGTGTGCCCTAAGTGTTACCTAAGTGTGCCCTAAGTGTTACCTAAGTGTTACCTAAGTGTTACCTAAGTGTTACCTAAGTGTGCCCTAAGTGTTACCTAAGTGTGCCCTAAGTGTTACCTAAGTGTGCCCTAAGTGTTACCTAAGTGTGCCCTAATTGTTACCTAAGTGAGCCCTAAGTGTTACCTAAGTGTGCCCTAAGTGTTACCTAAGTGTGCCCTAAGTGTTACCTAAGTGTGCTCTAAGTGTTACCTAAGTGTGCCCTAAGTGTTACCTAAGTGTGCCCTAAGTGTTACCTAAGTGTTACCTAAGTGTTAACTAAGTGTTACTTAAGTGTTACCTAAGTGTGCTCTAAGTGTTACCTAAGTGTGCCCTAAGTGTTACCTAAGTGTGCCCTAAGTGTTACCTAAGTGTACCCTAAGTGTTACCTAAGTGTGGCCTAAGTGTTACCTAAGTGTGCCCTAAGTGTTACCTAAGTGTACCCTTAGTGTTACCTAAGTGTTACCTAAGTGTTAACTAAGTGTTACTTAAGTGTTACCTAAGTGTTACCTAAGTGTGCCCTAAGTGTTACCTAAGTGTACCCTTAGTGTTACCTAAGTGTTACCTAAGTGTTAACTAAGTGTTACTTAAGTGTTACCTAAGTGTTACCTAAGTGTTACCTAAGTGTGCCCTAAGTGTTACCTAAGTGTGCCCTAAGTGTTACCTAAGTGTGCCCTAAGTGTTACCTAAGTGTTACCTAAGTGTTACCTAAGTGTTACCTAAGTGTGCCCTAAGTGTTACCTAAGTGTGCCCTAAGTGTTACCTAAGTGTGCCCTAAGTGTTACCTAAGTGTGCCCTAATTGTTACCTAAGTGAGCCCTAAGTGTTACCTAAGTGTGCCCTAAGTGTTACCTAAGTGTGCCCTAAGTGTTACCTAAGTGTGCTCTAAGTGTTACCTAAGTGTGCCCTAAGTGTTACCTAAGTGTGCCCTAAGTGTTACCTAAGTGTACCCTAAGTGTTACCTAAGTGTGGCCTAAGTGTTACCTAAGTGTGCCCCAAGTGTTACCTAAGTGTGCCCTAAGTGTTAACTAAGTGTTACCTGAGTGTGCCCTAAGTGTTACCTAAGTGTACCCTAAGTGTTACCTAAGAGTTACCTAAGTGTTACATAAGTGTTACCTAAGTGTGCCCTAAGTGTTACCCAAGTGTTACCTAAGTGTGCCCTAAGTGTTACCTAAGTGTGCCCTAAGTGTGCCCTAAGTGTTACCTAAGTGTACCCTTAGTGTTACCCAAGTGTTACCTAAGTGTTACCTAAGTGTGCCCTAAGTGTTACCTAAGTGTGCCCCAAGTGTTACCTAAGTGTGCCCTAAGTGTTAACTAAGTGTTACCTAAGTGTGCCCTAAGTGTTACCTAAGTGTGCCCTAAGTGTTACCTAAGTGTTACCTAAGTGTTACCTAAGTGTTACCTAAGTGTGCCCTAAGTGTTACCCAAGTGTTACCTAAGTGTTACCTAAGTGTTACCTAAGTGTTACCTAAGTATTACCTAAGTGTTACCTAAGTGTGCCCTAAGTGTTACCTAAGTGTGCCCTAACTGTTACCTAAGTGTGCCCTAACTGTTACCTAAGTGTGCCCTAAGTGTTACCCAAGTGTGCCCTAAGTGTTACCTAAGTGTGCCCTAAGTGTTACCTAAGTGTGCCCCAAGTGTTACCTAAGTGTGCCCTAAGTGTTAACTAAGTGTTACCTAAGTGTGCCCTAAGTGTTACCTAAGTGTGCCCTAAGTGTTACCTAAGTGTTACCTAAGTGTTACCTAAGTGTTACCTAAGTGTGCCCTAAGTGTTACCCAAGTGTTACCTAAGTGTTACCTAAGTGTTAACTAAGTGTTACTTAAGTGTTACCCAAGTGTGCCCTAAGTGTTACCTAAGTGTGCCCTAAGTGTTACCTAAGTGTGCCCTAAGTGTTACCTAAGTGTACCCTAAGTGTTACCTAAGTGTTACCTAAGTGTTACCTAAGTGTTACCCAAGTGTTACCTAAGTGTGCCCTAAGTGTTACCTAAGTGTGCCCTAAGTGTGCCCTAAGTGTTACCTAAGTGTTACCTAAGTGTACCCTTAGTGTTACCCAAGTGTTACCTAAGTGTTACCTAAGTGTGCCCTAAGTGTTACCTAAGTGTGCCCTAAGTGTTACCTAAGTGTGCCCTAAGTGTTACCCAAGTGTGCCCTAAGTGTTACCCAAGTGTGCCCTAAGTGTTACCTAAGTGTGCCCTAAGTGTGCCCTAAGTGTTACCTAAGTGTACCATAAGTGTTACCTAAGTGTTACCTAAGTGTTACCTAAGTGTTACCTAAGTGTTACCTAAGTGTTACCTAAGTGTTACATAAGTGTTACCTAAGTGTGCCCTAAGTGTTACCTAAGTGTGCCCTAAGTGTTACCTAAGTGTGCCCTAAGTGTTACCTAAGTGTGCCCTAAGTGTTACCTAAGTGTGCCCTAAGTGTGCCCTAAGTGTTACCTAAGTGTACCATAAGTGTTACCTAAGTGTTACCTAAGTGTTACCTAAGTGTTACCTAAGTGTTACCTAAGTGTTACCTAAGTGTTACCCAAGTGTTACCTAAGTGTGCCCTAAGTGTTACCTAAGTGTGCCCTAAGTGTGCCCTAAGTGTTACCTAAGTGTACCCTTAGTGTTACCCAAGTGTTACCTAAGTGTTAACTAAGTGTTACCTAAGTGTGCCCTAAGTGTTACCTAAGTGTGCCCTAAGTGTTACCTAAGTGTGCCCTAAGTGTTACCCAAGTGTGCCCTAAGTGTTACCTAAGTGTGCCCTAAGTGTTACCTAAGTGTGCCCCAAGTGTTACCTAAGTGTGCCCTAAGTGTTACCTAAGTGTACCCTAAGTGTTACCTAAGTGTTACCTAAGTGTGCCCTTAGTGTTACCCAAGTGTGCCCTAAGTGTTACCTAAGTGTGCCCCAAGTGTTACCTAAGTGTGCCCTAAGTGTTACCTAAGTGTGCCCTAAGTGTTACCTAAGTGTGCCCTAAGTGTGCCCTAAGTGTTACCTAAGTGTACCATAAGTGTTACCTAAGTGTTACCTAAGTGTTACCTAAGTGTTACCTAAGTGTTACCTAAGTGTTACCCAAGTGTTACCTAAGTGTGCCCTAAGTGTTACCTAAGTGTTAACTAAGTGTTACTTAAGTGTTACCTAAGTGTTACCTAAGTGTTACCTAAGTGTGCCCTAAGTGTTACCTAATTGTGCCCTAAGTGTTACCTAAGTGTGCCCTAAGTGTTACCTAAGTGTTACCTAAGTGTTACCTAAGTGTTACCTAAGTGTGCCCTAAGTGTTACCTAAGTGTGCCCTAAGTGTTACCTGAGTGTGCCCTAAGTGTTACCTAAGTGTGCCCTAATTGTTACCTAAGTGTGCCCTAAGTGTTACCTAAGTGTGCCCTAAGTGTGCCCTAAGTGTTACCCAAGTGTGCCCTAAGTGTTACCTAAGTGTGCCCCAAGTGTTACCTAAGTGTGCCCTAAGTGTTAACTAAGTGTTACCTAAGTGTGCCCTAAGTGTTACCTAAGTGTGCCCTAAGTGTTACCTAAGTGTTACCTAAGTGTTACCTAAGTGTCACCTAAGTGTGCCCTAAGTGTTACCCAAGTGTTACCTAAGTGTTACCTAAGTGTTACCTAAGTGTTACCTAAGTATTAACTAAGTGTTACCTAAGTGTGCCCTAAGTGTTACCTAAGTGTGCCCTAACTGTTACCTAAGTGTGCCCTAACTGTTACCTAAGTGTGCCCTAAGTGTTACCTAAGTGTGCCCTAAGTGTTACCTAAGTGTACCCTTAGTGTTACCTAAGTGTTACCTAAGTGTTAACTAAGTGTTACCTGAGTGTGCCCTAAGTGTTACCTAAGTGTACCCTAAGTGTTACCTAAGAGTTACCTAAGTGTTACATAAGTGTTACCTAAGTGTGCCCTAAGTGTTACCCAAGTGTTACCTAAGTGTGCCCTAAGTGTTACCTAAGTGTGCCCTAAGTGTTACCTAAGTGTGCCCTAAATGTTACCCAAGTGTGCCCTAAGTGTTACCTAAGTGTGCCCCAAGTGTTACCTAAGTGTGCCCTAAGTGTTACCTAAGTGTACCCTAAGTGTTACCTAAGTGTTACCTAAGTGTGCCCTAAGTGTTACCCAAGTGTGCCCTAAGTGTTACCTAAGTGTGCCCCAAGTGTTACCTAAGTTTGCCCTAAGTGTTAACTAAGTGTTACCTAAGTGTGCCCTAAGTGTTACCTAAGTGTGCCCTAAGTGTTACCTAAGTGTTACCTAAGTGTTACCTAAGTGTTACCTAAGTGTGCCCTAAGTGTTACCCAAGTGTTACCTAAGTGTTACCTAAGTGTTACCTAAGTGTTACCTAAGTATTACCTAAGTGTTACCTAAGTGTGCCCTAAGTGTTACCTAAGTGTGCCCTAACTGTTACCTAAGTGTGCCCTAACTGTTACCTAAGTGTGCCCTAAGTGTTACCTAAGTGTGCCCTAAGTGTTACCTAAGTGTACCCTTAGTGTTACCTAAGTGTTACCTAAGTGTTGCCTAAGTGTTAACTAAGTGTTACCTAAGTGTGCCCTAAGTGTTACCTAAGTGTGCCCTAAGTGTTACCTAAGTGTGCCCTAAGTGTTACCTAAGTGTGCCCTAAGTGTTACCTAAGTGTGCCCTAAGTGTTACCTAAGTGTGCCCTAAGTGTTACCTAAGTGTGCTTTAAGTGTTACCTAAGTGTGCCCTAAGTGTTACCTAAGTGTGCCCTAAGTGTTACCTAAGTGTGCCCTAAGTGTTACCTAAGTGTGGCCTAAGTGTTACCTAAGTGTGCCCCAAGTGTTACCTAAGTGTGCCCTAAGTGTTAACTAAGTGTTACCTAAGTGTGCCCTAAGTGTTAGCTAAGTGTACCATAAGTGTTACCTAAGTGTTACCTAAGTGTTACCTAAGTGTTACTTAAGTGTTACCCAAGTGTGCCCTAAGTGTTACCTAAGTGTGCCCTAAGTGTTACCTAAGTGTGCCCTAAGTGTTACCTAAGTGTACCCTAAGTGTTACCTAAGTGTTACCTAAGTGTTACCTAAGTGTTACCCAAGTGTTACCTAAGTGTGCCCTAAGTGTTACCTAAGTGTGCCCTAAGTGTGCCCTAAGTGTTACCTAAGTGTACCCTTAGTGTTACCCAAGTGTTACCTAAGTGTTACCTAAGTGTTACCTAAGTGTGCCCTAAGTGTTACCTAAGTGTGCCCTAAGTGTTACCTAAGTGTGCCCTAAGTGTTACCCAAGTGTGCCCTAAGTGTTACCCAAGTGTGCCCTAAGTGTTACCTAAGTGTGCCCTAAGTGTGCCCTAAGTGTTACCTAAGTGTACCATAAGTGTTACCTAAGTGTTACCTAAGTGTTACCTAAGTGTTACCTAAGTGTTACCTAAGAGTTACCTAAGTGTTACATAAGTGTTACCTAAGTGTGCCCTAAGTGTTACCTAAGTGTGCCCTAAGTGTTACCTAAGTGTGCCCTAAGTGTTACCTAAGTGTGCCCTAAGTGTTACCTAAGTGTGCCCTAAGTGTGCCCTAAGTGTTACCTAAGTGTACCATAAGTGTTACCTAAGTGTTACCTAAGTGTTACCTAAGTGTTACCTAAGTGTTACCTAAGTGTTACCCAAGTGTTACCTAAGTGTGCCCTAAGTGTTACCTAAGTGTGCCCTAAGTGTGCCCTAAGTGTTACCTAAGTGTACCCTTAGTGTTACCCAAGTGTTACCTAAGTGTTAACTAAGTGTTACCTAAGTGTGCCCTAAGTGTTACCTAAGTGTGCCCTAAGTGTTACCCAAGTGTGCCCTAAGTGTTACCTAAGTGTGCCCTAAGTGTTACCTAAGTGTGCCCCAAGTGTTACCTAAGTGTGCCCTAAGTGTTACCTAAGTGTACCCTAAGTGTTACCTAAGTGTTACCTAAGTGTGCCCTATGTGTTACCCAAGTGTGCCCTAAGTGTTACCTAAGTGTGCCCCAAGTGTTACCTAAGTGTGCCCTAAGTGTTAACTAAGTGTTACCTAAGTGTGCCCTAAGTGTTACCTAAGTGTGCCCTAAGTGTTACCTAAGTGTTACCTAAGTGTTACCTAAGTGTCACCTAAGTGTGCCCTAAGTGTTACCCAAGTGTTACCTAAGTGTTACCTAAGTGTTACCTAAGTGTTACCTAAGTATTACCTAAGTGTTACCTAAGTGTGCCCTAAGTGTTACCTAAGTGTGCCCTAAGTGTTACCTAAGTGTGCCCTAACTGTTACCTAAGTGTGCCCTAAGTGTTACCTAAGTGTGCCCTAAGTGTTACCTAAGTGTACCCTTAGTGTTACCTAAGTGTTACCTAAGTGTTAACTAAGTGTTACTTAAGTGTTACCTAAGTGTTACCTAAGTGTTACCTAAGTGTGCCCTAAGTGTTACCTAAGTGTACCCTTAGTGTTACCTAAGTGTTACCTAAGTGTTAACTAAGTGTTACTTAAGTGTTACCTAAGTGTTACCTAAGTGTTACCTAAGTGTGCCCTAAGTGTTACCTAAGTGTGCCCTAAGTGTTACCTAAGTGTGCCCTAAGTGTTACCTAAGTGTTACCTAAGTGTTACCTAAGTGTTACCTAAGTGTGCCCTAAGTGTTACCTAAGTGTGCCCTAAGTGTTACCTAAGTGTGCCCTAAGTGTTACCTAAGTGTGCCCTAATTGTTACCTAAGTGTGCCCTAAGTGTTACCTAAGTGTGCCCTAAGTGTTACCTAAGTGTGCCCTAAGTGTTACCTAAGTGTGCCCTAAGTGTTACCTAAGTGTGCCCTAACTGTTACCTAAGTGTGCCCTAACTGTTACCTAAGTGTGCCCTAAGTGTTACCTAAGTGTGCCCTAAGTGTTACCTAAGTGTACCCTTAGTGTTACCTAAGTGTTACCTAAGTGTTAACTAAGTGTTACTTAAGTGTTACCTAAGTGTTACCTAAGTGTTACCTAAGTGTGCCCTAAGTGTTACCTAAGTGTACCCTTAGTGTTACCTAAGTGTTACCTAAGTGTTAACTAAGTGTTACTTAAGTGTTACCTAAGTGTTACCTAAGTGTTACCTAAGTGTTACCTAAGTGTGCCCTAAGTGTTACCTAAGTGTGCCCTAAGTGTTACCTAAGTGTGCCCTAAGTGTTACCTAAGTGTTACCTAAGTGTTACCTAAGTGTTACCTAAGTGTGCCCTAAGTGTTACCTAAGTGTGCCCTAAGTGTTACCTAAGTGTGCCCTAAGTGTTACCTAAGTGTGCCCTAATTGTTACCTAAGTGAGCCCTAAGTGTTACCTAAGTGTGCCCTAAGTGTTACCTAAGTGTGCCCTAAGTGTTACCTAAGTGTGCTCTAAGTGTTACCTAAGTGTGCCCTAAGTGTTACCTAAGTGTGCCCTAAGTGTTACCTAAGTGTTACCTAAGTGTGCCCTAAGTGTTACCTAAGTGTGCCCTAAGTGTTACCTAAGTGTGCCCTAAGTGTTACCTAAGTGTGCCCTAATTGTTACCTAAGTGTGCCCTAAGTGTTACCTAAGTGTGCCCTAAGTGTTACCTAAGTGTGCCCTAAGTGTTACCTAAGTGTGCCCTAAGTGTTACCTAAGTGTGCCCTAACTGTTACCTAAGTGTGCCCTAACTGTTACCTAAGTGTGCCCTAAGTGTTACCTAAGTGTGCCCTAAGTGTTACCTAAGTGTACCCTTAGTGTTACCTAAGTGTTACCTAAGTGTTAACTAAGTGTTACTTAAGTGTTACCTAAGTGTTACCTAAGTGTTACCTAAGTGTGCCCTAAGTGTTACCTAAGTGTACCCTTAGTGTTACCTAAGTGTTACCTAAGTGTTAACTAAGTGTTACTTAAGTGTTACCTAAGTGTTACCTAAGTGTTACCTAAGTGTGCCCTAAGTGTTACCTAAGTGTGCCCTAAGTGTTACCTAAGTGTGCCCTAAGTGTTACCTAAGTGTTACCTAAGTGTTACCTAAGTGTTACCTAAGTGTGCCCTAAGTGTTACCTAAGTGTGCCCTAAGTGTTACCTAAGTGTGCCCTAAGTGTTACCTAAGTGTGCCCTAATTGTTACCTAAGTGAGCCCTAAGTGTTACCTAAGTGTGCCCTAAGTGTTACCTAAGTGTGCCCTAAGTGTTACCTAAGTGTGCTCTAAGTGTTACCTAAGTGTGCCCTAAGTGTTACCTAAGTGTGCCCTAAGTGTTACCTAAGTGTTACCTAAGTGTTAACTAAGTGTTACTTAAGTGTTACCTAAGTGTGCTCTAAGTGTTACCTAAGTGTGCCCTAAGTGTTACCTAAGTGTGCCCTAAGTGTTACCTAAGTGTACCCTAAGTGTTACCTAAGTGTGGCCTAAGTGTTACCTAAGTGTGCCCTAAGTGTTACCTAAGTGTACCCTTAGTGTTACCTAAGTGTTACCTAAGTGTTAACTAAGTGTTACTTAAGTGTTACCTAAGTGTTACCTAAGTGTGCCCTAAGTGTTACCTAAGTGTACCCTTAGTGTTACCTAAGTGTTACCTAAGTGTTAACTAAGTGTTACTTAAGTGTTACCTAAGTGTTACCTAAGTGTTACCTAAGTGTGCCCTAAGTGTTACCTAAGTGTGCCCTAAGTGTTACCTAAGTGTGCCCTAAGTGTTACCTAAGTGTTACCTAAGTGTTACCTAAGTGTTACCTAAGTGTGCCCTAAGTGTTACCTAAGTGTGCCCTAAGTGTTACCTAAGTGTGCCCTAAGTGTTACCTAAGTGTGCCCTAATTGTTACCTAAGTGAGCCCTAAGTGTTACCTAAGTGTGCCCTAAGTGTTACCTAAGTGTGCCCTAAGTGTTACCTAAGTGTGCTCTAAGTGTTACCTAAGTGTGCCCTAAGTGTTACCTAAGTGTGCCCTAAGTGTTACCTAAGTGTACCCTAAGTGTTACCTAAGTGTGGCCTAAGTGTTACCTAAGTGTGCCCCAAGTGTTACCTAAGTGTGCCCTAAGTGTTAACTAAGTGTTACCTGAGTGTGCCCTAAGTGTTACCTAAGTGTACCCTAAGTGTTACCTAAGAGTTACCTAAGTGTTACATAAGTGTTACCTAAGTGTGCCCTAAGTGTTACCCAAGTGTTACCTAAGTGTGCCCTAAGTGTTACCTAAGTGTGCCCTAAGTGTGCCCTAAGTGTTACCTAAGTGTACCCTTAGTGTTACCCAAGTGTTACCTAAGTGTTACCTAAGTGTTACCTAAGTGTGCCCTAAGTGTTACCTAAGTGTGCCCTAAGTGTTACCTAAGTGTGCCCTAAGTGTTACCCAAGTGTGCCCTAAGTGTTACCCAAGTGTGCCCTAAGTGTTACCTAAGTGTGCCCTAAGTGTGCCCTAAGTGTTACCTAAGTGTACCATAAGTGTTACCTAAGTGTTACCTAAGTGTTACCTAAGTGTTACCTAAGTGTTACCTAAGAGTTACCTAAGTGTTACATAAGTGTTACCTAAGTGTGCCCTAAGTGTTACCTAAGTGTGCCCTAAGTGTTACCTAAGTGTGCCCTAAGTGTTACCTAAGTGTGCCCTAAGTGTTACCTAAGTGTGCCCTAAGTGTGCCCTAAGTGTTACCTAAGTGTACCATAAGTGTTACCTAAGTGTTACCTAAGTGTTACCTAAGTGTTACCTAAGTGTTACCTAAGTGTTACCTAAGTGTTACCTAAGTGTTACCCAAGTGTTACCTAAGTGTGCCCTAAGTGTTACCTAAGTGTGCCCTAAGTGTTACCTAAGTGTTACCTAAGTGTGCCCTAAGTGTTACCCAAGTGTTACCTAAGTGTTACCTAAGTGTTACCTAAGTGTTACCTAAGTGTTACCTAAGTGTTACCTAAGTGTGCCCTAAGTGTTACCTAAGTGTGCCCTAACTGTTACCTAAGTGTGCCCTAACTGTTACCTAAGTGTGCCCTAAGTGTTACCTAAGTGTGCCCTAAGTGTTACCTAAGTGTTACCTAAGTGTTACCTAAGTGTTACCTAAGTGTTAACTAAGTGTTACTTAAGTGTTACCCAAGTGTGCCCTAAGTGTTACCTAAGTGTGCCCTAAGTGTTACCTAAGTGTGCCCTAAGTGTTACCGAAGTGTACCCTAAGTGTTACCTAAGTGTTACCTAAGTGTTACCTAAGTGTTACCCAAGTGTTACCTAAGTGTGCCCTAAGTGTTACCTAAGTGTGCCCTAAGTGTGCCCTAAGTGTTACCTAAGTGTACCCTTAGTGTTACCCAAGTGTTACCTAAGTGTTACCTAAGTGTTACCTAAGTGTTACCTAAGTGTGCCTTAAGTGTTACCTAAGTGTGCCCTAAGTGTTACCTAAGTGTTACTTAAGTGTTACCCAAGTGTGCCCTAAGTGTTACCTAAGTGTGCCCTAAGTGTTACCTAAGTGTGCCCTAAGTGTTACCTAAGTGTACCCTAAGTGTTACCTAAGTGTGCCCTAAGTGTTACCTAAGTGTTACCTAAGTGTGCCCTAAGTGTTACCCAAGTGTTACCTAAGTGTTACCTAAGTGTTACCTAAGTGTTACCTAAGTATTACCTAAGTGTTACCTAAGTGTGCCCTAAGTGTTACCTAAGTGTGCCCTAACTGTTACCTAAGTGTGCCCTAACTGTTACCTAAGTGTGCCCTAAGTGTTACCTAAGTGTGCCCTAAGTGTTACCTAAGTGTACCCTTAGTGTTACCTAAGTGTTACCTAAGTGTTAACTAAGTGTTACTTAAGTGTTACCCAAGTGTGCCCTAAGTGTTACCTAAGTGTGCCCTAAGTGTTACCTAAGTGTGCCCTAAGTGTTACCGAAGTGTACCCTAAGTGTTACCTAAGTGTTACCTAAGTGTTACCTAAGTGTTACCCAAGTGTTACCTAAGTGTGCCCTAAGTGTTACCTAAGTGTGCCCTAAGTGTGCCCTAAGTGTTACCTAAGTGTACCCTTAGTGTTACCCAAGTGTTACCTAAGTGTTACCTAAGTGTTACCTAAGTGTTACCTAAGTGTGCCTTAAGTGTTACCTAAGTGTGCCCTAAGTGTTACCTAAGTGTTACTTAAGTGTTACCCAAGTGTGCCCTAAGTGTTACCTAAGTGTGCCCTAAGTGTTACCTAAGTGTGCCCTAAGTGTTACCTAAGTGTACCCTAAGTGTTACCTAAGTGTGCCCTAAGTGTTACCTAAGTGTTACCTAAGTGTGCCCTAAGTGTTACCCAAGTGTTACCTAAGTGTTACCTAAGTGTTACCTAAGTGTTACCTAAGTGTTACCTAAGTGTTACCTAAGTGTGCCCTAAGTGTTACCTAAGTGTGCCCTAAGTGTTACCCAAGTGTTACCTAAGTGTTACCTAAGTGTTACCTAAGTGTTACCTAAGTATTACCTAAGTGTTACCTAAGTGTGCCCTAAGTGTTACCTAAGTGTGCCCTAAGTGTTACCTAAGTGTGCCCTAACTGTTACCTAAGTGTGCCCTAAGTGTTACCTAAGTGTGCCCTAAGTGTTACCTAAGTGTACCCTTAGTGTTACCTAAGTGTTACCTAAGTGTTAACTAAGTGTTACTTAAGTGTTACCTAAGTGTTACCTAAGTGTGCCCTAAGTGTTACCTAAGTGTACCCTTAGTGTTACCTAAGTGTTACCTAAGTGTTAACTAAGTGTTACTTAAGTGTTACCTAAGTGTTACCTAAGTGTTACCTAAGTGTGCCCTAAGTGTTACCTAAGTGTGCCCTAAGTGTTACCTAAGTGTGCCCTAAGTGTTACCTAAGTGTTACCTAAGTGTTACCTAAGTGTTACCTAAATGTGCCCTAAGTGTTACCTAAGTGTGCCCTAAGTGTTACCTAAGTGTGCCCTAAGTGTTACCTAAGTGTGCCCTAATTGTTACCTAAGTGTGCCCTAAGTGTTACCTAAGTGTGCCCTAAGTGTTACCTAAGTGTGCCCTAAGTGTTACCTAAGTGTGCTCTAAGTGTTACCTAAGTGTGCCCTAAGTGTTACCTAAGTGTGCCCTAAGTGTGCCCTAAGTGTTACCTAAGTGTACCCTTAGTGTTACCTAAGTGTTACCTAAGTGTTACTTAAGTGTTACCCAAGTGTGCCCTAAGTGTTACCTAAGTGTGCCCTAAGTGTTACCTAGGTGTGCCCTAAGTGTTACCTAAGTGTACCCTAAGTGTTACCTAAGTGTTACCTAAGTGTTACCTAAGTGTTACCCAAGTGTTACCTAAGTGTGCCCTAAGTGTTACCTAAGTGTGCCCTAAGTGTGCCCTAAGTGTTACCTAAGTGTACCCTTAGTGTTACCCAAGTGTTACCTAAGTGTTACCTAAGTGTTACCTAAGTGTGCCCTAAGTGTTACCTAAGTGTGCCCTAAGTGTTACCTAAGTGTGCCCTAAGTGTTACCCAAGTGTGCCCTAAGTGTTACCCAAGTGTGCCCTAAGTGTTACCTAAGTGTGCCCTAAGTGTGCCCTAAGTGTTACCTAAGTGTACCATAAGTGTTACCTAAGTGTTACCTAAGTGTTACCTAAGTGTTACCTAAGTGTTACCTAAGAGTTACCTAAGTGTTACATAAGTGTTACCTAAGTGTGCCCTAAGTGTTACCTAAGTGTGCCCTAAGTGTTACCTAAGTGTGCCCTAAGTGTTACCTAAGTGTGCCCTAAGTGTTACCTAAGTGTGCCCTAAGTGTGCCCTAAGTGTTACCTAAGTGTACCATAAGTGTTACCTAAGTGTTACCTAAGTGTTACCTAAGTGTTACCTAAGTGTTACCTAAGTGTTACCTAAGTGTTACCTAAGTGTTACCCAAGTGTTACCTAAGTGTGCCCTAAGTGTTACCTAAGTGTGCCCTAAGTGTTACCTAAGTGTTACCTAAGTGTGCCCTAAGTGTTACCCAAGTGTTACCTAAGTGTTACCTAAGTGTTACCTAAGTGTTACCTAAGTGTTACCTAAGTGTTACCTAAGTGTGCCCTAAGTGTTACCTAAGTGTGCCCTAACTGTTACCTAAGTGTGCCCTAACTGTTACCTAAGTGTGCCCTAAGTGTTACCTAAGTGTGCCCTAAGTGTTACCTAAGTGTACCCTTAGTGTTACCTAAGTGTTACCTAAGTGTTAACTAAGTGTGACTTAAGTGTTACCCAAGTGTGCCCTAAGTGTTACCTAAGTGTGCCCTAAGTGTTACCTAAGTGTGCCCTAAGTGTTACCGAAGTGTACCCTAAGTGTTACCTAAGTGTTACCTAAGTGTTACCTAAGTGTTACCCAAGTGTTACCTAAGTGTGCCCTAAGTGTTACCTAAGTGTGCCCTAAGTGTGCCCTAAGTGTTACCTAAGTGTACCCTTAGTGTTACCCAAGTGTTACCTAAGTGTTACCTAAGTGTTACCTAAGTGTTACCTAAGTGTGCCTTAAGTGTTACCTAAGTGTGCCCTAAGTGTTACCTAAGTGTTACTTAAGTGTTACCCAAGTGTGCCCTAAGTGTTACCTAAGTGTGCCCTAAGTGTTACCTAAGTGTGCCCTAAGTGTTACCTAAGTGTACCCTAAGTGTTACCTAAGTGTGCCCTAAGTGTTACCTAAGTGTTACCTAAGTGTGCCCTAAGTGTTACCCAAGTGTTACCTAAGTGTTACCTAAGTGTTACCTAAGTGTTACCTAAGTGTTACCTAAGTGTTACCTAAGTGTGCCCTAAGTGTTACCTAAGTGTGCCCTAAGTGTTACCCAAGTGTTACCTAAGTGTTACCTAAGTGTTACCTAAGTGTTACCTAAGTATTACCTAAGTGTTACCTAAGTGTGCCCTAAGTGTTACCTAAGTGTGCCCTAACTGTTACCTAAGTGTGCCCTAACTGTTACCTAAGTGTGCCCTAAGTGTTACCTAAGTGTGCCCTAAGTGTTACCTAAGTGTACCCTTAGTGTTACCTAAGTGTTACCTAAGTGTTAACTAAGTGTTACTTAAGTGTTACCTAAGTGTTACCTAAGTGTGCCCTAAGTGTTACCTAAGTGTACCCTTAGTGTTACCTAAGTGTTACCTAAGTGTTAACTAAGTGTTACTTAAGTGTTACCTAAGTGTTACCTAAGTGTTACCTAAGTGTGCCCTAAGTGTTACCTAAGTGTGCCCTAAGTGTTACCTAAGTGTGCCCTAAGTGTTACCTAAGTGTTACCTAAGTGTTACCTAAGTGTTACCTAAATGTGCCCTAAGTGTTACCTAAGTGTGCCCTAAGTGTTACCTAAGTGTGCCCTAAGTGTTACCTAAGTGTGCCCTAATTGTTACCTAAGTGTGCCCTAAGTGTTACCTAAGTGTGCCCTAAGTGTTACCTAAGTGTGCCCTAAGTGTTACCTAAGTGTGCTCTAAGTGTTACCTAAGTGTGCCCTAAGTGTTACCTAAGTGTGCCCTAAGTGTGCCCTAAGTGTTACCTAAGTGTACCCTTAGTGTTACCTAAGTGTTACCTAAGTGTTACTTAAGTGTTACCCAAGTGTGCCCTAAGTGTTACCTAAGTGTGCCCTAAGTGTTACCTAGGTGTGCCCTAAGTGTTACCTAAGTGTACCCTAAGTGTTACCTAAGTGTTACCTAAGTGTTACCTAAGTGTTACCCAAGTGTTACCTAAGTGTGCCCTAAGTGTTACCTAAGTGTGCCCTAAGTGTGCCCTAAGTGTTACCTAAGTGTACCCTTAGTGTTACCCAAGTGTTACCTAAGTGTTACCTAAGTGTTACCTAAGTGTGCCCTAAGTGTTACCTAAGTGTGCCCTAAGTGTTACCTAAGTGTGTCCTAAGTGTTACCCAAGTGTGCCCTAAGTGTTACCCAAGTGTGCCCTAAGTGTTACCTAAGTGTGCCCTAAGTGTGCCCTAAGTGTTACCTAAGTGTACCATAAGTGTTACCTAAGTGTTACCTAAGTGTTACCTAAGTGTTACCTAAGTGTTACCTAAGAGTTACCTAAGTGTTACATAAGTGTTACCTAAGTGTGCCCTAAGTGTTACCTAAGTGTGCCCTAAGTGTTACCTAAGTGTGCCCTAAGTGTTACCTAAGTGTGCCCTAAGTGTTACCTAAGTGTGCCCTAAGTGTGCCCTAAGTGTTACCTAAGTGTACCATAAGTGTTACCTAAGTGTTACCTAAGTGTTACCTAAGTGTGCCCTAAGTGTGCCCTAAGTGTTACCTAAGTGTACCATAAGTGTTACCTAAGTGTTACCTAAGTGTTACCTAAGTGTTACCTAAGTGTTACCTAAGTGTTACCTAAGTGTTACCTAAGTGTTACCCAAGTGTTACCTAAGTGTGCCCTAAGTGTTACCTAAGTGTGCCCTAAGTGTTACCTAAGTGTTACCTAAGTGTGCCCTAAGTGTTACCTAAGTGTGCCCTAAGTGTTACCTAAGTGTGCCCTAATTGTTACCTAAGTGTGCCCTAAGTGTTACCTAAGTGTGCCCTAAGTGTTACCTAAGTGTGCCCTAAGTGTTACCTAAGTGTGCTCTAAGTGTTACCTAAGTGTGCCCTAAGTGTTACCTAAGTGTGCCCTAAGTGTGCCCTAAGTGTTACCTAAGTGTACCCTTAGTGTTACCTAAGTGTTACCTAAGTGTTACTTAAGTGTTACCCAAGTGTGCCCTAAGTGTTACCTAAGTGTGCCCTAAGTGTTACCTAGGTGTGCCCTAAGTGTTACCTAAGTGTACCCTAAGTGTTACCTAAGTGTTACCTAAGTGTTACCTAAGTGTTACCCAAGTGTTACCTAAGTGTGCCCTAAGTGTTACCTAAGTGTGCCCTAAGTGTGCCCTAAGTGTTACCTAAGTGTACCCTTAGTGTTACCCAAGTGTTACCTAAGTGTTACCTAAGTGTTACCTAAGTGTGCCCTAAGTGTTACCTAAGTGTGCCCTAAGTGTTACCTAAGTGTGCCCTAAGTGTTACCCAAGTGTGCCCTAAGTGTTACCCAAGTGTGCCCTAAGTGTTACCTAAGTGTGCCCTAAGTGTGCCCTAAGTGTTACCTAAGTGTACCATAAGTGTTACCTAAGTGTTACCTAAGTGTTACCTAAGTGTTACCTAAGTGTTACCTAAGAGTTACCTAAGTGTTACATAAGTGTTACCTAAGTGTGCCCTAAGTGTTACCTAAGTGTGCCCTAAGTGTTACCTAAGTGTGCCCTAAGTGTTACCTAAGTGTGCCCTAAGTGTTACCTAAGTGTGCCCTAAGTGTGCCCTAAGTGTTACCTAAGTGTACCATAAGTGTTACCTAAGTGTTACCTAAGTGTTACCTAAGTGTGCCCTAAGTGTGCCCTAAGTGTTACCTAAGTGTACCATAAGTGTTACCTAAGTGTTACCTAAGTGTTACCTAAGTGTTACCTAAGTGTTACCTAAGTGTTACCTAAGTGTTACCCAAGTGTTACCTAAGTGTGCCCTAAGTGTTACCTAAGTGTGCCCTAAGTGTTACCTAAGTGTTACCTAAGTGTGCCCTAAGTGTTACCCAAGTGTTACCTAAGTGTTACCTAAGTGTTACCTAAGTGTTACCTAAGTATTACCTAAGTGTTACCTAAGTGTGCCCTAAGTGTTACCTAAGTGTGCCCTAACTGTTACCTAAGTGTGCCCTAACTGTTACCTAAGTGTGCCCTAAGTGTTACCTAAGTGTGCCCTAAGTGTTACCTAAGTGTACCCTTAGTGTTACCTAAGTGTTACCTAAGTGTTAACTAAGTGTTACTTAAGTGTTACCCAAGTGTGCCCTAAGTGTTACCTAAGTGTGCCCTAAGTGTTACCTAAGTGTGCCCTAAGTGTTACCGAAGTGTACCCTAAGTGTTACCTAAGTGTTACCTAAGTGTTACCTAAGTGTTACCCAAGTGTTACCTAAGTGTGCCCTAAGTGTTACCTAAGTGTGCCCTAAGTGTGCCCTAAGTGTTACCTAAGTGTACCCTTAGTGTTACCCAAGTGTTACCTAAGTGTTACCTAAGTGTTACCTAAGTGTTACCTAAGTGTGCCCTAAGTGTTACCTAAGTGTGCCCTAAGTGTTACCTAAGTGTTACTTAAGTGTTACCCAAGTGTGCCCTAAGTGTTACCTAAGTGTGCCCTAAGTGTTACCTAAGTGTGCCCTAAGTGTTACCTAAGTGTACCCTAAGTGTTACCTAAGTGTGCCCTAAGTGTTACCTAAGTGTTACCTAAGTGTGCCCTAAGTGTTACCCAAGTGTTACCTAAGTGTTACCTAAGTGTTACCTAAGTGTTACCTAAGTGTTACCTAAGTGTTACCTAAGTGTGCCCTAAGTGTTACCTAAGTGTGCCCTAAGTGTTACCCAAGTGTTACCTAAGTGTTACCTAAGTGTTACCTAAGTGTTACCTAAGTATTACCTAAGTGTTACCTAAGTGTGCCCTAAGTGTTACCTAAGTGTGCCCTAACTGTTACCTAAGTGTGCCCTAACTGTTACCTAAGTGTGCCCTAAGTGTTACCTAAGTGTGCCCTAAGTGTTACCTAAGTGTACCCTTAGTGTTACCTAAGTGTTACCTAAGTGTTAACTAAGTGTTACTTAAGTGTTACCTAAGTGTTACCTAAGTGTGCCCTAAGTGTTACCTAAGTGTACCCTTAGTGTTACCTAAGTGTTACCTAAGTGTTAACTAAGTGTTACTTAAGTGTTACCTAAGTGTTACCTAAGTGTTACCTAAGTGTGCCCTAAGTGTTACCTAAGTGTGCCCTAAGTGTTACCTAAGTGTGCCCTAAGTGTTACCTAAGTGTTACCTAAGTGTTACCTAAGTGTTACCTAAATGTGCCCTAAGTGTTACCTAAGTGTGCCCTAAGTGTTACCTAAGTGTGCCCTAAGTGTTACCTAAGTGTGCCCTAATTGTTACCTAAGTGTGCCCTAAGTGTTACCTAAGTGTGCCCTAAGTGTTACCTAAGTGTGCCCTAAGTGTTACCTAAGTGTGCTCTAAGTGTTACCTAAGTGTGCCCTAAGTGTTACCTAAGTGTGCCCTAAGTGTGCCCTAAGTGTTACCTAAGTGTACCCTTAGTGTTACCTAAGTGTTACCTAAGTGTTACCTAAGTGTTACCTAAGTGTGCCCTAAGTGTTACCTAAGTGTGCCCTAAGTGTTACCTAGGTGTGCCCTAAGTGTTACCTAAGTGTACCCTAAGTGTTACCTAAGTGTTACCTAAGTGTTACCTAAGTGTTACCCAAGTGTTACCTAAGTGTGCCCTAAGTGTTACCTAAGTGTGCCCTAAGTGTGCCCTAAGTGTTACCTAAGTGTACCCTTAGTGTTACCCAAGTGTTACCTAAGTGTTACCTAAGTGTTACCTAAGTGTGCCCTAAGTGTTACCTAAGTGTGCCCTAAGTGTTACCTAAGTGTGCCCTAAGTGTTACCCAAGTGTGCCCTAAGGGTTACCCAAGTGTGCCCTAAGTGTTACCTAAGTGTGCCCTAAGTGTGCCCTAAGTGTTACCTAAGTGTACCATAAGTGTTACCTAAGTGTTACCTAAGTGTTACCTAAGTGTTACCTAAGTGTTACCTAAGAGTTACCTAAGTGTTACATAAGTGTTACCTAAGTGTGCCCTAAGTGTTACCTAAGTGTGCCCTAAGTGTTACCTAAGTGTGCCCTAAGTGTTACCTAAGTGTGCCCTAAGTGTTACCTAAGTGTGCCCTAAGTGTGCCCTAAGTGTTACCTAAGTGTACCATAAGTGTTACCTAAGTGTTACCTAAGTGTTACCTAAGTGTTACCTAAGTGTTACCTAAGTGTTACCTAAGTGTTACCTAAGTGTTACCCAAGTGTTACCTAAGTGTGCCCTAAGTGTTACCTAAGTGTGCCCTAAGTGTGCCCTAAGTGTTACCTAAGTGTACCCTTAGTGTTACCCAAGTGTTACCTAAGTGTTAACTAAGTGTTACCTAAGTGTGCCCTAAGTGTTACCTAAGTGTGCCCTAAGTGTTACCTAAGTGTGCCCTAAGTGTTACCCAAGTGTGCCCTAAGTGTTACCTAAGTGTGCCCTAAGTGTTACCTAAGTGTGCCCCAAGTGTTACCTAAGTGTGCCCTAAGTGTTACCTAAGTGTACCCTAAGTGTTACCTAAGTGTTACCTAAGTGTGCCCTAAGTGTTACCCAAGTGTGCCCTAAGTGTTACCTAAGTGTGCCCCAAGTGTTACCTAAGTGTGCCCTAAGTGTTAACCAAGTGTTACCTAAGTGTGCCCTAAGTGTTACCTAAGTGTGCCCTAAGTGTTACCTAAGTGTTACCTAAGTGTTACCTAAGTGTCACCTAAGTGTGCCCTAAGTGTTACCCAAGTGTTACCTAAGTGTTACCTAAGTGTTACCTAAGTGTTACCTAAGTATTACCTAAGTGTTATCTAAGTGTGCCCTAAGTGTTACCTAAGTGTGCCCTAACTGTTACCTAAGTGTGCCCTAACTGTTACCTAAGTGTGCCCTAAGTGTTACCTAAGTGTGCCCTAAGTGTTACCTAAGTGTACCCTTAGTGTTACCTAAGTGTTACCTAAGTGTTAACTAAGTGTTACTTAAGTGTTACCTAAGTGTTACCTAAGTGTTACCTAAGTGTGCCCTAAGTGTTACCTAAGTGTACCCTTAGTGTTACCTAAGTGTTACCTAAGTGTTAACTAAGTGTTACTTAAGTGTTACCTAAGTGTTACCTAAGTGTTACCTAAGTGTGCCCTAAGTGTTACCTAAGTGTGCCCTAAGTGTTACCTAAGTGTGCCCTAAGTGTTACCTAAGTGTTACCTAAGTGTTACCTAAGTGTTACCTAAATGTGCCCTAAGTGTTACCTAAGTGTGCCCTAAGTGTTACCTAAGTGTGCCCTAAGTGTTACCTAAGTGTGCCCTAATTGTTACCTAAGTGTGCCCTAAGTGTTACCTAAGTGTGCCCTAAGTGTTACCTAAGTGTGCCCTAAGTGTTACCTAAGTGTGCTCTAAGTGTTACCTAAGTGTGCCCTAAGTGTTACCTAAGTGTGCCCTAAGTGTTACCTAAGTGTACCCTAAGTGTTACCTAAGTGTGGCCTAAGTGTTACCTAAGTGTGCCCCAAGTGTTACCTAAGTGTGCCCTAAGTGTTAACTAAGTGTTACCTGAGTGTGCCCTAAGTGTTACCTAAGTGTACCCTAAGTGTTACCTAAGAGTGCCCTAAGTGTGCCCTAAGTGTTACCTAAGTGTACCCTTAGTGTTACCCAAGTGTTACCTAAGTGTTACCTAAGTGTTACCTAAGTGTGCCCTAAGTGTTACCTAAGTGTGCCCTAAGTGTTACCTAAGTGTGCCCTAAGTGTTACCCAAGTGTGCCCTAAGTGTTACCCAAGTGTGCCCTAAGTGTTACCTAAGTGTGCCCTAAGTGTGCCCTAAGTGTTACCTAAGTGTACCATAAGTGTTACCTAAGTGTTACCTAAGTGTTACCTAAGTGTTACCTAAGTGTTACCTAAGAGTTACCTAAGTGTGCCCTAAGTGTTACCTAAGTGTACCCTTAGTGTTACCTAAGTGTTACCTAAGTGTTAACTAAGTGTTACTTAAGTGTTACCTAAGTGTTACCTAAGTGTTACCTAAGTGTGCCCTAAGTGTTACCTAAGTGTGCCCTAAGTGTTACCTAAGTGTGCCCTAAGTGTTACCTAAGTGTTACCTAAGTGTTACCTAAGTGTTACCTAAATGTGCCCTAAGTGTTACCTAAGTGTGCCCTAAGTGTTACCTAAGTGTGCCCTAAGTGTTACCTAAGTGTGCCCTAATTGTTACCTAAGTGTGCCCTAAGTGTTACCTAAGTGTGCCCTAAGTGTTACCTAAGTGTGCCCTAAGTGTTACCTAAGTGTGCTCTAAGTGTTACCTAAGTGTGCCCTAAGTGTTACCTAAGTGTGCCCTAAGTGTTACCTAAGTGTACCCTAAGTGTTACCTAAGTGTGGCCTAAGTGTTACCTAAGTGTGCCCCAAGTGTTACCTAAGTGTGCCCTAAGTGTTAACTAAGTGTTACCTGAGTGTGCCCTAAGTGTTACCTAAGTGTACCCTAAGTGTTACCTAAGTGTGCCCTAAGTGTGCCCTAAGTGTTACCTAAGTGTACCCTTAGTGTTACCCAAGTGTTACCTAAGTGTTACCTAAGTGTTACCTAAGTGTGCCCTAAGTGTTACCTAAGTGTGCCCTAAGTGTTACCTAAGTGTGCCCTAAGTGTTACCCAAGTGTGCCCTAAGTGTTACCCAAGTGTGCCCTAAGTGTTACCTAAGTGTGCCCTAAGTGTGCCCTAAGTGTTACCTAAGTGTACCATAAGTGTTACCTAAGTGTTACCTAAGTGTTACCTAAGTGTTACCTAAGTGTTACCTAAGAGTTACCTAAGTGTTACATAAGTGTTACCTAAGTGTGCCCTAAGTGTTACCTAAGTGTGCCCTAAGTGTTACCTAAGTGTGCCCTAAGTGTTACCTAAGTGTGCCCTAAGTGTTACCTAAGTGTGCCCTAAGTGTGCCCTAAGTGTTACCTAAGTGTACCATAAGTGCTACCTAAGTGTTACCTAAGTGTGCCCTAAGTGTTACCTAAGTGTGCCCTAAGTGTGCCCTAAGTGTTACCTAAGTGTACCCTTAGTGTTACCTAAGTGTTACCTAAGTGTTACCTAAGTGTTACCCAAGTGTGCCCTAAGTGTTACCTAAGTGTGCCCTAAGTGTTACCTAGGTGTGCCCTAAGTGTTACCTAAGTGTACCCTAAGTGTTACCTAAGTGTTACCTAAGTGTTACCTAAGTGTTACCCAAGTGTTACCTAAGTGTGCCCTAAGTGTTACCTAAGTGTGCCCTAAGTGTGCCCTAAGTGTTACCTAAGTGTACCCTTAGTGTTACCCAAGTGTTACCTAAGTGTTACCTAAGTGTTACCTAAGTGTGCCCTAAGTGTTACCTAAGTGTGCCCTAAGTGTTACCTAAGTGTGCCCTAAGTGTTACCCAAGTGTGCCCTAAGTGTTACCCAAGTGTGCCCTAAGTGTTACCTAAGTGTGCCCTAAGTGTGCCCTAAGTGTTACCTAAGTGTACCATAAGTGTTACCTAAGTGTTACCTAAGTGTTACCTAAGTGTTACCTAAGTGTTACCTAAGAGTTACCTAAGTGTTACATAAGTGTTACCTAAGTGTGCCCTAAGTGTTACCTAAGTGTGCCCTAAGTGTTACCTAAGTGTGCCCTAAGTGTTACCTAAGTGTGCCCTAAGTGTTACCTAAGTGTGCCCTAAGTGTGCCCTAAGTGTTACCTAAGTGTACCATAAGTGTTACCTAAGTGTTACCTAAGTGTTACCTAAGTGTTACCTAAGTGTTACCTAAGTGTTACCTAAGTGTTACCTAAGTGTTACCCAAGTGTTACCTAAGTGTGCCCTAAGTGTTACCTAAGTGTGCCCTAAGTGTGCCCTAAGTGTTACCTAAGTGTACCCTTAGTGTTACCCAAGTGTTACCTAAGTGTTAACTAAGTGTTACCTAAGTGTGCCCTAAGTGTTACCTAAGTGTGCCCTAAGTGTTACCTAAGTGTGCCCTAAGTGTTACCCAAGTGTGCCCTAAGTGTTACCTAAGTGTGCCCTAAGTGTTACCTAAGTGTGCCCCAAGTGTTACCTAAGTGTGCCCTAAGTGTTACCTAAGTGTACCCTAAGTGTTACCTAAGTGTTACCTAAGTGTGCCCTAAGTGTTACCCAAGTGTGCCCTAAGTGTTACCTAAGTGTGCCCCAAGTGTTACCTAAGTGTGCCCTAAGTGTTAACCAAGTGTTACCTAAGTGTGCCCTAAGTGTTACCTAAGTGTGCCCTAAGTGTTACCTAAGTGTTACCTAAGTGTTACCTAAGTGTCACCTAAGTGTGCCCTAAGTGTTACCCAAGTGTTACCTAAGTGTTACCTAAGTGTTACCTAAGTGTTACCTAAGTATTACCTAAGTGTTACCTAAGTGTGCCCTAAGTGTTACCTAAGTGTGCCCTAACTGTTACCTAAGTGTGCCCTAACTGTTACCTAAGTGTGCCCTAAGTGTTACCTAAGTGTGCCCTAAGTGTTACCTAAGTGTTACCTAAGTGTACCATAAGTGTTACCTAAGTGTTACCTAAGTGTTACCTAAGTGTTACCTAAGTGTTACCTAAGAGTTACCTAAGTGTTACATAAGTGTTACCTAAGTGTGCCCTAAGTGTTACCTAAGTGTGCCCTAAGTGTTACCCAAGTGTGCCCTAAGTGTTACCTAAGTGTGCCCTAAGTGTGCCCTAAGTGTTACCTAAGTGTACCATAAGTGTTACCTAAGTGTTACCTAAGTGTTACCTAAGTGTTACCTAAGTGTCACCTAAGTGTGCCCTAAGTGTTACCCAAGTGTTACCTAAGTGTTACCTAAGTGTTACCTAAGTGTTACCTAAGTATTACCTAAGTGTTACCTAAGTGTGCCCTAAGTGTTACCTAAGTGTGCCCTAAGTGTTACCTAAGTGTGCCCTAAGTGTTACCTAAGTGTGCCCTAAGTGTGCCCTAAGTGTTACCTAAGTGTACCATAAGTGTTACCTAAGTGTCACCTAAGTGTTACCTAAGTGTTACCTAAGTGTTACCTAAGTGTTACCTAAGTGTTACCCAAGTGTTACCTAAGTGTGCCTTAAGTGTTACCTAAGTGTGCCCTAAGTGTGCCCTAAGTGTTACCTAAGTGTACCCTTAGTGTTACCCAAGTGTTACCTAAGTGTTAACTAAGTGTTACCTAAGTGTGCCCTAAGTGTTACCTAAGTGTGCCCTAAGTGTTACCTAAGTGTGCCCTAAGTGTTACCCAAGTGTGCCCTAAGTGTTACCTAAGTGTGCCCTAAGTGTTACCTAAGTGTGCCCTAAGTGTTACCTAAGTGTGCCCTAAGTGTTACCTAAGTGTGCCCTAAGTGTTACCTAAGTGTGCCCTAAATGTTACCCAAGTGTGCCCTAAGTGTTACCTAAGTGTGCCCCAAGTGTTACCTAAGTGTGCCCTAAGTGTTACCTAAGTGTTACCTAAGTGTGCCCTAAGTGTTACCTAAGTGTGCCCTAAGTGTTACCTAAGTGTGCCCTAAGTGTTACCTAAGTGTGCTCTAAGTGTTACCTAAGTGTGCCCTAAGTGTTACCTAAGTGTGCCCTAAGTGTGCCCTAAGTGTTACCTAAGTGTACCCTTAGTGTTACCTAAGTGTTACCTAAGTGTTACTTAAGTGTTACCCAAGTGTGCCCTAAGTGTTACCTAAGTGTGCCCTAAGTGTTACCTAGGTGTGCCCTAAGTGTTACCTAAGTGTACCCTAAGTGTTACCTAAGTGTTACCTAAGTGTTACCTAAGTGTTACCCAAGTGTTACCTAAGTGTGCCCTAAGTGTTACCTAAGTGTGCCCTAAGTGTGCCCTAAGTGTTACCTAAGTGTACCCTTAGTGTTACCCAAGTGTTACCTAAGTGTTACCTAAGTGTTACCTAAGTGTGCCCTAAGTGTTACCTAAGTGTGCCCTAAGTGTTACCTAAGTGTGCCCTAAGTGTTAGCCAAGTGTGCCCTAAGTGTTACCCAAGTGTGCCCTAAGTGTTACCTAAGTGTGCCCTAAGTGTGCCCTAAGTGTTACCTAAGTGTACCATAAGTGTTACCTAAGTGTTACCTAAGTGTTACCTAAGTGTTACCTAAGTGTTACCTAAGAGTTACCTAAGTGTTACATAAGTGTTACCTAAGTGTGCCCTAAGTGTTACCTAAGTGTGCCCTAAGTGTTACCTAAGTGTGCCCTAAGTGTTACCTAAGTGTGCCCTAAGTGTTACCTAAGTGTGCCCTAAGTGTGCCCTAAGTGTTACCTAAGTGTACCATAAGTGTTACCTAAGTGTTACCTAAGTGTTACCTAAGTGTTACCTAAGTGTTACCTAAGTGTTACCTAAGTGTTACCTAAGTGTTACCCAAGTGTTACCTAAGTGTGCCCTAAGTGTTACCTAAGTGTGCCCTAAGTGTGCCCTAAGTGTTACCTAAGTGTACCCTTAGTGTTACCCAAGTGTTACCTAAGTGTTAACTAAGTGTTACCTAAGTGTGCCCTAAGTGTTACCTAAGTGTGCCCTAAGTGTTACCTAAGTGTGCCCTAAGTGTTACCCAAGTGTGCCCTAAGTGTTACCTAAGTGTGCCCTAAGTGTTACCTAAGTGTGCCCCAAGTGTTACCTAAGTGTGCCCTAAGTGTTACCTAAGTGTACCCTAAGTGTTACCTAAGTGTTACCTAAGTGTGCCCTAAGTGTTACCCAAGTGTGCCCTAAGTGTTACCTAAGTGTGCCCCAAGTGTTACCTAAGTGTGCCCTAAGTGTTAACCAAGTGTTACCTAAGTGTGCCCTAAGTGTTACCTAAGTGTGCCCTAAGTGTTACCTAAGTGTTACCTAAGTGTTACCTAAGTGTTACCTAAGTGTGCCCTAAGTGTTACCCAAGTGTTACCTAAGTGTTACCTAAGTGTTACCTAAGTGTTACCTAAGTATTACCTAAGTGTTATCTAAGTGTGCCCTAAGTGTTACCTAAGTGTGCCCTAACTGTTACCTAAGTGTGCCCTAACTGTTACCTAAGTGTGCCCTAAGTGTTACCTAAGTGTGCCCTAAGTGTTACCTAAGTGTACCCTTAGTGTTACCTAAGTGTTACCTAAGTGTTAACTAAGTGTTACTTAAGTGTTACCTAAGTGTTACCTAAGTGTTACCTAAGTGTGCCCTAAGTGTTACCTAAGTGTACCCTTAGTGTTACCTAAGTGTTACCTAAGTGTTAACTAAGTGTTACTTAAGTGTTACCTAAGTGTTACCTAAGTGTTACCTAAGTGTGCCCTAAGTGTTACCTAAGTGTGCCCTAAGTGTTACCTAAGTGTGCCCTAAGTGTTACCTAAGTGTTACCTAAGTGTTACCTAAGTGTTACCTAAATGTGCCCTAAGTGTTACCTAAGTGTGCCCTAAGTGTTACCTAAGTGTGCCCTAAGTGTTACCTAAGTGTGCCCTAATTGTTACCTAAGTGTGCCCTAAGTGTTACCTAAGTGTGCCCTAAGTGTTACCTAAGTGTGCCCTAAGTGTTACCTAAGTGTGCTCTAAGTGTTACCTAAGTGTGCCCTAAGTGTTACCTAAGTGTGCCCTAAGTGTTACCTAAGTGTACCCTAAGTGTTACCTAAGTGTGGCCTAAGTGTTACCTAAGTGTGCCCCAAGTGTTACCTAAGTGTGCCCTAAGTGTTAACTAAGTGTTACCTGAGTGTGCCCTAAGTGTTACCTAAGTGTACCCTAAGTGTTACCTAAGAGTGCCCTAAGTGTGCCCTAAGTGTTACCTAAGTGTACCCTTAGTGTTACCCAAGTGTTACCTAAGTGTTACCTAAGTGTTACCTAAGTGTGCCCTAAGTGTTACCTAAGTGTGCCCTAAGTGTTACCTAAGTGTGCCCTAAGTGTTACCCAAGTGTGCCCTAAGTGTTACCCAAGTGTGCCCTAAGTGTTACCTAAGTGTGCCCTAAGTGTGCCCTAAGTGTTACCTAAGTGTACCATAAGTGTTACCTAAGTGTTACCTAAGTGTTACCTAAGTGTTACCTAAGTGTTACCTAAGAGTTACCTAAGTGTTACATAAGTGTTACCTAAGTGTGCCCTAAGTGTTACCTAAGTGTGCCCTAAGTGTTACCTAAGTGTGCCCTAAGTGTTACCTAAGTGTGCCCTAAGTGTTACCTAAGTGTGCCCTAAGTGTGCCCTAAGTGTTACCTAAGTGTACCATAAGTGCTACCTAAGTGTTACCTAAGTGTGCCCTAAGTGTTACCTAAGTGTGCCCTAAGTGTGCCCTAAGTGTTACCTAAGTGTACCCTTAGTGTTACCTAAGTGTTACCTAAGTGTTACTTAAGTGTTACCCAAGTGTGCCCTAAGTGTTACCTAAGTGTGCCCTAAGTGTTACCTAGGTGTGCCCTAAGTGTTACCTAAGTGTACCCTAAGTGTTACCTAAGTGTTACCTAAGTGTTACCTAAGTGTTACCCAAGTGTTACCTAAGTGTGCCCTAAGTGTTACCTAAGTGTGCCCTAAGTGTGCCCTAAGTGTTACCTAAGTGTACCCTTAGTGTTACCCAAGTGTTACCTAAGTGTTACCTAAGTGTTACCTAAGTGTGCCCTAAGTGTTACCTAAGTGTGCCCTAAGTGTTACCTAAGTGTGCCCTAAGTGTTACCCAAGTGTGCCCTAAGTGTTACCCAAGTGTGCCCTAAGTGTTACCTAAGTGTGCCCTAAGTGTGCCCTAAGTGTTACCTAAGTGTACCATAAGTGTTACCTAAGTGTTACCTAAGTGTTACCTAAGTGTTACCTAAGTGTTACCTAAGAGTTACCTAAGTGTTACATAAGTGTTACCTAAGTGTGCCCTAAGTGTTACCTAAGTGTGCCCTAAGTGTTACCTAAGTGTGCCCTAAGTGTTACCTAAGTGTGCCCTAAGTGTTACCTAAGTGTGCCCTAAGTGTGCCCTAAGTGTTACCTAAGTGTACCATAAGTGTTACCTAAGTGTTACCTAAGTGTTACCTAAGTGTTACCTAAGTGTTACCTAAGTGTTACCTAAGTGTTACCTAAGTGTTACCCAAGTGTTACCTAAGTGTGCCCTAAGTGTTACCTAAGTGTGCCCTAAGTGTGCCCTAAGTGTTACCTAAGTGTACCCTTAGTGTTACCCAAGTGTTACCTAAGTGTTAACTAAGTGTTACCTAAGTGTGCCCTAAGTGTTACCTAAGTGTGCCCTAAGTGTTACCTAAGTGTGCCCTAAGTGTTACCCAAGTGTGCCCTAAGTGTTACCTAAGTGTGCCCTAAGTGTTACCTAAGTGTGCCCCAAGTGTTACCTAAGTGTGCCCTAAGTGTTACCTAAGTGTACCCTAAGTGTTACCTAAGTGTTACCTAAGTGTGCCCTAAGTGTTACCCAAGTGTGCCCTAAGTGTTACCTAAGTGTGCCCCAAGTGTTACCTAAGTGTGCCCTAAGTGTTAACCAAGTGTTACCTAAGTGTGCCCTAAGTGTTACCTAAGTGTGCCCTAAGTGTTACCTAAGTGTTACCTAAGTGTTACCTAAGTGTCACCTAAGTGTGCCCTAAGTGTTACCCAAGTGTTACCTAAGTGTTACCTAAGTGTTACCTAAGTGTTACCTAAGTATTACCTAAGTGTTACCTAAGTGTGCCCTAAGTGTTACCTAAGTGTGCCCTAACTGTTACCTAAGTGTGCCCTAACTGTTACCTAAGTGTGCCCTAAGTGTTACCTAAGTGTGCCCTAAGTGTTACCTAAGTGTTACCTAAGTGTACCATAAGTGTTACCTAAGTGTTACCTAAGTGTTACCTAAGTGTTACCTAAGTGTTACCTAAGAGTTACCTAAGTGTTACATAAGTGTTACCTAAGTGTGCCCTAAGTGTTACCTAAGTGTGCCCTAAGTGTTACCCAAGTGTGCCCTAAGTGTTACCTAAGTGTGCCCTAAGTGTGCCCTAAGTGTTACCTAAGTGTACCATAAGTGTTACCTAAGTGTTACCTAAGTGTTACCTAAGTGTTACCTAAGTGTCACCTAAGTGTGCCCTAAGTGTTACCCAAGTGTTACCTAAGTGTTACCTAAGTGTTACCTAAGTGTTACCTAAGTATTACCTAAGTGTTACCTAAGTGTGCCCTAAGTGTTACCTAAGTGTGCCCTAAGTGTTACCTAAGTGTGCCCTAAGTGTTACCTAAGTGTGCCCTAAGTGTTACCTAAGTGTGCCCTAAGTGTGCCCTAAGTGTTACCTAAGTGTACCATAAGTGTTACCTAAGTGTCACCTAAGTGTTACCTAAGTGTTACCTAAGTGTTACCTAAGTGTTACCTAAGTGTTACCCAAGTGTTACCTAAGTGTGCCTTAAGTGTTACCTAAGTGTGCCCTAAGTGTGCCCTAAGTGTTACCTAAGTGTACCCTTAGTGTTACCCAAGTGTTACCTAAGTGTTAACTAAGTGTTACCTAAGTGTGCCCTAAGTGTTACCTAAGTGTGCCCTAAGTGTTACCTAAGTGTGCCCTAAGTGTTACCCAAGTGTGCCCTAAGTGTTACCTAAGTGTGCCCTAAGTGTTACCTAAGTGTGCCCCAAGTGTTACCTAAGTGTGCCCTAAGTGTTACCTAAGTGTACCCTAAGTGTTACCTAAGTGTGCCCTAAGTGTTACCTAAGTGTGCCCTAAGTGTTACCTAAGTGTACCCTTAGTGTTACCTAAGTGTTACCTAAGTGTTAACTAAGTGTTACTTAAGTGTTACCTAAGTGTTACCTAAGTGTTACCTAAGTGTGCCCTAAGTGTTACCTAAGTGTACCCTTAGTGTTACCTAAGTGTTACCTAAGTGTTAACTAAGTGTTACTTAAGTGTTACCTAAGTGTACCCTAAGTGTTACCTAAGTGTTACCTAAGTGTGCCCTAAGTGTTACCCAAGTGTGCCCTAAGTGTTACCTAAGTGTGCCCTAAGTGTTACCTAAGTGTGCCCTAAGTGTTACCTAAGTGTGCCCTAACTGTTACCTAAGTGTGCCCTAACTGTTACCTAAGTGTGCCCTAAGTGTTACCTAAGTGTGCCCTAAGTGTTACCTAAGTGTACCCTTAGTGTTACCTAAGTGTTACCTAAGTGTTAACTAAGTGTTACTTAAGTGTTACCTAAGTGTTACCTAAGTGTTACCTAAGTGTGCCCTAAGTGTTACCTAAGTGTACCCTTAGTGTTACCTAAGTGTTACCTAAGTGTTAACTAAGTGTTACTTAAGTGTTACCTAAGTGTTACCTAAGTGTTACCTAAGTGTGCCCTAAGTGTTACCTAAGTGTGCCCTAAGTGTTACCTAAGTGTGCCCTAAGTGTTACCTAAGTGTTACCTAAGTGTTACCTAAGTGTTACCTAAATGTGCCCTAAGTGTTACCTAAGTGTGCCCTAAGTGTTACCTAAGTGTGCCCTAAGTGTTACCTAAGTGTGCCCTAATTGTTACCTAAGTGTGCCCTAAGTGTTACCTAAGTGTGCCCTAAGTGTTACCTAAGTGTGCCCTAAGTGTTACCTAAGTGTGCTCTAAGTGTTACCTAAGTGTGCCCTAAGTGTTACCTAAGTGTGCCCTAAGTGTTACCTAAGTGTACCCTAAGTGTTACCTAAGTGTGGCCTAAGTGTTACCTAAGTGTGCCCCAAGTGTTACCTAAGTGTGCCCTAAGTGTTAACTAAGTGTTACCTGAGTGTGCCCTAAGTGTTACCTAAGTGTACCCTAAGTGTTACCTAAGAGTTACCTAAGTGTTACATAAGTGTTACCTAAGTGTGCCCTAAGTGTTACCCAAGTGTTACCTAAGTGTGCCCTAAGTGTTACCTAAGTGTGCCCTAAGTGTTACCTAAGTGTGCCCTAAATGTTACCCAAGTGTGCCCTAAGTGTTACCTAAGTGTGCCCCAAGTGTTACCTAAGTGTGCCCTAAGTGTTACCTAAGTGTTACCTAAGTGTGCCCTAAGTGTTACCTAAGTGTGCCCTAAGTGTTACCTAAGTGTGCCCTAAGTGTTACCCAAGTGTGCCCTAAGTGTTACCCAAGTGTGCCCTAAGTGTTACCTAAGTGTGCCCTAAGTGTGCCCTAAGTGTTACCTAAGTGTACCATAAGTGTTACCTAAGTGTTACCTAAGTGTTACCTAAGTGTTACCTAAGTGTTACCTAAGAGTTACCTAAGTGTTACATAAGTGTTACCTAAGTGTGCCCTAAGTGTTACCTAAGTGTGCCCTAAGTGTTACCTAAGTGTGCCCTAAGTGTTACCTAAGTGTGCCCTAAGTGTTACCTAAGTGTGCCCTAAGTGTGCCCTAAGTGTTACCTAAGTGTACCATAAGTGTTACCTAAGTGTTACCTAAGTGTTACCTAAGTGTTACCTAAGTGTTACCTAAGTGTTACCTAAGTGTTACCTAAGTGTTACCCAAGTGTTACCTAAGTGTGCCCTAAGTGTTACCTAAGTGTGCCCTAAGTGTGCCCTAAGTGTTACCTAAGTGTACCCTTAGTGTTACCCAAGTGTTACCTAAGTGTTAACTAAGTGTTACCTAAGTGTGCCCTAAGTGTTACCTAAGTGTGCCCTAAGTGTTACCTAAGTGTGCCCTAAGTGTTACCCAAGTGTGCCCTAAGTGTTACCTAAGTGTGCCCTAAGTGTTACCTAAGTGTGCCCCAAGTGTTACCTAAGTGTGCCCTAAGTGTTACCTAAGTGTACCCTAAGTGTTACCTAAGTGTTACCTAAGTGTGCCCTAAGTGTTACCCAAGTGTGCCCTAAGTGTTACCTAAGTGTGCCCCAAGTGTTACCTAAGTGTGCCCTAAGTGTTAACCAAGTGTTACCTAAGTGTGCCCTAAGTGTTACCTAAGTGTGCCCTAAGTGTTACCTAAGTGTTACCTAAGTGTTACCTAAGTGTCACCTAAGTGTGCCCTAAGTGTTACCCAAGTGTTACCTAAGTGTTACCTAAGTGTTACCTAAGTGTTACCTAAGTATTACCTAAGTGTTACCTAAGTGTGCCCTAAGTGTTACCTAAGTGTGCCCTAACTGTTACCTAAGTGTGCCCTAACTGTTACCTAAGTGTGCCCTAAGTGTTACCTAAGTGTGCCCTAAGTGTTACCTAAGTGTTACCTAAGTGTACCATAAGTGTTACCTAAGTGTTACCTAAGTGTTACCTAAGTGTTACCTAAGTGTTACCTAAGAGTTACCTAAGTGTTACATAAGTGTTACCTAAGTGTGCCCTAAGTGTTACCTAAGTGTGCCCTAAGTGTTACCCAAGTGTGCCCTAAGTGTTACCTAAGTGTGCCCTAAGTGTGCCCTAAGTGTTACCTAAGTGTACCATAAGTGTTACCTAAGTGTTACCTAAGTGTTACCTAAGTGTTACCTAAGTGTTACCTAAGAGTTACCTAAGTGTTACATAAGTGTTACCTAAGTGTGCCCTAAGTGTTACCTAAGTGTGCCCTAAGTGTTACCTAAGTGTGCCCTAAGTGTTACCTAAGTGTGCCCTAAGTGTTACCTAAGTGTGCCCTAAGTGTGCCCTAAGTGTTACCTAAGTGTACCATAAGTGTTACCTAAGTGTCACCTAAGTGTTACCTAAGTGTTACCTAAGTGTTACCTAAGTGTTACCTAAGTGTTACCCAAGTGTTACCTAAGTGTGCCTTAAGTGTTACCTAAGTGTGCCCTAAGTGTGCCCTAAGTGTTACCTAAGTGTACCCTTAGTGTTACCCAAGTGTTACCTAAGTGTTAACTAAGTGTTACCTAAGTGTGCCCTAAGTGTTACCTAAGTGTGCCCTAAGTGTTACCTAAGTGTGCCCTAAGTGTTACCCAAGTGTGCCCTAAGTGTTACCTAAGTGTGCCCTAAGTGTTACCTAAGTGTGCCCCAAGTGTTACCTAAGTGTGCCCTAAGTGTTACCTAAGTGTACCCTAAGTGTTACCTAAGTGTGCCCTAAGTGTTACCTAAGTGTGCCCTAAGTGTTACCTAAGTGTACCCTTAGTGTTACCTAAGTGTTACCTAAGTGTTAACTAAGTGTTACTTAAGTGTTACCTAAGTGTTACCTAAGTGTTACCTAAGTGTGCCCTAAGTGTTACCTAAGTGTACCCTTAGTGTTACCTAAGTGTTACCTAAGTGTTAACTAAGTGTTACTTAAGTGTTACCTAAGTGTACCCTAAGTGTTACCTAAGTGTTACCTAAGTGTGCCCTAAGTGTTACCCAAGTGTGCCCTAAGTGTTACCTAAGTGTGCCCTAAGTGTTACCTAAGTGTGCCCTAAGTGTTACCTAAGTGTGCCCTAACTGTTACCTAAGTGTGCCCTAACTGTTACCTAAGTGTGCCCTAAGTGTTACCTAAGTGTGCCCTAAGTGTTACCTAAGTGTACCCTTAGTGTTACCTAAGTGTTACCTAAGTGTTAACTAAGTGTTACTTAAGTGTTACCTAAGTGTTACCTAAGTGTTACCTAAGTGTGCCCTAAGTGTTACCTAAGTGTACCCTTAGTGTTACCTAAGTGTTACCTAAGTGTTAACTAAGTGTTACTTAAGTGTTACCTAAGTGTTACCTAAGTGTTACCTAAGTGTGCCCTAAGTGTTACCTAAGTGTGCCCTAAGTGTTACCTAAGTGTGCCCTAAGTGTTACCTAAGTGTTACCTAAGTGTTACCTAAGTGTTACCTAAATGTGCCCTAAGTGTTACCTAAGTGTGCCCTAAGTGTTACCTAAGTGTGCCCTAAGTGTTACCTAAGTGTGCCCTAATTGTTACCTAAGTGTGCCCTAAGTGTTACCTAAGTGTGCCCTAAGTGTTACCTAAGTGTGCCCTAAGTGTTACCTAAGTGTGCTCTAAGTGTTACCTAAGTGTGCCCTAAGTGTTACCTAAGTGTGCCCTAAGTGTTACCTAAGTGTACCCTAAGTGTTACCTAAGTGTGGCCTAAGTGTTACCTAAGTGTGCCCCAAGTGTTACCTAAGTGTGCCCTAAGTGTTAACTAAGTGTTACCTGAGTGTGCCCTAAGTGTTACCTAAGTGTACCCTAAGTGTTACCTAAGAGTTACCTAAGTGTTACATAAGTGTTACCTAAGTGTGCCCTAAGTGTTACCCAAGTGTTACCTAAGTGTGCCCTAAGTGTTACCTAAGTGTGCCCTAAGTGTTACCTAAGTGTGCCCTAAATGTTACCCAAGTGTGCCCTAAGTGTTACCTAAGTGTGCCCCAAGTGTTACCTAAGTGTGCCCTAAGTGTTACCTAAGTGTACCCTAAGTGTTACCTAAGTGTTACCTAAGTGTGCCCTAAGTGTTACCCAAGTGTGCCCTAAGTGTTACCTAAGTGTGCCCCAAGTGTTACCTAAGTTTGCCCTAAGTGTTAACTAAGTGTTACCTAAGTGTGCCCTAAGTGTTACCTAAGTGTGCCCTAAGTGTTACCTAAGTGTTACCTAAGTGTCACCTAAGTGTGCCCTAAGTGTTACCCAAGTGTTACCTAAGTGTTACCTAAGTGTTACCTAAGTGTTACCTAAGTATTACCTAAGTGTTACCTAAGTGTGCCCTAAGTGTTACCTAAGTGTGCCCTAACTGTTACCTAAGTGTGCCCTAACTGTTACCTAAGTGTTACCTAAGTGTGCCCTAAGTGTTACCTAAGTGTGCCCTAAGTGTTACCTAAGTGTTACCTAAGTGTTACCTAAGTGTTACCTAAGTGTGCCCTAAGTGTTACCCAAGTGTTACCTAAGTGTTACCTAAGTGTTACCTAAGTGTTACCTAAGTATTACCTAAGTGTTACCTAAGTGTGCCCTAAGTGTTACCTAAGTGTGCCCTAAGTGTTACCTAAGTGTTACCTAAGTGTTACCTAAGTGTTACCTAAGTGTGCCCTAAGTGTTACCCAAGTGTGCCCTAAGTGTTACCTAAGTGTGCCCTAAGTGTTACCTAAGTGTGCCCTAAGTGTTACCTAAGTGTGCCCTAAGTGTTACCTAAGTGTTACCTAAGTGTTACCTAAGTATTACCTAAGTGTTACCTAAGTGTGCCCTAAGTGTTACCTAAGTGTGCCCTAACTGTTACCTAAGTGTGCCCTAACTGTTACCTAAGTGTGCCCTAAGTGTTACCTAAGTGTGCCCTAAGTGTTACCTAAGTGTACCCTTAGTGTTACCTAAGTGTTACCTAAGTGTTAACTAAGTGTTACTCAAGTGTTACCTAAGTGTTACCTAAGTGTTACCTAAGTGTGCCCTAAGTGTTACCTAAGTGTGCCCTAAGTGTGCCCTAAGTGTTACCTAAGTGTACCCTTAGTGTTACCCAAGTGTTACCTAAGTGTTAACTAAGTGTTACCTAAGTGTGCCCTAAGTGTTACCTAAGTGTGCCCTAAGTGTTACCTAAGTGTGCCCTAAGTGTTACCCAAGTGTGCCCTAAGTGTTACCTAAGTGTGCCCTAAGTGTTACCTAAGTGTGCCCCAAGTGTTACCTAAGTGTGCCCTAAGTGTTACCTAAGTGTACCCTAAGTGTTACCTAAGTGTTACCTAAGTGTGCCCTAAGTGTTACCCAAGTGTGCCCTAAGTGTTACCTAAGTGTGCCCCAAGTGTTACCTAAGTGTGCCCTAAGTGTTAACTAAGTGTTACCTAAGTGTGCCCTAAGTGTTACCTAAGTGTGCCCTAAGTGTTACCTAAGTGTGCCCTAAGTGTTACCTAAGTGTGCTTTAAGTGTTACCTAAGTGTGCCCTAAGTGTTACCTAAGTGTGCCCTAAGTGTTACCTAAGTGTACCCTAAGTGTTACCTAAGTGTGGCCTAAGTGTTACCTAAGTGTGCCCCAAGTGTTACCTAAGTGTGCCCTAAGTGTTAACTAAGTGTTACCTAAGTGTGCCCTAAGTGTTACCTAAGTGTACCATAAGTGTTACCTAAGTGTTACCTAAGTGTTACCTAAGAGTTACCTAAGTGTTACATATGTGTTACCTAAGTGTGCCCTAAGTGTTACCTAAGTGTGCGCTAAGTGTTACCTAAGTGTTACCTAAGTGTGCCCTAAGTGTTACCTAAGTGTGCCCTAAGTGTTACCTAAGTGTGCCCTAAGTGTTACCTAAGTGTGCCCTAAGTGTTACCCAAGTGTGCCCTAAGTGTTACCTAAGTGTGCCCTAAGTGTTACCTAAGTGTGCCCCAAGTGTTACCTAAGTGTGCCCTAAGTGTTAACTAAGTGTTACCTAAGTGTGCCCTAAGTGTTACCTAAGTGTGCCCTAAGTGTTACCTAAGTGTTACCTAAGTGTTACCTAAGTGTTACCTAAGTGTGCCCTAAGTGTTACCCAAGTGTTACCTAAGTGTTACCTAAGTGTTACCTAAGTGTTACCTAAGTATTACCTAAGTGTTACCTAAGTGTGCCCTAAGTGTTACCTAAGTGTGCCCTAACTGTTACCTAAGTGTGCCCTAACTGTTACCTAAGTGTGCCCTAAGTGTTACCTAAGTGTGCCCTAAGTGTTACCTAAGTGTACCCTTAGTGTTACCTAAGTGTTACCTAAGTGTTAACTAAGTGTTACTTAAGTGTTACCCAAGTGTGCCCTAAGTGTTACCTAAGTGTGCCCTAAGTGTTACCTAAGTGTGCCCTAAGTGTTACCTAAGTGTACCCTAAGTGTTACCTAAGTGTTACCTAAGTGTTACCTAAGTGTTACCCAAGTGTTACCTAAGTGTGCCCTAAGTGTTACCTAAGTGTGCCCTAAGTGTGCCCTAAGTGTTACCTAAGTGTTACCTAAGTGTACCCTTAGTGTTACCCAAGTGTTACCTAAGTGTTACCTAAGTGTGCCCTAAGTGTTACCTAAGTGTGCCCTAAGTGTTACCTAAGTGTTACCTAAGTGTTACCTAAGTGTTACCTAAGTGTGCCCTAAGTGTTACCCAAGTGTGCCATAAGTGTTACCTAAGTGTGCCCTAAGTGTTACCTAAGTGTGCCCTAATTGTTACCTAAGTGTGCCCTAAGTGTTACCTAAGTGTTACCTAAGTGTTACCTAAGTATTACCTAAGTGTTACCTAAGTGTGCCCTAAGTGTTACCTAAGTGTGCCCTAACTGTTACCTAAGTGTGCCCTAACTGTTACCTAAGTGTGCCCTAAGTGTTACCTAAGTGTGCCCTAAGTGTTACCTAAGTGTACCCTTAGTGTTACCTAAGTGTTACCTAAGTGTTAACTAAGTGTTACTCAAGTGTTACCTAAGTGTTACCTAAGTGTTACCTAAGTGTGCCCTAAGTGTTACCTAAGTGTGCCCTAAGTGTGCCCTAAGTGTTACCTAAGTGTACCCTTAGTGTTACCCAAGTGTTACCTAAGTGTTAACTAAGTGTTACCTAAGTGTGCCCTAAGTGTTACCTAAGTGTGCCCTAAGTGTTACCTAAGTGTGCCCTAAGTGTTACCCAAGTGTGCCCTAAGTGTTACCTAAGTGTGCCCTAAGTGTTACCTAAGTGTGCCCCAAGTGTTACCTAAGTGTGCCCTAAGTGTTACCTAAGTGTACCCTAAGTGTTACCTAAGTGTTACCTAAGTGTGCCCTAAGTGTTACCCAAGTGTGCCCTAAGTGTTACCTAAGTGTGCCCCAAGTGTTACCTAAGTGTGCCCTAAGTGTTAACTAAGTGTTACCTAAGTGTGCCCTAAGTGTTACCTAAGTGTGCCCTAAGTGTTACCTAAGTGTGCCCTAAGTGTTACCTAAGTGTGCTTTAAGTGTTACCTAAGTGTGCCCTAAGTGTTACCTAAGTGTGCCCTAAGTGTTACCTAAGTGTACCCTAAGTGTTACCTAAGTGTGGCCTAAGTGTTACCTAAGTGTGCCCCAAGTGTTACCTAAGTGTGCCCTAAGTGTTAACTAAGTGTTACCTAAGTGTGCCCTAAGTGTTACCTAAGTGTACCATAAGTGTTACCTAAGTGTTACCTAAGTGTTACCTAAGAGTTACCTAAGTGTTACATATGTGTTACCTAAGTGTGCCCTAAGTGTTACCTAAGTGTGCGCTAAGTGTTACCTAAGTGTTACCTAAGTGTGCCCTAAGTGTTACCTAAGTGTGCCCTAAGTGTTACCTAAGTGTGCCCTAAGTGTTACCTAAGTGTGCCCTAAGTGTTACCCAAGTGTGCCCTAAGTGTTACCTAAGTGTGCCCTAAGTGTTACCTAAGTGTGCCCCAAGTGTTACCTAAGTGTGCCCTAAGTGTTAACTAAGTGTTACCTAAGTGTGCCCTAAGTGTTACCTAAGTGTGCCCTAAGTGTTACCTAAGTGTTACCTAAGTGTTACCTAAGTGTTACCTAAGTGTGCCCTAAGTGTTACCCAAGTGTTACCTAAGTGTTACCTAAGTGTTACCTAAGTGTTACCTAAGTATTACCTAAGTGTTACCTAAGTGTGCCCTAAGTGTTACCTAAGTGTGCCCTAACTGTTACCTAAGTGTGCCCTAACTGTTACCTAAGTGTGCCCTAAGTGTTACCTAAGTGTGCCCTAAGTGTTACCTAAGTGTACCCTTAGTGTTACCTAAGTGTTACCTAAGTGTTAACTAAGTGTTACTTAAGTGTTACCCAAGTGTGCCCTAAGTGTTACCTAAGTGTGCCCTAAGTGTTACCTAAGTGTGCCCTAAGTGTTACCTAAGTGTACCCTAAGTGTTACCTAAGTGTTACCTAAGTGTTACCTAAGTGTTACCCAAGTGTTACCTAAGTGTGCCCTAAGTGTTACCTAAGTGTGCCCTAAGTGTGCCCTAAGTGTTACCTAAGTGTTACCTAAGTGTACCCTTAGTGTTACCCAAGTGTTACCTAAGTGTTACCTAAGTGTGCCCTAAGTGTTACCTAAGTGTGCCCTAAGTGTTACCTAAGTGTGCCCTAAGTGTTACCCAAGTGTGCCCTAAGTGTTACCCAAGTGTGCCCTAAGTGTTACCTAAGTGTGCCCTAAGTGTGCCCTAAGTGTTACCTAAGTGTACCATAAGTGTTACCTAAGTGTTACCTAAGTGTTACCTAAGTGTTACCTAAGTGTTACCTAAGAGTTACCTAAGTGTTACATAAGTGTTACCTAAGTGTGCCCTAAGTGTTACCTAAGTGTGCCCTAAGTGTTACCTAAGTGTGCCCTAAGTGTTACCTAAGTGTGCCCTAAGTGTTACCTAAGTGTGCCCTAAGTGTGCCCTAAGTGTTACCTAAGTGTACCATAAGTGTTACCTAAGTGTTACCTAAGTGTTACCTAAGTGTTACCTAAGTGTTACCTAAGTGTTACCCAAGTGTTACCTAAGTGTGCCCTAAGTGTTACCTAAGTGTGCCCTAAGTGTGCCCTAAGTGTTACCTAAGTGTACCCTTAGTGTTACCCAAGTGTTACCTAAGTGTTAACTAAGTGTTACCTAAGTGTGCCCTAAGTGTTACCTAAGTGTGCCCTAAGTGTTACCTAAGTGTGCCCTAAGTGTTACCCAAGTGTGCCCTAAGTGTTACCTAAGTGTGCCCTAAGTGTTACCTAAGTGTGCCCCAAGTGTTACCTAAGTGTGCCCTAAGTGTTACCTAAGTGTACCCTAAGTGTTACCTAAGTGTTACCTAAGTGTGCCCTTAGTGTTACCCAAGTGTGCCCTAAGTGTTACCTAAGTGTGCCCCAAGTGTTACCTAAGTGTGCCCTAAGTGTTACCTAAGTGTGCCCTAAGTGTTACCTAAGTGTGCCCTAAGTGTGCCCTAAGTGTTACCTAAGTGTACCATAAGTGTTACCTAAGTGTTACCTAAGTGTTACCTAAGTGTTACCTAAGTGTTACCTAAGTGTTACCTAAGTGTTACCCAAGTGTTACCTAAGTGTGCCCTAAGTGTTACCTAAGTGTGCCCTAAGTGTGCCCTAAGTGTTACCTAAGTGTACCCTTAGTGTTACCCAAGTGTTACCTAAGTGTTAACTAAGTGTTACCTAAGTGTGCCCTAAGTGTTACCTAAGTGTGCCCTAAGTGTTACCTAAGTGTGCCCTAAGTGTTACCCAAGTGTGCCCTAAGTGTTACCTAAGTGTGCCCTAAGTGTTACCTAAGTGTGCCCCAAGTGTTACCTAAGTGTGCCCTAAGTGTTACCTAAGTGTACCCTAAGTGTTACCTAAGTGTTACCTAAGTGTGCCCTAAGTGTTACCCAAGTGTGCCCTAAGTGTTACCTAAGTGTGCCCCAAGTGTTACCTAAGTGTGCCCTAAGTGTTAACTAAGTGTTACCTAAGTGTGCCCTAAGTGTTACCTAAGTGTGCCCTAAGTGTTACCTAAGTGTTACCTAAGTGTTACCTAAGTGTCACCTAAGTGTGCCCTAAGTGTTACCCAAGTGTTACCTAAGTGTTACCTAAGTGTTACCTAAGTGTTACCTAAGTATTAACTAAGTGTTACCTAAGTGTGCCCTAAGTGTTACCTAAGTGTGCCCTAACTGTTACCTAAGTGTGCCCTAACTGTTACCTAAGTGTGCCCTAAGTGTTACCTAAGTGTGCCCCAAGTGTTACCTAAGTGTGCCCTAAGTGTTACCTAAGTGTACCCTAAGTGTTACCTAAGTGTTACCTAAGTGTGCCCTAAGTGTTACCCAAGTGTGCCCTAAGTGTTACCTAAGTGTGCCCTAAGTGTTACCTAAGTGTGCCCTAACTGTTACCTAAGTGTGCCCTAACTGTTACCTAAGTGTGCCCTAAGTGTTACCTAAGTGTGCCCTAAGTGTTACCTAAGTGTACCCTTAGTGTTACCTAAGTGTTACCTAAGTGTTAACTAAGTGTTACTTAAGTGTTACCTAAGTGTTACCTAAGTGTTACCTAAGTGTGCCCTAAGTGTTACCTAAGTGTACCCTTAGTGTTACCTAAGTGTTACCTAAGTGTTAACTAAGTGTTACTTAAGTGTTACCTAAGTGTTACCTAAGTGTTACCTAAGTGTGCCCTAAGTGTTACCTAAGTGTGCCCTAAGTGTTACCTAAGTGTGCCCTAAGTGTTACCTAAGTGTTACCTAAGTGTTACCTAAGTGTTACCTAAATGTGCCCTAAGTGTTACCTAAGTGTGCCCTAAGTGTTACCTAAGTGTGCCCTAAGTGTTACCTAAGTGTGCCCTAATTGTTACCTAAGTGTGCCCTAAGTGTTACCTAAGTGTGCCCTAAGTGTTACCTAAGTGTGCCCTAAGTGTTACCTAAGTGTGCTCTAAGTGTTACCTAAGTGTGCCCTAAGTGTTACCTAAGTGTGCCCTAAGTGTTACCTAAGTGTACCCTAAGTGTTACCTAAGTGTGGCCTAAGTGTTACCTAAGTGTGCCCCAAGTGTTACCTAAGTGTGCCCTAAGTGTTAACTAAGTGTTACCTGAGTGTGCCCTAAGTGTTACCTAAGTGTACCCTAAGTGTTACCTAAGAGTTACCTAAGTGTTACATAAGTGTTACCTAAGTGTGCCCTAAGTGTTACCCAAGTGTTACCTAAGTGTGCCCTAAGTGTTACCTAAGTGTGCCCTAAGTGTTACCTAAGTGTGCCCTAAATGTTACCCAAGTGTGCCCTAAGTGTTACCTAAGTGTGCCCCAAGTGTTACCTAAGTGTGCCCTAAGTGTTACCTAAGTGTACCCTAAGTGTTACCTAAGTGTTACCTAAGTGTGCCCTAAGTGTTACCCAAGTGTGCCCTAAGTGTTACCTAAGTGTGCCCCAAGTGTTACCTAAGTTTGCCCTAAGTGTTAACTAAGTGTTACCTAAGTGTGCCCTAAGTGTTACCTAAGTGTGCCCTAAGTGTTACCTAAGTGTTACCTAAGTGTCACCTAAGTGTGCCCTAAGTGTTACCCAAGTGTTACCTAAGTGTTACCTAAGTGTTACCTAAGTGTTACCTAAGTATTACCTAAGTGTTACCTAAGTGTGCCCTAAGTGTTACCTAAGTGTGCCCTAACTGTTACCTAAGTGTGCCCTAACTGTTACCTAAGTGTTACCTAAGTGTGCCCTAAGTGTTACCTAAGTGTGCCCTAAGTGTTACCTAAGTGTTACCTAAGTGTTACCTAAGTGTTACCTAAGTGTGCCCTAAGTGTTACCCAAGTGTTACCTAAGTGTTACCTAAGTGTTACCTAAGTGTTACCTAAGTATTACCTAAGTGTTACCTAAGTGTGCCCTAAGTGTTACCTAAGTGTGCCCTAAGTGTTACCTAAGTGTTACCTAAGTGTTACCTAAGTGTTACCTAAGTGTGCCCTAAGTGTTACCCAAGTGTGCCCTAAGTGTTACCTAAGTGTGCCCTAAGTGTTACCTAAGTGTGCCCTAAGTGTTACCTAAGTGTGCCCTAAGTGTTACCTAAGTGTTACCTAAGTGTTACCTAAGTATTACCTAAGTGTTACCTAAGTGTGCCCTAAGTGTTACCTAAGTGTGCCCTAACTGTTACCTAAGTGTGCCCTAACTGTTACCTAAGTGTGCCCTAAGTGTTACCTAAGTGTGCCCTAAGTGTTACCTAAGTGTACCCTTAGTGTTACCTAAGTGTTACCTAAGTGTTAACTAAGTGTTACTCAAGTGTTACCTAAGTGTTACCTAAGTGTTACCTAAGTGTGCCCTAAGTGTTACCTAAGTGTGCCCTAAGTGTGCCCTAAGTGTTACCTAAGTGTACCCTTAGTGTTACCCAAGTGTTACCTAAGTGTTAACTAAGTGTTACCTAAGTGTGCCCTAAGTGTTACCTAAGTGTGCCCTAAGTGTTACCTAAGTGTGCCCTAAGTGTTACCCAAGTGTGCCCTAAGTGTTACCTAAGTGTGCCCTAAGTGTTACCTAAGTGTGCCCCAAGTGTTACCTAAGTGTGCCCTAAGTGTTACCTAAGTGTACCCTAAGTGTTACCTAAGTGTTACCTAAGTGTGCCCTAAGTGTTACCCAAGTGTGCCCTAAGTGTTACCTAAGTGTGCCCCAAGTGTTACCTAAGTGTGCCCTAAGTGTTAACTAAGTGTTACCTAAGTGTGCCCTAAGTGTTACCTAAGTGTGCCCTAAGTGTTACCTAAGTGTGCTTTAAGTGTTACCTAAGTGTGCCCTAAGTGTTACCTAAGTGTGCCCTAAGTGTTACCTAAGTGTACCCTAAGTGTTACCTAAGTGTGGCCTAAGTGTTACCTAAGTGTGCCCCAAGTGTTACCTAAGTGTGCCCTAAGTGTTAACTAAGTGTTACCTAAGTGTGCCCTAAGTGTTACCTAAGTGTACCATAAGTGTTACCTAAGTGTTACCTAAGTGTTACCTAAGAGTTACCTAAGTGTTACATATGTGTTACCTAAGTGTGCCCTAAGTGTTACCTAAGTGTGCCCTAAGTGTTACCTAAGTGTTACCTAAGTGTGCCCTAAGTGTTACCTAAGTGTGCCCTAAGTGTTACCTAAGTGTGCCCTAAGTGTTACCTAAGTGTGCCCTAAGTGTTACCCAAGTGTGCCCTAAGTGTTACCTAAGTGTGCCCTAAGTGTTACCTAAGTGTGCCCCAAGTGTTACCTAAGTGTGCCCTAAGTGTTAACTAAGTGTTACCTAAGTGTGCCCTAAGTGTTACCTAAGTGTGCCCTAAGTGTTACCTAAGTGTTACCTAAGTGTTACCTAAGTGTTACCTAAGTGTGCCCTAAGTGTTACCCAAGTGTTACCTAAGTGTTACCTAAGTGTTACCTAAGTGTTACCTAAGTATTACCTAAGTGTTACCTAAGTGTGCCCTAAGTGTTACCTAAGTGTGCCCTAACTGTTACCTAAGTGTGCCCTAACTGTTACCTAAGTGTGCCCTAAGTGTTACCTAAGTGTGCCCTAAGTGTTACCTAAGTGTACCCTTAGTGTTACCTAAGTGTTACCTAAGTGTTAACTAAGTGTTACTTAAGTGTTACCCAAGTGTGCCCTAAGTGTTACCTAAGTGTGCCCTAAGTGTTACCTAAGTGTGCCCTAAGTGTTACCTAAGTGTACCCTAAGTGTTACCTAAGTGTTACCTAAGTGTTACCTAAGTGTTACCCAAGTGTTACCTAAGTGTGCCCTAAGTGTTACCTAAGTGTGCCCTAAGTGTGCCCTAAGTGTTACCTAAGTGTTACCTAAGTGTACCCTTAGTGTTACCCAAGTGTTACCTAAGTGTTACCTAAGTGTGCCCTAAGTGTTACCTAAGTGTGCCCTAAGTGTTACCTAAGTGTGCCCTAAGTGTTACCCAAGTGTGCCCTAAGTGTTACCCAAGTGTGCCCTAAGTGTTACCTAAGTGTGCCCTAAGTGTGCCCTAAGTGTTACCTAAGTGTACCATAAGTGTTACCTAAGTGTTACCTAAGTGTTACCTAAGTGTTACCTAAGTGTTACCTAAGAGTTACCTAAGTGTTACATAAGTGTTACCTAAGTGTGCCCTAAGTGTTACCTAAGTGTGCCCTAAGTGTTACCTAAGTGTGCCCTAAGTGTTACCTAAGTGTGCCCTAAGTGTTACCTAAGTGTGCCCTAAGTGTGCCCTAAGTGTTACCTAAGTGTACCATAAGTGTTACCTAAGTGTTACCTAAGTGTTACCTAAGTGTTACCTAAGTGTTACCTAAGTGTTACCCAAGTGTTACCTAAGTGTGCCCTAAGTGTTACCTAAGTGTGCCCTAAGTGTGCCCTAAGTGTTACCTAAGTGTACCCTTAGTGTTACCCAAGTGTTACCTAAGTGTTAACTAAGTGTTACCTAAGTGTGCCCTAAGTGTTACCTAAGTGTGCCCTAAGTGTTACCTAAGTGTGCCCTAAGTGTTACCCAAGTGTGCCCTAAGTGTTACCTAAGTGTGCCCTAAGTGTTACCTAAGTGTGCCCCAAGTGTTACCTAAGTGTGCCCTAAGTGTTACCTAAGTGTACCCTAAGTGTTACCTAAGTGTTACCTAAGTGTGCCCTTAGTGTTACCCAAGTGTGCCCTAAGTGTTACCTAAGTGTGCCCCAAGTGTTACCTAAGTGTGCCCTAAGTGTTACCTAAGTGTGCCCTAAGTGTTACCTAAGTGTGCCCTAAGTGTGCCCTAAGTGTTACCTAAGTGTACCATAAGTGTTACCTAAGTGTTACCTAAGTGTTACCTAAGTGTTACCTAAGTGTTACCTAAGTGTTACCTAAGTGTTACCCAAGTGTTACCTAAGTGTGCCCTAAGTGTTACCTAAGTGTGCCCTAAGTGTGCCCTAAGTGTTACCTAAGTGTACCCTTAGTGTTACCCAAGTGTTACCTAAGTGTTAACTAAGTGTTACCTAAGTGTGCCCTAAGTGTTACCTAAGTGTGCCCTAAGTGTTACATAAGTGTTACCTAAGTGTGCCCTAAGTGTTACCTAAGTGTGCCCTAAGTGTTACCTAAGTGTGCCCTAAGTGTTACCTAAGTGTGCCCTAAGTGTTACCTAAGTGTGCCCTAAGTGTGCCCTAAGTGTTACCTAAGTGTACCATAAGTGTTACCTAAGTGTTACCTAAGTGTTACCTAAGTGTGCCCTAAGTGTTACCTAAGTGTGCCCTAAGTGTTACCTAAGTGTGCCCTAAGTGTTACCTAAGTGTGCCCTAAGTGTTACCTAAGTGTGCCCTAACTGTTACCTAAGTGTGCCCTAACTGTTACCTAAGTGTGCCCTAAGTGTTACCTAAGTGTGCCCTAAGTGTTACCTAAGTGTACCCTTAGTGTTACCTAAGTGTTACCTAAGTGTTAACTAAGTGTTACTTAAGTGTTACCCAAGTGTGCCCTAAGTGTTACCTAAGTGTGCCCTAAGTGTTACCTAAGTGTACCCTTAGTGTTACCTAAGTGTTACCTAAGTGTTAACTAAGTGTTACTTAAGTGTTACCTAAGTGTTACCTAAGTGTTACCTAAGTGTGCCCTAAGTGTTACCTAATTGTGCCCTAAGTGTTACCTAAGTGTGCCCTAAGTGTTACCTAAGTGTTACCTAAGTGTTACCTAAGTGTTACCTAAGTGTGCCCTAAGTGTTACCTAAGTGTGCCCTAAGTGTTACCTAAGTGTGCCCTAAGTGTTACCTAAGTGTGCCCTAATTGTTACCTAAGTGTGCCCTAAGTGTTACCTAAGTGTGCCCTAAGTGTGCCCTAAGTGTTACCCAAGTGTGCCCTAAGTGTTACCTAAGTGTGCCCCAAGTGTTACCTAAGTGTGCCCTAAGTGTTAACTAAGTGTTACCTAAGTGTGCCCTAAGTGTTACCTAAGTGTGCCCTAAGTGTTACCTAAGTGTTACCTAAGTGTTACCTAAGTGTTACCTAAGTGTTACCTAAGTATTAACTAAGTGTTACCTAAGTGTGCCCTAAGTGTTACCTAAGTGTGCCCTAACTGTTACCTAAGTGTGCCCTAACTGTTACCTAAGTGTGCCCTAAGTGTTACCTAAGTGTGCCCTAAGTGTTACCTAAGTGTACCCTTAGTGTTACCCAAGTGTACCCTAAGTGTTACCTAAGTGTTACCTAAGTGTGCCCTAAGTGTTACCCAAGTGTGCCCTAAGTGTTACCTAAGTGTGCCCCAAGTGTTACCTAAGTTTGCCCTAAGTGTTAACTAAGTGTTACCTAAGTGTGCCCTAAGTGTTACCTAAGTGTGCCCTAAGTGTTACCTAAGTGTTACCTAAGTGTTACCTAAGTGTTACCTAAGTGTGCCCTAAGTGTTACCCAAGTGTTACCTAAGTGTTACCTAAGTGTTACCTAAGTGTTACCTAAGTATTACCTAAGTGTTACCTAAGTGTGCCCTAAGTGTTACCTAAGTGTGCCCTAACTGTTACCTAAGTGTGCCCTAAGTGTTACCTAAGTGTGCCCTAAGTGTTACCTAAGTGTGCCCTAAGTGTTACCTAAGTGTACCCTTAGTGTTACCTAAGTGTTACCTAAGTGTTAACTAAGTGTTACTTAAGTGTTACCCAAGTGTGCCCTAAGTGTTACCTAAGTGTGCCCTAAGTGTTACCTAAGTGTGCCCTAAGTGTTACCTAAGTGTACCCTAAGTGTTACCTAAGTGTTACCTAAGTGTTACCTAAGTGTTACCCAAGTGTTACCTAAGTGTGCCCTAAGTGTTACCTAAGTGTGCCCTAAGTGTGCCCTAAGTGTTACCTAAGTGTTACCTAAGTGTACCCTTAGTGTTACCCAAGTGTTACCTAAGTGTTACCTAAGTGTGCCCTAAGTGTTACCTAAGTGTGCCCTAAGTGTTACCTAAGTGTGCCCTAAGTGTTACCCAAGTGTGCCCTAAGTGTTACCCAAGTGTGCCCTAAGTGTTACCTAAGTGTGCCCTAAGTGTGCCCTAAGTGTTACCTAAGTGTACCATAAGTGTTACCTAAGTGTTACCTAAGTGTTACCTAAGTGTTACCTAAGTGTTACCTAAGAGTTACCTAAGTGTTACATAAGTGTTACCTAAGTGTGCCCTAAGTGTTACCTAAGTGTGCCCTAAGTGTTACCTAAGTGTGCCCTAAGTGTTACCTAAGTGTGCCCTAAGTGTTACCTAAGTGTGCCCTAAGTGTGCCCTAAGTGTTACCTAAGTGTACCATAAGTGTTACCTAAGTGTTACCTAAGTGTTACCTAAGTGTTACCTAAGTGTTACCTAAGTGTTACCCAAGTGTTACCTAAGTGTGCCCTAAGTGTTACCTAAGTGTGCCCTAAGTGTGCCCTAAGTGTTACCTAAGTGTACCCTTAGTGTTACCCAAGTGTTACCTAAGTGTTAACTAAGTGTTACCTAAGTGTGCCCTAAGTGTTACCTAAGTGTGCCCTAAGTGTTACCTAAGTGTGCCCTAAGTGTTACCCAAGTGTGCCCTAAGTGTTACCTAAGTGTGCCCTAAGTGTTACCTAAGTGTGCCCCAAGTGTTACCTAAGTGTGCCCTAAGTGTTACCTAAGTGTACCCTAAGTGTTACCTAAGTGTTACCTAAGTGTGCCCTTAGTGTTACCCAAGTGTGCCCTAAGTGTTACCTAAGTGTGCCCCAAGTGTTACCTAAGTGTGCCCTAAGTGTTACCTAAGTGTGCCCTAAGTGTTACCTAAGTGTGCCCTAAGTGTGCCCTAAGTGTTACCTAAGTGTACCATAAGTGTTACCTAAGTGTTACCTAAGTGTTACCTAAGTGTTACCTAAGTGTTACCTAAGTGTTACCTAAGTGTTACCCAAGTGTTACCTAAGTGTGCCCTAAGTGTTACCTAAGTGTGCCCTAAGTGTGCCCTAAGTGTTACCTAAGTGTACCCTTAGTGTTACCCAAGTGTTACCTAAGTGTTAACTAAGTGTTACCTAAGTGTGCCCTAAGTGTTACCTAAGTGTGCCCTAAGTGTTACCTAAGTGTGCCCTAAGTGTTACCCAAGTGTGCCCTAAGTGTTACCTAAGTGTGCCCTAAGTGTTACCTAAGTGTGCCCCAAGTGTTACCTAAGTGTGCCCTAAGTGTTACCTAAGTGTACCCTAAGTGTTACCTAAGTGTTACCTAAGTGTGCCCTAAGTGTTACCCAAGTGTGCCCTAAGTGTTACCTAAGTGTGCCCCAAGTGTTACCTAAGTGTGCCCTAAGTGTTAACTAAGTGTTACCTAAGTGTGCCCTAAGTGTTACCTAAGTGTGCCCTAAGTGTTACCTAAGTGTTACCTAAGTGTTACCTAAGTGTCACCTAAGTGTGCCCTAAGTGTTACCCAAGTGTTACCTAAGTGTTACCTAAGTGTTACCTAAGTGTTACCTAAGTATTACCTAAGTGTTACCTAAGTGTGCCCTAAGTGTTACCTAAGTGTGCCCTAACTGTTACCTAAGTGTGCCCTAACTGTTACCTAAGTGTGCCCTAAGTGTTACCTAAGTGTGCCCTAAGTGTTACCTAAGTGTACCCTTAGTGTTACCTAAGTGTTACCTAAGTGTTAACTAAGTGTTACTTAAGTGTTACCTAAGTGTTACCTAAGTGTTACCTAAGTGTGCCCTAAGTGTTACCTAAGTGTACCCTTAGTGTTACCTAAGTGTTACCTAAGTGTTAACTAAGTGTTACTTAAGTGTTACCTAAGTGTTACCTAAGTGTTACCTAAGTGTGCCCTAAGTGTTACCTAAGTGTGCCCTAAGTGTTACCTAAGTGTGCCCTAAGTGTTACCTAAGTGTTACCTAAGTGTTACCTAAGTGTTACCTAAGTGTGCCCTAAGTGTTACCTAAGTGTGCCCTAAGTGTTACCTAAGTGTGCCCTAAGTGTTACCTAAGTGTGCCCTAATTGTTACCTAAGTGTGCCCTAAGTGTTACCTAAGTGTGCCCTAAGTGTTACCTAAGTGTGCCCTAAGTGTTACCTAAGTGTGCCCTAAGTGTTACCTAAGTGTGCCCTAACTGTTACCTAAGTGTGCCCTAACTGTTACCTAAGTGTGCCCTAAGTGTTACCTAAGTGTGCCCTAAGTGTTACCTAAGTGTGCCCCAAGTGTTACCTAAGTGTGCCCTAAGTGTTACCTAAGTGTACCCTAAGTGTTACCTAAGTGTTACCTAAGTGTGCCCTTAGTGTTACCCAAGTGTGCCCTAAGTGTTACCTAAGTGTGCCCCAAGTGTTACCTAAGTGTGCCCTAAGTGTTACCTAAGTGTGCCCTAAGTGTTACCTAAGTGTGCCCTAAGTGTGCCCTAAGTGTTACCTAAGTGTACCATAAGTGTTACCTAAGTGTTACCTAAGTGTTACCTAAGTGTTACCTAAGTGTTACCTAAGTGTTACCTAAGTGTTACCCAAGTGTTACCTAAGTGTGCCCTAAGTGTTACCTAAGTGTGCCCTAAGTGTGCCCTAAGTGTTACCTAAGTGTACCCTTAGTGTTACCCAAGTGTTACCTAAGTGTTAACTAAGTGTTACCTAAGTGTGCCCTAAGTGTTACCTAAGTGTGCCCTAAGTGTTACCTAAGTGTGCCCTAAGTGTTACCCAAGTGTGCCCTAAGTGTTACCTAAGTGTGCCCTAAGTGTTACCTAAGTGTGCCCCAAGTGTTACCTAAGTGTGCCCTAAGTGTTACCTAAGTGTACCCTAAGTGTTACCTAAGTGTTACCTAAGTGTGCCCTAAGTGTTACCCAAGTGTGCCCTAAGTGTTACCTAAGTGTGCCCCAAGTGTTACCTAAGTGTGCCCTAAGTGTTACCTAAGTGTTACCTAAGTGTGCCCTAAGTGTTACCTAAGTGTGCCCTAAGTGTTACCTAAGTGTTACCTAAGTGTTACCTAAGTGTCACCTAAGTGTGCCCTAAGTGTTACCCAAGTGTTACCTAAGTGTTACCTAAGTGTTACCTAAGTGTTACCTAAGTATTAACTAAGTGTTACCTAAGTGTGCCCTAAGTGTTACCTAAGTGTGCCCTAACTGTTACCTAAGTGTGCCCTAACTGTTACCTAAGTGTGCCCTAAGTGTTACCTAAGTGTGCCCTAAGTGTTACCTAAGTGTACCCTAAGTGTTACCTAAGTGTTACCTAAGTGTTAACTAAGTGTTACTTAAGTGTTACCTAAGTGTTACCTAAGTGTTACCTAAGTGTGCCCTAAGTGTTACCTAAGTGTACCCTTAGTGTTACCTAAGTGTTACCTAAGTGTTAACTAAGTGTTACTTAAGTGTTACCTAAGTGTTACCTAAGTGTTACCTAAGTGTGCCCTAAGTGTTACCTAATTGTGCCCTAAGTGTTACCTAAGTGTGCCCTAAGTGTTACCTAAGTGTTACCTAAGTGTTACCTAAGTGTTACCTAAGTGTGCCCTAAGTGTTACCTAAGTGTGCCCTAAGTGTTACCTAAGTGTGCCCTAAGTGTTACCTAAGTGTGCCCTAATTGTTACCTAAGTGTGCCCTAAGTGTTACCTAAGTGTGCCCTAAGTGTGCCCTAAGTGTTACCCAAGTGTGCCCTAAGTGTTACCTAAGTGTGCCCCAAGTGTTACCTAAGTGTGCCCTAAGTGTTAACTAAGTGTTACCTAAGTGTGCCCTAAGTGTTACCTAAGTGTGCCCTAAGTGTTACCTAAGTGTTACCTAAGTGTTACCTAAGTGTTACCTAAGTGTTACCTAAGTATTAACTAAGTGTTACCTAAGTGTGCCCTAAGTGTTACCTAAGTGTGCCCTAACTGTTACCTAAGTGTGCCCTAACTGTTACCTAAGTGTGCCCTAAGTGTTACCTAAGTGTGCCCTAAGTGTTACCTAAGTGTACCCTTAGTGTTACCCAAGTGTACCCTAAGTGTTACCTAAGTGTTACCTAAGTGTGCCCTAAGTGTTACCCAAGTGTGCCCTAAGTGTTACCTAAGTGTGCCCCAAGTGTTACCTAAGTTTGCCCTAAGTGTTAACTAAGTGTTACCTAAGTGTGCCCTAAGTGTTACCTAAGTGTGCCCTAAGTGTTACCTAAGTGTTACCTAAGTGTTACCTAAGTGTTACCTAAGTGTGCCCTAAGTGTTACCCAAGTGTTACCTAAGTGTTACCTAAGTGTTACCTAAGTGTTACCTAAGTATTACCTAAGTGTTACCTAAGTGTGCCCTAAGTGTTACCTAAGTGTGCCCTAACTGTTACCTAAGTGTGCCCTAACTGTTACCTAAGTGTGCCCTAAGTGTTACCTAAGTGTGCCCTAAGTGTTACCTAAGTGTACCCTTAGTGTTACCTAAGTGTTACCTAAGTGTTGCCTAAGTGTTAACTAAGTGTTACCTAAGTGTGCCCTAAGTGTTACCTAAGTGTGCCCTAAGTGTTACCTAAGTGTGCCCTAAGTGTTACCTAAGTGTGCCCTAAGTGTTACCTAAGTGTGCCCTAAGTGTTACCTAAGTGTGCCCTAAGTGTTACCTAAGTGTACCCTTAGTGTTACCTAAGTGTTACCTAAGTGTTAACTAAGTGTTACTTAAGTGTTACCTAAGTGTTACCTAAGTGTTACCTAAGTGTGCCCTAAGTGTTACCTAAGTGTACCCTTAGTGTTACCTAAGTGTTACCTAAGTGTTAACTAAGTGTTACTTAAGTGTTACCTAAGTGTTACCTAAGTGTTACCTAAGTGTGCCCTAAGTGTTACCTAAGTGTGCCCTAAGTGTTACCTAAGTGTGCCCTAAGTGTTACCTAAGTGTTACCTAAGTGTTACCTAAGTGTTACCTAAGTGTGCCCTAAGTGTTACCTAAGTGTGCCCTAAGTGTTACCTAAGTGTGCCCTAAGTGTTACCTAAGTGTGCCCTAATTGTTACCTAAGTGTGCCCTAAGTGTTACCTAAGTGTGCCCTAAGTGTTACCTAAGTGTGCCCTAAGTGTTACCTAAGTGTGCCCTAAGTGTTACCTAAGTGTGCCCTAACTGTTACCTAAGTGTGCCCTAACTGTTACCTAAGTGTGCCCTAAGTGTTACCTAAGTGTGCCCTAAGTGTTACCTAAGTGTGCCCCAAGTGTTACCTAAGTGTGCCCTAAGTGTTACCTAAGTGTACCCTAAGTGTTACCTAAGTGTTACCTAAGTGTGCCCTTAGTGTTACCCAAGTGTGCCCTAAGTGTTACCTAAGTGTGCCCCAAGTGTTACCTAAGTGTGCCCTAAGTGTTACCTAAGTGTGCCCTAAGTGTTACCTAAGTGTGCCCTAAGTGTGCCCTAAGTGTTACCTAAGTGTACCATAAGTGTTACCTAAGTGTTACCTAAGTGTTACCTAAGTGTTACCTAAGTGTTACCTAAGTGTTACCTAAGTGTTACCCAAGTGTTACCTAAGTGTGCCCTAAGTGTTACCTAAGTGTGCCCTAAGTGTGCCCTAAGTGTTACCTAAGTGTACCCTTAGTGTTACCCAAGTGTTACCTAAGTGTTAACTAAGTGTTACCTAAGTGTGCCCTAAGTGTTACCTAAGTGTGCCCTAAGTGTTACCTAAGTGTGCCCTAAGTGTTACCCAAGTGTGCCCTAAGTGTTACCTAAGTGTGCCCTAAGTGTTACCTAAGTGTGCCCCAAGTGTTACCTAAGTGTGCCCTAAGTGTTACCTAAGTGTACCCTAAGTGTTACCTAAGTGTTACCTAAGTGTGCCCTAAGTGTTACCCAAGTGTGCCCTAAGTGTTACCTAAGTGTGCCCCAAGTGTTACCTAAGTGTGCCCTAAGTGTTAACTAAGTGTTACCTAAGTGTGCCCTAAGTGTTACCTAAGTGTGCCCTAAGTGTTACCTAAGTGTTACCTAAGTGTTACCTAAGTGTCACCTAAGTGTGCCCTAAGTGTTACCCAAGTGTTACCTAAGTGTTACCTAAGTGTTACCTAAGTGTTACCTAAGTATTAACTAAGTGTTACCTAAGTGTGCCCTAAGTGTTACCTAAGTGTGCCCTAACTGTTACCTAAGTGTGCCCTAAGTGTTACCTAAGTGTGCCCTAAGTGTTACCTAAGTGTGCCCTAAGTGTTACCTAAGTGTACCCTTAGTGTTACCTAAGTGTTACCTAAGTGTTAACTAAGTGTTACTTAAGTGTTACCTAAGTGTTACCTAAGTGTTACCTAAGTGTGCCCTAAGTGTTACCTAAGTGTACCCTTAGTGTTACCTAAGTGTTACCTAAGTGTTAACTAAGTGTTACTTAAGTGTTACCTAAGTGTTACCTAAGTGTTACCTAAGTGTGCCCTAAGTGTTACCTAATTGTGCCCTAAGTGTTACCTAAGTGTGCCCTAAGTGTTACCTAAGTGTTACCTAAGTGTTACCTAAGTGTTACCTAAGTGTGCCCTAAGTGTTACCTAAGTGTGCCCTAAGTGTTACCTAAGTGTGCCCTAAGTGTTACCTAAGTGTGCCCTAATTGTTACCTAAGTGTGCCCTAAGTGTTACCTAAGTGTGCCCTAAGTGTGCCCTAAGTGTTACCCAAGTGTGCCCTAAGTGTTACCTAAGTGTGCCCCAAGTGTTACCTAAGTGTGCCCTAAGTGTTAACTAAGTGTTACCTAAGTGTGCCCTAAGTGTTACCTAAGTGTGCCCTAAGTGTTACCTAAGTGTTACCTAAGTGTTACCTAAGTGTTACCTAAGTGTTACCTAAGTATTAACTAAGTGTTACCTAAGTGTGCCCTAAGTGTTACCTAAGTGTGCCCTAACTGTTACCTAAGTGTGCCCTAACTGTTACCTAAGTGTGCCCTAAGTGTTACCTAAGTGTGCCCTAAGTGTTACCTAAGTGTACCCTTAGTGTTACCCAAGTGTACCCTAAGTGTTACCTAAGTGTTACCTAAGTGTGCCCTAAGTGTTACCCAAGTGTGCCCTAAGTGTTACCTAAGTGTGCCCCAAGTGTTACCTAAGTTTGCCCTAAGTGTTAACTAAGTGTTACCTAAGTGTGCCCTAAGTGTTACCTAAGTGTGCCCTAAGTGTTACCTAAGTGTTACCTAAGTGTTACCTAAGTGTTACCTAAGTGTGCCCTAAGTGTTACCCAAGTGTTACCTAAGTGTTACCTAAGTGTTACCTAAGTGTTACCTAAGTGTTACCTAAGTGTTACCTAAGTGTGCCCTAAGTGTTACCTAAGTGTGCCCTAACTGTTACCTAAGTGTGCCCTAACTGTTACCTAAGTGTGCCCTAAGTGTTACCTAAGTGTGCCCTAAGTGTTACCTAAGTGTACCCTTAGTGTTACCTAAGTGTTACCTAAGTGTTGCCTAAGTGTTAACTAAGTGTTACCTAAGTGTGCCCTAAGTGTTACCTAAGTGTGCCCTAAGTGTTACCTAAGTGTGCCCTAAGTGTTACCTAAGTGTGCCCTAAGTGTTACCTAAGTGTGCCCTAAGTGTTACCTAAGTGTGCCCTAAGTGTTACCTAAGTGTGCTTTAAGTGTTACCTAAGTGTGCCCTAAGTGTTACCTAAGTGTGCCCTAAGTGTTACCTAAGTGTACCCTAAGTGTTACCTAAGTGTGGCCTAAGTGTTACCTAAGTGTGCCCCAAGTGTTACCTAAGTGTGCCCTAAGTGTTAACTAAGTGTTACCTAAGTGTGCCCTAAGTGTTAGCTAAGTGTACCATAAGTGTTACCTAAGTGTTACCTAAGTGTTACCTAAGTGTTACTTAAGTGTTACCCAAGTGTGCCCTAAGTGTTACCTAAGTGTGCCCTAAGTGTTACCTAAGTGTGCCCTAAGTGTTACCTAAGTGTACCCTAAGTGTTACCTAAGTGTTACCTAAGTGTTACCTAAGTGTTACCCAAGTGTTACCTAAGTGTGCCCTAAGTGTTACCTAAGTGTGCCCTAAGTGTGCCCTAAGTGTTACCTAAGTGTACCCTTAGTGTTACCCAAGTGTTACCTAAGTGTTACCTAAGTGTTACCTAAGTGTGCCCTAAGTGTTACCTAAGTGTGCCCTAAGTGTTACCTAAGTGTGCCCTAAGTGTTACCCAAGTGTGCCCTAAGTGTTACCCAAGTGTGCCCTAAGTGTTACCTAAGTGTGCCCTAAGTGTGCCCTAAGTGTTACCTAAGTGTACCATAAGTGTTACCTAAGTGTTACCTAAGTGTTACCTAAGTGTTACCTAAGTGTTACCTAAGAGTTACCTAAGTGTTACATAAGTGTTACCTAAGTGTGCCCTAAGTGTTACCTAAGTGTGCCCTAAGTGTTACCTAAGTGTGCCCTAAGTGTTACCTAAGTGTGCCCTAAGTGTTACCTAAGTGTGCCCTAAGTGTGCCCTAAGTGTTACCTAAGTGTACCATAAGTGTTACCTAAGTGTTACCTAAGTGTTACCTAAGTGTTACCTAAGTGTTACCTAAGTGTTACCCAAGTGTTACCTAAGTGTGCCCTAAGTGTTACCTAAGTGTGCCCTAAGTGTGCCCTAAGTGTTACCTAAGTGTACCCTTAGTGTTACCCAAGTGTTACCTAAGTGTTAACTAAGTGTTACCTAAGTGTGCCCTAAGTGTTACCTAAGTGTGCCCTAAGTGTTACCCAAGTGTGCCCTAAGTGTTACCTAAGTGTGCCCTAAGTGTTACCTAAGTGTGCCCCAAGTGTTACCTAAGTGTGCCCTAAGTGTTACCTAAGTGTACCCTAAGTGTTACCTAAGTGTTACCTAAGTGTGCCCTAAGTGTTACCCAAGTGTGCCCTAAGTGTTACCTAAGTGTGCCCCAAGTGTTACCTAAGTGTGCCCTAAGTGTTAACTAAGTGTTACCTAAGTGTGCCCTAAGTGTTACCTAAGTGTGCCCTAAGTGTTACCTAAGTGTTACCTAAGTGTTACCTAAGTGTCACCTAAGTGTGCCCTAAGTGTTACCCAAGTGTTACCTAAGTGTTACCTAAGTGTTACCTAAGTGTTACCTAAGTATTACCTAAGTGTTACCTAAGTGTGCCCTAAGTGTTACCTAAGTGTGCCCTAACTGTTACCTAAGTGTGCCCTAACTGTTACCTAAGTGTGCCCTAAGTGTTACCTAAGTGTGCCCCAAGTGTTACCTAAGTGTGCCCTAAGTGTTAACTAAGTGTTACCTAAGTGTGCCCTAAGTGTTACCTAAGTGTGCCCTAAGTGTTACCTAAGTGTTACCTAAGTGTTACCTAAGTGTCACCTAAGTGTACCCTTAGTGTTACCTAAGTGTTACCTAAGTGTTAACTAAGTGTTACTTAAGTGTTACCTAAGTGTTACCTAAGTGTTACCTAAGTGTGCCCTAAGTGTTACCTAAGTGTACCCTTAGTGTTACCTAAGTGTTACCTAAGTGTTAACTAAGTGTTACTTAAGTGTTACCTAAGTGTTACCTAAGTGTTACCTAAGTGTGCCCTAAGTGTTACCTAAGTGTGCCCTAAGTGTTACCTAAGTGTGCCCTAAGTGTTACCTAAGTGTTACCTAAGTGTTACCTAAGTGTTACCTAAGTGTGCCCTAAGTGTTACCTAAGTGTGCCCTAAGTGTTACCTAAGTGTGCCCTAAGTGTTACCTAAGTGTGCCCTAATTGTTACCTAAGTGTGCCCTAAGTGTTACCTAAGTGTGCCCTAAGTGTTACCTAAGTGTGCCCTAAGTGTTACCTAAGTGTGCCCTAAGTGTTACCTAAGTGTGCCCTAACTGTTACCTAAGTGTGCCCTAACTGTTACCTAAGTGTGCCCTAAGTGTTACCTAAGTGTGCCCTAAGTGTTACCTAAGTGTACCCTTAGTGTTACCTAAGTGTTACCTAAGTGTTAACTAAGTGTTACTTAAGTGTTACCTAAGTGTTACCTAAGTGTTACCTAAGTGTGCCCTAAGTGTTACCTAAGTGTACCCTTAGTGTTACCTAAGTGTTACCTAAGTGTTAACTAAGTGTTACTTAAGTGTTACCTAAGTGTTACCTAAGTGTTACCTAAGTGTGCCCTAAGTGTTACCTAAGTGTGCCCTAAGTGTTACCTAAGTGTGCCCTAAGTGTTACCTAAGTGTTACCTAAGTGTTACCTAAGTGTTACCTAAGTGTGCCCTAAGTGTTACCTAAGTGTGCCCTAAGTGTTACCTAAGTGTGCCCTAAGTGTTACCTAAGTGTGCCCTAATTGTTACCTAAGTGTGCCCTAAGTGTTACCTAAGTGTGCCCTAAGTGTTACCTAAGTGTGCCCTAAGTGTTACCTAAGTGTGCTCTAAGTGTTACCTAAGTGTGCCCTAAGTGTTACCTAAGTGTGCCCTAAGTGTTACCTAAGTGTACCCTAAGTGTTACCTAAGTGTGGCCTAAGTGTTACCTAAGTGTGCCCCAAGTGTTACCTAAGTGTGCCCTAAGTGTTAACTAAGTGTTACCTGAGTGTGCCCTAAGTGTTACCTAAGTGTACCCTAAGTGTTACCTAAGAGTTACCTAAGTGTTACATAAGTGTTACCTAAGTGTTACCCAAGTGTTACCTAAGTGTGCCCTAAGTGTTATCTAAGTGTGCCCTAAGTGTTACCTAAGTGTGCCCTAAATGTTACCCAAGTGTGCCCTAAGTGTTACCTAAGTGTGCCCCAAGTGTTACCTAAGTGTGCCCTAAGTGTTACCTAAGTGTACCCTAAGTGTTACCTAAGTGTTACCTAAGTGTGCCCTAAGTGTTACCCAAGTGTGCCCTAAGTGTTACCTAAGTGTGCCCCAAGTGTTACCTAAGTTTGCCCTAAGTGTTAACTAAGTGTTACCTAAGTGTGCCCTAAGTGTTACCTAAGTGTGCCCTAAGTGTTACCTAAGTGTTACCTAAGTGTTACCTAAGTGTTACCTAAGTGTGCCCTAAGTGTTACCCAAGTGTTACCTAAGTGTTACCTAAGTGTTACCTAAGTGTTACCTAAGTGTTACCTAAGTGTTACCTAAGTGTGCCCTAAGTGTTACCTAAGTGTGCCCTAACTGTTACCTAAGTGTGCCCTAACTGTTACCTAAGTGTGCCCTAAGTGTTACCTAAGTGTGCCCTAAGTGTTACCTAAGTGTACCCTTAGTGTTACCTAAGTGTTACCTAAGTGTTGCCTAAGTGTTAACTAAGTGTTACCTAAGTGTGCCCTAAGTGTTACCTAAGTGTGCCCTAAGTGTTACCTAAGTGTGCCCTAAGTGTTACCTAAGTGTGCCCTAAGTGTTACCTAAGTGTGCCCCAAGTGTTACCTAAGTGTGCCCTAAGTGTTACCTAAGTGTACCCTAAGTGTTACCTAAGTGTTACCTAAGTGTGCCCTAAGTGTTACCCAAGTGTGCCCTAAGTGTTACCTAAGTGTGCCCCAAGTGTTACCTAAGTTTGCCCTAAGTGTTAACTAAGTGTTACCTAAGTGTGCCCTAAGTGTTACCTAAGTGTGCCCTAAGTGTTACCTAAGTGTTACCTAAGTGTTACCTAAGTGTTACCTAAGTGTGCCCTAAGTGTTACCCAAGTGTTACCTAAGTGTTACCTAAGTGTTACCTAAGTGTTACCTAAGTGTTACCTAAGTGTTACCTAAGTGTGCCCTAAGTGTTACCTAAGTGTGCCCTAACTGTTACCTAAGTGTGCCCTAACTGTTACCTAAGTGTGCCCTAAGTGTTACCTAAGTGTGCCCTAAGTGTTACCTAAGTGTACCCTTAGTGTTACCTAAGTGTTACCTAAGTGTTGCCTAAGTGTTAACTAAGTGTTACCTAAGTGTGCCCTAAGTGTTACCTAAGTGTGCCCTAAGTGTTACCTAAGTGTGCCCTAAGTGTTACCTAAGTGTGCCCTAAGTGTTACCTAAGTGTACCCTAAGTGTTACCTAAGTGTGGCCTAAGTGTTACCTAAGTGTGCCCCAAGTGTTACCTAAGTGTGCCCTAAGTGTTAACTAAGTGTTACCTAAGTGTGCCCTAAGTGTTAGCTAAGTGTACCATGAGTGTTACCTAAGTGTTACCTAAGTGTTACCTAAGTGTTACCTAAGAGTTACCTAAGTGTTACATATGTGTTACCTAAGTGTGCCCTAAGTGTTACCTAAGTGTGCCCTAAGTGTTACCCAAGTGTGCCCTAAGTGTTACCCAAGTGTGCCCTAAGTGTTACCTAAGTGTGCCCTAAGTGTGCCCTAAGTGTTACCTAAGTGTACCATAAGTGTTACCTAAGTGTTACCTAAGTGTTACCTAAGTGTTACCTAAGTGTTACCTAAGAGTTACCTAAGTGTTACATAAGTGTTACCTAAGTGTGCCCTAAGTGTTACCTAAGTGTGCCCTAAGTGTTACCTAAGTGTGCCCTAAGTGTTACCTAAGTGTGCCCTAAGTGTTACCTAAGTGTGCCCTAAGTGTGCCCTAAGTGTTACCTAAGTGTACCATAAGTGTTACCTAAGTGTTACCTAAGTGTTACCTAAGTGTTACCTAAGTGTTACCTAAGTGTTACCTAAGTGTTACCCAAGTGTTACCTAAGTGTGCCCTAAGTGTTACCTAAGTGTGCCCTAAGTGTGCCCTAAGTGTTACCTAAGTGTACCCTTAGTGTTACCCAAGTGTTACCTAAGTGTTAACTAAGTGTTACCTAAGTGTGCCCTAAGTGTTACCTAAGTGTGCCCTAAGTGTTACCCAAGTGTGCCCTAAGTGTTACCTAAGTGTGCCCTAAGTGTTACCTAAGTGTGCCCCAAGTGTTACCTAAGTGTGCCCTAAGTGTTACCTAAGTGTACCCTAAGTGTTACCTAAGTGTTACCTAAGTGTGCCCTAAGTGTTACCCAAGTGTGCCCTAAGTGTTACCTAAGTGTGCCCCAAGTGTTACCTAAGTGTGCCCTAAGTGTTAACTAAGTGTTACCTAAGTGTGCCCTAAGTGTTACCTAAGTGTGCCCTAAGTGTTACCTAAGTGTTACCTAAGTGTTACCTAAGTGTCACCTAAGTGTGCCCTAAGTGTTACCCAAGTGTTACCTAAGTGTTACCTAAGTGTTACCTAAGTGTTACCTAAGTATTACCTAAGTGTTACCTAAGTGTGCCCTAAGTGTTACCTAAGTGTGCCCTAACTGTTACCTAAGTGTGCCCTAACTGTTACCTAAGTGTGCCCTAAGTGTTACCTAAGTGTGCCCTAAGTGTTACCTAAGTGTACCCTTAGTGTTACCTAAGTGTTACCTAAGTGTTAACTAAGTGTTACTTAAGTGTTACCTAAGTGTTACCTAAGTGTTACCTAAGTGTGCCCTAAGTGTTACCTAAGTGTACCCTTAGTGTTACCTAAGTGTTACCTAAGTGTTAACTAAGTGTTACTTAAGTGTTACCTAAGTGTTACCTAAGTGTTACCTAAGTGTGCCCTAAGTGTTACCTAAGTGTGCCCTAAGTGTTACCTAAGTGTGCCCTAAGTGTTACCTAAGTGTTACCTAAGTGTTACCTAAGTGTTACCTAAGTGTGCCCTAAGTGTTACCTAAGTGTGCCCTAAGTGTTACCTAAGTGTGCCCTAAGTGTTACCTAAGTGTGCCCTAATTGTTACCTAAGTGTGCCCTAAGTGTTACCTAAGTGTGCCCTAAGTGTTACCTAAGTGTGCCCTAAGTGTTACCTAAGTGTGCCCTAAGTGTTACCTAAGTGTGCCCTAACTGTTACCTAAGTGTGCCCTAACTGTTACCTAAGTGTGCCCTAAGTGTTACCTAAGTGTGCCCTAAGTGTTACCTAAGTGTACCCTTAGTGTTACCTAAGTGTTACCTAAGTGTTAACTAAGTGTTACTTAAGTGTTACCTAAGTGTTACCTAAGTGTTACCTAAGTGTGCCCTAAGTGTTACCTAAGTGTACCCTTAGTGTTACCTAAGTGTTACCTAAGTGTTAACTAAGTGTTACTTAAGTGTTACCTAAGTGTTACCTAAGTGTTACCTAAGTGTGCCCTAAGTGTTACCTAAGTGTGCCCTAAGTGTTACCTAAGTGTGCCCTAAGTGTTACCTAAGTGTTACCTAAGTGTTACCTAAGTGTTACCTAAGTGTGCCCTAAGTGTTACCTAAGTGTGCCCTAAGTGTTACCTAAGTGTGCCCTAAGTGTTACCTAAGTGTGCCCTAATTGTTACCTAAGTGTGCCCTAAGTGTTACCTAAGTGTGCCCTAAGTGTTACCTAAGTGTGCCCTAAGTGTTACCTAAGTGTGCTCTAAGTGTTACCTAAGTGTGCCCTAAGTGTTACCTAAGTGTGCCCTAAGTGTTACCTAAGTGTACCCTAAGTGTTACCTAAGTGTGGCCTAAGTGTTACCTAAGTGTTACCTAAGTGTTACCTAAGTGTTACCTAAGTGTGCCCTAAGTGTTACCCAAGTGTTACCTAAGTGTTACCTAAGTGTTACCTAAGTGTTACCTAAGTATTACCTAAGTGTTACCTAAGTGTGCCCTAAGTGTTAACTAAGTGTTACCTAAGTGTGCCCTAAGTGTTACCTAAGTGTGCCCTAAATGTTACCCAAGTGTGCCCTAAGTGTTACCTAAGTGTGCCCCAAGTGTTACCTAAGTGTACCCTAAGTGTTACCTAAGTGTTACCTAAGTGTGCCCTAAGTGTTACCCAAGTGTGCCCTAAGTGTTACCTAAGTGTGCCCCAAGTGTTACCTAAGTTTGCCCTAAGTGTTAACTAAGTGTTACCTAAGTGTGCCCTAAGTGTTACCTAAGTGTGCCCTAAGTGTTACCTAAGTGTTACCTAAGTGTTACCTAAGTGTTACCTAAGTGTGCCCTAAGTGTTACCCAAGTGTTACCTAAGTGTTACCTAAGTGTTACCTAAGTGTTACCTAAGTATTACCTAAGTGTTACCTAAGTGTGCCCTAAGTGTTACCTAAGTGTGCCCTAACTGTTACCTAAGTGTGCCCTAACTGTTACCTAAGTGTGCCCTAAGTGTTACCTAAGTGTGCCCTAAGTGTTACCTAAGTGTACCCTTAGTGTTACCTAAGTGTTACCTAAGTGTTGCCTAAGTGTTAACTAAGTGTTACCTAAGTGTGCCCTAAGTGTTACCTAAGTGTGCCCTAAGTGTTACCTAAGTGTGCCCTAAGTGTTACCTAAGTGTGCCCTAAGTGTTACCTAAGTGTGCCCCAAGTGTTACCTAAGTGTGCCCTAAGTGTTACCTAAGTGTACCCTAAGTGTTACCTAAGTGTTACCTAAGTGTGCCCTAAGTGTTACCTAAGTGTGCCCTAAGTGTTACCTAAGTGTGCCCCAAGTGTTACCTAAGTTTGCCCTAAGTGTTAACTAAGTGTTACCTAAGTGTGCCCTAAGTGTTACCTAAGTGTGCCCTAAGTGTTACCTAAGTGTTACCTAAGTGTTACCTAAGTGTTACCTAAGTGTGCCCTAAGTGTTACCCAAGTGTTACCTAAGTGTTACCTAAGTGTTACCTAAGTGTTACCTAAGTATTACCTAAGTGTTACCTAAGTGTGCCCTAAGTGTTACCTAAGTGTGCCCTAACTGTTACCTAAGTGTGCCCTAACTGTTACCTAAGTGTGCCCTAAGTGTTACCTAAGTGTGCCCTAAGTGTTACCTAAGTGTACCCTTAGTGTTACCTAAGTGTTACCTAAGTGTTGCCTAAGTGTTAACTAAGTGTTACCTAAGTGTGCCCTAAGTGTTACCTAAGTGTGCCCTAAGTGTTACCTAAGTGTGCCCTAAGTGTTACCTAAGTGTGCCCTAAGTGTTACCTAAGTGTACCCTAAGTGTTACCTAAGTGTGGCCTAAGTGTTACCTAAGTGTGCCCCAAGTGTTACCTAAGTGTGCCCTAAGTGTTAACTAAGTGTTACCTAAGTGTGCCCTAAGTGTTAGCTAAGTGTACCATGAGTGTTACCTAAGTGTTACCTAAGTGTTACCTAAGTGTTACCTAAGAGTTACCTAAGTGTTACATATGTGTTACCTAAGTGTGCCCTAAGTGTTACCTAAGTGTGCGCTAAGTGTTACCTAAGTGTTACCTAAGTGTGCCCTAAGTGTTACCTAAGTGTGCCCTAAGTGTTACCTAAGTGTGCCCTAAGTGTTACCTAAGTGTGCCCTAAGTGTTACCCAAGTGTGCCCTAAGTGTTACCTAAGTGTGCCCTAAGTGTTACCTAAGTGTGCCCCAAGTGTTACCTAAGTGTGCCCTAAGTGTTAACTAAGTGTTACCTAAGTGTGCCCTAAGTGTTACCTAAGAGTGCCCTAACTGTTACCTAAGTGTGCCCTAACTGTTACCTAAGTGTGCCCTAAGTGTTACCTAAGTGTGCCCTAAGTGTTACCTAAGTGTTACCTAAGTGTGCCCTAAGTGTTACCCAAGTGTTACCTAAGTGTTACCTAAGTGTTACCTAAGTGTTACCTAAGTATTACCTAAGTGTTACCTAAGTGTGCCCTAAGTGTTACCTAAGTGTGCCCTAACTGTTACCTAAGTGTGCCCTAACTGTTACCTAAGTGTGCCCTAAGTGTTACCTAAGTGTGCCCTAAGTGTTACCTAAGTGTACCCTTAGTGTTACCTAAGTGTTACCTAAGTGTTAACTAAGTGTTACTTAAGTGTTACCCAAGTGTGCCCTAAGTGTTACCTAAGTGTGCCCTAAGTGTTACCTAAGTGTGCCCTAAGTGTTACCGAAGTGTACCCTAAGTGTTACCTAAGTGTTACCTAAGTGTTACCTAAGTGTTACCCAAGTGTTACCTAAGTGTGCCCTAAGTGTTACCTAAGTGTGCCCTAAGTGTGCCCTAAGTGTTACCTAAGTGTACCCTTAGTGTTACCCAAGTGTTACCTAAGTGTTACCTAAGTGTTACCTAAGTGTGCCTTAAGTGTTACCTAAGTGTGCCCTAAGTGTTACCTAAGTGTTACTTAAGTGTTACCCAAGTGTGCCCTAAGTGTTACCTAAGTGTGCCCTAAGTGTTACCTAAGTGTGCCCTAAGTGTTACCTAAGTGTACCCTAAGTGTTACCTAAGTGTGCCCTAAGTGTTACCTAAGTGTTACCTAAGTGTGCCCTAAGTGTTACCCAAGTGTTACCTAAGTGTTACCTAAGTGTTACCTAAGTGTTACCTAAGTATTACCTAAGTGTTACCTAAGTGTGCCCTAAGTGTTACCTAAGTGTGCCCTAACTGTTACCTAAGTGTGCCCTAACTGTTACCTAAGTGTGCCCTAAGTGTTACCTAAGTGTGCCCTAAGTGTTACCTAAGTGTACCCTAAGTGTTACCTAAGTGTTACCTAAGTGTTAACTAAGTGTTACTTAAGTGTTACCTAAGTGTTACCTAAGTGTTACCTAAGTGTGCCCTAAGTGTTACCTAAGTGTACCCTTAGTGTTACCTAAGTGTTACCTAAGTGTTAACTAAGTGTTACTTAAGTGTTACCTAAGTGTTACCTAAGTGTTACCTAAGTGTGCCCTAAGTGTTACCTAAGTGTGCCCTAAGTGTTACCTAAGTGTGCCCTAAGTGTTACCTAAGTGTTACCTAAGTGTTACCTAAGTGTTACCTAAGTGTGCCCTAAGTGTTACCTAAGTGTGCCCTAAGTGTTACCTAAGTGTGCCCTAAGTGTTACCTAAGTGTGCCCTAATTGTTACCTAAGTGTGCCCTAAGTGTTACCTAAGTGTGCCCTAAGTGTTACCTAAGTGTGCCCTAAGTGTTACCTAAGTGTGCTCTAAGTGTTACCTAAGTGTGCCCTAAGTGTTACCTAAGTGTGCCCTAAGTGTTACCTAAGTGTACCCTAAGTGTTACCTAAGTGTGGCCTAAGTGTTACCTAAGTGTTACCTAAGTGTTACCTAAGTGTTACCTAAGTGTGCCCTAAGTGTTACCCAAGTGTTACCTAAGTGTTACCTAAGTGTTACCTAAGTGTTACCTAAGTATTACCTAAGTGTTACCTAAGTGTGCCCTAAGTGTTAACTAAGTGTTACCTAAGTGTGCCCTAAGTGTTACCTAAGTGTGCCCTAAGTGTTACCCAAGTGTGCCCTAAGTGTTACCTAAGTGTGCCCCAAGTGTTACCTAAGTGTACCCTAAGTGTTACCTAAGTGTTACCTAAGTGTGCCCTAAGTGTTACCCAAGTGTGCCCTAAGTGTTACCTAAGTGTGCCCCAAGTGTTACCTAAGTTTGCCCTAAGTGTTAACTAAGTGTTACCTAAGTGTGCCCTAAGTGTTACCTAAGTGTGCCCTAAGTGTTACCTAAGTGTTACCTAAGTGTTACCTAAGTGTTACCTAAGTGTGCCCTAAGTGTTACCCAAGTGTTACCTAAGTGTTACCTAAGTGTTACCTAAGTGTTACCTAAGTATTACCTAAGTGTTACCTAAGTGTGCCCTAAGTGTTACCTAAGTGTGCCCTAACTGTTACCTAAGTGTGCCCTAACTGTTACCTAAGTGTGCCCTAAGTGTTACCTAAGTGTGCCCTAAGTGTTACCTAAGTGTACCCTTAGTGTTACCTAAGTGTTACCTAAGTGTTGCCTAAGTGTTAACTAAGTGTTACCTAAGTGTGCCCTAAGTGTTACCTAAGTGTGCCCTAAGTGTTACCTAAGTGTTACCTAAGTGTTGCCTAAGTGTTAACTAAGTGTTACCTAAGTGTGCCCTAAGTGTTACCTAAGTGTGCCCTAAGTGTTACCTAAGTGTGCCCTAAGTGTTACCTAAGTGTGCCCTAAGTGTTACCTAAGTGTGCCCCAAGTGTTACCTAAGTGTGCCCTAAGTGTTACCTAAGTGTACCCTAAGTGTTACCTAAGTGTTACCTAAGTGTGCCCTAAGTGTTACCCAAGTGTGCCCTAAGTGTTACCTAAGTGTGCCCCAAGTGTTACCTAAGTTTGCCCTAAGTGTTAACTAAGTGTTACCTAAGTGTGCCCTAAGTGTTACCTAAGTGTGCCCTAAGTGTTACCTAAGTGTTACCTAAGTGTTACCTAAGTGTTACCTAAGTGTGCCCTAAGTGTTACCCAAGTGTTACCTAAGTGTTACCTAAGTGTTACCTAAGTGTTACCTAAGTATTACCTAAGTGTTACCTAAGTGTGCCCTAAGTGTTACCTAAGTGTGCCCTAACTGTTACCTAAGTGTGCCCTAACTGTTACCTAAGTGTGCCCTAAGTGTTACCTAAGTGTGCCCTAAGTGTTACCTAAGTGTACCCTTAGTGTTACCTAAGTGTTACCTAAGTGTTGCCTAAGTGTTAACTAAGTGTTACCTAAGTGTGCCCTAAGTGTTACCTAAGTGTGCCCTAAGTGTTACCTAAGTGTGCCCTAAGTGTTACCTAAGTGTGCCCTAAGTGTTACCTAAGTGTACCCTAAGTGTTACCTAAGTGTGGCCTAAGTGTTACCTAAGTGTGCCCCAAGTGTTACCTAAGTGTGCCCTAAGTGTTACCTAAGTGTTACCTAAGTGTGCCCTAAGTGTTAGCTAAGTGTACCATGAGTGTTACCTAAGTGTTACCTAAGTGTTACCTAAGTGTTACCTAAGAGTTACCTAAGTGTTACATATGTGTTACCTAAGTGTGCCCTAAGTGTTACCTAAGTGTGCGCTAAGTGTTACCTAAGTGTTACCTAAGTGTGCCCTAAGTGTTACCTAAGTGTGCCCTAAGTGTTACCTAAGTGTGCCCTAAGTGTTACCTAAGTGTGCCCTAAGTGTTACCCAAGTGTGCCCTAAGTGTTACCTAAGTGTGCCCTAAGTGTTACCTAAGTGTGCCCCAAGTGTTACCTAAGTGTGCCCTAAGTGTTAACTAAGTGTTACCTAAGTGTGCCCTAAGTGTTACCTAAGAGTGCCCTAACTGTTACCTAAGTGTGCCCTAACTGTTACCTAAGTGTGCCCTAAGTGTTACCTAAGTGTGCCCTAAGTGTTACCTAAGTGTTACCTAAGTGTGCCCTAAGTGTTACCCAAGTGTTACCTAAGTGTTACCTAAGTGTTACCTAAGTGTTACCTAAGTATTACCTAAGTGTTACCTAAGTGTGCCCTAAGTGTTACCTAAGTGTGCCCTAACTGTTACCTAAGTGTGCCCTAACTGTTACCTAAGTGTGCCCTAAGTGTTACCTAAGTGTGCCCTAAGTGTTACCTAAGTGTACCCTTAGTGTTACCTAAGTGTTACCTAAGTGTTAACTAAGTGTTACTTAAGTGTTACCCAAGTGTGCCCTAAGTGTTACCTAAGTGTGCCCTAAGTGTTACCTAAGTGTGCCCTAAGTGTTACCGAAGTGTACCCTAAGTGTTACCTAAGTGTTACCTAAGTGTTACCTAAGTGTTACCCAAGTGTTACCTAAGTGTGCCCTAAGTGTTACCTAAGTGTGCCCTAAGTGTGCCCTAAGTGTTACCTAAGTGTACCCTTAGTGTTACCCAAGTGTTACCTAAGTGTTACCTAAGTGTTACCTAAGTGTGCCTTAAGTGTTACCTAAGTGTGCCCTAAGTGTTACCTAAGTGTTACTTAAGTGTTACCCAAGTGTGCCCTAAGTGTTACCTAAGTGTGCCCTAAGTGTTACCTAAGTGTGCCCTAAGTGTTACCTAAGTGTACCCTAAGTGTTACCTAAGTGTGCCCTAAGTGTTACCTAAGTGTTACCTAAGTGTGCCCTAAGTGTTACCCAAGTGTTACCTAAGTGTTACCTAAGTGTTACCTAAGTGTTACCTAAGTATTACCTAAGTGTTACCTAAGTGTGCCCTAAGTGTTACCTAAGTGTGCCCTAACTGTTACCTAAGTGTGCCCTAACTGTTACCTAAGTGTGCCCTAAGTGTTACCTAAGTGTGCCCTAAGTGTTACCTAAGTGTACCCTTAGTGTTACCTAAGTGTTACCTAAGTGTTAACTAAGTGTTACTTAAGTGTTACCTAAGTGTTACCTAAGTGTTACCTAAGTGTGCCCTAAGTGTTACCTAAGTGTACCCTTAGTGTTACCTAAGTGTTACCTAAGTGTTAACTAAGTGTTACTTAAGTGTTACCTAAGTGTTACCTAAGTGTTACCTAAGTGTGCCCTAAGTGTTACCTAAGTGTGCCCTAAGTGTTACCTAAGTGTGCCCTAAGTGTTACCTAAGTGTTACCTAAGTGTTACCTAAGTGTTACCTAAGTGTGCCCTAAGTGTTACCTAAGTGTGCCCTAAGTGTTACCTAAGTGTGCCCTAAGTGTTACCTAAGTGTGCCCTAATTGTTACCTAAGTGTGCCCTAAGTGTTACCTAAGTGTGCCCTAAGTGTTACCTAAGTGTGCCCTAAGTGTTACCTAAGTGTGCTCTAAGTGTTACCTAAGTGTGCCCTAAGTGTTACCTAAGTGTGCCCTAAGTGTTACCTAAGTGTACCCTAAGTGTTACCTAAGTGTGGCCTAAGTGTTACCTAAGTGTTACCTAAGTGTTACCTAAGTGTTACCTAAGTGTGCCCTAAGTGTTACCCAAGTGTTACCTAAGTGTTACCTAAGTGTTACCTAAGTGTTACCTAAGTATTACCTAAGTGTTACCTAAGTGTGCCCTAAGTGTTAACTAAGTGTTACCTAAGTGTGCCCTAAGTGTTACCTAAGTGTGCCCTAAATGTTACCCAAGTGTGCCCTAAGTGTTACCTAAGTGTGCCCCAAGTGTTACCTAAGTGTACCCTAAGTGTTACCTAAGTGTTACCTAAGTGTGCCCTAAGTGTTACCCAAGTGTGCCCTAAGTGTTACCTAAGTGTGCCCCAAGTGTTACCTAAGTTTGCCCTAAGTGTTAACTAAGTGTTACCTAAGTGTGCCCTAAGTGTTACCTAAGTGTGCCCTAAGTGTTACCTAAGTGTTACCTAAGTGTTACCTAAGTGTTACCTAAGTGTGCCCTAAGTGTTACCCAAGTGTTACCTAAGTGTTACCTAAGTGTTACCTAAGTGTTACCTAAGTATTACCTAAGTGTTACCTAAGTGTGCCCTAAGTGTTACCTAAGTGTGCCCTAAGTGTTACCTAAGTGTGCCCTAACTGTTACCTAAGTGTGCCCTAAGTGTTACCTAAGTGTGCCCTAAGTGTTACCTAAGTGTACCCTTAGTGTTACCTAAGTGTTACCTAAGTGTTGCCTAAGTGTTAACTAAGTGTTACCTAAGTGTGCCCTAAGTGTTACCTAAGTGTGCCCTAAGTGTTACCTAAGTGTGCCCTAAGTGTTACCTAAGTGTGCCCTAAGTGTTACCTAAGTGTGCCCCAAGTGTTACCTAAGTGTGCCCTAAGTGTTACCTAAGTGTACCCTAAGTGTTACCTAAGTGTTACCTAAGTGTGCCCTAAGTGTTACCCAAGTGTGCCCTAAGTGTTACCTAAGTGTGCCCCAAGTGTTACCTAAGTTTGCCCTAAGTGTTAACTAAGTGTTACCTAAGTGTGCCCTAAGTGTTACCTAAGTGTGCCCTAAGTGTTACCTAAGTGTTACCTAAGTGTTACCTAAGTGTTACCTAAGTGTGCCCTAAGTGTTACCCAAGTGTTACCTAAGTGTTACCTAAGTGTTACCTAAGTGTTACCTAAGTATTACCTAAGTGTTACCTAAGTGTGCCCTAAGTGTTACCTAAGTGTGCCCTAACTGTTACCTAAGTGTGCCCTAACTGTTACCTAAGTGTGCCCTAAGTGTTACCTAAGTGTGCCCTAAGTGTTACCTAAGTGTACCCTTAGTGTTACCTAAGTGTTACCTAAGTGTTGCCTAAGTGTTAACTAAGTGTTACCTAAGTGTGCCCTAAGTGTTACCTAAGTGTGCCCTAAGTGTTACCTAAGTGTGCCCTAAGTGTTACCTAAGTGTGCCCTAAGTGTTACCTAAGTGTACCCTAAGTGTTACCTAAGTGTGGCCTAAGTGTTACCTAAGTGTGCCCCAAGTGTTACCTAAGTGTGCCCTAAGTGTTAACTAAGTGTTACCTAAGTGTGCCCTAAGTGTTAGCTAAGTGTACCATGAGTGTTACCTAAGTGTTACCTAAGTGTTACCTAAGTGTTACCTAAGAGTTACCTAAGTGTTACATATGTGTTACCTAAGTGTGCCCTAAGTGTTACCTAAGTGTGCGCTAAGTGTTACCTAAGTGTTACCTAAGTGTGCCCTAAGTGTTACCTAAGTGTGCCCTAAGTGTTACCTAAGTGTGCCCTAAGTGTTACCTAAGTGTGCCCTAAGTGTTACCCAAGTGTGCCCTAAGTGTTACCTAAGTGTGCCCTAAGTGTTACCTAAGTGTGCCCCAAGTGTTACCTAAGTGTGCCCTAAGTGTTAACTAAGTGTTACCTAAGTGTGCCCTAAGTGTTACCTAAGAGTGCCCTAACTGTTACCTAAGTGTGCCCTAACTGTTACCTAAGTGTGCCCTAAGTGTTACCTAAGTGTGCCCTAAGTGTTACCTAAGTGTTACCTAAGTGTGCCCTAAGTGTTACCCAAGTGTTACCTAAGTGTTACCTAAGTGTTACCTAAGTGTTACCTAAGTATTACCTAAGTGTTACCTAAGTGTGCCCTAAGTGTTACCTAAGTGTGCCCTAACTGTTACCTAAGTGTGCCCTAACTGTTACCTAAGTGTGCCCTAAGTGTTACCTAAGTGTGCCCTAAGTGTTACCTAAGTGTACCCTTAGTGTTACCTAAGTGTTACCTAAGTGTTAACTAAGTGTTACTTAAGTGTTACCCAAGTGTGCCCTAAGTGTTACCTAAGTGTGCCCTAAGTGTTACCTAAGTGTGCCCTAAGTGTTACCGAAGTGTACCCTAAGTGTTACCTAAGTGTTACCTAAGTGTTACCTAAGTGTTACCCAAGTGTTACCTAAGTGTGCCCTAAGTGTTACCTAAGTGTGCCCTAAGTGTGCCCTAAGTGTTACCTAAGTGTACCCTTAGTGTTACCCAAGTGTTACCTAAGTGTTACCTAAGTGTTACCTAAGTGTGCCTTAAGTGTTACCTAAGTGTGCCCTAAGTGTTACCTAAGTGTTACTTAAGTGTTACCCAAGTGTGCCCTAAGTGTTACCTAAGTGTGCCCTAAGTGTTACCTAAGTGTGCCCTAAGTGTTACCTAAGTGTACCCTAAGTGTTACCTAAGTGTGCCCTAAGTGTTACCTAAGTGTTACCTAAGTGTGCCCTAAGTGTTACCCAAGTGTTACCTAAGTGTTACCTAAGTGTTACCTAAGTGTTACCTAAGTATTACCTAAGTGTTACCTAAGTGTGCCCTAAGTGTTACCTAAGTGTGCCCTAACTGTTACCTAAGTGTGCCCTAACTGTTACCTAAGTGTGCCCTAAGTGTTACCTAAGTGTGCCCTAAGTGTTACCTAAGTGTACCCTTAGTGTTACCTAAGTGTTACCTAAGTGTTAACTAAGTGTTACTTAAGTGTTACCCAAGTGTGCCCTAAGTGTTACCTAAGTGTGCCCTAAGTGTTACCTAAGTGTGCCCTAAGTGTTACCGAAGTGTACCCTAAGTGTTACCTAAGTGTTACCTAAGTGTTACCTAAGTGTTACCCAAGTGTTACCTAAGTGTGCCCTAAGTGTTACCTAAGTGTGCCCTAAGTGTGCCCTAAGTGTTACCTAAGTGTACCCTTAGTGTTACCCAAGTGTTACCTAAGTGTTACCTAAGTGTTACCTAAGTGTGCCTTAAGTGTTACCTAAGTGTGCCCTAAGTGTTACCTAAGTGTTACTTAAGTGTTACCCAAGTGTGCCCTAAGTGTTACCTAAGTGTGCCCTAAGTGTTACCTAAGTGTGCCCTAAGTGTTACCTAAGTGTACCCTAAGTGTTACCTAAGTGTTACCTAAGTGTTACCTAAGTGTTACCCAAGTGTTACCTAAGTGTGCCCTAAGTGTTACCTAAGTGTGCCCTAAGTGTGCCCTAAGTGTTACCTAAGTGTACCCTTAGTGTTACCCAAGTGTTACCTAAGTGTTACCTAAGTGTTACCTAAGTGTGCCCTAAGTGTGCCCTAAGTGTTACCTAAGTGTGCCCTAAGTGTTACCTAAGTGTGCCCTAAGTGTGCCCTAAGTGTGCCCTAAGTGTTACCCAAGTGTGCCCTAAGTGTTACCTAAGTGTGCCCTAAGTGTGCCCTAAGTGTTACCTAAGTGTACCATAAGTGTTACCTAAGTGTTACCTAAGTGTTACCTAAGTGTTACCTAAGTGTTACCTAAGAGTTACCTAAGTGTTACATAAGTGTTACCTAAGTGTGCCCTAAGTGTGCCCTAAGTGTTACCTAAGTGTACCATAAGTGTTACCTAAGTGTTACCCAAGTGTTACCTAAGTGTGCCCTAAGTGTTACCTAAGTGTGCCCTAAGTGTGCCCTAAGTGTTACCTAAGTGTACCCTTAGTGTTACCCAAGTGTTACCTAAGTGTTAACTAAGTGTTACCTAAGTGTGCCCTAAGTGTTACCTAAGTGTGCCCTAAGTGTTACCTAAGTGTGCCCTAAGTGTTACCCAAGTGTGCCCTAAGTGTTACCAAAGTGTGCCCTAAGTGTTACCTAAGTGTGCCCCAAGTGTTACCTAAGTGTGCCCTAAGTGTTACCTAAGTGTACCCTAAGTGTTACCTAAGTGTTACCTAAGTGTGCCCTAAGTGTTACCTAAGTGTGCCCTAAGTGTTACCTAAGTGTGCCCTAAGTGTTACCTAAGTGTGCCCTAAGTGTTACCTAAGTGTGCTTTAAGTGTTACCTAAGTGTGCCCTAAGTGTTACCTAAGTGTGCCCTAAGTGTTACCTAAGTGTACCCTAAGTGTTACCTAAGTGTGGCCTAAGTGTTACCTAAGTGTGCCCCAAGTGTTACCTAAGTGTGCCCTAAGTGTTAACTAAGTGTTACCTAAGTGTGCCCTAAGTGTTAGCTAAGTGTACCATGAGTGTTACCTAAGTGTTACCTAAGTGTTACCTAAGTGTTACCTAAGTGTTACCTAAGAGTTACCTAAGTGTTACATATGTGTTACCTAAGTGTGCCCTAAGTGTTACCTAAGTGTGCGCTAAGTGTTACCTAAGTGTTACCTAAGTGTGCCCTAAGTGTTACCTAAGTGTGCCCTAAGTGTTACCCAAGTGTGCCCTAAGTGTTACCTAAGTGTGCCCTAAGTGTTACCTAAGTGTGCCCCAAGTGTTACCTAAGTGTGCCCTAAGTGTTAACTAAGTGTTACCTAAGTGTGCCCTAAGTGTTACCTAAGTGTGCCCTAACTGTTACCTAAGTGTGCCCTAAGTGTTACCTAAGTGTGCCCTAAGTGTTACCTAAGTGTACCCTTAGTGTTACCTAAGTGTTACCTAAGTGTTAACTAAGTGTTACTTAAGTGTTACCCAAGTGTGCCCTAAGTGTTACCTAAGTGTGCCCTAAGTGTTACCTAAGTGTGCCCTAAGTGTTACCTAAGTGTTACCTAAGTGTTACCTAAGTGTACCCTAAGTGTTACCTAAGTGTGGCCTAAGTGTTACCTAAGTGTGCCCCAAGTGTTACCTAAGTGTGCCCTAAGTGTTAACTAAGTGTTACCTAAGTGTGCCCTAAGTGTTAGCTAAGTGTACCATGAGTGTTACCTAAGTGTTAACTAAGTGTTACCTAAGTGTGCCCTAAGTGTTAGCTAAGTGTACCATGAGTGTTACCTAAGTGTTACCTAAGTGTTACCTAAGTGTACCCTAAGTGTTACCTAAGAGTTACCTAAGTGTTACATAAGTGTTACCTAAGTGTTACCCAAGTGTTACCTAAGTGTGCCCTAAGTGTTATCTAAGTGTGCCCTAAGTGTTACCTAAGTGTGCCCTAAATGTTACCCAAGTGTGCCCTAAGTGTTACCTAAGTGTGCCCCAAGTGTTACCTAAGTGTGCCCTAAGTGTTACCTAAGTGTTAACTAAGTGTTACCTAAGTGTGCCCTAAGTGTTACCTAAGTGTGCCCTAAGTGTTACCTAAGTGTGCCCTAAGTGTTACCTAAGTGTGCCCTAAGTGTTACCTAAGTGTGCCCTAAGTGTTACCTAAGTGTGCCCTAAGTGTTACCTAAGTGTGCTTTAAGTGTTACCTAAGTGTGCCCTAAGTGTTACCTAAGTGTGCCCTAAGTGTTACCTAAGTGTACCCTAAGTGTTACCTAAGTGTGGCCTAAGTGTTACCTAAGTGTGCCCCAAGTGTTACCTAAGTGTGCCCTAAGTGTTAACTAAGTGTTACCTAAGTGTGCCCTAAGTGTTAGCTAAGTGTACCATAAGTGTTACCTAAGTGTTACCTAAGTGTTACCTAAGTGTTACTTAAGTGTTACCCAAGTGTGCCCTAAGTGTTACCTAAGTGTGCCCTAAGTGTTACCTAAGTGTGCCCTAAGTGTTACCTAAGTGTACCCTAAGTGTTACCTAAGTGTTACCTAAGTGTTACCTAAGTGTTACCCAAGTGTTACCTAAGTGTGCCCTAAGTGTTACCTAAGTGTGCCCTAAGTGTGCCCTAAGTGTTACCTAAGTGTACCCTTAGTGTTACCCAAGTGTTACCTAAGTGTTACCTAAGTGTTACCTAAGTGTGCCCTAAGTGTTACCTAAGTGTGCCCTAAGTGTTACCTAAGTGTGCCCTAAGTGTTACCCAAGTGTGCCCTAAGTGTTACCCAAGTGTGCCCTAAGTGTTACCTAAGTGTGCCCTAAGTGTGCCCTAAGTGTTACCTAAGTGTACCATAAGTGTTACCTAAGTGTTACCTAAGTGTTACCTAAGTGTTACCTAAGTGTTACCTAAGAGTTACCTAAGTGTTACATAAGTGTTACCTAAGTGTGCCCTAAGTGTTACCTAAGTGTGCCCTAAGTGTTACCTAAGTGTGCCCTAAGTGTTACCTAAGTGTGCCCTAAGTGTTACCTAAGTGTGCCCTAAGTGTGCCCTAAGTGTTACCTAAGTGTACCATAAGTGTTACCTAAGTGTTACCTAAGTGTTACCTAAGTGTTACCTAAGTGTTACCTAAGTGTTACCCAAGTGTTACCTAAGTGTGCCCTAAGTGTTACCTAAGTGTGCCCTAAGTGTGCCCTAAGTGTTACCTAAGTGTACCCTTAGTGTTACCCAAGTGTTACCTAAGTGTTAACTAAGTGTTACCTAAGTGTGCCCTAAGTGTTACCTAAGTGTGCCCTAAGTGTTACCCAAGTGTGCCCTAAGTGTTACCTAAGTGTGCCCTAAGTGTTACCTAAGTGTGCCCCAAGTGTTACCTAAGTGTGCCCTAAGTGTTACCTAAGTGTACCCTAAGTGTTACCTAAGTGTTACCTAAGTGTGCCCTAAGTGTTACCCAAGTGTGCCCTAAGTGTTACCTAAGTGTGCCCCAAGTGTTACCTAAGTGTGCCCTAAGTGTTAACTAAGTGTTACCTAAGTGTGCCCTAAGTGTTACCTAAGTGTGCCCTAAGTGTTACCTAAGTGTTACCTAAGTGTTACCTAAGTGTCACCTAAGTGTGCCCTAAGTGTTACCCAAGTGTTACCTAAGTGTTACCTAAGTGTTACCTAAGTGTTACCTAAGTATTACCTAAGTGTTACCTAAGTGTGCCCTAAGTGTTACCTAAGTGTGCCCTAACTGTTACCTAAGTGTGCCCTAACTGTTACCTAAGTGTGCCCTAAGTGTTACCTAAGTGTGCCCTAAGTGTTACCTAAGTGTACCCTTAGTGTTACCTAAGTGTTACCTAAGTGTTAACTAAGTGTTACCTAAGTGTTACCTAAGTGTTACCTAAGTGTTACCTAAGTGTGCCCTAAGTGTTACCTAAGTGTACCCTTAGTGTTACCTAAGTGTTACCTAAGTGTTAACTAAGTGTTACTTAAGTGTTACCTAAGTGTTACCTAAGTGTTACCTAAGTGTGCCCTAAGTGTTACCTAAGTGTGCCCTAAGTGTTACCTAAGTGTGCCCTAAGTGTTACCTAAGTGTTACCTAAGTGTTACCTAAGTGTTACCTAAGTGTGCCCTAAGTGTTACCTAAGTGTGCCCTAAGTGTTACCTAAGTGTGCCCTAAGTGTTACCTAAGTGTGCCCTAATTGTTACCTAAGTGTGCCCTAAGTGTTACCTAAGTGTGCCCTAAGTGTTACCTAAGTGTGCCCTAAGTGTTACCTAAGTGTGCCCTAAGTGTTACCTAAGTGTGCCCTAACTGTTACCTAAGTGTGCCCTAACTGTTACCTAAGTGTGCCCTAAGTGTTACCTAAGTGTGCCCTAAGTGTTACCTAAGTGTACCCTTAGTGTTACCTAAGTGTTACCTAAGTGTTAACTAAGTGTTACTTAAGTGTTACCTAAGTGTTACCTAAGTGTTACCTAAGTGTGCCCTAAGTGTTACCTAAGTGTACCCTTAGTGTTACCTAAGTGTTACCTAAGTGTTAACTAAGTGTTACTTAAGTGTTACCTAAGTGTTACCTAAGTGTTACCTAAGTGTGCCCTAAGTGTTACCTAAGTGTGCCCTAAGTGTTACCTAAGTGTGCCCTAAGTGTTACCTAAGTGTTACCTAAGTGTTACCTAAGTGTTACCTAAGTGTGCCCTAAGTGTTACCTAAGTGTGCCCTAAGTGTTACCTAAGTGTGCCCTAATTGTTACCTAAGTGTGCCCTAAGTGTTACCTAAGTGTGCCCTAAGTGTTACCTAAGTGTGCCCTAAGTGTTACCTAAGTGTGCTCTAAGTGTTACCTAAGTGTGCCCTAAGTGTTACCTAAGTGTGCCCTAAGTGTTACCTAAGTGTACCCTAAGTGTTACCTAAGTGTGGCCTAAGTGTTACCTAAGTGTGCCCCAAGTGTTACCTAAGTGTGCCCTAAGTGTTAACTAAGTGTTACCTGAGTGTGCCCTAAGTGTTACCTAAGTGTACCCTAAGTGTTACCTAAGAGTTACCTAAGTGTTACATAAGTGTTACCTAAGTGTTACCCAAGTGTTACCTAAGTGTGCCCTAAGTGTTATCTAAGTGTGCCCTAAGTGTTACCTAAGTGTGCCCTAAGTGTTACCCAAGTGTGCCCTAAGTGTTACCTAAGTGTGCCCTAAGTGTTACCTAAGTGTGCCCTAAGTGTTACCTAAGTGTACCCTAAGTGTTACCTAAGTGTTACCTAAGTGTGCCCTAAGTGTTACCCAAGTGTGCCCTAAGTGTTACCTAAGTGTGCCCCAAGTGTTACCTAAGTTTGCCCTAAGTGTTAACTAAGTGTTACCTAAGTGTGCCCTAAGTGTTACCTAAGTGTGCCCTAAGTGTTACCTAAGTGTTACCTAAGTGTTACCTAAGTGTTACCTAAGTGTGCCCTAAGTGTTACCCAAGTGTTACCTAAGTGTTACCTAAGTGTTACCTAAGTGTTACCTAAGTATTACCTAAGTGTTACCTAAGTGTGCCCTAAGTGTTACCTAAGTGTGCCCTAACTGTTACCTAAGTGTGCCCTAACTGTTACCTAAGTGTGCCCTAAGTGTTACCTAAGTGTGCCCTAAGTGTTACCTAAGTGTACCCTTAGTGTTACCTAAGTGTTACCTAAGTGTTGCCTAAGTGTTAACTAAGTGTTACCTAAGTGTGCCCTAAGTGTTACCTAAGTGTGCCCTAAGTGTTACCTAAGTGTGCCCTAAGTGTTACCTAAGTGTGCCCTAAGTGTTACCTAAGTGTGCCCCAAGTGTTACCTAAGTGTGCCCTAAGTGTTACCTAAGTGTACCCTAAGTGTTACCTAAGTGTTACCTAAGTGTGCCCTAAGTGTTACCCAAGTGTGCCCTAAGTGTTACCTAAGTGTGCCCTAAGTGTTACCTAAGTTTGCCCTAAGTGTTAACTAAGTGTTACCTAAGTGTGCCCTAAGTGTTACCTAAGTGTGCCCTAAGTGTTACCTAAGTGTTACCTAAGTGTTACCTAAGTGTTACCTAAGTGTGCCCTAAGTGTTACCCAAGTGTTACCTAAGTGTTACCTAAGTGTTACCTAAGTGTTACCTAAGTATTACCTAAGTGTTACCTAAGTGTGCCCTAAGTGTTACCTAAGTGTGCCCTAACTGTTACCTAAGTGTGCCCTAACTGTTACCTAAGTGTGCCCTAAGTGTTACCTAAGTGTGCCCTAAGTGTTACCTAAGTGTACCCTTAGTGTTACCTAAGTGTTACCTAAGTGTTGCCTAAGTGTTAACTAAGTGTTACCTAAGTGTGCCCTAAGTGTTACCTAAGTGTGCCCTAAGTGTTACCTAAGTGTGCCCTAAGTGTTACCTAAGTGTGCCCTAAGTGTTACCTAAGTGTACCCTAAGTGTTACCTAAGTGTGGCCTAAGTGTTACCTAAGTGTGCCCCAAGTGTTACCTAAGTGTGCCCTAAGTGTTAACTAAGTGTTACCTAAGTGTGCCCTAAGTGTTAGCTAAGTGTACCATGAGTGTTACCTAAGTGTTACCTAAGTGTTACCTAAGTGTTACCTAAGAGTTACCTAAGTGTTACATATGTGTTACCTAAGTGTGCCCTAAGTGTTACCTAAGTGTGCCCTAAGTGTTACCCAAGTGTGCCCTAAGTGTTACCCAAGTGTGCCCTAAGTGTTACCTAAGTGTGCCCTAAGTGTGCCCTAAGTGTTACCTAAGTGTACCCTAAGTGTTACCTAAGTGTTACCTAAGTGTTACCCAAGTGTTACCTAAGAGTTACCTAAGTGTTACATAAGTGTTACCTAAGTGTGCCCTAAGTGTTACCTAAGTGTGCCCTAAGTGTTACCTAAGTGTGCCCTAAGTGTTACCTAAGTGTGCCCTAAGTGTTACCTAAGTGTGCCCTAAGTGTGCCCTAAGTGTTACCTAAGTGTACCATAAGTGTTACCTAAGTGTTACCTAAGTGTTACCTAAGTGTTACCTAAGTGTTACCTAAGTGTTACCCAAGTGTTACCTAAGTGTGCCCTAAGTGTTACCTAAGTGTGCCCTAAGTGTGCCCTAAGTGTTACCTAAGTGTACCCTTAGTGTTACCCAAGTGTTACCTAAGTGTTAACTAAGTGTTACCTAAGTGTGCCCTAAGTGTTACCTAAGTGTGCCCGAAGTGTTACCCAAGTGTGCCCTAAGTGTTACCTAAGTGTGCCCTAAGTGTTACCTAAGTGTGCCCTAAGTGTTACCTAAGTGTGCCCTAAGTGTTACCTAAGTGTACCCTAAGTGTTACCTAAGTGTTACCTAAGTGTGCCCTAAGTGTTACCCAAGTGTGCCCTAAGTGTTACCTAAGTGTGCCCCAAGTGTTACCTAAGTGTGCCCTAAGTGTTAACTAAGTGTTACCTAAGTGTGCCCTAAGTGTTACCTAAGTGTGCCCTAAGTGTTACCTAAGTGTTACCTAAGTGTTACCTAAGTGTCACCTAAGTGTGCCCTAAGTGTTACCCAAGTGTTACCTAAGTGTTACCTAAGTGTTACCTAAGTGTTACCTAAGTATTACCTAAGTGTTACCTAAGTGTGCCCTAAGTGTTACCTAAGTGTGCCCTAACTGTTACCTAAGTGTGCCCTAAGTGTTACCTAAGTGTGCCCTAAGTGTTACCTAAGTGTGCCCTAAGTGTTACCTAAGTGTACCCTTAGTGTTACCTAAGTGTTACCTAAGTGTTAACTAAGTGTTACTTAAGTGTTACCTAAGTGTTACCTAAGTGTTACCTAAGTGTGCCCTAAGTGTTACCTAAGTGTACCCTTAGTGTTACCTAAGTGTTACCTAAGTGTTAACTAAGTGTTACTTAAGTGTTACCTAAGTGTTACCTAAGTGTTACCTAAGTGTGCCCTAAGTGTTACCTAAGTGTGCCCTAAGTGTTACCTAAGTGTGCCCTAAGTGTTACCTAAGTGTTACCTAAGTGTTACCTAAGTGTTACCTAAGTGTGCCCTAAGTGTTACCTAAGTGTGCCCTAAGTGTTACCTAAGTGTGCCCTAAGTGTTACCTAAGTGTGCCCTAATTGTTACCTAAGTGTGCCCTAAGTGTTACCTAAGTGTGCCCTAAGTGTTACCTAAGTGTGCCCTAAGTGTTACCTAAGTGTGCCCTAAGTGTTACCTAAGTGTGCCCTAACTGTTACCTAAGTGTGCCCTAACTGTTACCTAAGTGTGCCCTAAGTGTTACCTAAGTGTGCCCTAAGTGTTACCTAAGTGTACCCTTAGTGTTACCTAAGTGTTACCTAAGTGTTAACTAAGTGTTACTTAAGTGTTACCTAAGTGTTACCTAAGTGTTACCTAAGTGTGCCCTAAGTGTTACCTAAGTGTTACCTAAGTGTTACCTAAGTGTGCCCTAAGTGTTACCTAAGTGTGCCCTAAGTGTTACCTAAGTGTGCCCTAAGTGTTACCTAAGTGTGCCCTAAGTGTTACCTAAGTGTGCCCTAAGTGTTACCTAAGTGTTACCTAAGTGTTACCTAAGTGTTACCTAAGTGTGCCCTAAGTGTTACCTAAGTGTGCCCTAAGTGTTACCTAAGTGTGCCCTAAGTGTTACCTAAGTGTGCCCTAATTGTTACCTAAGTGTGCCCTAAGTGTTACCTAAGTGTGCCCTAAGTGTTACCTAAGTGTGCCCTAAGTGTTACCTAAGTGTGCTCTAAGTGTTACCTAAGTGTGCCCTAAGTGTTACCTAAGTGTGCCCTAAGTGTTACCTAAGTGTACCCTAAGTGTTACCTAAGTGTGGCCTAAGTGTTACCTAAGTGTGCCCCAAGTGTTACCTAAGTGTGCCCTAAGTGTTAACTAAGTGTTACCTGAGTGTGCCCTAAGTGTTACCTAAGTGTACCCTAAGTGTTACCTAAGAGTTACCTAAGTGTTACATAAGTGTTACCTAAGTGTTACCCAAGTGTTACCTAAGTGTGCCCTAAGTGTTATCTAAGTGTGCCCTAAGTGTTACCTAAGTGTGCCCTAAATGTTACCCAAGTGTGCCCTAAGTGTTACCTAAGTGTGCCCCAAGTGTTACCTAAGTGTGCCCTAAGTGTTACCTAAGTGTACCCTAAGTGTTACCTAAGTGTTACCTAAGTGTGCCCTAAGTGTTACCCAAGTGTGCCCTAAGTGTTACCTAAGTGTGCCCCAAGTGTTACCTAAGTTTGCCCTAAGTGTTAACTAAGTGTTACCTAAGTGTGCCCTAAGTGTTACCTAAGTGTGCCCTAAGTGTTACCTAAGTGTTACCTAAGTGTTACCTAAGTGTTACCTAAGTGTGCCCTAAGTGTTACCCAAGTGTTACCTAAGTGTTACCTAAGTGTTACCTAAGTGTTACCTAAGTATTACCTAAGTGTTACCTAAGTGTGCCCTAAGTGTTACCTAAGTGTGCCCTAACTGTTACCTAAGTGTGCCCTAACTGTTACCTAAGTGTGCCCTAAGTGTTACCTAAGTGTGCCCTAAGTGTTACCTAAGTGTACCCTTAGTGTTACCTAAGTGTTACCTAAGTGTTGCCTAAGTGTTAACTAAGTGTTACCTAAGTGTGCCCTAAGTGTTACCTAAGTGTGCCCTAAGTGTTACCCAAGTGTGCCCTAAGTGTTACCTAAGTGTGCCCTAAGTGTTACCTAAGTGTGCCCCAAGTGTTACCTAAGTGTGCCCTAAGTGTTACCTAAGTGTACCCTAAGTGTTACCTAAGTGTTACCTAAGTGTGCCCTAAGTGTTACCCAAGTGTGCCCTAAGTGTTACCTAAGTGTGCCCCAAGTGTTACCTAAGTGTGCCCTAAGTGTTAACTAAGTGTTACCTAAGTGTGCCCTAAGTGTTACCTAAGTGTGCCCTAAGTGTTACCTAAGTGTTACCTAAGTGTTACCTAAGTGTCACCTAAGTGTGCCCTAAGTGTTACCCAAGTGTTACCTAAGTGTTACCTAAGTGTTACCTAAGTGTTACCTAAGTATTACCTAAGTGTTACCTAAGTGTGCCCTAAGTGTTACCTAAGTGTGCCCTAACTGTTACCTAAGTGTGCCCTAACTGTTACCTAAGTGTGCCCTAAGTGTTACCTAAGTGTGCCCTAAGTGTTACCTAAGTGTACCCTTAGTGTTACCTAAGTGTTACCTAAGTGTTAACTAAGTGTTACTTAAGTGTTACCTAAGTGTTACCTAAGTGTTACCTAAGTGTGCCCTAAGTGTTACCTAAGTGTACCCTTAGTGTTACCTAAGTGTTACCTAAGTGTTAACTAAGTGTTACTTAAGTGTTACCTAAGTGTTACCTAAGTGTTACCTAAGTGTGCCCTAAGTGTTACCTAAGTGTGCCCTAAGTGTTACCTAAGTGTGCCCTAAGTGTTACCTAAGTGTTACCTAAGTGTTACCTAAGTGTTACCTAAGTGTGCCCTAAGTGTTACCTAAGTGTGCCCTAAGTGTTACCTAAGTGTGCCCTAAGTGTTACCTAAGTGTGCCCTAATTGTTACCTAAGTGTGCCCTAAGTGTTACCTAAGTGTGCCCTAAGTGTTACCTAAGTGTGCCCTAAGTGTTACCTAAGTGTGCCCTAAGTGTTACCTAAGTGTGCCCTAACTGTTACCTAAGTGTGCCCTAACTGTTACCTAAGTGTGCCCTAAGTGTTACCTAAGTGTGCCCTAAGTGTTACCTAAGTGTACCCTTAGTGTTACCTAAGTGTTACCTAAGTGTTAACTAAGTGTTACTTAAGTGTTACCTAAGTGTTACCTAAGTGTTACCTAAGTGTGCCCTAAGTGTTACCTAAGTGTACCCTTAGTGTTACCTAAGTGTTACCTAAGTGTTAACTAAGTGTTACTTAAGTGTTACCTAAGTGTTACCTAAGTGTTACCTAAGTGTGCCCTAAGTGTTACCTAAGTGTGCCCTAAGTGTTACCTAAGTGTGCCCTAAGTGTTACCTAAGTGTTACCTAAGTGTTACCTAAGTGTTACCTAAGTGTGCCCTAAGTGTTACCTAAGTGTGCCCTAAGTGTTACCTAAGTGTGCCCTAATTGTTACCTAAGTGTGCCCTAAGTGTTACCTAAGTGTGCCCTAAGTGTTACCTAAGTGTGCCCTAAGTGTTACCTAAGTGTGCTCTAAGTGTTACCTAAGTGTGCCCTAAGTGTTACCTAAGTGTGCCCTAAGTGTTACCTAAGTGTACCCTAAGTGTTACCTAAGTGTGGCCTAAGTGTTACCTAAGTGTGCCCCAAGTGTTACCTAAGTGTGCCCTAAGTGTTAACTAAGTGTTACCTGAGTGTGCCCTAAGTGTTACCTAAGTGTACCCTAAGTGTTACCTAAGAGTTACCTAAGTGTTACATAAGTGTTACCTAAGTGTTACCCAAGTGTTACCTAAGTGTGCCCTAAGTGTTATCTAAGTGTGCCCTAAGTGTTACCTAAGTGTGCCCTAAATGTTACCCAAGTGTGCCCTAAGTGTTACCTAAGTGTGCCCCAAGTGTTACCTAAGTGTGCCCTAAGTGTTACCTAAGTGTGCCCTAAGTGTTACCTAAGTGTTACCTAAGTGTGCCCTAAGTGTTACCCAAGTGTGCCCTAAGTGTTACCTAAGTGTGCCCCAAGTGTTACCTAAGTTTGCCCTAAGTGTTAACTAAGTGTTACCTAAGTGTGCCCTAAGTGTTACCTAAGTGTGCCCTAAGTGTTACCTAAGTGTTACCTAAGTGTTACCTAAGTGTTACCTAAGTGTGCCCTAAGTGTTACCCAAGTGTTACCTAAGTGTTACCTAAGTGTTACCTAAGTGTTACCTAAGTATTACCTAAGTGTTACCTAAGTGTGCCCTAAGTGTTACCTAAGTGTGCCCTAACTGTTACCTAAGTGTGCCCTAACTGTTACCTAAGTGTGCCCTAAGTGTTACCTAAGTGTGCCCTAAGTGTTACCTAAGTGTACCCTTAGTGTTACCTAAGTGTTACCTAAGTGTTGCCTAAGTGTTAACTAAGTGTTACCTAAGTGTGCCCTAAGTGTTACCTAAGTGTGCCCTAAGTGTTACCTAAGTGTGCCCTAAGTGTTACCTAAGTGTGCCCTAAGTGTTACCTAAGTGTGCCCCAAGTGTTACCTAAGTGTGCCCTAAGTGTTACCTAAGTGTACCCTAAGTGTTACCTAAGTGTTACCTAAGTGTGCCCTAAGTGTTACCCAAGTGTGCCCTAAGTGTTACCTAAGTGTGCCCCAAGTGTTACCTAAGTTTGCCCTAAGTGTTAACTAAGTGTTACCTAAGTGTGCCCTAAGTGTTACCTAAGTGTGCCCTAAGTGTTACCTAAGTGTTACCTAAGTGTTACCTAAGTGTTACCTAAGTGTGCCCTAAGTGTTACCCAAGTGTTACCTAAGTGTTACCTAAGTGTTACCTAAGTGTTACCTAAGTATTACCTAAGTGTTACCTAAGTGTGCCCTAAGTGTTACCTAAGTGTGCCCTAACTGTTACCTAAGTGTGCCCTAACTGTTACCTAAGTGTGCCCTAAGTGTTACCTAAGTGTGCCCTAAGTGTTACCTAAGTGTACCCTTAGTGTTACCTAAGTGTTACCTAAGTGTTGCCTAAGTGTTAACTAAGTGTTACCTAAGTGTGCCCTAAGTGTTACCTAAGTGTGCCCTAAGTGTTACCTAAGTGTGCCCTAAGTGTTACCTAAGTGTGCCCTAAGTGTTACCTAAGTGTACCCTAAGTGTTACCTAAGTGTGGCCTAAGTGTTACCTAAGTGTGCCCCAAGTGTTACCTAAGTGTGCCCTAAGTGTTAACTAAGTGTTACCTAAGTGTGCCCTAAGTGTTAGCTAAGTGTACCATGAGTGTTACCTAAGTGTTACCTAAGTGTTACCTAAGTGTTACCTAAGAGTTACCTAAGTGTTACATATGTGTTACCTAAGTGTGCCCTAAGTGTTACCTAAGTGTGCCCTAAGTGTTACCCAAGTGTGCCCTAAGTGTTACCCAAGTGTGCCCTAAGTGTTACCTAAGTGTGCCCTAAGTGTGCCCTAAGTGTTACCTAAGTGTACCATAAGTGTTACCTAAGTGTTACCTAAGTGTTACCTAAGTGTTACCTAAGTGTTACCTAAGAGTTACCTAAGTGTTACATAAGTGTTACCTAAGTGTGCCCTAAGTGTTACCTAAGTGTGCCCTAAGTGTTACCTAAGTGTGCCCTAAGTGTTACCTAAGTGTGCCCTAAGTGTTACCTAAGTGTGCCCTAAGTGTGCCCTAAGTGTTACCTAAGTGTACCATAAGTGTTACCTAAGTGTTACCTAAGTGTTACCTAAGTGTTACCTAAGTGTTACCTAAGTGTTACCCAAGTGTTACCTAAGTGTGCCCTAAGTGTTACCTAAGTGTGCCCTAAGTGTGCCCTAAGTGTTACCTAAGTGTACCCTTAGTGTTACCCAAGTGTTACCTAAGTGTTAACTAAGTGTTACCTAAGTGTGCCCTAAGTGTTACCTAAGTGTGCCCGAAGTGTTACCCAAGTGTGCCCTAAGTGTTACCTAAGTGTGCCCTAAGTGTTACCTAAGTGTGCCCCAAGTGTTACCTAAGTGTGCCCTAAGTGTTACCTAAGTGTACCCTAAGTGTTACCTAAGTGTTACCTAAGTGTGCCCTAAGTGTTACCCAAGTGTGCCCTAAGTGTTACCTAAGTGTGCCCCAAGTGTTACCTAAGTGTGCCCTAAGTGTTAACTAAGTGTTACCTAAGTGTGCCCTAAGTGTTACCTAAGTGTGCCCTAAGTGTTACCTAAGTGTTACCTAAGTGTTACCTAAGTGTCACCTAAGTGTGCCCTAAGTGTTACCCAAGTGTTACCTAAGTGTTACCTAAGTGTTACCTAAGTGTTACCTAAGTATTACCTAAGTGTTACCTAAGTGTGCCCTAAGTGTTACCTAAGTGTGCCCTAACTGTTACCTAAGTGTGCCCTAACTGTTACCTAAGTGTGCCCTAAGTGTTACCTAAGTGTGCCCTAAGTGTTACCTAAGTGTACCCTTAGTGTTACCTAAGTGTTACCTAAGTGTTAACTAAGTGTTACTTAAGTGTTACCTAAGTGTTACCTAAGTGTTACCTAAGTGTGCCCTAAGTGTTACCTAAGTGTACCCTTAGTGTTACCTAAGTGTTACCTAAGTGTTAACTAAGTGTTACTTAAGTGTTACCTAAGTGTTACCTAAGTGTTACCTAAGTGTGCCCTAAGTGTTACCTAAGTGTGCCCTAAGTGTTACCTAAGTGTGCCCTAAGTGTTACCTAAGTGTTACCTAAGTGTTACCTAAGTGTTACCTAAGTGTGCCCTAAGTGTTACCTAAGTGTGCCCTAAGTGTTACCTAAGTGTGCCCTAAGTGTTACCTAAGTGTGCCCTAATTGTTACCTAAGTGTGCCCTAAGTGTTACCTAAGTGTGCCCTAAGTGTTACCTAAGTGTGCCCTAAGTGTTACCTAAGTGTGCCCTAAGTGTTACCTAAGTGTGCCCTAACTGTTACCTAAGTGTGCCCTAACTGTTACCTAAGTGTGCCCTAAGTGTTACCTAAGTGTGCCCTAAGTGTTACCTAAGTGTACCCTTAGTGTTACCTAAGTGTTACCTAAGTGTTAACTAAGTGTTACTTAAGTGTTACCTAAGTGTTACCTAAGTGTTACCTAAGTGTGCCCTAAGTGTTACCTAAGTGTACCCTTAGTGTTACCTAAGTGTTACCTAAGTGTTAACTAAGTGTTACTTAAGTGTTACCTAAGTGTTACCTAAGTGTTACCTAAGTGTGCCCTAAGTGTTACCTAAGTGTGCCCTAAGTGTTACCTAAGTGTGCCCTAAGTGTTACCTAAGTGTTACCTAAGTGTTACCTAAGTGTTACCTAAGTGTGCCCTAAGTGTTACCTAAGTGTGCCCTAAGTGTTACCTAAGTGTGCCCTAAGTGTTACCTAAGTGTGCCCTAATTGTTACCTAAGTGTGCCCTAAGTGTTACCTAAGTGTGCCCTAAGTGTTACCTAAGTGTGCCCTAAGTGTTACCTAAGTGTGCTCTAAGTGTTACCTAAGTGTGCCCTAAGTGTTACCTAAGTGTGCCCTAAGTGTTACCTAAGTGTACCCTAAGTGTTACCTAAGTGTGGCCTAAGTGTTACCTAAGTGTGCCCTAAGTGTTACCTAAGTGTGCCCTAAGTGTTAACTAAGTGTTACCTGAGTGTGCCCTAAGTGTTACCTAAGTGTACCCTAAGTGTTACCTAAGAGTTACCTAAGTGTTACATAAGTGTTACCTAAGTGTTACCCAAGTGTTACCTAAGTGTGCCCTAAGTGTTATCTAAGTGTGCCCTAAGTGTTACCTAAGTGTGCCCTAAATGTTACCCAAGTGTGCCCTAAGTGTTACCTAAGTGTGCCCCAAGTGTTACCTAAGTGTGCCCTAAGTGTTACCTAAGTGTACCCTAAGTGTTACCTAAGTGTTACCTAAGTGTGCCCTAAGTGTTACCCAAGTGTGCCCTAAGTGTTACCTAAGTGTGCCCCAAGTGTTACCTAAGTTTGCCCTAAGTGTTAACTAAGTGTTACCTAAGTGTGCCCTAAGTGTTACCTAAGTGTGCCCTAAGTGTTACCTAAGTGTTACCTAAGTGTTACCTAAGTGTTACCTAAGTGTGCCCTAAGTGTTACCCAAGTGTTACCTAAGTGTTACCTAAGTGTTACCTAAGTGTTACCTAAGTATTACCTAAGTGTTACCTAAGTGTGCCCTAAGTGTTACCTAAGTGTGCCCTAACTGTTACCTAAGTGTGCCCTAACTGTTACCTAAGTGTGCCCTAAGTGTTACCTAAGTGTGCCCTAAGTGTTACCTAAGTGTACCCTTAGTGTTACCTAAGTGTTACCTAAGTGTTGCCTAAGTGTTAACTAAGTGTTACCTAAGTGTGCCCTAAGTGTTACCTAAGTGTGCCCTAAGTGTTACCTAAGTGTGCCCTAAGTGTTACCTAAGTGTGCCCTAAGTGTTACCTAAGTGTGCCCCAAGTGTTACCTAAGTGTGCCCTAAGTGTTACCTAAGTGTACCCTAAGTGTTACCTAAGTGTTACCTAAGTGTGCCCTAAGTGTTACCCAAGTGTGCCCTAAGTGTTACCTAAGTGTGCCCCAAGTGTTACCTAAGTTTGCCCTAAGTGTTAACTAAGTGTTACCTAAGTGTGCCCTAAGTGTTACCTAAGTGTGCCCTAAGTGTTACCTAAGTGTTACCTAAGTGTTACCTAAGTGTTACCTAAGTGTGCCCTAAGTGTTACCCAAGTGTTACCTAAGTGTTACCTAAGTGTTACCTAAGTGTTACCTAAGTATTACCTAAGTGTTACCTAAGTGTGCCCTAAGTGTTACCTAAGTGTGCCCTAACTGTTACCTAAGTGTGCCCTAACTGTTACCTAAGTGTGCCCTAAGTGTTACCTAAGTGTGCCCTAAGTGTTACCTAAGTGTGCCCTTAGTGTTACCTAAGTGTTACCTAAGTGTTGCCTAAGTGTTAACTAAGTGTTACCTAAGTGTGCCCTAAGTGTTACCTAAGTGTGCCCTAAGTGTTACCTAAGTGTGCCCTAAGTGTTACCTAAGTGTGCCCTAAGTGTTACCTAAGTGTACCCTAAGTGTTACCTAAGTGTGGCCTAAGTGTTACCTAAGTGTGCCCCAAGTGTTACCTAAGTGTGCCCTAAGTGTTAACTAAGTGTTACCTAAGTGTGCCCTAAGTGTTAGCTAAGTGTACCATGAGTGTTACCTAAGTGTTACCTAAGTGTTACCTAAGTGTTACCTAAGAGTTACCTAAGTGTTACATATGTGTTACCTAAGTGTGCCCTAAGTGTTACCTAAGTGTGCGCTAAGTGTTACCTAAGTGTTACCTAAGTGTGCCCTAAGTGTTACCTAAGTGTGCCCTAAGTGTTACCTAAGTGTGCCCTAAGTGTTACCTAAGTGTGCCCTAAGTGTTACCCAAGTGTGCCCTAAGTGTTACCTAAGTGTGCCCTAAGTGTTACCTAAGTGTGCCCCAAGTGTTACCTAAGTGTGCCCTAAGTGTTAACTAAGTGTTACCTAAGTGTGCCCTAAGTGTTACCTAAGAGTGCCCTAACTGTTACCTAAGTGTGCCCTAACTGTTACCTAAGTGTGCCCTAAGTGTTACCTAAGTGTGCCCTAAGTGTTACCTAAGTGTTACCTAAGTGTGCCCTAAGTGTTACCCAAGTGTTACCTAAGTGTTACCTAAGTGTTACCTAAGTGTTACCTAAGTATTACCTAAGTGTTACCTAAGTGTGCCCTAAGTGTTACCTAAGTGTGCCCTAACTGTTACCTAAGTGTGCCCTAACTGTTACCTAAGTGTGCCCTAAGTGTTACCTAAGTGTGCCCTAAGTGTTACCTAAGTGTACCCTTAGTGTTACCTAAGTGTTACCTAAGTGTTAACTAAGTGTTACTTAAGTGTTACCCAAGTGTGCCCTAAGTGTTACCTAAGTGTGCCCTAAGTGTTACCTAAGTGTGCCCTAAGTGTTACCGAAGTGTACCCTAAGTGTTACCTAAGTGTTACCTAAGTGTTACCTAAGTGTTACCCAAGTGTTACCTAAGTGTGCCCTAAGTGTTACCTAAGTGTGCCCTAAGTGTGCCCTAAGTGTTACCTAAGTGTACCCTTAGTGTTACCCAAGTGTTACCTAAGTGTTACCTAAGTGTTACCTAAGTGTGCCTTAAGTGTTACCTAAGTGTGCCCTAAGTGTTACCTAAGTGTTACTTAAGTGTTACCCAAGTGTGCCCTAAGTGTTACCTAAGTGTGCCCTAAGTGTTACCTAAGTGTGCCCTAAGTGTTACCTAAGTGTACCCTAAGTGTTACCTAAGTGTGCCCTAAGTGTTACCTAAGTGTTACCTAAGTGTGCCCTAAGTGTTACCCAAGTGTTACCTAAGTGTTACCTAAGTGTTACCTAAGTGTTACCTAAGTATTACCTAAGTGTTACCTAAGTGTGCCCTAAGTGTTACCTAAGTGTGCCCTAACTGTTACCTAAGTGTGCCCTAACTGTTACCTAAGTGTGCCCTAAGTGTTACCTAAGTGTGCCCTAAGTGTTACCTAAGTGTACCCTTAGTGTTACCTAAGTGTTACCTAAGTGTTAACTAAGTGTTACTTAAGTGTTACCCAAGTGTGCCCTAAGTGTTACCTAAGTGTGCCCTAAGTGTTACCTAAGTGTGCCCTAAGTGTTACCGAAGTGTACCCTAAGTGTTACCTAAGTGTTACCTAAGTGTTACCTAAGTGTTACCCAAGTGTTACCTAAGTGTGCCCTAAGTGTTACCTAAGTGTGCCCTAAGTGTGCCCTAAGTGTTACCTAAGTGTACCCTTAGTGTTACCCAAGTGTTACCTAAGTGTTACCTAAGTGTTACCTAAGTGTGCCTTAAGTGTTACCTAAGTGTGCCCTAAGTGTTACCTAAGTGTTACTTAAGTGTTACCCAAGTGTGCCCTAAGTGTTACCTAAGTGTGCCCTAAGTGTTACCTAAGTGTGCCCTAAGTGTTACCTAAGTGTACCCTAAGTGTTACCTAAGTGTTACCTAAGTGTTACCTAAGTGTTACCCAAGTGTTACCTAAGTGTGCCCTAAGTGTTACCTAAGTGTGCCCTAAGTGTGCCCTAAGTGTTACCTAAGTGTACCCTTAGTGTTACCCAAGTGTTACCTAAGTGTTACCTAAGTGTTACCTAAGTGTGCCCTAAGTGTGCCCTAAGTGTTACCTAAGTGTGCCCTAAGTGTTACCTAAGTGTGCCCTAAGTGTGCCCTAAGTGTGCCCTAAGTGTTACCCAAGTGTGCCCTAAGTGTTACCTAAGTGTGCCCTAAGTGTGCCCTAAGTGTTACCTAAGTGTACCATAAGTGTTACCTAAGTGTTACCTAAGTGTTACCTAAGTGTTACCTAAGTGTTACCTAAGAGTTACCTAAGTGTTACATAAGTGTTACCTAAGTGTGCCCTAAGTGTGCCCTAAGTGTTACCTAAGTGTACCATAAGTGTTACCTAAGTGTTACCCAAGTGTTACCTAAGTGTGCCCTAAGTGTTACCTAAGTGTGCCCTAAGTGTGCCCTAAGTGTTACCTAAGTGTACCCTTAGTGTTACCCAAGTGTTACCTAAGTGTTAACTAAGTGTTACCTAAGTGTGCCCTAAGTGTTACCTAAGTGTGCCCTAAGTGTTACCTAAGTGTGCCCTAAGTGTTACCCAAGTGTGCCCTAAGTGTTACCTAAGTGTGCCCTAAGTGTTACCTAAGTGTGCCCCAAGTGTTACCTAAGTGTGCCCTAAGTGTTACCTAAGTGTACCCTAAGTGTTACCTAAGTGTTACCTAAGTGTGCCCTAAGTGTTACCTAAGTGTGCCCTAAGTGTTACCTAAGTGTGCCCTAAGTGTTACCTAAGTGTGCCCTAAGTGTTACCTAAGTGTGCTTTAAGTGTTACCTAAGTGTGCCCTAAGTGTTACCTAAGTGTGCCCTAAGTGTTACCTAAGTGTACCCTAAGTGTTACCTAAGTGTGGCCTAAGTGTTACCTAAGTGTGCCCCAAGTGTTACCTAAGTGTGCCCTAAGTGTTAACTAAGTGTTACCTAAGTGTGCCCTAAGTGTTAGCTAAGTGTACCATGAGTGTTACCTAAGTGTTACCTAAGTGTTACCTAAGTGTTACCTAAGAGTTACCTAAGTGTTACATATGTGTTACCTAAGTGTGCCCTAAGTGTTACCTAAGTGTGCGCTAAGTGTTACCTAAGTGTTACCTAAGTGTGCCCTAAGTGTTACCTAAGTGTGCCCTAAGTGTTACCTAAGTGTGCCCTAAGTGTTACCTAAGTGTGCCCTAAGTGTTACCCAAGTGTGCCCTAAGTGTTACCTAAGTGTGCCCTAAGTGTTACCTAAGTGTGCCCCAAGTGTTACCTAAGTGTGCCCTAAGTGTTAACTAAGTGTTACCTAAGTGTGCCCTAAGTGTTACCTAAGTGTGCCCTAACTGTTACCTAAGTGTGCCCTAAGTGTTACCTAAGTGTGCCCTAAGTGTTACCTAAGTGTACCCTTAGTGTTACCTAAGTGTTACCTAAGTGTTAACTAAGTGTTACTTAAGTGTTACCCAAGTGTGCCCTAAGTGTTACCTAAGTGTGCCCTAAGTGTTACCTAAGTGTGCCCTAAGTGTTACCGAAGTGTACCCTAAGTGTTACCTAAGTGTTACCTAAGTGTACCCTAAGTGTTACCTAAGTGTGGCCTAAGTGTTACCTAAGTGTGCCCCAAGTGTTACCTAAGTGTGCCCTAAGTGTTAACTAAGTGTTACCTAAGTGTGCCCTAAGTGTTAGCTAAGTGTACCATGAGTGTTACCTAAGTGTTAACTAAGTGTTACCTAAGTGTGCCCTAAGTGTTAGCTAAGTGTACCATGAGTGTTACCTAAGTGTGGCCTAAGTGTTACCTAAGTGTGCCCCAAGTGTTACCTAAGTGTGCCCTAAGTGTTAACTAAGTGTTACCTAAGTGTGCCCTAAGTGTTAGCTAAGTGTACCATGAGTGTTACCTAAGTGTTACCTAAGTGTTACCTAAGTGTTACCTAAGAGTTACCTAAGTGTTACATATGTGTTACCTAAGTGTGCCCTAAGTGTTACCTAAGTGTGCCCTAAGTGTTACCCAAGTGTGCCCTAAGTGTTACCCAAGTGTGCCCTAAGTGTTACCTAAGTGTGCCCTAAGTGTGCCCTAAGTGTTACCTAAGTGTACCATAAGTGTTACCTAAGTGTTACCTAAGTGTTACCTAAGTGTTACCTAAGTGTTACCTAAGAGTTACCTAAGTGTTACATAAGTGTTACCTAAGTGTGCCCTAAGTGTTACCTAAGTGTGCCCTAAGTGTTACCTAAGTGTGCCCTAAGTGTTACCTAAGTGTGCCCTAAGTGTTACCTAAGTGTGCCCTAAGTGTGCCCTAAGTGTTACCTAAGTGTACCATAAGTGTTACCTAAGTGTTACCTAAGTGTTACCTAAGTGTTACCTAAGTGTTACCTAAGTGTTACCCAAGTGTTACCTAAGTGTGCCCTAAGTGTTACCTAAGTGTGCCCTAAGTGTGCCCTAAGTGTTACCTAAGTGTACCCTTAGTGTTACCCAAGTGTTACCTAAGTGTTAACTAAGTGTTACCTAAGTGTGCCCTAAGTGTTACCTAAGTGTGCCCTAAGTGTTACCCAAGTGTGCCCTAAGTGTTACCTAAGTGTGCCCTAAGTGTTACCTAAGTGTGCCCTAAGTGTTACCTAAGTGTGCTTTAAGTGTTACCTAAGTGTGCCCTAAGTGTTACCTAAGTGTGCCCTAAGTGTTACCTAAGTGTACCCTAAGTGTTACCTAAGTGTGGCCTAAGTGTTACCTAAGTGTGCCCTAAGTGTTACCTAAGTGTGCCCTAAGTGTTACCTAAGTGTGCCCTAAGTGTTACCTAAGTGTGCCCTAAGTGTTACCTAAGTGTGCTTTAAGTGTTACCTAAGTGTGCCCTAAGTGTTACCTAAGTGTGCCCTAAGTGTTACCTAAGTGTACCCTAAGTGTTACCTAAGTGTGGCCTAAGTGTTACCTAAGTGTGCCCCAAGTGTTACCCAAGTGTTACCTAAGTGTTACCTAAGTGTTACCTAAGTGTTACCTAAGTGTTACCTAAGTGTTACCTAAGTGTGCCCTAAGTGTTACCTAAGTGTGCCCTAACTGTTACCTAAGTGTGCCCTAACTGTTACCTAAGTGTGCCCTAAGTGTTACCTAAGTGTGCCCTAAGTGTTACCTAAGTGTACCCTTAGTGTTACCTAAGTGTTACCTAAGTGTTAACTAAGTGTTACTTAAGTGTTACCCAAGTGTGCCCTAAGTGTTACCTAAGTGTGCCCTAAGTGTTACCTAAGTGTGCCCTAAGTGTTACCGAAGTGTACCCTAAGTGTTACCTAAGTGTTACCTAAGTGTTACCTAAGTGTTACCCAAGTGTTACCTAAGTGTGCCCTAAGTGTTACCTAAGTGTGCCCTTAGTGTTACCCAAGTGTTACCTAAGTGTTACCTAAGTGTTACCTAAGTGTGCCTTAAGTGTTACCTAAGTGTGCCCTAAGTGTTACCTAAGTGTTACTTAAGTGTTACCCAAGTGTGCCCTAAGTGTTACCTAAGTGTGCCCTAAGTGTTACCTAAGTGTGCCCTAAGTGTTACCTAAGTGTACCCTAAGTGTTACCTAAGTGTGCCCTAAGTGTTACCTAAGTGTTACCTAAGTGTGCCCTAAGTGTTACCCAAGTGTTACCTAAGTGTTACCTAAGTGTTACCTAAGTGTTACCTAAGTATTACCTAAGTGTTACCTAAGTGTGCCCTAAGTGTTACCTAAGTGTGCCCTAACTGTTACCTAAGTGTGCCCTAACTGTTACCTAAGTGTGCCCTAAGTGTTACCTAAGTGTGCCCTAAGTGTTACCTAAGTGTACCCTTAGTGTTACCTAAGTGTTACCTAAGTGTTAACTAAGTGTTACTTAAGTGTTACCCAAGTGTGCCCTAAGTGTTACCTAAGTGTGCCCTAAGTGTTACCTAAGTGTGCCCTAAGTGTTACCGAAGTGTACCCTAAGTGTTACCTAAGTGTTACCTAAGTGTTACCTAAGTGTTACCCAAGTGTTACCTAAGTGTGCCCTAAGTGTTACCTAAGTGTGCCCTAAGTGTGCCCTAAGTGTTACCTAAGTGTACCCTTAGTGTTACCCAAGTGTTACCTAAGTGTTACCTAAGTGTTACCTAAGTGTGCCTTAAGTGTTACCTAAGTGTGCCCTAAGTGTTACCTAAGTGTTACTTAAGTGTTACCCAAGTGTGCCCTAAGTGTTACCTAAGTGTGCTCTAAGTGTTACCTAAGTGTGCCCTAAGTGTTACCTAAGTGTGCCCTAAGTGTTACCTAAGTGTACCCTAAGTGTTACCTAAGTGTGGCCTAAGTGTTACCTAAGTGTGCCCCAAGTGTTACCTAAGTGTGCCCTAAGTGTTAACTAAGTGTTACCTGAGTGTGCCCTAAGTGTTACCTAAGTGTACCCTAAGTGTTACCTAAGAGTTACCTAAGTGTTACATAAGTGTTACCTAAGTGTTACCCAAGTGTTACCTAAGTGTGCCCTAAGTGTTATCTAAGTGTGCCCTAAGTGTTACCTAAGTGTGCCCTAAATGTTACCCAAGTGTGCCCTAAGTGTTACCTAAGTGTGCCCCAAGTGTTACCTAAGTGTGCCCTAAGTGTTACCTAAGTGTACCCTAAGTGTTACCTAAGTGTTACCTAAGTGTGCCCTAAGTGTTACCCAAGTGTGCCCTAAGTGTTACCTAAGTGTGCCCCAAGTGTTACCTAAGTTTGCCCTAAGTGTTAACTAAGTGTTACCTAAGTGTGCCCTAAGTGTTAGCTAAGTGTACCATGAGTGTTACCTAAGTGTTACCTAAGTGTTACCTAAGTGTGCCCTAAGTGTTACCTAAGTGTGCCCTAAGTGTTACCGAAGTGTACCCTAAGTGTTACCTAAGTGTTACCTAAGTGTTACCTAAGTGTTACCCAAGTGTTACCTAAGTGTGCCCTAAGTGTGCCCTAAGTGTTACCTAAGTGTACCCTTAGTGTTACCCAAGTGTTACCTAAGTGTTACCTAAGTGTTACCTAAGTGTGCCTTAAGTGTTACCTAAGTGTGCCCTAAGTGTTACCTAAGTGTTACTTAAGTGTTACCCAAGTGTGCCCTAAGTGTTACCTAAGTGTGCTCTAAGTGTTACCTAAGTGTGCCCTAAGTGTTACCTAAGTGTGCCCTAAGTGTTACCTAAGTGTACCCTAAGTGTTACCTAAGTGTGGCCTAAGTGTTACCTAAGTGTGCCCCAAGTGTTACCTAAGTGTGCCCTAAGTGTTAACTAAGTGTTACCTGAGTGTGCCCTAAGTGTTACCTAAGTGTACCCTAAGTGTTACCTAAGAGTTACCTAAGTGTTACATAAGTGTTACCTAAGTGTTACCCAAGTGTTACCTAAGTGTGCCCTAAGTGTTATCTAAGTGTGCCCTAAGTGTTACCTAAGTGTGCCCTAAATGTTACCCAAGTGTGCCCTAAGTGTTACCTAAGTGTGCCCCAAGTGTTACCTAAGTGTGCCCTAAGTGTTACCTAAGTGTACCCTAAGTGTTACCTAAGTGTTACCTAAGTGTGCCCTAAGTGTTACCCAAGTGTGCCCTAAGTGTTACCTAAGTGTGCCCCAAGTGTTACCTAAGTTTGCCCTAAGTGTTAACTAAGTGTTACCTAAGTGTGCCCTAAGTGTTACCTAAGTGTGCCCTAAGTGTTACCTAAGTGTTACCTAAGTGTTACCTAAGTGTTACCTAAGTGTGCCCTAAGTGTTACCCAAGTGTTACCTAAGTGTTACCTAAGTGTTACCTAAGTGTTACCTAAGTATTACCTAAGTGTTACCTAAGTGTGCCCTAAGTGTTACCTAAGTGTGCCCTAACTGTTACCTAAGTGTGCCCTAACTGTTACCTAAGTGTGCCCTAAGTGTTACCTAAGTGTGCCCTAAGTGTTACCTAAGTGTACCCTTAGTGTTACCTAAGTGTTACCTAAGTGTTGCCTAAGTGTTAACTAAGTGTTACCTAAGTGTGCCCTAAGTGTTACCTAAGTGTGCCCTAAGTGTTACCTAAGTGTGCCCTAAGTGTTACCTAAGTGTGCCCTAAGTGTTACCTAAGTGTGCCCCAAGTGTTACCTAAGTGTGCCCTAAGTGTTACCTAAGTGTACCCTAAGTGTTACCTAAGTGTTACCTAAGTGTGCCCTAAGTGTTACCCAAGTGTGCCCTAAGTGTTACCTAAGTGTGCCCCAAGTGTTACCTAAGTTTGCCCTAAGTGTTAACTAAGTGTTACCTAAGTGTGCCCTAAGTGTTACCTAAGTGTTACCTAAGTGTTACCTAAGTGTGCCCTAAGTGTTACCCAAGTGTTACCTAAGTGTTACCTAAGTGTTACCTAAGTGTTACCTAAGTATTACCTAAGTGTTACCTAAGTGTGCCCTAAGTGTTACCTAAGTGTGCCCTAACTGTTACCTAAGTGTGCCCTAACTGTTACCTAAGTGTGCCCTAAGTGTTACCTAAGTGTGCCCTAAGTGTTACCTAAGTGTACCCTTAGTGTTACCTAAGTGTTACCTAAGTGTTGCCTAAGTGTTAACTAAGTGTTACCTAAGTGTGCCCTAAGTGTTACCTAAGTGTGCCCTAAGTGTTACCTAAGTGTGCCCTAAGTGTTACCTAAGTGTGCCCTAAGTGTTACCTAAGTGTACCCTAAGTGTTACCTAAGTGTGGCCTAAGTGTTACCTAAGTGTGCCCCAAGTGTTACCTAAGTGTGCCCTAAGTGTTAACTAAGTGTTACCTAAGTGTGCCCTAAGTGTTAGCTAAGTGTACCATGAGTGTTACCTAAGTGTTACCTAAGTGTTACCTAAGTGTTACCTAAGAGTTACCTAAGTGTTACATATGTGTTACCTAAGTGTGCCCTAAGTGTTACCTAAGTGTGCCCTAAGTGTTACCCAAGTGTGCCCTAAGTGTTACCCAAGTGTGCCCTAAGTGTTACCTAAGTGTGCCCTAAGTGTGCCCTAAGTGTTACCTAAGTGTACCATAAGTGTTACCTAAGTGTTACCTAAGTGTTACCTAAGTGTTACCTAAGTGTTACCTAAGAGTTACCTAAGTGTTACATAAGTGTTACCTAAGTGTGCCCTAAGTGTTACCTAAGTGTGCCCTAAGTGTTACCTAAGTGTGCCCTAAGTGTTACCTAAGTGTGCCCTAAGTGTTACCTAAGTGTGCCCTAAGTGTGCCCTAAGTGTTACCTAAGTGTACCATAAGTGTTACCTAAGTGTTACCTAAGTGTTACCTAAGTGTTACCTAAGTGTTACCTAAGTGTTACCCAAGTGTTACCTAAGTGTGCCCTAAGTGTTACCTAAGTGTGCCCTAAGTGTGCCCTAAGTGTTACCTAAGTGTACCCTTAGTGTTACCCAAGTGTTACCTAAGTGTTAACTAAGTGTTACCTAAGTGTGCCCTAAGTGTTACCTAAGTGTGCCCTAAGTGTTACCCAAGTGTGCCCTAAGTGTTACCTAAGTGTGCCCTAAGTGTTACCTAAGTGTGCCCCAAGTGTTACCTAAGTGTGCCCTAAGTGTTACCTAAGTGTACCCTAAGTGTTACCTAAGTGTTACCTAAGTGTGCCCTAAGTGTTACCCAAGTGTGCCCTAAGTGTTACCTAAGTGTGCCCCAAGTGTTACCTAAGTGTGCCCTAAGTGTTAACTAAGTGTTACCTAAGTGTGCCCTAAGTGTTACCTAAGTGTGCCCTAAGTGTTACCTAAGTGTTACCTAAGTGTTACCTAAGTGTCACCTAAGTGTGCCCTAAGTGTTACCCAAGTGTTACCTAAGTGTTACCTAAGTGTTACCTAAGTGTTACCTAAGTATTACCTAAGTGTTACCTAAGTGTGCCCTAAGTGTTACCTAAGTGTGCCCTAACTGTTACCTAAGTGTGCCCTAAGTGTTACCTAAGTGTGCCCTAAGTGTTACCTAAGTGTGCCCTAAGTGTTACCTAAGTGTACCCTTAGTGTTACCTAAGTGTTACCTAAGTGTTAACTAAGTGTTACTTAAGTGTTACCTAAGTGTTACCTAAGTGTTACCTAAGTGTGCCCTAAGTGTTACCTAAGTGTACCCTTAGTGTTACCTAAGTGTTACCTAAGTGTTAACTAAGTGTTACTTAAGTGTTACCTAAGTGTTACCTAAGTGTTACCTAAGTGTGCCCTAAGTGTTACCTAAGTGTGCCCTAAGTGTTACCTAAGTGTGCCCTAAGTGTTACCTAAGTGTTACCTAAGTGTTACCTAAGTGTTACCTAAGTGTGCCCTAAGTGTTACCTAAGTGTGCCCTAAGTGTTACCTAAGTGTGCCCTAAGTGTTACCTAAGTGTGCCCTAATTGTTACCTAAGTGTGCCCTAAGTGTTACCTAAGTGTGCCCTAAGTGTTACCTAAGTGTGCCCTAAGTGTTACCTAAGTGTGCCCTAAGTGTTACCTAAGTGTGCCCTAACTGTTACCTAAGTGTGCCCTAACTGTTACCTAAGTGTGCCCTAAGTGTTACCTAAGTGTGCCCTAAGTGTTACCTAAGTGTACCCTTAGTGTTACCTAAGTGTTACCTAAGTGTTAACTAAGTGTTACTTAAGTGTTACCTAAGTGTTACCTAAGTGTTACCTAAGTGTGCCCTAAGTGTTACCTAAGTGTACCCTTAGTGTTACCTAAGTGTTACCTAAGTGTTAACTAAGTGTTACTTAAGTGTTACCTAAGTGTTACCTAAGTGTTACCTAAGTGTGCCCTAAGTGTTACCTAAGTGTGCCCTAAGTGTTACCTAAGTGTGCCCTAAGTGTTACCTAAGTGTTACCTAAGTGTTACCTAAGTGTTACCTAAGTGTGCCCTAAGTGTTACCTAAGTGTGCCCTAAGTGTTACCTAAGTGTGCCCTAAGTGTTACCTAAGTGTGCCCTAATTGTTACCTAAGTGTGCCCTAAGTGTTACCTAAGTGTGCCCTAAGTGTTACCTAAGTGTGCCCTAAGTGTTACCTAAGTGTGCTCTAAGTGTTACCTAAGTGTGCCCTAAGTGTTACCTAAGTGTGCCCTAAGTGTTACCTAAGTGTACCCTAAGTGTTACCTAAGTGTGGCCTAAGTGTTACCTAAGTGTGCCCCAAGTGTTACCTAAGTGTGCCCTAAGTGTTAACTAAGTGTTACCTGAGTGTGCCCTAAGTGTTACCTAAGTGTACCCTAAGTGTTACCTAAGAGTTACCTAAGTGTTACATAAGTGTTACCTAAGTGTTACCCAAGTGTTACCTAAGTGTGCCCTAAGTGTTATCTAAGTGTGCCATAAGTGTTACCTAAGTGTGCCCTAAATGTTACCCAAGTGTGCCCTAAGTGTTACCTAAGTGTGCCCCAAGTGTTACCTAAGTGTGCCCTAAGTGTTACCTAAGTGTACCCTAAGTGTTACCTAAGTGTTACCTAAGTGTGCCCTAAGTGTTACCCAAGTGTGCCCTAAGTGTTACCTAAGTGTGCCCCAAGTGTTACCTAAGTTTGCCCTAAGTGTTAACTAAGTGTTACCTAAGTGTGCCCTAAGTGTTACCTAAGTGTGCCCTAAGTGTTACCTAAGTGTTACCTAAGTGTTACCTAAGTGTTACCTAAGTGTGCCCTAAGTGTTACCCAAGTGTTACCTAAGTGTTACCTAAGTGTTACCTAAGTGTTACCTAAGTATTACCTAAGTGTTACCTAAGTGTGCCCTAAGTGTTACCTAAGTGTGCCCTAACTGTTACCTAAGTGTGCCCTAACTGTTACCTAAGTGTGCCCTAAGTGTTACCTAAGTGTGCCCTAAGTGTTACCTAAGTGTACCCTTAGTGTTACCTAAGTGTTACCTAAGTGTTGCCTAAGTGTTAACTAAGTGTTACCTAAGTGTGCCCTAAGTGTTACCTAAGTGTGCCCTAAGTGTTACCTAAGTGTGCCCTAAGTGTTACCTAAGTGTGCCCTAAGTGTTACCTAAGTGTGCCCCAAGTGTTACCTAAGTGTGCCCTAAGTGTTACCTAAGTGTACCCTAAGTGTTACCTAAGTGTTACCTAAGTGTGCCCTAAGTGTTACCCAAGTGTGCCCTAAGTGTTACCTAAGTGTGCCCCAAGTGTTACCTAAGTTTGCCCTAAGTGTTAACTAAGTGTTACCTAAGTGTGCCCTAAGTGTTACCTAAGTGTGCCCTAAGTGTTACCTAAGTGTTACCTAAGTGTTACCTAAGTGTTACCTAAGTGTGCCCTAAGTGTTACCGAAGTGTACCCTAAGTGTTACCTAAGTGTTACCTAAGTGTTACCTAAGTGTTACCCAAGTGTTACCTAAGTGTGCCCTAAGTGTTACCTAAGTGTGCCCTAAGTGTTACCTAAGTGTGCCCTAAGTGTTACCCAAGTGTTACCTAAGTGTTACCTAAGTGTTACCTAAGTGTTAACTAAGTGTTACTTAAGTGTTACCTAAGTGTTACCTAAGTGTTACCTAAGTGTGCCCTAAGTGTTACCTAAGTGTACCCTTAGTGTTACCTAAGTGTTACCTAAGTGTTAACTAAGTGTTACTTAAGTGTTACCTAAGTGTTACCTAAGTGTTACCTAAGTGTGCCCTAAGTGTTACCTAAGTGTGCCCTAAGTGTTACCTAAGTGTGCCCTAAGTGTTACCTAAGTGTTACCTAAGTGTTACCTAAGTGTTACCTAAGTGTGCCCTAAGTGTTACCTAAGTGTGCCCTAAGTGTTACCTAAGTGTGCCCTAAGTGTTACCTAAGTGTGCCCTAATTGTTACCTAAGTGTGCCCTAAGTGTTACCTAAGTGTGCCCTAAGTGTTACCTAAGTGTGCCCTAAGTGTTACCTAAGTGTGCTCTAAGTGTTACCTAAGTGTGCCCTAAGTGTTACCTAAGTGTGCCCTAAGTGTTACCTAAGTGTACCCTAAGTGTTACCTAAGTGTGGCCTAAGTGTTACCTAAGTGTGCCCCAAGTGTTACCTAAGTGTGCCCTAAGTGTTACCTAAGTGTACCCTAAGTGTTACCTAAGTGTGCCCTAAGTGTTACCTAAGTGTGCCCTAAGTGTTACCTAAGTGTACCCTTAGTGTTACCTAAGTGTTACCTAAGTGTTAACTAAGTGTTACCTAAGTGTGCCCTAAGTGTTACCCAAGTGTGCCCTAAGTGTTACCTAAGTGTGCCCCAAGTGTTACCTAAGTTTGCCCTAAGTGTTAACTAAGTGTTACCTAAGTGTGCCCTAAGTGTTACCTAAGTGTGCCCTAAGTGTTACCTAAGTGTTACCTAAGTGTTACCTAAGTGTTACCTAAGTGTTACCCAAGTGTTACCTAAGTGTGCCCTAAGTGTTACCTAAGTGTACCCTAAGTGTTACCTAAGTGTTACCTAAGTGTGCCCTAAGTGTTACCCAAGTGTGCCCTAAGTGTTACCTAAGTGTGCCCCAAGTGTTACCTAAGTGTGCCCTAAGTGTTACCTAAGTGTGCCCTAATTGTTACCTAAGTGTGCCCTAAGTGTTACCTAAGTGTGCCCTAAGTGTTACCTAAGTGTGCCCTAAGTGTTACCTAAGTGTTACCTAAGTGTTACCTAAGTGTTACCTAAGTGTGCCCTAAGTGTTACCGAAGTGTACCCTAAGTGTTACCTAAGTGTTACCTAAGTGTTACCTAAGTGTTACCCAAGTGTTACCTAAGTGTGCCCTAAGTGTTACCTAAGTGTGCCCTAAGTGTTACCTAAGTGTGCCCTAAGTGTTACCCAAGTGTTACCTAAGTGTTACCTAAGTGTTACCTAAGTGTTACCTAAGTATTACCTAAGTGTTACCTAAGTGTGCCCTAAGTGTTACCTAAGTGTGCCCTAACTGTTACCTAAGTGTGCCCTAACTGTTACCTAAGTGTGCCCTAAGTGTTACCTAAGTGTGCCCTAAGTGTTACCTAAGTGTACCCTTAGTGTTACCTAAGTGTTACCTAAGTGTTAACTAAGTGTTACTTAAGTGTTACCCAAGTGTGCCCTAAGTGTTACCTAAGTGTGCCCTAAGTGTTACCTAAGTGTGCCCTAAGTGTTACCGAAGTGTACCCTAAGTGTTACCTAAGTGTTACCTAAGTGTACCCTAAGTGTTACCTAAGTGTGGCCTAAGTGTTACCTAAGTGTGCCCCAAGTGTTACCTAAGTGTGCCCTAAGTGTGCCCTAAGTGTTACCTAAGTGTGCCCTAAGTGTTACCTAAGTGTGCCCTAAGTGTTACCCAAGTGTGCCCTAAGTGTTACCTAAGTGTGCCCTAAGTGTTACCTAAGTGTGCCCCAAGTGTTACCTAAGTGTGCCCTAAGTGTTAACTAAGTGTTACCTAAGTGTGCCCTAAGTGTTACCTAAGTGTGCCCTAACTGTTACCTAAGTGTGCCCTAAGTGTTACCTAAGTGTGCCCTAAGTGTTACCTAAGTGTACCCTTAGTGTTACCTAAGTGTTACCTAAGTGTTAACTAAGTGTTACTTAAGTGTTACCCAAGTGTGCCCTAAGTGTTACCTAAGTGTGCCCTAAGTGTTACCTAAGTGTGCCCTAAGTGTTACCGAAGTGTACCCTAAGTGTTACCTAAGTGTTACCTAAGTGTACCCTAAGTGTTACCTAAGTGTGGCCTAAGTGTTACCTAAGTGTGCCCCAAGTGTTACCTAAGTGTGCCCTAAGTGTTAACTAAGTGTTACCTAAGTGTGCCCTAAGTGTTAGCTAAGTGTACCATGAGTGTTACCTAAGTGTTAACTAAGTGTTACCTAAGTGTGCCCTAAGTGTTAGCTAAGTGTACCATGAGTGTTACCTAAGTGTTACCTAAGTGTTACCTAAGTGTACCCTAAGTGTTACCTAAGAGTTACCTAAGTGTTACATAAGTGTTACCTAAGTGTTACCCAAGTGTTACCTAAGTGTGCCCTAAGTGTTATCTAAGTGTGCCCTAAGTGTTACCTAAGTGTGCCCTAAATGTTACCCAAGTGTGCCCTAAGTGTTACCTAAGTGTGCCCCAAGTGTTACCTAAGTGTGCCCTAAGTGTTACCTAAGTGTACCCTAAGTGTTACCTAAGTGTTACCTAAGTGTGCCCTAAGTGTTACCCAAGTGTGCCCTAAGTGTTACCTAAGTGTGCCCCAAGTGTTACCTAAGTTTGCCCTAAGTGTTAACTAAGTGTTACCTAAGTGTGCCCTAAGTGTTACCTAAGTGTGCCCTAAGTGTTACCTAAGTGTTACCTAAGTGTTACCTAAGTGTTACCTAAGTGTGCCCTAAGTGTTACCCAAGTGTTACCTAAGTGTTACCTAAGTGTTACCTAAGTGTTACCTAAGTGTTACCTAAGTGTTACCTAAGTGTGCCCTAAGTGTTACCTAAGTGTGCCCTAACTGTTACCTAAGTGTGCCCTAACTGTTACCTAAGTGTGCCCTAAGTGTTACCTAAGTGTGCCCTAAGTGTTACCTAAGTGTACCCTTAGTGTTACCTAAGTGTTACCTAAGTGTTGCCTAAGTGTTAACTAAGTGTTACCTAAGTGTGCCCTAAGTGTTACCTAAGTGTGCCCTAAGTGTTACCTAAGTGTGCCCTAAGTGTTACCTAAGTGTGCCCTAAGTGTTACCTAAGTGTGCCCTAAGTGTTACCTAAGTGTGCCCTAAGTGTTACCTAAGTGTGCTTTAAGTGTTACCTAAGTGTGCCCTAAGTGTTACCTAAGTGTGCCCTAAGTGTTACCTAAGTGTACCCTAAGTGTTACCTAAGTGTGGCCTAAGTGTTACCTAAGTGTGCCCTAAGTGTTACCTAAGTGTGCCCTAAGTGTTACCTAAGTGTGCCCTAAGTGTTACCTAAGTGTGCCCTAAGTGTTACCTAAGTGTGCTTTAAGTGTTACCTAAGTGTGCCCTAAGTGTTACCTAAGTGTGCCCTAAGTGTTACCTAAGTGTACCCTAAGTGTTACCTAAGTGTGGCCTAAGTGTTACCTAAGTGTGCCCCAAGTGTTACCCAAGTGTTACCTAAGTGTTACCTAAGTGTTACCTAAGTGTTACCTAAGTGTTACCTAAGTGTTACCTAAGTGTGCCCTAAGTGTTACCTAAGTGTGCCCTAACTGTTACCTAAGTGTGCCCTAAGTGTTACCTAAGTGTGCCCTAAGTGTTACCTAAGTGTGCCCTAAGTGTTACCTAAGTGTACCCTTAGTGTTACCTAAGTGTTACCTAAGTGTTAACTAAGTGTTACTTAAGTGTTACCCAAGTGTGCCCTAAGTGTTACCTAAGTGTGCCCTAAGTGTTACCTAAGTGTGCCCTAAGTGTTACCGAAGTGTACCCTAAGTGTTACCTAAGTGTTACCTAAGTGTTACCTAAGTGTTACCCAAGTGTTACCTAAGTGTGCCCTAAGTGTTACCTAAGTGTGCCCTAAGTGTGCCCTAAGTGTTACCTAAGTGTACCCTTAGTGTTACCCAAGTGTTACCTAAGTGTTACCTAAGTGTTACCTAAGTGTGCCTTAAGTGTTACCTAAGTGTGCCCTAAGTGTTACCTAAGTGTTACTTAAGTGTTACCCAAGTGTGCCCTAAGTGTTACCTAAGTGTGCCCTAAGTGTTACCTAAGTGTGCCCTAAGTGTTACCTAAGTGTACCCTAAGTGTTACCTAAGTGTGCCCTAAGTGTTACCTAAGTGTTACCTAAGTGTGCCCTAAGTGTTACCCAAGTGTTACCTAAGTGTTACCTAAGTGTTACCTAAGTGTTACCTAAGTATTACCTAAGTGTTACCTAAGTGTGCCCTAAGTGTTACCTAAGTGTGCCCTAACTGTTACCTAAGTGTGCCCTAACTGTTACCTAAGTGTGCCCTAAGTGTTACCTAAGTGTGCCCTAAGTGTTACCTAAGTGTACCCTTAGTGTTACCTAAGTGTTACCTAAGTGTTAACTAAGTGTTACTTAAGTGTTACCCAAGTGTGCCCTAAGTGTTACCTAAGTGTGCCCTAAGTGTTACCTAAGTGTGCCCTAAGTGTTACCGAAGTGTACCCTAAGTGTTACCTAAGTGTTACCTAAGTGTTACCTAAGTGTTACCTAAGTGTTACCCAAGTGTTACCTAAGTGTGCCCTAAGTGTTACCTAAGTGTGCCCTAAGTGTGCCCTAAGTGTTACCTAAGTGTACCCTTAGTGTTACCCAAGTGTTACCTAAGTGTTACCTAAGTGTTACCTAAGTGTGCCTTAAGTGTTACCTAAGTGTGCCCTAAGTGTTACCTAAGTGTTACTTAAGTGTTACCCAAGTGTGCCCTAAGTGTTACCTAAGTGTGCCCTAAGTGTTACCTAAGTGTGCCCTAAGTGTTACCTAAGTGTACCCTAAGTGTTACCTAAGTGTTACCTAAGTGTTACCTAAGTGTTACCCAAGTGTTACCTAAGTGTGCCCTAAGTGTTACCTAAGTGTGCCCTAAGTGTGCCCTAAGTGTTACCTAAGTGTACCCTTAGTGTTACCCAAGTGTTACCTAAGTGTTACCTAAGTGTTACCTAAGTGTGCCCTAAGTGTGCCCTAAGTGTTACCTAAGTGTGCCCTAAGTGTTACCTAAGTGTGCCCTAAGTGTGCCCTAAGTGTGCCCTAAGTGTTACCCAAGTGTGCCCTAAGTGTTACCTAAGTGTGCCCTAAGTGTGCCCTAAGTGTTACCTAAGTGTACCATAAGTGTTACCTAAGTGTTACCTAAGTGTTACCTAAGTGTTACCTAAGTGTTACCTAAGAGTTACCTAAGTGTTACATAAGTGTTACCTAAGTGTGCCCTAAGTGTGCCCTAAGTGTTACCTAAGTGTACCATAAGTGTTACCTAAGTGTTACCCAAGTGTTACCTAAGTGTGCCCTAAGTGTTACCTAAGTGTGCCCTAAGTGTGCCCTAAGTGTTACCTAAGTGTACCCTTAGTGTTACCCAAGTGTTACCTAAGTGTTAACTAAGTGTTACCTAAGTGTGCCCTAAGTGTTACCTAAGTGTGCCCTAAGTGTTACCTAAGTGTGCCCTAAGTGTTACCCAAGTGTGCCCTAAGTGTTACCTAAGTGTGCCCTAAGTGTTACCTAAGTGTGCCCCAAGTGTTACCTAAGTGTGCCCTAAGTGTTACCTAAGTGTACCCTAAGTGTTACCTAAGTGTTACCTAAGTGTGCCCTAAGTGTTACCTAAGTGTGCCCTAAGTGTTACCTAAGTGTGCCCTAAGTGTTACCTAAGTGTGCCCTAAGTGTTACCTAAGTGTGCTTTAAGTGTTACCTAAGTGTGCCCTAAGTGTTACCTAAGTGTGCCCTAAGTGTTACCTAAGTGTACCCTAAGTGTTACCTAAGTGTGGCCTAAGTGTTACCTAAGTGTGCCCCAAGTGTTACCTAAGTGTGCCCTAAGTGTTAACTAAGTGTTACCTAAGTGTGCCCTAAGTGTTAGCTAAGTGTACCATGAGTGTTACCTAAGTGTTACCTAAGTGTTACCTAAGTGTTACCTAAGAGTTACCTAAGTGTTACCTATGTGTTACCTAAGTGTGCCCTAAGTGTTACCTAAGTGTGCGCTAAGTGTTACCTAAGTGTTACCTAAGTGTGCCCTAAGTGTTACCTAAGTGTGCCCTAAGTGTTACCTAAGTGTGCCCTAAGTGTTACCTAAGTGTGCCCTAAGTGTTACCCAAGTGTGCCCTAAGTGTTACCTAAGTGTGCCCTAAGTGTTACCTAAGTGTGCCCCAAGTGTTACCTAAGTGTGCCCTAAGTGTTAACTAAGTGTTACCTAAGTGTGCCCTAAGTGTTACCTAAGTGTGCCCTAACTGTTACCTAAGTGTGCCCTAACTGTTACCTAAGTGTGCCCTAAGTGTTACCTAAGTGTGCCCTAAGTGTTACCTAAGTGTTACCTAAGTGTGCCCTAAGTGTTACCCAAGTGTTACCTAAGTGTTACCTAAGTGTTACCTAAGTGTTACCTAAGTATTACCTAAGTGTTACCTAAGTGTGCCCTAAGTGTTACCTAAGTGTGCCCTAACTGTTACCTAAGTGTGCCCTAACTGTTACCTAAGTGTGCCCTAAGTGTTACCTAAGTGTGCCCTAAGTGTTACCTAAGTGTACCCTTAGTGTTACCTAAGTGTTACCTAAGTGTTAACTAAGTGTTACTTAAGTGTTACCCAAGTGTGTCCTAAGTGTTACCTAAGTGTGCCCTAAGTGTTACCTAAGTGTGCCCTAAGTGTTACCGAAGTGTACCCTAAGTGTTACCTAAGTGTTACCTAAGTGTACCCTAAGTGTTACCTAAGTGTGGCCTAAGTGTTACCTAAGTGTGCCCCAAGTGTTACCTAAGTGTGCCCTAAGTGTTAACTAAGTGTTACCTAAGTGTGCCCTAAGTGTTAGCTAAGTGTACCATGAGTGTTACCTAAGTGTTAACTAAGTGTTACCTAAGTGTGCCCTAAGTGTTAGCTAAGTGTACCATGAGTGTTACCTAAGTGTTACCTAAGTGTTACCTAAGTGTGCCCTAAGTGTTACCTAAGAGTTACCTAAGTGTTACATAAGTGTTACCTAAGTGTTACCCAAGTGTTACCTAAGTGTGCCCTAAGTGTTATCTAAGTGTGCCCTAAGTGTTACCTAAGTGTGCCCTAAATGTTACCCAAGTGTGCCCTAAGTGTTACCTAAGTGTGCCCCAAGTGTTACCTAAGTGTGCCCTAAGTGTTACCTAAGTGTACCCTAAGTGTTACCTAAGTGTTACCTAAGTGTGCCCTAAGTGTTACCCAAGTGTGCCCTAAGTGTTACCTAAGTGTGCCCCAAGTGTTACCTAAGTTTGCCCTAAGTGTTAACTAAGTGTTACCTAAGTGTGCCCTAAGTGTTACCTAAGTGTGCCCTAAGTGTTACCTAAGTGTTACCTAAGTGTTACCTAAGTGTTACCTAAGTGTGCCCTAAGTGTTACCCAAGTGTTACCTAAGTGTTACCTAAGTGTTACCTAAGTGTTACCTAAGTATTACCTAAGTGTTACCTAAGTGTGCCCTAAGTGTTACCTAAGTGTGCCCTAACTGTTACCTAAGTGTGCCCTAAGTGTTACCTAAGTGTGCCCTAAGTGTTACCTAAGTGTGCCCTAAGTGTGCCCTAAGTGTTACCTAAGTGTACCATAAGTGTTACCTAAGTGTTACCTAAGTGTTACCTAAGTGTTACCTAAGTGTTACCTAAGTGTTACCCAAGTGTTACCTAAGTGTGCCCTAAGTGTTACCTAAGTGTGCCCTAAGTGTGCCCTAAGTGTTACCTAAGTGTACCCTTAGTGTTACCCAAGTGTTACCTAAGTGTTAACTAAGTGTTACCTAAGTGTGCCCTAAGTGTTACCTAAGTGTGCCCTAAGTGTTACCCAAGTGTGCCCTAAGTGTTACCTAAGTGTGCCCTAAGTGTGCCCTAAGTGTTACCTAAGTGTGCCCCAAGTGTTACCTAAGTGTGCCCTAAGTGTTACCTAAGTGTACCCTAAGTGTTACCTAAGTGTTACCTAAGTGTGCCCTAAGTGTTACCCAAGTGTGCCCTAAGTGTTACCTAAGTGTGCCCCAAGTGTTACCTAAGTGTGCCCTAAGTGTTAACTAAGTGTTACCTAAGTGTGCCCTAAGTGTTACCTAAGTGTGCCCTAAGTGTTACCTAAGTGTTACCTAAGTGTTACCTAAGTGTCACCTAAGTGTGCCCTAAGTGTTACCCAAGTGTTACCTAAGTGTTACCTAAGTGTTACCTAAGTGTTACCTAAGTATTACCTAAGTGTTACCTAAGTGTGCCCTAAGTGTTACCTAAGTGTGCCCTAACTGTTACCTAAGTGTGCCCTAACTGTTACCTAAGTGTGCCCTAAGTGTTACCTAAGTGTGCCCTAAGTGTTACCTAAGTGTACCCTTAGTGTTACCTAAGTGTTACCTAAGTGTTAACTAAGTGTTACTTAAGTGTTACCTAAGTGTTACCTAAGTGTTACCTAAGTGTGCCCTAAGTGTTACCTAAGTGTACCCTTAGTGTTACCTAAGTGTTACCTAAGTGTTAACTAAGTGTTACTTAAGTGTTACCTAAGTGTTACCTAAGTGTTACCTAAGTGTGCCCTAAGTGTTACCTAAGTGTGCCCTAAGTGTTACCTAAGTGTGCCCTAAGTGTTACCTAAGTGTTACCTAAGTGTTACCTAAGTGTTACCTAAGTGTGCCCTAAGTGTTACCTAAGTGTGCCCTAAGTGTTACCTAAGTGTGCCCTAAGTGTTACCTAAGTGTGCCCTAATTGTTACCTAAGTGTGCCCTAAGTGTTACCTAAGTGTGCCCTAAGTGTTACCTAAGTGTGCCCTAAGTGTTACCTAAGTGTGCCCTAAGTGTTACCTAAGTGTGCCCTAACTGTTACCTAAGTGTGCCCTAACTGTTACCTAAGTGTGCCCTAAGTGTTACCTAAGTGTGCCCTAAGTGTTACCTAAGTGTACCCTTAGTGTTACCTAAGTGTTACCTAAGTGTTAACTAAGTGTTACTTAAGTGTTACCTAAGTGTTACCTAAGTGTTACCTAAGTGTGCCCTAAGTGTTACCTAAGTGTACCCTTAGTGTTACCTAAGTGTTACCTAAGTGTTAACTAAGTGTTACTTAAGTGTTACCTAAGTGTTACCTAAGTGTTACCTAAGTGTGCCCTAAGTGTTACCTAAGTGTGCCCTAAGTGTTACCTAAGTGTGCCCTAAGTGTTACCTAAGTGTTACCTAAGTGTTACCTAAGTGTTACCTAAGTGTGCCCTAAGTGTTACCTAAGTGTGCCCTAAGTGTTACCTAAGTGTGCCCTAAGTGTTACCTAAGTGTGCCCTAATTGTTACCTAAGTGTGCCCTAAGTGTTACCTAAGTGTGCCCTAAGTGTTACCTAAGTGTGCCCTAAGTGTTACCTAAGTGTGCTCTAAGTGTTACCTAAGTGTGCCCTAAGTGTTACCTAAGTGTGCCCTAAGTGTTACCTAAGTGTACCCTAAGTGTTACCTAAGTGTGGCCTAAGTGTTACCTAAGTGTGCCCCAAGTGTTACCTAAGTGTGCCCTAAGTGTTAACTAAGTGTTACCTGAGTGTGCCCTAAGTGTTACCTAAGTGTACCCTAAGTGTTACCTAAGAGTTACCTAAGTGTTACATAAGTGTTACCTAAGTGTTACCCAAGTGTTACCTAAGTGTGCCCTAAGTGTTATCTAAGTGTGCCCTAAGTGTTACCTAAGTGTGCCCTAAATGTTACCCAAGTGTGCCCTAAGTGTTACCTAAGTGTGCCCCAAGTGTTACCTAAGTGTGCCCTAAGTGTTACCTAAGTGTACCCTAAGTGTTACCTAAGTGTTACCTAAGTGTGCCCTAAGTGTTACCCAAGTGTGCCCTAAGTGTTACCTAAGTGTGCCCCAAGTGTTACCTAAGTTTGCCCTAAGTGTTAACTAAGTGTTACCTAAGTGTGCCCTAAGTGTTACCTAAGTGTGCCCTAAGTGTTACCTAAGTGTTACCTAAGTGTTACCTAAGTGTTACCTAAGTGTGCCCTAAGTGTTACCCAAGTGTTACCTAAGTGTTACCTAAGTGTTACCTAAGTGTTACCTAAGTATTACCCAAGTGTTACCTAAGTGTGCCCTAAGTGTTACCTAAGTGTGCCCTAACTGTTACCTAAGTGTGCCCTAACTGTTACCTAAGTGTGCCCTAAGTGTTACCTAAGTGTGCCCTAAGTGTTACCTAAGTGTACCCTTAGTGTTACCTAAGTGTTACCTAAGTGTTGCCTAAGTGTTAACTAAGTGTTACCTAAGTGTGCCCTAAGTGTTACCTAAGTGTGCCCTAAGTGTTACCTAAGTGTGCCCTAAGTGTTACCTAAGTGTGCCCTAAGTGTTACCTAAGTGTGCCCCAAGTGTTACCTAAGTGTGCCCTAAGTGTTACCTAAGTGTACCCTAAGTGTTACCTAAGTGTTACCTAAGTGTGCCCTAAGTGTTACCCAAGTGTGCCCTAAGTGTTACCTAAGTGTGCCCCAAGTGTTACCTAAGTTTGCCCTAAGTGTTAACTAAGTGTTACCTAAGTGTGCCCTAAGTGTTACCTAAGTGTGCCCTAAGTGTTACCTAAGTGTTACCTAAGTGTTACCTAAGTGTTACCTAAGTGTGCCCTAAGTGTTACCCAAGTGTTACCTAAGTGTTACCTAAGTGTTACCTAAGTGTTACCTAAGTATTACCTAAGTGTTACCTAAGTGTGCCCTAAGTGTTACCTAAGTGTGCCCTAACTGTTACCTAAGTGTGCCCTAACTGTTACCTAAGTGTGCCCTAAGTGTTACCTAAGTGTGCCCTAAGTGTTACCTAAGTGTACCCTTAGTGTTACCTAAGTGTTACCTAAGTGTTGCCTAAGTGTTAACTAAGTGTTACCTAAGTGTGCCCTAAGTGTTACCTAAGTGTGCCCTAACTGTTACCTAAGTGTGCCCTAACTGTTACCTAAGTGTGCCCTAAGTGTTACCTAAGTGTTACCTAAGTGTTACCTAAGTGTGCCCTAAGTGTTACCCAAGTGTTACCTAAGTGTACCCTAAGTGTTACCTAAGTGTTACCTAAGTGTGCCCTAAGTGTTACCTAAGTGTGCCCTAAGTGTTACCTAAGTGTGCCCTAAGTGTTACCTAAGTGTGCCCTAAGTGTTACCTAAGTGTGCTTTAAGTGTTACCTAAGTGTGCCCTAAGTGTTACCTAAGTGTGCCCTAAGTGTTACCTAAGTGTACCCTAAGTGTTACCTAAGTGTGGCCTAAGTGTTACCTAAGTGTGCCCCAAGTGTTACCTAAGTGTGCCCTAAGTGTTAACTAAGTGTTACCTAAGTGTGCCCTAAGTGTTAGCTAAGTGTACCATGAGTGTTACCTAAGTGTTACCTAAGTGTTACCTAAGTGTTACCTAAGAGTTACCTAAGTGTTACATATGTGTTACCTAAGTGTGCCCTAAGTGTTACCTAAGTGTGCGCTAAGTGTTACCTAAGTGTTACCTAAGTGTGCCCTAAGTGTTACCTAAGTGTGCCCTAAGTGTTACCTAAGTGTTCCCTAAGTGTTACCTAAGTGTGCCCTAAGTGTTACCCAAGTGTGCCCTAAGTGTTACCTAAGTGTGCCCTAAGTGTTACCTAAGTGTGCCCCAAGTGTTACCTAAGTGTGCCCTAAGTGTTAACTAAGTGTTACCTAAGTGTGCCCTAAGTGTTACCTAAGTGTGCCCTAACTGTTACCTAAGTGTGCCCTAACTGTTACCTAAGTGTGCCCTAAGTGTTACCTAAGTGTGCCCTAAGTGTTACCTAAGTGTTACCTAAGTGTGCCCTAAGTGTTACCCAAGTGTTACCTAAGTGTTACCTAAGTGTTACCTAAGTGTTACCTAAGTATTACCTAAGTGTTACCTAAGTGTGCCCTAAGTGTTACCTAAGTGTGCCCTAACTGTTACCTAAGTGTGCCCTAACTGTTACCTAAGTGTGCCCTAAGTGTTACCTAAGTGTGCCCTAAGTGTTACCTAAGTGTACCCTTAGTGTTACCTAAGTGTTACCTAAGTGTTAACTAAGTGTTACTTAAGTGTTACCCAAGTGTGTCCTAAGTGTTACCTAAGTGTGCCCTAAGTGTTACCTAAGTGTGCCCTAAGTGTTACCGAAGTGTACCCTAAGTGTTACCTAAGTGTTACCTAAGTGTACCCTAAGTGTTACCTAAGTGTGGCCTAAGTGTTACCTAAGTGTGCCCCAAGTGTTACCTAAGTGTGCCCTAAGTGTTAACTAAGTGTTACCTAAGTGTGCCCTAAGTGTTAGCTAAGTGTACCATGAGTGTTACCTAAGTGTTAACTAAGTGTTACCTAAGTGTGCCCTAAGTGTTAGCTAAGTGTACCATGAGTGTTACCTAAGTGTTACCTAAGTGTTACCTAAGTGTACCCTAAGTGTTACCTAAGAGTTACCTAAGTGTTACATAAGTGTTACCTAAGTGTTACCCAAGTGTTACCTAAGTGTGCCCTAAGTGTTATCTAAGTGTGCCCTAAGTGTTACCTAAGTGTGCCCTAAATGTTACCCAAGTGTGCCCTAAGTGTTACCTAAGTGTGCCCCAAGTGTTACCTAAGTGTGCCCTAAGTGTTACCTAAGTGTACCCTAAGTGTTACCTAAGTGTTACCTAAGTGTGCCCTAAGTGTTACCCAAGTGTGCCCTAAGTGTTACCTAAGTGTGCCCCAAGTGTTACCTAAGTTTGCCCTAAGTGTTAACTAAGTGTTACCTAAGTGTGCCCTAAGTGTTACCTAAGTGTGCCCTAAGTGTTACCTAAGTGTTACCTAAGTGTTACCTAAGTGTTACCTAAGTGTGCCCTAAGTGTTACCCAAGTGTTACCTAAGTGTTACCTAAGCGTTACCTAAGTGTTACCTAAGTATTACCTAAGTGTTACCTAAGTGTGCCCTAAGTGTTACCTAAGTGTGCCCTAACTGTTACCTAAGTGTGCCCTAAGTGTTACCTAAGTGTGCCCTAAGTGTTACCTAAGTGTGCCCTAAGTGTGCCCTAAGTGTTACCTAAGTGTACCATAAGTGTTACCTAAGTGTTACCTAAGTGTTACCTAAGTGTTACCTAAGTGTTACCTAAGTGTTACCCAAGTGTTACCTAAGTGTGCCCTAAGTGTTACCTAAGTGTGCCCTAAGTGTGCCCTAAGTGTTACCTAAGTGTACCCTTAGTGTTACCCAAGTGTTACCTAAGTGTTAACTAAGTGTTACCTAAGTGTGCCCTAAGTGTTACCTAAGTGTGCCCTAAGTGTTACCCAAGTGTGCCCTAAGTGTTACCTAAGTGTGCCCTAAGTGTTACCTAAGTGTGCCCCAAGTGTTACCTAAGTGTGCCCTAAGTGTTACCTAAGTGTACCCTAAGTGTTACCTAAGTGTTACCTAAGTGTGCCCTAAGTGTTACCCAAGTGTGCCCTAAGTGTTACCTAAGTGTGCCCCAAGTGTTACCTAAGTGTGCCCTAAGTGTTACCTAAGTGTTACCTAAGTGTGCCCTAAGTGTTACCTAAGTGTGCCCTAAGTGTTACCTAAGTGTTACCTAAGTGTTACCTAAGTGTCACCTAAGTGTGCCCTAAGTGTTACCCAAGTGTTACCTAAGTGTTACCTAAGTGTTACCTAAGTGTTACCTAAGTATTACCTAAGTGTTACCTAAGTGTGCCCTAAGTGTTACCTAAGTGTGCCCTAACTGTTACCTAAGTGTGCCCTAACTGTTACCTAAGTGTGCCCTAAGTGTTACCTAAGTGTGCCCTAAGTGTTACCTAAGTGTACCCTTAGTGTTACCTAAGTGTTACCTAAGTGTTAACTAAGTGTTACTTAAGTGTTACCTAAGTGTTACCTAAGTGTTACCTAAGTGTGCCCTAAGTGTTACCTAAGTGTACCCTTAGTGTTACCTAAGTGTTACCTAAGTGTTAACTAAGTGTTACTTAAGTGTTACCTAAGTGTTACCTAAGTGTTACCTAAGTGTGCCCTAAGTGTTACCTAAGTGTGCCCTAAGTGTTACCTAAGTGTGCCCTAAGTGTTACCTAAGTGTTACCTAAGTGTTACCTAAGTGTTACCTAAGTGTGCCCTAAGTGTTACCTAAGTGTGCCCTAAGTGTTACCTAAGTGTGCCCTAAGTGTTACCTAAGTGTGCCCTAATTGTTACCTAAGTGTGCCCTAAGTGTTACCTAAGTGTGCCCTAAGTGTTACCTAAGTGTGCCCTAAGTGTTACCTAAGTGTGCCCTAAGTGTTACCTAAGTGTGCCCTAACTGTTACCTAAGTGTGCCCTAACTGTTACCTAAGTGTGCCCTAAGTGTTACCTAAGTGTGCCCTAAGTGTTACCTAAGTGTACCCTTAGTGTTACCTAAGTGTTACCTAAGTGTTAACTAAGTGTTACTTAAGTGTTACCTAAGTGTTACCTAAGTGTTACCTAAGTGTGCCCTAAGTGTTACCTAAGTGTACCCTTAGTGTTACCTAAGTGTTACCTAAGTGTTAACTAAGTGTTACTTAAGTGTTACCTAAGTGTTACCTAAGTGTTACCTAAGTGTGCCCTAAGTGTTACCTAAGTGTGCCCTAAGTGTTACCTAAGTGTGCCCTAAGTGTTACCTAAGTGTTACCTAAGTGTTACCTAAGTGTTACCTAAGTGTGCCCTAAGTGTTACCTAAGTGTGCCCTAAGTGTTACCTAAGTGTGCCCTAAGTGTTACCTAAGTGTGCCCTAATTGTTACCTAAGTGTGCCCTAAGTGTTACCTAAGTGTGCCCTAAGTGTTACCTAAGTGTGCCCTAAGTGTTACCTAAGTGTGCTCTAAGTGTTACCTAAGTGTGCCCTAAGTGTTACCTAAGTGTGCCCTAAGTGTTACCTAAGTGTACCCTAAGTGTTACCTAAGTGTGGCCTAAGTGTTACCTAAGTGTGCCCCAAGTGTTACCTAAGTGTGCCCTAAGTGTTAACTAAGTGTTACCTGAGTGTGCCCTAAGTGTTACCTAAGTGTACCCTAAGTGTTACCTAAGAGTTACCTAAGTGTTACATAAGTGTTACCTAAGTGTTACCCAAGTGTTACCTAAGTGTGCCCTAAGTGTTATCTAAGTGTGCCCTAAGTGTTACCTAAGTGTGCCCTAAATGTTACCCAAGTGTGCCCTAAGTGTTACCTAAGTGTGCCCCAAGTGTTACCTAAGTGTGCCCTAAGTGTTACCTAAGTGTACCCTAAGTGTTACCTAAGTGTTACCTAAGTGTGCCCTAAGTGTTACCCAAGTGTGCCCTAAGTGTTACCTAAGTGTGCCCCAAGTGTTACCTAAGTTTGCCCTAAGTGTTAACTAAGTGTTACCTAAGTGTGCCCTAAGTGTTACCTAAGTGTGCCCTAAGTGTTACCTAAGTGTTACCTAAGTGTTACCTAAGTGTTACCTAAGTGTGCCCTAAGTGTTACCCAAGTGTTACCTAAGTGTTACCTAAGTGTTACCTAAGTGTTACCTAAGTATTACCTAAGTGTTACCTAAGTGTGCCCTAAGTGTTACCTAAGTGTGCCCTAACTGTTACCTAAGTGTGCCCTAACTGTTACCTAAGTGTGCCCTAAGTGTTACCTAAGTGTGCCCTAAGTGTTACCTAAGTGTACCCTTAGTGTTACCTAAGTGTTACCTAAGTGTTGCCTAAGTGTTAACTAAGTGTTACCTAAGTGTGCCCTAAGTGTTACCTAAGTGTGCCCTAAGTGTTACCTAAGTGTGCCCTAAGTGTTACCTAAGTGTGCCCTAAGTGTTACCTAAGTGTGCCCCAAGTGTTACCTAAGTGTGCCCTAAGTGTTACCTAAGTGTACCCTAAGTGTTACCTAAGTGTTACCTAAGTGTGCCCTAAGTGTTACCCAAGTGTGCCCTAAGTGTTACCTAAGTGTGCCCCAAGTGTTACCTAAGTTTGCCCTAAGTGTTAACTAAGTGTTACCTAAGTGTGCCCTAAGTGTTACCTAAGTGTGCCCTAAGTGTTACCTAAGTGTTACCTAAGTGTTACCTAAGTGTTACCTAAGTGTGCCCTAAGTGTTACCCAAGTGTTACCTAAGTGTTACCTAAGTGTTACCTAAGTGTTACCTAAGTATTACCTAAGTGTTACCTAAGTGTGCCCTAAGTGTTACCTAAGTGTGCCCTAACTGTTACCTAAGTGTGCCCTAAGTGTTACCTAAGTGTGCCCTAAGTGTTACCTAAGTGTGCCCTAAGTGTTACCTAAGTGTACCCTTAGTGTTACCTAAGTGTTACCTAAGTGTTGCCTAAGTGTTAACTAAGTGTTACCTAAGTGTGCCCTAAGTGTTACCTAAGTGTGCCCTAAGTGTTACCTAAGTGTGCCCTAAGTGTTACCTAAGTGTGCCCTAAGTGTTACCTAAGTGTACCCTAAGTGTTACCTAAGTGTGGCCTAAGTGTTACCTAAGTGTGCCCCAAGTGTTACCTAAGTGTGCCCTAAGTGTTAACTAAGTGTTACCTAAGTGTGCCCTAAGTGTTAGCTAAGTGTACCATGAGTGTTACCTAAGTGTTACCTAAGTGTTACCTAAGTGTTACCTAAGAGTTACCTAAGTGTTACATATGTGTTACCTAAGTGTGCCCTAAGTGTTACCTAAGTGTGCGCTAAGTGTTACCTAAGTGTTACCTAAGTGTGCCCTAAGTGTTACCTAAGTGTGCCCTAAGTGTTACCTAAGTGTGCCCTAAGTGTTACCTAAGTGTGCCCTAAGTGTTACCCAAGTGTGCCCTAAGTGTTACCTAAGTGTGCCCTAAGTGTTACCTAAGTGTGCCCCAAGTGTTACCTAAGTGTGCCCTAAGTGTTAACTAAGTGTTACCTAAGTGTGCCCTAAGTGTTACCTAAGAGTGCCCTAACTGTTACCTAAGTGTGCCCTAACTGTTACCTAAGTGTGCCCTAAGTGTTACCTAAGTGTGCCCTAAGTGTTACCTAAGTGTTACCTAAGTGTGCCCTAAGTGTTACCCAAGTGTTACCTAAGTGTTACCTAAGTGTTACCTAAGTGTTACCTAAGTATTACCTAAGTGTTACCTAAGTGTGCCCTAAGTGTTACCTAAGTGTGCCCTAACTGTTACCTAAGTGTGCCCTAACTGTTACCTAAGTGTGCCCTAAGTGTTACCTAAGTGTGCCCTAAGTGTTACCTAAGTGTACCCTTAGTGTTACCTAAGTGTTACCTAAGTGTTAACTAAGTGTTACTTAAGTGTTACCCAAGTGTGCCCTAAGTGTTACCTAAGTGTGCCCTAAGTGTTACCTAAGTGTGCCCTAAGTGTTACCGAAGTGTACCCTAAGTGTTACCTAAGTGTTACCTAAGTGTTACCTAAGTGTTACCCAAGTGTTACCTAAGTGTGCCCTAAGTGTTACCTAAGTGTGCCCTAAGTGTGCCCTAAGTGTTACCTAAGTGTACCCTTAGTGTTACCCAAGTGTTACCTAAGTGTTACCTAAGTGTTACCTAAGTGTGCCCTAAGTGTTACCTAAGTGTGCCCTAAGTGTTACCTAAGTGTTACCTAAGTGTTACCTAAGTGTGCCCTAAGTGTTACCTAAGTGTGCCCTAAGTGTTACCTAAGTGTGCCCTAAGTGTTACCGAAGTGTACCCTAAGTGTTACCTAAGTGTTACCTAAGTGTTACCTAAGTGTTACCCAAGTGTTACCTAAGTGTGCCCTAAGTGTTACCTAAGTGTGCCCTAAGTGTGCCCTAAGTGTTACCTAAGTGTACCCTTAGTGTTACCCAAGTGTTACCTAAGTGTTACCTAAGTGTTACCTAAGTGTGCCTTAAGTGTTACCTAAGTGTGCCCTAAGTGTTACCTAAGTGTTACTTAAGTGTTACCCAAGTGTGCCCTAAGTGTTACCTAAGTGTGCCCTAAGTGTTACCTAAGTGTGCCCTAAGTGTTACCTAAGTGTACCCTAAGTGTTACCTAAGTGTTACCTAAGTGTTACCTAAGTGTTACCCAAGTGTTACCTAAGTGTGCCCTAAGTGTTACCTAAGTGTGCCCTAAGTGTGCCCTAAGTGTTACCTAAGTGTACCCTTAGTGTTACCCAAGTGTTACCTAAGTGTTACCTAAGTGTTACCTAAGTGTGCCCTAAGTGTGCCCTAAGTGTTACCTAAGTGTGCCCTAAGTGTTACCTAAGTGTGCCCTAAGTGTGCCCTAAGTGTGCCCTAAGTGTTACCCAAGTGTGCCCTAAGTGTTACCTAAGTGTGCCCTAAGTGTGCCCTAAGTGTTACCTAAGTGTACCATAAGTGTTACCTAAGTGTTACCTAAGTGTTACCTAAGTGTTACCTAAGTGTTACCTAAGAGTTACCTAAGTGTTACATAAGTGTTACCTAAGTGTGCCCTAAGTGTGCCCTAAGTGTTACCTAAGTGTACCATAAGTGTTACCTAAGTGTTACCCAAGTGTTACCTAAGTGTGCCCTAAGTGTTACCTAAGTGTGCCCTAAGTGTGCCCTAAGTGTTACCTAAGTGTACCCTTAGTGTTACCCAAGTGTTACCTAAGTGTTAACTAAGTGTTACCTAAGTGTGCCCTAAGTGTTACCTAAGTGTGCCCTAAGTGTTACCTAAGTGTGCCCTAAGTGTTACCCAAGTGTGCCCTAAGTGTTACCTAAGTGTGCCCTAAGTGTTACCTAAGTGTGCCCCAAGTGTTACCTAAGTGTGCCCTAAGTGTTACCTAAGTGTACCCTAAGTGTTACCTAAGTGTTACCTAAGTGTGCCCTAAGTGTTACCTAAGTGTGCCCTAAGTGTTACCTAAGTGTGCCCTAAGTGTTACCTAAGTGTGCCCTAAGTGTTACCTAAGTGTGCTTTAAGTGTTACCTAAGTGTGCCCTAAGTGTTACCTAAGTGTGCCCTAAGTGTTACCTAAGTGTGCCCTAAGTGTTACCTAAGTGTGGCCTAAGTGTTACCTAAGTGTGCCCCAAGTGTTACCTAAGTGTGCCCTAAGTGTTACCTAAGTGTTACCTAAGTGTGCCCTAAGTGTTAGCTAAGTGTACCATGAGTGTTACCTAAGTGTTACCTAAGTGTTACCTAAGTGTTACCTAAGAGTTACCTAAGTGTTACATATGTGTTACCTAAGTGTGCCCTAAGTGTTACCTAAGTGTGCGCTAAGTGTTACCTAAGTGTTACCTAAGTGTGCCCTAAGTGTTACCTAAGTGTGCCCTAAGTGTTACCTAAGTGTGCCCTAAGTGTTACCTAAGTGTGCCCTAAGTGTTACCCAAGTGTGCCCTAAGTGTTACCTAAGTGTGCCCTAAGTGTTACCTAAGTGTGCCCCAAGTGTTACCTAAGTGTGCCCTAAGTGTTAACTAAGTGTTACCTAAGTGTGCCCTAAGTGTTACCTAAGTGTGCCCTAACTGTTACCTAAGTGTGCCCTAACTGTTACCTAAGTGTGCCCTAAGTGTTACCTAAGTGTGCCCTAAGTGTTACCTAAGTGTTACCTAAGTGTGCCCTAAGTGTTACCCAAGTGTTACCTAAGTGTTACCTAAGTGTTACCTAAGTGTTACCTAAGTATTACCTAAGTGTTACCTAAGTGTGCCCTAAGTGTTACCTAAGTGTGCCCTAACTGTTACCTAAGTGTGCCCTAACTGTTACCTAAGTGTGCCCTAAGTGTTACCTAAGTGTGCCCTAAGTGTTACCTAAGTGTACCCTTAGTGTTACCTAAGTGTTACCTAAGTGTTAACTAAGTGTTACCTAAGTGTTACCCAAGTGTGCCCTAAGTGTTACCTAAGTGTGCCCTAAGTGTTACCTAAGTGTGCCCTAAGTGTTACCGAAGTGTACCCTAAGTGTTACCTAAGTGTTACCTAAGTGTACCCTAAGTGTTACCTAAGTGTGGCCTAAGTGTTACCTAAGTGTGCCCCAAGTGTTACCTAAGTGTGCCCTAAGTGTTAACTAAGTGTTACCTAAGTGTGCCCTAAGTGTTAGCTAAGTGTACCATGAGTGTTACCTAAGTGTTAACTAAGTGTTACCTAAGTGTGCCCTAAGTGTTACCTAAGTGTACCATGAGTGTTACCTAAGTGTTACCTAAGTGTTACCTAAGTGTACCCTAAGTGTTACCTAAGAGTTACCTAAGTGTTACATAAGTGTTACCTAAGTGTTACCCAAGTGTTACCTAAGTGTGCCCTAAGTGTTATCTAAGTGTGCCCTAAGTGTTACCTAAGTGTGCCCTAAATGTTACCCAAGTGTGCCCTAAGTGTTACCTAAGTGTGCCCCAAGTGTTACCTAAGTGTGCCCTAAGTGTTACCTAAGTGTACCCTAAGTGTTACCTAAGTGTTACCTAAGTGTGCCCTAAGTGTTACCCAAGTGTGCCCTAAGTGTTACCTAAGTGTGCCCCAAGTGTTACCTAAGTTTGCCCTAAGTGTTAACTAAGTGTTACCTAAGTGTTCCCTAAGTGTTACCTAAGTGTGCCCTAAGTGTTACCTAAGTGTTACCTAAGTGTTACCTAAGTGTTACCTAAGTGTGCCCTAAGTGTTACCCAAGTGTTACCTAAGTGTTACCTAAGTGTTACCTAAGTGTTACCTAAGTATTACCTAAGTGTTACCTAAGTGTGCCCTAAGTGTTACCTAAGTGTGCCCTAACTGTTACCTAAGTGTGCCCTAACTGTTACCTAAGTGTGCCCTAAGTGTTACCTAAGTGTGCCCTAAGTGTTACCTAAGTGTACCCTTAGTGTTACCTAAGTGTTACCTAAGTGTTGCCTAAGTGTTAACTAAGTGTTACCTAAGTGTGCCCTAAGTGTTACCTAAGTGTGCCCTAAGTGTTACCTAAGTGTGCCCTAAGTGTTACCTAAGTGTGCCCTAAGTGTTACCTAAGTGTGCCCTAAGTGTTACCTAAGTGTGCCCTAAGTGTTACCTAAGTGTGCTTTAAGTGTTACCTAAGTGTGCCCTAAGTGTTACCTAAGTGTGCCCTAAGTGTTACCTAAGTGTACCCTAAGTGTTACCTAAGTGTGGCCTAAGTGTTACCTAAGTGTGCCCTAAGTGTTACCTAAGTGTGCCCTAAGTGTTACCTAAGTGTGCCCTAAGTGTTACCTAAGTGTGCCCTAAGTGTTACCTAAGTGTGCTTTAAGTGTTACCTAAGTGTGCCCTAAGTGTTACCTAAGTGTGCCCTAAGTGTTACCTAAGTGTACCCTAAGTGTTACCTAAGTGTGGCCTAAGTGTTACCTAAGTGTGCCCCAAGTGTTACCCAAGTGTTACCTAAGTGTTACCTAAGTGTTACCTAAGTGTTACCTAAGTATTACCTAAGTGTTACCTAAGTGTGCCCTAAGTGTTACCTAAGTGTGCCCTAACTGTTACCTAAGTGTGCCCTAACTGTTACCTAAGTGTGCCCTAAGTGTTACCTAAGTGTGCCCTAAGTGTTACCTAAGTGTACCCTTAGTGTTACCTAAGTGTTACCTAAGTGTTAACTAAGTGTTACTTAAGTGTTACCCAAGTGTGCCCTAAGTGTTACCTAAGTGTGCCCTAAGTGTTACCTAAGTGTGCCCTAAGTGTTACCGAAGTGTTCCCTAAGTGTTACCTAAGTGTTACCTAAGTGTTACCTAAGTGTTACCCAAGTGTTACCTAAGTGTGCCCTAAGTGTTACCTAAGTGTGCCCTAAGTGTGCCCTAAGTGTTACCTAAGTGTACCCTTAGTGTTACCCAAGTGTTACCTAAGTGTTACCTAAGTGTTACCTAAGTGTGCCCTAAGTGTTACCTAAGTGTGCCCTAAGTGTTACCTAAGTGTTACTTAAGTGTTACCCAAGTGTGCCCTAAGTGTTACCTAAGTGTGCCCTAAGTGTTACCTAAGTGTGCCCTAAGTGTTACCTAAGTGTACCCTAAGTGTTACCTAAGTGTGCCCTAAGTGTTACCTAAGTGTTACCTAAGTGTGCCCTAAGTGTTACCCAAGTGTTACCTAAGTGTTACCTAAGTGTTACCTAAGTGTTACCTAAGTATTACCTAAGTGTTACCTAAGTGTGCCCTAAGTGTTACCTAAGTGTGCCCTAACTGTTACCTAAGTGTGCCCTAACTGTTACCTAAGTGTGCCCTAAGTGTTACCTAAGTGTGCCCTAAGTGTTACCTAAGTGTACCCTTAGTGTTACCTAAGTGTTACCTAAGTGTTAACTAAGTGTTACTTAAGTGTTACCCAAGTGTGCCCTAAGTGTTACCTAAGTGTGCCCTAAGTGTTACCTAAGTGTGCCCTAAGTGTTACCGAAGTGTACCCTAAGTGTTACCTAAGTGTTACCTAAGTGTTACCTAAGTGTTACCCAAGTGTTACCTAAGTGTGCCCTAAGTGTTACCTAAGTGTGCCCTAAGTGTGCCCTAAGTGTTACCTAAGTGTACCCTTAGTGTTACCCAAGTGTTACCTAAGTGTTACCTAAGTGTTACCTAAGTGTGCCTTAAGTGTTACCTAAGTGTGCCCTAAGTGTTACCTAAGTGTTACTTAAGTGTTACCCAAGTGTGCCCTAAGTGTTACCTAAGTGTGCCCTAAGTGTTACCTAAGTGTGCCCTAAGTGTTACCTAAGTGTACCCTAAGTGTTACCTAAGTGTTACCTAAGTGTTACCTAAGTGTTACCCAAGTGTTACCTAAGTGTGCCCTAAGTGTTACCTAAGTGTGCCCTAAGTGTGCCCTAAGTGTTACCTAAGTGTACCCTTAGTGTTACCCAAGTGTTACCTAAGTGTTACCTAAGTGTTACCTAAGTGTTACCTAAGTGTGCCCTAAGTGTGCCCTAAGTGTTACCTAAGTGTGCCCTAAGTGTTACCTAAGTGTGCCCTAAGTGTGCCCTAAGTGTGCCCTAAGTGTTACCCAAGTGTGCCCTAAGTGTTACCTAAGTGTGCCCTAAGTGTGCCCTAAGTGTTACCTAAGTGTACCATAAGTGTTACCTAAGTGTTACCTAAGTGTTACCTAAGTGTTACCTAAGTGTTACCTAAGAGTTACCTAAGTGTTACATAAGTGTTACCTAAGTGTGCCCTAAGTGTGCCCTAAGTGTTACCTAAGTGTACCATAAGTGTTACCTAAGTGTTACCCAAGTGTTACCTAAGTGTGCCCTAAGTGTTACCTAAGTGTGCCCTAAGTGTGCCCTAAGTGTTACCTAAGTGTACCCTTAGTGTTACCCAAGTGTTACCTAAGTGTTAACTAAGTGTTACCTAAGTGTGCCCTAAGTGTTACCTAAGTGTGCCCTAACTGTTACCTAAGTGTGCCCTAAGTGTTACCTAAGTGTGCCCTAAGTGTTACCTAAGTGTGCCCTAAGTGTGCCCTAAGTGTTACCTAAGTGTACCATAAGTGTTACCTAAGTGTTACCTAAGTGTTACCTAAGTGTTACCTAAGTGTTACCTAAGTGTTACCCAAGTGTTACCTAAGTGTGCCCTAAGTGTTACCTAAGTGTGCCCTAAGTGTGCCCTAAGTGTTACCTAAGTGTACCCTTAGTGTTACCCAAGTGTTACCTAAGTGTTAACTAAGTGTTACCTAAGTGTGCCCTAAGTGTTACCTAAGTGTGCCCTAAGTGTTACCCAAGTGTGCCCTAAGTGTTACCTAAGTGTGCCCTAAGTGTTACCTAAGTGTGCCCCAAGTGTTACCTAAGTGTGCCCTAAGTGTTACCTAAGTGTACCCTAAGTGTTACCTAAGTGTTACCTAAGTGTGCCCTAAGTGTTACCTAAGTGTGCCCCAAGTGTTACCTAAGTGTGCCCTAAGTGTTAACTAAGTGTTACCTAAGTGTTAACTAAGTGTTACCGAAGTGTACCCTAAGTGTTACCTAAGTGTTACCTAAGTGTTACCTAAGTGTTACCCAAGTGTTACCTAAGTGTGCCCTAAGTGTGCCCTAAGTGTTACCCAAGTGTTACCTAAGTGTTACCTAAGTGTTACCTAAGTGTTACCTAAGTGTTACCTAAGTGTTACCTAAGTGTGCCCTAAGTGTTACCTAAGTGTACCCTTAGTGTTACCTAAGTGTTACCTAAGTGTTAACTAAGTGTTACTTAAGTGTTACCTAAGTGTTACCTAAGTGTTACCTAAGTGTGCCCTAAGTGTTACCTAAGTGTGCCCTAAGTGTTACCTAAGTGTGCCCTAAGTGTTACCTAAGTGTTACCTAAGTGTTACCTAAGTGTTACCTAAGTGTGCCCTAAGTGTTACCTAAGTGTGCCCTAAGTGTTACCTAAGTGTGCCCTAAGTGTTACCTAAGTGTGCCCTAATTGTTACCTAAGTGTGCCCTAAGTGTTACCTAAGTGTGCCCTAAGTGTTACCTAAGTGTGCCCTAAGTGTTACCTAAGTGTGCTCTAAGTGTTACCTAAGTGTGCCCTAAGTGTTACCTAAGTGTGCCCTAAGTGTTACCTAAGTGTACCCTAAGTGTTACCTAAGTGTGGCCTAAGTGTTACCTAAGTGTGCCCCAAGTGTTACCTAAGTGTGCCCTAAGTGTTAACTAAGTGTTACCTGAGTGTGCCCTAAGTGTTACCTAAGTGTACCCTAAGTGTTACCTAAGAGTTACCTAAGTGTTACATAAGTGTTACCTAAGTGTTACCCAAGTGTTACCTAAGTGTGCCCTAAGTGTTATCTAAGTGTGCCCTAAGTGTTACCTAAGTGTGCCCTAAATGTTACCCAAGTGTGCCCTAAGTGTTACCTAAGTGTGCCCCAAGTGTTACCTAAGTGTGCCCTAAGTGTTACCTAAGTGTACCCTAAGTGTTACCTAAGTGTTACCTAAGTGTGCCCTAAGTGTTACCCAAGTGTGCCCTAAGTGTTACCTAAGTGTGCCCCAAGTGTTACCTAAGTTTGCCCTAAGTGTTAACTAAGTGTTACCTAAGTGTGCCCTAAGTGTTACCTAAGTGTGCCCTAAGTGTTACCTAAGTGTTACCTAAGTGTTACCTAAGTGTTACCTAAGTGTGCCCTAAGTGTTACCCAAGTGTTACCTAAGTGTTACCTAAGTGTTACCTAAGTGTTACCTAAGTATTACCTAAGTGTTACCTAAGTGTGCCCTAAGTGTTACCTAAGTGTGCCCTAACTGTTACCTAAGTGTGCCCTAAGTGTTACCTAAGTGTGCCCTAAGTGTTACCTAAGTGTGCCCTAAGTGTTACCTAAGTGTACCCTTAGTGTTACCTAAGTGTTACCTAAGTGTTGCCTAAGTGTTAACTAAGTGTTACCTAAGTGTGCCCTAAGTGTTACCTAAGTGTGCCCTAAGTGTTACCTAAGTGTGCCCTAAGTGTTACCTAAGTGTGCCCTAAGTGTTACCTAAGTGTGCCCCAAGTGTTACCTAAGTGTGCCCTAAGTGTTACCTAAGTGTACCCTAAGTGTTACCTAAGTGTTACCTAAGTGTGCCCTAAGTGTTACCCAAGTGTGCCCTAAGTGTTACCTAAGTGTGCCCCAAGTGTTACCTAAGTTTGCCCTAAGTGTTAACTAAGTGTTACCTAAGTGTGCCCTAAGTGTTACCTAAGTGTGCCCTAAGTGTTACCTAAGTGTTACCTAAGTGTTACCTAAGTGTTACCTAAGTGTGCCCTAAGTGTTACCCAAGTGTTACCTAAGTGTTACCTAAGTGTTACCTAAGTGTTACCTAAGTATTACCTAAGTGTTACCTAAGTGTGCCCTAAGTGTTACCTAAGTGTGCCCTAACTGTTACCTAAGTGTGCCCTAACTGTTACCTAAGTGTGCCCTAAGTGTTACCTAAGTGTGCCCTAAGTGTTACCTAAGTGTACCCTTAGTGTTACCTAAGTGTTACCTAAGTGTTGCCTAAGTGTTAACTAAGTGTTACCTAAGTGTGCCCTAAGTGTTACCTAAGTGTGCCCTAAGTGTTACCTAAGTGTGCCCTAAGTGTTACCTAAGTGTGCCCTAAGTGTTACCTAAGTGTACCCTAAGTGTTACCTAAGTGTGGCCTAAGTGTTACCTAAGTGTGCCCCAAGTGTTACCTAAGTGTGCCCTAAGTGTTAACTAAGTGTTACCTAAGTGTGCCCTAAGTGTTAGCTAAGTGTACCATGAGTGTTACCTAAGTGTTACCTAAGTGTTACCTAAGTGTTACCTAAGAGTTACCTAAGTGTTACATATGTGTTACCTAAGTGTGCCCTAAGTGTTACCTAAGTGTGCGCTAAGTGTTACCTAAGTGTTACCTAAGTGTGCCCTAAGTGTTACCTAAGTGTTACCCAAGTGTTACCTAAGTGTGCCCTAAGTGTGCCCTAAGTGTTACCCAAGTGTTACCTAAGTGTTACCTAAGTGTTACCTAAGTGTTACCTAAGTATTACCTAAGTGTTACCTAAGTGTGCCCTAAGTGTTACCTAAGTGTGCCCTAACTGTTACCTAAGTGTGCCCTAACTGTTACCTAAGTGTGCCCTAAGTGTTACCTAAGTGTGCCCTAAGTGTTACCTAAGTGTACCCTTAGTGTTACCTAAGTGTTACCTAAGTGTTAACTAAGTGTTACTTAAGTGTTACCTAAGTGTTACCTAAGTGTTACCTAAGTGTGCCCTAAGTGTTACCTAAGTGTACCCTTAGTGTTACCTAAGTGTTACCTAAGTGTTAACTAAGTGTTACTTAAGTGTTACCTAAGTGTTACCTAAGTGTTACCTAAGTGTGCCCTAAGTGTTACCTAAGTGTGCCCTAAGTGTTACCTAAGTGTGCCCTAAGTGTTACCTAAGTGTTACCTAAGTGTTACCTAAGTGTTACCTAAGTGTGCCCTAAGTGTTACCTAAGTGTGCCCTAAGTGTTACCTAAGTGTGCCCTAAGTGTTACCTAAGTGTGCCCTAATTGTTACCTAAGTGTGCCCTAAGTGTTACCTAAGTGTGCCCTAAGTGTTACCTAAGTGTGCCCTAAGTGTTACCTAAGTGTGCCCTAAGTGTTACCTAAGTGTGCCCTAACTGTTACCTAAGTGTGCCCTAACTGTTACCTAAGTGTGCCCTAAGTGTTACCTAAGTGTGCCCTAAGTGTTACCTAAGTGTACCCTTAGTGTTACCTAAGTGTTACCTAAGTGTTAACTAAGTGTTACTTAAGTGTTACCTAAGTGTTACCTAAGTGTTACCTAAGTGTGCCCTAAGTGTTACCTAAGTGTACCCTTAGTGTTACCTAAGTGTTACCTAAGTGTTAACTAAGTGTTACTTAAGTGTTACCTAAGTGTTACCTAAGTGTTACCTAAGTGTGCCCTAAGTGTTACCTAAGTGTGCCCTAAGTGTTACCTAAGTGTGCCCTAAGTGTTACCTAAGTGTTACCTAAGTGTTACCTAAGTGTTACCTAAGTGTGCCCTAAGTGTTACCTAAGTGTGCCCTAAGTGTTACCTAAGTGTGCCCTAAGTGTTACCTAAGTGTGCCCTAATTGTTACCTAAGTGTGCCCTAAGTGTTACCTAAGTGTGCCCTAAGTGTTACCTAAGTGTGCCCTAAGTGTTACCTAAGTGTGCTCTAAGTGTTACCTAAGTGTGCCCTAAGTGTTACCTAAGTGTGCCCTAAGTGTTACCTAAGTGTACCCTAAGTGTTACCTAAGTGTGGCCTAAGTGTTACCTAAGTGTGCCCCAAGTGTTACCTAAGTGTGCCCTAAGTGTTAACTAAGTGTTACCTGAGTGTGCCCTAAGTGTTACCTAAGTGTACCCTAAGTGTTACCTAAGAGTTACCTAAGTGTTACATAAGTGTTACCTAAGTGTTACCCAAGTGTTACCTAAGTGTGCCCTAAGTGTTATCTAAGTGTGCCCTAAGTGTTACCTAAGTGTGCCCTAAATGTTACCCAAGTGTGCCCTAAGTGTTACCTAAGTGTGCCCCAAGTGTTACCTAAGTGTGCCCTAAGTGTTACCTAAGTGTACCCTAAGTGTTACCTAAGTGTTACCTAAGTGTGCCCTAAGTGTTACCCAAGTGTGCCCTAAGTGTTACCTAAGTGTGCCCCAAGTGTTACCTAAGTTTGCCCTAAGTGTTAACTAAGTGTTACCTAAGTGTGCCCTAAGTGTTACCTAAGTGTGCCCTAAGTGTTACCTAAGTGTTACCTAAGTGTTACCTAAGTGTTACCTAAGTGTGCCCTAAGTGTTACCCAAGTGTTACCTAAGTGTTACCTAAGTGTTACCTAAGTGTTACCTAAGTATTACCTAAGTGTTACCTAAGTGTGCCCTAAGTGTTACCTAAGTGTGCCCTAACTGTTACCTAAGTGTGCCCTAACTGTTACCTAAGTGTGCCCTAAGTGTTACCTAAGTGTGCCCTAAGTGTTACCTAAGTGTACCCTTAGTGTTACCTAAGTGTTACCTAAGTGTTGCCTAAGTGTTAACTAAGTGTTACCTAAGTGTGCCCTAAGTGTTACCTAAGTGTGCCCTAAGTGTTACCTAAGTGTGCCCTAAGTGTTACCTAAGTGTGCCCTAAGTGTTACCTAAGTGTGCCCCAAGTGTTACCTAAGTGTGCCCTAAGTGTTACCTAAGTGTACCCTAAGTGTTACCTAAGTGTTACCTAAGTGTGCCCTAAGTGTTACCCAAGTGTGCCCTAAGTGTTACCTAAGTGTGCCCCAAGTGTTACCTAAGTTTGCCCTAAGTGTTAACTAAGTGTTACCTAAGTGTGCCCTAAGTGTTACCTAAGTGTGCCCTAAGTGTTACCTAAGTGTTACCTAAGTGTTACCTAAGTGTTACCTAAGTGTGCCCTAAGTGTTACCCAAGTGTTACCTAAGTGTTACCTAAGTGTTACCTAAGTGTTACCTAAGTATTACCTAAGTGTTACCTAAGTGTGCCCTAAGTGTTACCTAAGTGTGCCCTAACTGTTACCTAAGTGTGCCCTAACTGTTACCTAAGTGTGCCCTAAGTGTTACCTAAGTGTGCCCTAAGTGTTACCTAAGTGTACCCTTAGTGTTACCTAAGTGTTACCTAAGTGTTGCCTAAGTGTTAACTAAGTGTTACCTAAGTGTGCCCTAAGTGTTACCTAAGTGTGCCCTAAGTGTTACCTAAGTGTGCCCTAAGTGTTACCTAAGTGTGCCCTAAGTGTTACCTAAGTGTACCCTAAGTGTTACCTAAGTGTGGCCTAAGTGTTACCTAAGTGTGCCCCAAGTGTTACCTAAGTGTGCCCTAAGTGTTAACTAAGTGTTACCTAAGTGTGCCCTAAGTGTTAGCTAAGTGTACCATGAGTGTTACCTAAGTGTTACCTAAGTGTTACCTAAGTGTTACCTAAGAGTTACCTAAGTGTTACATATGTGTTACCTAAGTGTGCCCTAAGTGTTACCTAAGTGTGCGCTAAGTGTTACCTAAGTGTTACCTAAGTGTGCCCTAAGTGTTACCTAAGTGTGCCCTAAGTGTTACCTAAGTGTGCCCTAAGTGTTACCTAAGTGTGCCCTAAGTGTTACCCAAGTGTGCCCTAAGTGTTACCTAAGTGTGCCCTAAGTGTTACCTAAGTGTGCCCCAAGTGTTACCTAAGTGTGCCCTAAGTGTTAACTAAGTGTTACCTAAGTGTGCCCTAAGTGTTACCTAAGAGTGCCCTAACTGTTACCTAAGTGTGCCCTAACTGTTACCTAAGTGTGCCCTAAGTGTTACCTAAGTGTGCCCTAAGTGTTACCTAAGTGTTACCTAAGTGTGCCCTAAGTGTTACCCAAGTGTTACCTAAGTGTTACCTAAGTGTTACCTAAGTGTTACCTAAGTATTACCTAAGTGTTACCTAAGTGTGCCCTAAGTGTTACCTAAGTGTGCCCTAACTGTTACCTAAGTGTGCCCTAACTGTTACCTAAGTGTGCCCTAAGTGTTACCTAAGTGTGCCCTAAGTGTTACCTAAGTGTACCCTTAGTGTTACCTAAGTGTTACCTAAGTGTTAACTAAGTGTTACCTAAGTGTTACCCAAGTGTGCCCTAAGTGTTACCTAAGTGTGCCCTAAGTGTTACCTAAGTGTGCCCTAAGTGTTACCGAAGTGTACCCTAAGTGTTACCTAAGTGTTACCTAAGTGTTACCTAAGTGTTACCCAAGTGTTACCTAAGTGTGCCCTAAGTGTTACCTAAGTGTGCCCTAAGTGTGCCCTAAGTGTTACCTAAGTGTACCCTTAGTGTTACCCAAGTGTTACCTAAGTGTTACCTAAGTGTTACCTAAGTGTGCCTTAAGTGTTACCTAAGTGTGCCCTAAGTGTTACCTAAGTGTTACCTAAGTGTTACCCAAGTGTGCCCTAAGTGTTACCTAAGTGTGCCCTAAGTGTTACCTAAGTGTGCCCTAAGTGTTACCGAAGTGTACCCTAAGTGTTACCTAAGTGTTACCTAAGTGTTACCTAAGTGTTACCCAAGTGTTACCTAAGTGTGCCCTAAGTGTTACCTAAGTGTGCCCTAAGTGTGCCCTAAGTGTTACCTAAGTGTACCCTTAGTGTTACCCAAGTGTTACCTAAGTGTTACCTAAGTGTTACCTAAGTGTGCCTTAAGTGTTACCTAAGTGTGCCCTAAGTGTTACCTAAGTGTTACTTAAGTGTTACCCAAGTGTGCCCTAAGTGTTACCTAAGTGTGCCCTAAGTGTTACCTAAGTGTGCCCTAAGTGTTACCTAAGTGTACCCTAAGTGTTACCTAAGTGTTACCTAAGTGTTACCTAAGTGTTACCCAAGTGTTACCTAAGTGTGCCCTAAGTGTTACCTAAGTGTGCCCTAAGTGTGCCCTAAGTGTTACCTAAGTGTACCCTTAGTGTTACCCAAGTGTTACCTAAGTGTTACCTAAGTGTTACCTAAGTGTGCCCTAAGTGTGCCCTAAGTGTTACCTAAGTGTGCCCTAAGTGTTACCTAAGTGTGCCCTAAGTGTGCCCTAAGTGTGCCCTAAGTGTTACCCAAGTGTGCCCTAAGTGTTACCTAAGTGTGCCCTAAGTGTGCCCTAAGTGTTACCTAAGTGTACCATAAGTGTTACCTAAGTGTTACCTAAGTGTTACCTAAGTGTTACCTAAGTGTTACCTAAGAGTTACCTAAGTGTTACATAAGTGTTACCTAAGTGTGCCCTAAGTGTGCCCTAAGTGTTACCTAAGTGTACCATAAGTGTTACCTAAGTGTTACCCAAGTGTTACCTAAGTGTGCCCTAAGTGTTACCTAAGTGTGCCCTAAGTGTGCCCTAAGTGTTACCTAAGTGTACCCTTAGTGTTACCCAAGTGTTACCTAAGTGTTAACTAAGTGTTACCTAAGTGTGCCCTAAGTGTTACCTAAGTGTGCCCTAAGTGTTACCTAAGTGTGCCCTAAGTGTTACCCAAGTGTGCCCTAAGTGTTACCTAAGTGTGCCCTAAGTGTTACCTAAGTGTGCCCTAAGTGTTACCTAAGTGTGCCCTAAGTGTTACCTAAGTGTGCCCTAAGTGTTACCCAAGTGTGCCCTAAGTGTTACCTAAGTGTGCCCTAAGTGTTACCTAAGTGTGCCCCAAGTGTTACCTAAGTGTGCCCTAAGTGTTAACTAAGTGTTACCTAAGTGTGCCCTAAGTGTTACCTAAGTGTGCCCTAACTGTTACCTAAGTGTGCCCTAACTGTTACCTAAGTGTGCCCTAAGTGTTACCTAAGTGTGCCCTAAGTGTTACCTAAGTGTTACCTAAGTGTGCCCTAAGTGTTACCCAAGTGTTACCTAAGTGTTACCTAAGTGTTACCTAAGTGTTACCTAAGTATTACCTAAGTGTTACCTAAGTGTGCCCTAAGTGTTACCTAAGTGTGCCCTAACTGTTACCTAAGTGTGCCCTAACTGTTACCTAAGTGTGCCCTAAGTGTTACCTAAGTGTGCCCTAAGTGTTACCTAAGTGTACCCTTAGTGTTACCTAAGTGTTACCTAAGTGTTAACTAAGTGTTACTTAAGTGTTACCCAAGTGTGCCCTAAGTGTTACCTAAGTGTGCCCTAAGTGTTACCTAAGTGTGCCCTAAGTGTTACCGAAGTGTACCCTAAGTGTTACCTAAGTGTTACCTAAGTGTACCCTAAGTGTTACCTAAGTGTGGCCTAAGTGTTACCTAAGTGTGCCCCAAGTGTTACCTAAGTGTGCCCTAAGTGTTAACTAAGTGTTACCTAAGTGTGCCCTAAGTGTTAGCTAAGTGTACCATGAGTGTTACCTAAGTGTTAACTAAGTGTTACCTAAGTGTGCCCTAAGTGTTAGCTAAGTGTACCATGAGTGTTACCTAAGTGTTACCTAAGTGTTACCTAAGTGTACCCTAAGTGTTACCTAAGAGTTACCTAAGTGTTACATAAGTGTTACCTAAGTGTTACCCAAGTGTTACCTAAGTGTGCCCTAAGTGTTATCTAAGTGTGCCCTAAGTGTTACCTAAGTGTTACCTAAGTGTGCCCTAAGTGTTACCCAAGTGTTACCTAAGTGTTACCTAAGTGTACCCTTAGTGTTACCTAAGTGTTACCTAAGTGTTGCCTAAGTGTTAACTAAGTGTTACCTAAGTGTGCCCTAAGTGTTACCTAAGTGTGCCCTAAGTGTTACCTAAGTGTGCCCTAAGTGTTACCTAAGTGTGCCCTAAGTGTTACCTAAGTGTGCCCTAAGTGTTACCTAAGTGTGCCCTAAGTGTTACCTAAGTGTGCTTTAAGTGTTACCTAAGTGTGCCCTAAGTGTTACCTAAGTGTGCCCTAAGTGTTACCTAAGTGTACCCTAAGTGTTACCTAAGTGTGGCCTAAGTGTTACCTAAGTGTGCCCCAAGTGTTACCTAAGTGTGCCCTAAGTGTTAACTAAGTGTTACCTAAGTGTGCCCTAAGTGTTAGCTAAGTGTACCATAAGTGTTACCTAAGTGTTACCTAAGTGTTACCTAAGTGTTACTTAAGTGTTACCCAAGTGTGCCCTAAGTGTTACCTAAGTGTGCCCTAAGTGTTACCTAAGTGTGCCCTAAGTGTTACCTAAGTGTACCCTAAGTGTTACCTAAGTGTTACCTAAGTGTTACCTAAGTGTTACCCAAGTGTTACCTAAGTGTGCCCTAAGTGTTACCTAAGTGTGCCCTAAGTGTGCCCTAAGTGTTACCTAAGTGTACCCTTAGTGTTACCCAAGTGTTACCTAAGTGTTACCTAAGTGTTACCTAAGTGTGCCCTAAGTGTTACCTAAGTGTGCCCTAAGTGTTACCTAAGTGTGCCCTAAGTGTTACCCAAGTGTGCCCTAAGTGTTACCCAAGTGTGCCCTAAGTGTTACCTAAGTGTGCCCTAAGTGTGCCCTAAGTGTTACCTAAGTGTACCATAAGTGTTACCTAAGTGTTACCTAAGTGTTACCTAAGTGTTACCTAAGTGTTACCTAAGAGTTACCTAAGTGTTACATAAGTGTTACCTAAGTGTGCCCTAAGTGTTACCTAAGTGTGCCCTAAGTGTTACCTAAGTGTGCCCTAAGTGTTACCTAAGTGTGCCCTAAGTGTTACCTAAGTGTGCCCTAAGTGTGCCCTAAGTGTTACCTAAGTGTACCCTTAGTGTTACCTAAGTGTTACCTAAGTGTTAACTAAGTGTTACTTAAGTGTTACCCAAGTGTGCCCTAAGTGTTACCTAAGTGTGCCCTAAGTGTTACCTAAGTGTGCCCTAAGTGTTACCGAAGTGTACCCTAAGTGTTACCTAAGTGTTACCTAAGTGTTACCTAAGTGTTACCCAAGTGTTACCTAAGTGTGCCCTAAGTGTTACCTAAGTGTGCCCTAAGTGTGCCCTAAGTGTTACCTAAGTGTACCCTTAGTGTTACCCAAGTGTTACCTAAGTGTTACCTAAGTGTTACCTAAGTGTGCCTTAAGTGTTACCTAAGTGTGCCCTAAGTGTTACCTAAGTGTTACTTAAGTGTTACCCAAGTGTGCCCTAAGTGTTACCTAAGTGTGCCCTAAGTGTTACCTAAGTGTGCCCTAAGTGTTACCTAAGTGTACCCTAAGTGTTACCTAAGTGTGCCCTAAGTGTTACCTAAGTGTTACCTAAGTGTGCCCTAAGTGTTACCCAAGTGTTACCTAAGTGTTACCTAAGTGTTACCTAAGTGTTACCTAAGTATTACCTAAGTGTTACCTAAGTGTGCCCTAAGTGTTACCTAAGTGTGCCCTAACTGTTACCTAAGTGTGCCCTAACTGTTACCTAAGTGTGCCCTAAGTGTTACCTAAGTGTGCCCTAAGTGTTACCTAAGTGTACCCTTAGTGTTACCTAAGTGTTACCTAAGTGTTAACTAAGTGTTACTTAAGTGTTACCCAAGTGTGCCCTAAGTGTTACCTAAGTGTGCCCTAAGTGTTACCTAAGTGTGCCCTAAGTGTTACCGAAGTGTACCCTAAGTGTTACCTAAGTGTTACCTAAGTGTTACCTAAGTGTTACCTAAGTGTTACCTAAGTGTGCCCTAAGTGTTACCTAAGTGTGCCCTAAGTGTGCCCTAAGTGTTACCTAAGTGTACCCTTAGTGTTACCCAAGTGTTACCTAAGTGTTACCTAAGTGTTACCTAAGTGTGCCTTAAGTGTTACCTAAGTGTGCCCTAAGTGTTACCTAAGTGTTACTTAAGTGTTACCCAAGTGTGCCCTAAGTGTTACCTAAGTGTGCCCTAAGTGTTACCTAAGTGTGCCCTAAGTGTTACCTAAGTGTACCCTAAGTGTTACCTAAGTGTTACCTAAGTGTTACCTAAGTGTTACCCAAGTGTTACCTAAGTGTGCCCTAAGTGTTACCTAAGTGTGCCCTAAGTGTGCCCTAAGTGTTACCTAAGTGTACCCTTAGTGTTACCCAAGTGTTACCTAAGTGTTACCTAAGTGTTACCTAAGTGTGCCCTAAGTGTGCCCTAAGTGTTACCTAAGTGTGCCCTAAGTGTTACCTAAGTGTGCCCTAAGTGTGCCCTAGGTGTGCCCTAAGTGTTACCCAAGTGTGCCCTAAGTGTTACCTAAGTGTGCCCTAAGTGTGCCCTAAGTGTTACCTAAGTGTACCATAAGTGTTACCTAAGTGTTACCTAAGTGTTACCTAAGTGTTACCTAAGTGTTACCTAAGAGTTACCTAAGTGTTACATAAGTGTTACCTAAGTGTGCCCTAAGTGTGCCCTAAGTGTTACCTAAGTGTACCATAAGTGTTACCTAAGTGTTACCCAAGTGTTACCTAAGTGTGCCCTAAGTGTTACCTAAGTGTGCCCTAAGTGTGCCCTAAGTGTTACCTAAGTGTACCCTTAGTGTTACCCAAGTGTTACCTAAGTGTTAACTAAGTGTTACCTAAGTGTGCCCTAAGTGTTACCTAAGTGTGCCCTAAGTGTTACCTAAGTGTGCCCTAAGTGTTACCCAAGTGTGCCCTAAGTGTTACCTAAGTGTGCCCTAAGTGTTACCTAAGTGTGCCCCAAGTGTTACCTAAGTGTGCCCTAAGTGTTACCTAAGTGTACCCTAAGTGTTACCTAAGTGTTACCTAAGTGTGCCCTAAGTGTTACCTAAGTGTGCCCTAAGTGTTACCTAAGTGTGCCCTAAGTGTTACCTAAGTGTGCCCTAAGTGTTACCTAAGTGTGCTTTAAGTGTTACCTAAGTGTGCCCTAAGTGTTACCTAAGTGTGCCCTAAGTGTTACCTAAGTGTACCCTAAGTGTTACCTAAGTGTGGCCTAAGTGTTACCTAAGTGTGCCCCAAGTGTTACCTAAGTGTGCCCTAAGTGTTAACTAAGTGTTACCTAAGTGTGCCCTAAGTGTTAGCTAAGTGTACCATGAGTGTTACCTAAGTGTTACCTAAGTGTTACCTAAGTGTTACCTAAGTGTTACCTAAGAGTTACCTAAGTGTTACATATGTGTTACCTAAGTGTGCCCTAAGTGTTACCTAAGTGTGCGCTAAGTGTTACCTAAGTGTTACCTAAGTGTGCCCTAAGTGTTACCTAAGTGTGCCCTAAGTGTTACCTAAGTGTGCCCTAAGTGTTACCTAAGTGTGCCCTAAGTGTTACCCAAGTGTGCCCTAAGTGTTACCTAAGTGTGCCCTAAGTGTTACCTAAGTGTGCCCCAAGTGTTACCTAAGTGTGCCCCAAGTGTTACCTAAGTGTGCCCTAAGTGTTAACTAAGTGTTACCTAAGTGTGCCCTAAGTGTTACCCAAGTGTTACCTAAGTGTTACCTAAGTGTTACCTAAGTGTTACCTAAGTATTACCTAAGTGTTACCTAAGTGTGCCCTAAGTGTTACCTAAGTGTGCCCTAACTGTTACCTAAGTGTGCCCTAACTGTTACCTAAGTGTGCCCTAAGTGTTACCTAAGTGTGCCCTAAGTGTTACCTAAGTGTACCCTTAGTGTTACCTAAGTGTTACCTAAGTGTTAACTAAGTGTTACTTAAGTGTTACCCAAGTGTGCCCTAAGTGTTACCTAAGTGTGCCCTAAGTGTTACCTAAGTGTGCCCTAAGTGTTACCGAAGTGTACCCTAAGTGTTACCTAAGTGTTACCTAAGTGTACCCTAAGTGTTACCTAAGTGTGGCCTAAGTGTTACCTAAGTGTGCCCCAAGTGTTACCTAAGTGTGCCCTAAGTGTTAACTAAGTGTTACCTAAGTGTGCCCTAAGTGTTAGCTAAGTGTACCATGAGTGTTACCTAAGTGTTAACTAAGTGTTACCTAAGTGTGCCCTAAGTGTTAGCTAAGTGTACCATGAGTGTTACCTAAGTGTTACCTAAGTGTTACCTAAGTGTACCCTAAGTGTTACCTAAGAGTTACCTAAGTGTTACATAAGTGTTACCTAAGTGTTACCCAAGTGTTACCTAAGTGTGCCCTAAGTGTTATCTAAGTGTGCCCTAAGTGTTACCTAAGTGTGCCCTAAATGTTACCCAAGTGTGCCCTAAGTGTTACCTAAGTGTGCCCCAAGTGTTACCTAAGTGTGCCCTAAGTGTTACCTAAGTGTACCCTAAGTGTTACCTAAGTGTTACCTAAGTGTGCCCTAAGTGTTACCCAAGTGTGCCCTAAGTGTTACCTAAGTGTGCCCCAAGTGTTACCTAAGTTTGCCCTAAGTGTTAACTAAGTGTTACCTAAGTGTGCCCTAAGTGTTACCTAAGTGTGCCCTAAGTGTTACCTAAGTGTTACCTAAGTGTTACCTAAGTGTTACCTAAGTGTGCCCTAAGTGTTACCCAAGTGTTACCTAAGTGTTACCTAAGTGTTACCTAAGTGTTACCTAAGTATTACCTAAGTGTTACCTAAGTGTGCCCTAAGTGTTACCTAAGTGTGCCCTAACTGTTACCTAAGTGTGCCCTAACTGTTACCTAAGTGTGCCCTAAGTGTTACCTAAGTGTGCCCTAAGTGTTACCTAAGTGTACCCTTAGTGTTACCTAAGTGTTACCTAAGTGTTGCCTAAGTGTTAACTAAGTGTTACCTAAGTGTGCCCTAAGTGTTACCTAAGTGTGCCCTAAGTGTTACCTAAGTGTGCCCTAAGTGTTACCTAAGTGTGCCCTAAGTGTTACCTAAGTGTGCCCTAAGTGTTACCTAAGTGTGCCCTAAGTGTTACCTAAGTGTGCTTTAAGTGTTACCTAAGTGTGCCCTAAGTGTTACCTAAGTGTGCCCTAAGTGTTACCTAAGTGTACCCTAAGTGTTACCTAAGTGTGGCCTAAGTGTTACCTAAGTGTGCCCTAAGTGTTACCTAAGTGTGCCCTAAGTGTTACCTAAGTGTGCCCTAAGTGTTACCTAAGTGTGCCCTAAGTGTTACCTAAGTGTGCTTTAAGTGTTACCTAAGTGTGCCCTAAGTGTTACCTAAGTGTGCCCTAAGTGTTACCTAAGTGTGCCCTAAGTGTTACCTAAGTGTGGCCTAAGTGTTACCTAAGTGTGCCCCAAGTGTTACCCAAGTGTTACCTAAGTGTTACCTAAGTGTTACCTAAGTGTTACCTAAGTGTTACCTAAGTGTTACCTAAGTGTGCCCTAAGTGTTACCTAAGTGTGCCCTAACTGTTACCTAAGTGTGCCCTAACTGTTACCTAAGTGTGCCCTAAGTGTTACCTAAGTGTGCCCTAAGTGTTACCTAAGTGTACCCTTAGTGTTACCTAAGTGTTACCTAAGTGTTAACTAAGTGTTACTTAAGTGTTACCTAAGTGTGCCCTAAGTGTTACCTAAGTGTGCCCTAAGTGTTACCTAAGTGTGCCCTAAGTGTTACCGAAGTGTACCCTAAGTGTTACCTAAGTGTTACCTAAGTGTTACCTAAGTGTTACCCAAGTGTTACCTAAGTGTGCCCTAAGTGTTACCTAAGTGTGCCCTAAGTGTGCCCTAAGTGTTACCTAAGTGTACCCTTAGTGTTACCCAAGTGTTACCTAAGTGTTACCTAAGTGTTACCTAAGTGTGCCTTAAGTGTTACCTAAGTGTGCCCTAAGTGTTACCTAAGTGTTACTTAAGTGTTACCCAAGTGTGCCCTAAGTGTTACCTAAGTGTGCCCTAAGTGTTACCTAAGTGTGCCCTAAGTGTTACCTAAGTGTACCCTAAGTGTTACCTAAGTGTGCCCTAAGTGTTACCTAAGTGTTACCTAAGTGTGCCCTAAGTGTTACCCAAGTGTTACCTAAGTGTTACCTAAGTGTTACCTAAGTGTTACCTAAGTATTACCTAAGTGTTACCTAAGTGTGCCCTAAGTGTTACCTAAGTGTGCCCTAACTGTTACCTAAGTGTGCCCTAACTGTTACCTAAGTGTGCCCTAAGTGTTACCTAAGTGTGCCCTAAGTGTTACCTAAGTGTACCCTTAGTGTTACCTAAGTGTTACCTAAGTGTTAACTAAGTGTTACTTAAGTGTTACCCAAGTGTGCCCTAAGTGTTACCTAAGTGTGCCCTAAGTGTTACCTAAGTGTGCCCTAAGTGTTACCGAAGTGTACCCTAAGTGTTACCTAAGTGTTACCTAAGTGTTACCTAAGTGTTACCCAAGTGTTACCTAAGTGTGCCCTAAGTGTTACCTAAGTGTGCCCTAAGTGTGCCCTAAGTGTTACCTAAGTGTACCCTTAGTGTTACCCAAGTGTTACCTAAGTGTTACCTAAGTGTTACCTAAGTGTGCCTTAAGTGTTACCTAAGTGTGCCCTAAGTGTTACCTAAGTGTTACTTAAGTGTTACCCAAGTGTGCCCTAAGTGTTACCTAAGTGTGCCCTAAGTGTTACCTAAGTGTGCCCTAAGTGTTACCTAAGTGTACCCTAAGTGTTACCTAAGTGTTACCTAAGTGTTACCTAAGTGTTACCCAAGTGTTACCTAAGTGTGCCCTAAGTGTTACCTAAGTGTGCCCTAAGTGTGCCCTAAGTGTTACCTAAGTGTACCCTTAGTGTTACCCAAGTGTTACCTAAGTGTTACCTAAGTGTTACCTAAGTGTGCCCTAAGTGTGCCCTAAGTGTTACCTAAGTGTGCCCTAAGTGTTACCTAAGTGTGCCCTAAGTGTGCCCTAAGTGTGCCCTAAGTGTTACCCAAGTGTGCCCTAAGTGTTACCTAAGTGTGCCCTAAGTGTGCCCTAAGTGTTACCTAAGTGTGCCCTAAGTGTTACCTAAGTGTTACCTAAGTGTTACCTAAGTGTTACCTAAGTGTTACCTAAGAGTTACCTAAGTGTTACATAAGTGTTACCTAAGTGTGCCCTAAGTGTGCCCTAAGTGTTACCTAAGTGTACCATAAGTGTTACCTAAGTGTTACCCAAGTGTTACCTAAGTGTGCCCTAAGTGTTACCTAAGTGTGCCCTAAGTGTGCCCTAAGTGTTACCTAAGTGTACCCTTAGTGTTACCCAAGTGTTACCTAAGTGTTAACTAAGTGTTACCTAAGTGTGCCCTAAGTGTTACCTAAGTGTGCCCTAAGTGTTACCTAAGTGTGCCCTAAGTGTTACCCAAGTGTGCCCTAAGTGTTACCTAAGTGTGCCCTAAGTGTTACCTAAGTGTGCCCCAAGTGTTACCTAAGTGTGCCCTAAGTGTTACCTAAGTGTACCCTAAGTGTTACCTAAGTGTTACCTAAGTGTGCCCTAAGTGTTACCTAAGTGTGCCCTAAGTGTTACCTAAGTGTGCCCTAAGTGTTACCTAAGTGTGCCCTAAGTGTTACCTAAGTGTGCTTTAAGTGTTACCTAAGTGTGCCCTAAGTGTTACCTAAGTGTGCCCTAAGTGTTACCTAAGTGTACCCTAAGTGTTACCTAAGTGTGGCCTAAGTGTTACCTAAGTGTGCCCCAAGTGTTACCTAAGTGTGCCCTAAGTGTTAACTAAGTGTTACCTAAGTGTGCCCTAAGTGTTAGCTAAGTGTACCATGAGTGTTACCTAAGTGTTACCTAAGTGTTACCTAAGTGTTACCTAAGAGTTACCTAAGTGTTACATATGTGTTACCTAAGTGTGCCCTAAGTGTTACCTAAGTGTGCGCTAAGTGTTACCTAAGTGTTACCTAAGTGTGCCCTAAGTGTTACCTAAGTGTGCCCTAAGTGTTACCTAAGTGTGCCCTAAGTGTTACCTAAGTGTGCCCTAAGTGTTACCCAAGTGTGCCCTAAGTGTTACCTAAGTGTGCCCTAAGTGTTACCTAAGTGTGCCCCAAGTGTTACCTAAGTGTGCCCTAAGTGTTAACTAAGTGTTACCTAAGTGTGCCCTAAGTGTTACCTAAGTGTGCCCTAACTGTTACCTAAGTGTGCCCTAACTGTTACCTAAGTGTGCCCTAAGTGTTACCTAAGTGTGCCCTAAGTGTTACCTAAGTGTTACCTAAGTGTGCCCTAAGTGTTACCCAAGTGTTACCTAAGTGTTACCTAAGTGTTACCTAAGTGTTACCTAAGTATTACCTAAGTGTTACCTAAGTGTGCCCTAAGTGTTACCTAAGTGTGCCCTAACTGTTACCTAAGTGTGCCCTAACTGTTACCTAAGTGTGCCCTAAGTGTTACCTAAGTGTGCCCTAAGTGTTACCTAAGTGTACCCTTAGTGTTACCTAAGTGTTACCTAAGTGTTAACTAAGTGTTACTTAAGTGTTACCCAAGTGTGCCCTAAGTGTTACCTAAGTGTGCCCTAAGTGTTACCTAAGTGTGCCCTAAGTGTTACCGAAGTGTACCCTAAGTGTTACCTAAGTGTTACCTAAGTGTACCCTAAGTGTTACCTAAGTGTGGCCTAAGTGTTACCTAAGTGTGCCCCAAGTGTTACCTAAGTGTGCCCTAAGTGTTAACTAAGTGTTACCTAAGTGTGCCCTAAGTGTTAGCTAAGTGTACCATGAGTTTTACCTAAGTGTTAACTAAGTGTTACCTAAGTGTGCCCTAAGTGTTAGCTAAGTGTACCATGAGTGTTACCTAAGTGTTACCTAAGTGTTACCTAAGTGTACCCTAAGTGTTACCTAAGAGTTACCTAAGTGTTACATAAGTGTTACCTAAGTGTTACCCAAGTGTTACCTAAGTGTGCCCTAAGTGTTATCTAAGTGTGCCCTAAGTGTTACCTAAGTGTGCCCTAAATGTTACCCAAGTGTGCCCTAAGTGTTACCTAAGTGTGCCCCAAGTGTTACCTAAGTGTGCCCTAAGTGTTACCTAAGTGTACCCTAAGTGTTACCTAAGTGTTACCTAAGTGTGCCCTAAGTGTTACCCAAGTGTGCCCTAAGTGTTACCTAAGTGTGCCCCAAGTGTTACCTAAGTTTGCCCTAAGTGTTAACTAAGTGTTACCTAAGTGTGCCCTAAGTGTTACCTAAGTGTGCCCTAAGTGTTACCTAAGTGTTACCTAAGTGTTACCTAAGTGTTACCTAAGTGTTACCTAAGTGTTACCTAAGTGTTACCTAAGTATTACCTAAGTGTTACCTAAGTGTGCCCTAAGTGTTACCTAAGTGTGCCCTAACTGTTACCTAAGTGTGCCCTAACTGTTACCTAAGTGTGCCCTAAGTGTTACCTAAGTGTGCCCTAAGTGTTACCTAAGTGTACCCTTAGTGTTACCTAAGTGTTACCTAAGTGTTGCCTAAGTGTTAACTAAGTGTTACCTAAGTGTGCCCTAAGTGTTACCTAAGTGTGCCCTAAGTGTTACCTAAGTGTGCCCTAAGTGTTACCTAAGTGTGCCCTAAGTGTTACCTAAGTGTGCCCTAAGTGTTACCTAAGTGTGCCCTAAGTGTTACCTAAGTGTGCTTTAAGTGTTACCTAAGTGTGCCCTAAGTGTTACCTAAGTGTGCCCTAAGTGTTACCTAAGTGTACCCTAAGTGTTACCTAAGTGTGGCCTAAGTGTTACCTAAGTGTGCCCCAAGTGTTACCTAAGTGTGCCCTAAGTGTTAACTAAGTGTTACCTAAGTGTGCCCTAAGTGTTAGCTAAGTGTACCATAAGTGTTACCTAAGTGTTACCTAAGTGTTACCTAAGTGTTACTTAAGTGTTACCCAAGTGTGCACTAAGTGTTACCTAAGTGTGCCCTAAGTGTTACCTAAGTGTGCCCTAAGTGTTACCTAAGTGTACCCTAAGTGTTACCTAAGTGTTACCTAAGTGTTACCTAAGTGTTACCCAAGTGTTACCTAAGTGTGCCCTAAGTGTTACCTAAGTGTGCCCTAAGTTTGCCCTAAGTGTTACCTAAGTGTACCCTTAGTGTTACCCAAGTGTTACCTAAGTGTTACCTAAGTGTTACCTAAGTGTGCCCTAAGTGTTACCTAAGTGTGCCCTAAGTGTTACCTAAGTGTGCCCTAAGTGTTACCCAAGTGTGCCCTAAGTGTTACCCAAGTGTGCCCTAAGTGTTACCTAAGTGTGCCCTAAGTGTGCCCTAAGTGTTACCTAAGTGTACCATAAGTGTTACCTAAGTGTTACCTAAGTGTTACCTAAGTGTTACCTAAGTGTTACCTAAGAGTTACCTAAGTGTTACATAAGTGTTACCTAAGTGTGCCCTAAGTGTTACCTAAGTGTGCCCTAAGTGTTACCTAAGTGTGCCCTAAGTGTTACCTAAGTGTGCCCTAAGTGTTACCTAAGTGTGCCCTAAGTGTGCCCTAAGTGTTACCTAAGTGTACCATAAGTGTTACCTAAGTGTTACCTAAGTGTTACCTAAGTGTTACCTAAGTGTTACCTAAGTGTTACCCAAGTGTTACCTAAGTGTGCCCTAAGTGTTACCTAAGTGTGCCCTAAGTGTGCCCTAAGTGTTACCTAAGTGTACCCTTAGTGTTACCCAAGTGTTACCTAAGTGTTAACTAAGTGTTACCTAAGTGTGCCCTAAGTGTTACCTAAGTGTGCCCTAAGTGTTACCCAAGTGTGCCCTAAGTGTTACCTAAGTGTGCCCTAAGTGTTACCTAAGTGTGCCCCAAGTGTTACCTAAGTGTGCCCTAAGTGTTACCTAAGTGTACCCTAAGTGTCACCTAAGTGTGCCCTAAGTGTTACCCAAGTGTTACCTAAGTGTTACCTAAGTGTTACCTAAGTGTTACCTAAGTATTACCTAAGTGTTACCTAAGTGTGCCCTAAGTGTTACCTAAGTGTGCCCTAACTGTTACCTAAGTGTGCCCTAACTGTTACCTAAGTGTGCCCTAAGTGTTACCTAAGTGTGCCCTAAGTGTTACCTAAGTGTACCCTTAGTGTTACCTAAGTGTTACCTAAGTGTTAACTAAGTGTTACTTAAGTGTTACCTAAGTGTTACCTAAGTGTTACCTAAGTGTGCCCTAAGTGTTACCTAAGTGTACCCTTAGTGTTACCTAAGTGTTACCTAAGTGTTAACTAAGTGTTACTTAAGTGTTACCTAAGTGTTACCTAAGTGTTACCTAAGTGTGCCCTAAGTGTTACCTAAGTGTGCCCTAAGTGTTACCTAAGTGTGCCCTAAGTGTTACCTAAGTGTTACCTAAGTGTTACCTAAGTGTTACCTAAGTGTGCCCTAAGTGTTACCTAAGTGTGCCCTAAGTGTTACCTAAGTGTGCCCTAAGTGTTACCTAAGTGTGCCCTAATTGTTACCTAAGTGTGCCCTAAGTGTTACCTAAGTGTGCCCTAAGTGTTACCTAAGTGTGCCCTAAGTGTTACCTAAGTGTGCCCTAAGTGTTACCTAAGTGTGCCCTAACTGTTACCTAAGTGTGCCCTAACTGTTACCTAAGTGTGCCCTAAGTGTTACCTAAGTGTGCCCTAAGTGTTACCTAAGTGTACCCTTAGTGTTACCTAAGTGTTACCTAAGTGTTAACTAAGTGTTACTTAAGTGTTACCTAAGTGTTACCTAAGTGTTACCTAAGTGTGCCCTAAGTGTTACCTAAGTGTACCCTTAGTGTTACCTAAGTGTTACCTAAGTGTTAACTAAGTGTTACTTAAGTGTTACCTAAGTGTTACCTAAGTGTTACCTAAGTGTGCCCTAAGTGTTACCTAAGTGTGCCCTAAGTGTTACCTAAGTGTGCCCTAAGTGTTACCTAAGTGTTACCTAAGTGTTACCTAAGTGTTACCTAAGTGTGCCCTAAGTGTTACCTAAGTGTGCCCTAAGTGTTACCTAAGTGTGCCCTAAGTGTTACCTAAGTGTGCCCTAATTGTTACCTAAGTGTGCCCTAAGTGTTACCTAAGTGTGCCCTAAGTGTTACCTAAGTGTGCCCTAAGTGTTACCTAAGTGTGCTCTAAGTGTTACCTAAGTGTGCCCTAAGTGTTACCTAAGTGTGCCCTAAGTGTTACCTAAGTGTACCCTAAGTGTTACCTAAGTGTGGCCTAAGTGTTACCTAAGTGTGCCCCAAGTGTTACCTAAGTGTGCCCTAAGTGTTAACTAAGTGTTACCTGAGTGTGCCCTAAGTGTTACCTAAGTGTACCCTAAGTGTTACCTAAGAGTTACCTAAGTGTTACATAAGTGTTACCTAAGTGTTACCCAAGTGTTACCTAAGTGTGCCCTAAGTGTTATCTAAGTGTGCCCTAAGTGTTACCTAAGTGTGCCCTAAATGTTACCCAAGTGTGCCCTAAATGTTACCTAAGTGTGCCCCAAGTGTTACCTAAGTGTGCCCTAAGTGTTACCTAAGTGTACCCTAAGTGTTACCTAAGTGTTACCTAAGTGTGCCCTAAGTGTTACCCAAGTGTGCCCTAAGTGTTACCTAAGTGTGCCCCAAGTGTTACCTAAGTTTGCCCTAAGTGTTAACTAAGTGTTACCTAAGTGTGCCCTAAGTGTTACCTAAGTGTGCCCTAAGTGTTACCTAAGTGTTACCTAAGTGTTACCTAAGTGTTACCTAAGTGTGCCCTAAGTGTTACCCAAGTGTTACCTAAGTGTTACCTAAGTGTTACCTAAGTGTTACCTAAGTATTACCTAAGTGTTACCTAAGTGTGCCCTAAGTGTTACCTAAGTGTGCCCTAACTGTTACCTAAGTGTGCCCTAACTGTTACCTAAGTGTGCCCTAAGTGTTACCTAAGTGTGCCCTAAGTGTTACCTAAGTGTACCCTTAGTGTTACCTAAGTGTTACCTAAGTGTTGCCTAAGTGTTAACTAAGTGTTACCTAAGTGTGCCCTAAGTGTTACCTAAGTGTGCCCTAAGTGTTACCTAAGTGTGCCCTAAGTGTTACCTAAGTGTGCCCTAAGTGTTACCTAAGTGTACCCTAAGTGTTACCTAAGTGTGGCCTAAGTGTTACCTAAGTGTGCCCCAAGTGTTACCTAAGTGTGCCCTAAGTGTTAACTAAGTGTTACCTAAGTGTGCCCTAAGTGTTAGCTAAGTGTACCATGAGTGTTACCTAAGTGTTACCTAAGTATGTATGTTACCTAGTAATATATATAGTAATATACCTAAGTATGTATGTTACCTAGTAGTATAAGTATGTTACCTAGTAATCTAAATGCTTGTTGGTTTCTAGGTCACGTACCGTTCAGCCTTCACATGGAGCTATCCTCATAAATGACGCCCAACTCAACGTGTGTGATGAACTCAAAATATTGGGAGTACATGTAGACTCAAAGCTCACGTTTGAGAGTCACATTCGGAAGCTAGTTTGTTCGGCATCGCGGAAACTGGGAATTATAAGAAAGGCATATCGGATGTTCGGTAGCAGCACAATCTCAAAAAGTTGTTTTCGCTGTTTCATTTTGCCAATTCTGGAGTACTGCGCCCCCGTGTGGTCTTCTGCTGCGGATTGTCACCTCAATCTCATCAACAGAGTTGTTAGAACTTGCAAGTTCCTCTGTGGTGACTTGGTTCTTGGTGATCTTTGCCATCGTCGAAAGGTCAGCAGTGTGTGCATGCTGTACAAGATCAAGCACAACGACCATCATCCGATGAGCAAGTCAATTCCTGATGATTTCGTGGCAGCAAGAAGCACACGGTTTACATCCAAACAGCATTCCCAGTGCATGGCTCCAATTCGTTGTCGTACAAAACAATTCCAACGTTGCTTTCTTCCGGCCACTGTGTCTACTTGGAACACGTTGAAGGAGGAGGCTTTCTTGCAGAGCAATTTGAACAAATTCAAGGCCAAAGTAAATGAAATGCTACTGAAAGAGCAGAATTGACTGTTGAGTCTTATTAATTGTATATTTATTCATATTTATTGTTATTTATTCATGCTTATTGTTATTTATTTTCTATTTATTCATATTTATTCCTATTTTACTCTCTATTTATTACTATTTATCATTGGTTGTTGTTATTTATTAAATTATACTTTTACTCAGTGTTGGCTGTTGTTGTTTATTGAATCATATTTATTGTTGTTGCTGTTTATTGAGTCATATTTATTGTTGTTGTTGTTTATTGAATCATATTTATTGTTGTTGCTCTTTATTGAATCATATTTATTGTTGTTGTTGTTTATTGAATCATATTTATTGGTGTTATTGTTTATTGAAACATATTTATTTGTGTTGTTGTTACTTATTGAATCATATTTATATTTATTGTTGGATGTTTCTTTTTTGAATCATATGTATTGTTCTTGATTGTTATTTATTACTTATTTATTAATATTTATTCTTATTTATTGATGGCTGTTTTTTAATGAATCACATATTTATTGTTGATTGTTATTATTTATTGAGGAACGTGGGCGGAGTGACATTATGGATTGTTATCGGATGATGGTTTATTATTTATTGTTATTTATTTATTATTTTCTTTCCAACTCTCTTTCTAGAGTTATTTCTCTTCGAACTCTCTTTCTCTCTTAATCTTTTGGGCGCTTCCGGTACATGGGGCCACCTTAGGGTGGTAATAGTGCTTGCACTCTTCCCATGCTACTGGATTTGCCTGTAATTAATAATAATAATAATAATAAAGTGTTACCTAAGTGTTACCTAAGAGTTACCTAAGTGTTACATATGTGTTACCTAAGTGTGCCCTAAGTGTTACCTAAGTGTGCGCTAAGTGTTACCTAAGTGTTACCTAAGTGTGCCCTAAGTGTTACCTAAGTGTGCCCTAAGTGTTACCTAAGTGTGCCCTAAGTGTTACCTAAGTGTGCCCTAAGTGTTACCCAAGTGTGCCCTAAGTGTTACCTAAGTGTGCCCTAAGTGTTACCTAAGTGTGCCCCAAGTGTTACCTAAGTGTGCCCTAAGTGTTAACTAAGTGTTACCTAAGTGTGCCCTAAGTGTTACCTAAGAGTGCCCTAACTGTTACCTAAGTGTGCCCTAACTGTTACCTAAGTGTGCCCTAAGTGTTACCTAAGTGTGCCCTAAGTGTTACCTAAGTGTTACCTAAGTGTGCCCTAAGTGTTACCCAAGTGTTACCTAAGTGTTACCTAAGTGTTACCTAAGTGTTACCTAAGTATTACCTAAGTGTTACCTAAGTGTGCCCTAAGTGTTACCTAAGTGTGCCCTAACTGTTACCTAAGTGTGCCCTAACTGTTACCTAAGTGTGCCCTAAGTGTTACCTAAGTGTGCCCTAAGTGTTACCTAAGTGTACCCTTAGTGTTACCTAAGTGTTACCTAAGTGTTAACTAAGTGTTACTTAAGTGTTACCCAAGTGTGCCCTAAGTGTTACCTAAGTGTGCCCTAAGTGTTACCTAAGTGTGCCCTAAGTGTTACCGAAGTGTACCCTAAGTGTTACCTAAGTGTTACCTAAGTGTTACCTAAGTGTTACCCAAGTGTTACCTAAGTGTGCCCTAAGTGTTACCTAAGTGTGCCCTAAGTGTGCCCTAAGTGTTACCTAAGTGTACCCTTAGTGTTACCCAAGTGTTACCTAAGTGTTACCTAAGTGTTACCTAAGTGTGCCTTAAGTGTTACCTAAGTGTGCCCTAAGTGTTACCTAAGTGTTACTTAAGTGTTACCCAAGTGTGCCCTAAGTGTTACCTAAGTGTGCCCTAAGTGTTACCTAAGTGTGCCCTAAGTGTTACCTAAGTGTACCCTAAGTGTTACCTAAGTGTGCCCTAAGTGTTACCTAAGTGTTACCTAAGTGTGCCCTAAGTGTTACCCAAGTGTTACCTAAGTGTTACCTAAGTGTTACCTAAGTGTTACCTAAGTATTACCTAAGTGTTACCTAAGTGTGCCCTAAGTGTTACCTAAGTGTGCCCTAACTGTTACCTAAGTGTGCCCTAACTGTTACCTAAGTGTGCCCTAAGTGTTACCTAAGTGTGCCCTAAGTGTTACCTAAGTGTACCCTTAGTGTTACCTAAGTGTTACCTAAGTGTTAACTAAGTGTTACTTAAGTGTTACCCAAGTGTGCCCTAAGTGTTACCTAAGTGTGCCCTAAGTGTTACCTAAGTGTGCCCTAAGTGTTACCGAAGTGTACCCTAAGTGTTACCTAAGTGTTACCTAAGTGTTACCTAAGTGTTACCCAAGTGTTACCTAAGTGTGCCCTAAGTGTTACCTAAGTGTGCCCTAAGTGTGCCCTAAGTGTTACCTAAGTGTACCCTTAGTGTTACCCAAGTGTTACCTAAGTGTTACCTAAGTGTTACCTAAGTGTGCCTTAAGTGTTACCTAAGTGTGCCCTAAGTGTTACCTAAGTGTTACTTAAGTGTTACCCAAGTGTGCCCTAAGTGTTACCTAAGTGTGCCCTAAGTGTTACCTAAGTGTGCCCTAAGTGTTACCTAAGTGTACCCTAAGTGTTACCTAAGTGTTACCTAAGTGTTACCTAAGTGTTACCCAAGTGTTACCTAAGTGTGCCCTAAGTGTTACCTAAGTGTGCCCTAAGTGTGCCCTAAGTGTTACCTAAGTGTACCCTTAGTGTTACCCAAGTGTTACCTAAGTGTTACCTAAGTGTTACCTAAGTGTGCCCTAAGTGTGCCCTAAGTGTTACCTAAGTGTGCCCTAAGTGTTACCTAAGTGTGCCCTAAGTGTGCCCTAAGTGTTACCCAAGTGTGCCCTAAGTGTTACCTAAGTGTGCCCTAAGTGTGCCCTAAGTGTTACCTAAGTGTACCATAAGTGTTACCTAAGTGTTACCTAAGTGTTACCTAAGTGTTACCTAAGTGTTACCTAAGAGTTACCTAAGTGTTACATAAGTGTTACCTAAGTGTGCCCTAAGTGTGCCCTAAGTGTTACCTAAGTGTACCATAAGTGTTACCTAAGTGTTACCCAAGTGTTACCTAAGTGTGCCCTAAGTGTTACCTAAGTGTGCCCTAAGTGTGCCCTAAGTGTTACCTAAGTGTACCCTTAGTGTTACCCAAGTGTTACCTAAGTGTTAACTAAGTGTTACCTAAGTGTGCCCTAAGTGTTACCTAAGTGTGCCCTAAGTGTTACCTAAGTGTGCCCTAAGTGTTACCCAAGTGTGCCCTAAGTGTTACCTAAGTGTGCCCTAAGTGTTACCTAAGTGTGCCCCAAGTGTTACCTAAGTGTGCCCTAAGTGTTACCTAAGTGTACCCTAAGTGTTACCTAAGTGTTACCTAAGTGTGCCCTAAGTGTTACCTAAGTGTGCCCTAAGTGTTACCTAAGTGTGCCCTAAGTGTTACCTAAGTGTGCCCTAAGTGTTACCTAAGTGTGCTTTAAGTGTTACCTAAGTGTGCCCTAAGTGTTACCTAAGTGTGCCCTAAGTGTTACCTAAGTGTACCCTAAGTGTTACCTAAGTGTGGCCTAAGTGTTACCTAAGTGTGCCCCAAGTGTTACCTAAGTGTGCCCTAAGTGTTAACTAAGTGTTACCTAAGTGTGCCCTAAGTGTTAGCTAAGTGTACCATGAGTGTTACCTAAGTGTTACCTAAGTGTTACCTAAGTGTTACCTAAGAGTTACCTAAGTGTTACATATGTGTTACCTAAGTGTGCCCTAAGTGTTACCTAAGTGTGCGCTAAGTGTTACCTAAGTGTTACCTAAGTGTGCCCTAAGTGTTACCTAAGTGTGCCCTAAGTGTTACCTAAGTGTGCCCTAAGTGTTACCTAAGTGTGCCCTAAGTGTTACCCAAGTGTGCCCTAAGTGTTACCTAAGTGTGCCCTAAGTGTTACCTAAGTGTGCCCCAAGTGTTACCTAAGTGTGCCCTAAGTGTTAACTAAGTGTTACCTAAGTGTGCCCTAAGTGTTACCTAAGTGTGCCCTAACTGTTACCTAAGTGTGCCCTAACTGTTACGTAAGTGTGCCCTAAGTGTTACCTAAGTGTGCCCTAAGTGTTACCTAAGTGTTACCTAAGTGTGCCCTAAGTGTTACCCAAGTGTTACCTAAGTGTTACCTAAGTGTTACCTAAGTGTTACCTAAGTATTACCTAAGTGTTACCTAAGTGTGCCCTAAGTGTTACCTAAGTGTGCCCTAACTGTTACCTAAGTGTGCCCTAACTGTTACCTAAGTGTGCCCTAAGTGTTACCTAAGTGTGCCCTAAGTGTTACCTAAGTGTACCCTTAGTGTTACCTAAGTGTTACCTAAGTGTTAACTAAGTGTTACTTAAGTGTTACCCAAGTGTGCCCTAAGTGTTACCTAAGTGTGCCCTAAGTGTTACCTAAGTGTGCCCTAAGTGTTACCGAAGTGTACCCTAAGTGTTACCTAAGTGTTACCTAAGTGTACCCTAAGTGTTACCTAAGTGTGGCCTAAGTGTTACCTAAGTGTGCCCCAAGTGTTACCTAAGTGTGCCCTAAGTGTTAACTAAGTGTTACCTAAGTGTGCCCTAAGTGTTAGCTAAGTGTACCATGAGTGTTACCTAAGTGTTAACTAAGTGTTACCTAAGTGTGCCCTAAGTGTTAGCTAAGTGTACCATGAGTGTTACCTAAGTGTTACCTAAGTGTTACCTAAGTGTACCCTAAGTGTTACCTAAGAGTTACCTAAGTGTTACATAAGTGTTACCTAAGTGTTACCCAAGTGTTACCTAAGTGTGCCCTAAGTGTTATCTAAGTGTGCCCTAAGTGTTACCTAAGTGTGCCCTAAATGTTACCCAAGTGTGCCCTAAGTGTTACCTAAGTGTGCCCCAAGTGTTACCTAAGTGTGCCCTAAGTGTTACCTAAGTGTACCCTAAGTGTTACCTAAGTGTTACCTAAGTGTGCCCTAAGTGTTACCCAAGTGTGCCCTAAGTGTTACCTAAGTGTGCCCCAAGTGTTACCTAAGTTTGCCCTAAGTGTTAACTAAGTGTTACCTAAGTGTGCCCTAAGTGTTACCTAAGTGTGCCCTAAGTGTTACCTAAGTGTTACCTAAGTGTTACCTAAGTGTTACCTAAGTGTGCCCTAAGTGTTACCCAAGTGTTACCTAAGTGTTACCTAAGTATTACCTAAGTGTTACCTAAGTGTGCCCTAAGTGTTACCTAAGTGTGCCCTAAGTGTTACCTAAGTGTGCCCTAAGTGTTACCTAAGTGTACCCTAAGTGTTACCTAAGTGTGCCCTAAGTGTTACCTAAGTGTTACCTAAGTGTGCCCTAAGTGTTACCCAAGTGTTACCTAAGTGTTACCTAAGTGTTACCTAAGTGTTACCTAAGTATTACCTAAGTGTTACCTAAGTGTGCCCTAAGTGTTACCTAAGTGTGCCCTAACTGTTACCTAAGTGTGCCCTAACTGTTACCTAAGTGTGCCCTAAGTGTTACCTAAGTGTGCCCTAAGTGTTACCTAAGTGTACCCTTAGTGTTACCTAAGTGTTACCTAAGTGTTAACTAAGTGTTACTTAAGTGTTACCCAAGTGTGCCCTAAGTGTTACCTAAGTGTGCCCTAAGTGTTACCTAAGTGTGCCCTAAGTGTTACCGAAGTGTACCCTAAGTGTTACCTAAGTGTTACCTAAGTGTTACCTAAGTGTTACCCAAGTGTTACCTAAGTGTGCCCTAAGTGTTACCTAAGTGTGCCCTAAGTGTGCCCTAAGTGTTACCTAAGTGTACCCTTAGTGTTACCCAAGTGTTACCTAAGTGTTACCTAAGTGTTACCTAAGTGTGCCTTAAGTGTTACCTAAGTGTGCCCTAAGTGTTACCTAAGTGTTACTTAAGTGTTACCCAAGTGTGCCCTAAGTGTTACCTAAGTGTGCCCTAAGTGTTACCTAAGTGTGCCCTAAGTGTTACCTAAGTGTACCCTAAGTGTTACCTAAGTGTTACCTAAGTGTTACCTAAGTGTTACCCAAGTGTTACCTAAGTGTGCCCTAAGTGTTACCTAAGTGTGCCCTAAGTGTGCCCTAAGTGTTACCTAAGTGTACCCTTAGTGTTACCCAAGTGTTACCTAAGTGTTACCTAAGTGTTACCTAAGTGTGCCCTAAGTGTGCCCTAAGTGTTACCTAAGTGTGCCCTAAGTGTTACCTAAGTGTGCCCTAAGTGTGCCCTAAGTGTTACCCAAGTGTGCCCTAAGTGTTACCTAAGTGTGCCCTAAGTGTGCCCTAAGTGTTACCTAAGTGTACCATAAGTGTTACCTAAGTGTTACCTAAGTGTTACCTAAGTGTTACCTAAGTGTTACCTAAGAGTTACCTAAGTGTTACATAAGTGTTACCTAAGTGTGCCCTAAGTGTGCCCTAAGTGTTACCTAAGTGTACCATAAGTGTTACCTAAGTGTTACCCAAGTGTTACCTAAGTGTGCCCTAAGTGTTACCTAAGTGTGCCCTAAGTGTGCCCTAAGTGTTACCTAAGTGTTACCTAAGTGTGCCCTAAGTGTTACCTAAGTGTTACCTAAGTGTGCCCTAAGTGTTACCTAAGTGTGCCCTAAGTGTTACCTAAGTGTGCCCTAAGTGTTACCTAAGTGTGCCCTAAGTGTTACCTAAGTGTGCTTTAAGTGTTACCTAAGTGTGCCCTAAGTGTTACCTAAGTGTGCCCTAAGTGTTACCTAAGTGTACCCTAAGTGTTACCTAAGTGTGGCCTAAGTGTTACCTAAGTGTGCCCCAAGTGTTACCTAAGTGTGCCCTAAGTGTTAACTAAGTGTTACCTAAGTGTGCCCTAAGTGTTAGCTAAGTGTACCATGAGTGTTACCTAAGTGTTACCTAAGTGTTACCTAAGTGTTACCTAAGAGTTACCTAAGTGTTACATATGTGTTACCTAAGTGTGCCCTAAGTGTTACCTAAGTGTGCGCTAAGTGTTACCTAAGTGTTACCTAAGTGTGCCCTAAGTGTTACCTAAGTGTGCCCTAAGTGTTACCTAAGTGTGCCCTAAGTGTTACCTAAGTGTGCCCTAAGTGTTACCCAAGTGTGCCCTAAGTGTTACCTAAGTGTGCCCTAAGTGTTACCTAAGTGTGCCCCAAGTGTTACCTAAGTGTGCCCTAAGTGTTAACTAAGTGTTACCTAAGTGTGCCCTAAGTGTTACCTAAGTGTGCCCTAACTGTTACCTAAGTGTGCCCTAACTGTTACCTAAGTGTGCCCTAAGTGTTACCTAAGTGTGCCCTAAGTGTTACCTAAGTGTTACCTAAGTGTGCCCTAAGTGTTACCCAAGTGTTACCTAAGTGTTACCTAAGTGTTACCTAAGTGTTACCTAAGTATTACCTAAGTGTTACCTAAGTGTGCCCTAAGTGTTACCTAAGTGTGCCCTAACTGTTACCTAAGTGTGCCCTAACTGTTACCTAAGTGTGCCCTAAGTGTTACCTAAGTGTGCCCTAAGTGTTACCTAAGTGTACCCTTAGTGTTACCTAAGTGTTACCTAAGTGTTAACTAAGTGTTACTTAAGTGTTACCCAAGTGTGCCCTAAGTGTTACCTAAGTGTGCCCTAAGTGTTACCTAAGTGTGCCCTAAGTGTTACCGAAGTGTACCCTAAGTGTTACCTAAGTGTTACCTAAGTGTACCCTAAGTGTTACCTAAGTGTGGCCTAAGTGTTACCTAAGTGTGCCCCAAGTGTTACCTAAGTGTGCCCTAAGTGTTAACTAAGTGTTACCTAAGTGTGCCCTAAGTGTTAGCTAAGTGTACCATGAGTGTTACCTAAGTGTTAACTAAGTGTTACCTAAGTGTGCCCTAAGTGTTAGCTAAGTGTACCATGAGTGTTACCTAAGTGTTACCTAAGTGTTACCTAAGTGTACCCTAAGTGTTACCTAAGAGTTACCTAAGTGTTACATAAGTGTTACCTAAGTGTTACCCAAGTGTTACCTAAGTGTGCCCTAAGTGTTATCTAAGTGTGCCCTAAGTGTTACCTAAGTGTGCCCTAAATGTTACCCAAGTGTGCCCTAAGTGTTACCTAAGTGTGCCCCAAGTGTTACCTAAGTGTGCCCTAAGTGTTACCTAAGTGTACCCTAAGTGTTACCTAAGTGTTACCTAAGTGTGCCCTAAGTGTTACCCAAGTGTGCCCTAAGTGTTACCTAAGTGTGCCCCAAGTGTTACCTAAGTTTGCCCTAAGTGTTACCTAAGTGTTACCTAAGTGTGCCCTAAGTGTTACCTAAGTGTGCCCTAAGTGTTACCTAAGTGTTACCTAAGTGTTACCTAAGTGTTACCTAAGTGTGCCCTAAGTGTTACCCAAGTGTTACCTAAGTGTTACCTAAGTGTTACCTAAGTGTTACCTAAGTATTACCTAAGTGTTACCTAAGTGTGCCCTAAGTGTTACCTAAGTGTGCCCTAACTGTTACCTAAGTGTGCCCTAACTGTTACCTAAGTGTGCCCTAAGTGTTACCTAAGTGTGCCCTAAGTGTTACCTAAGTGTACCCTTAGTGTTACCTAAGTGTTACCTAAGTGTTGCCTAAGTGTTAACTAAGTGTTACCTAAGTGTGCCCTAAGTGTTACCTAAGTGTGCCCTAAGTGTTACCTAAGTGTGCCCTAAGTGTTACCTAAGTGTGCCCTAAGTGTTACCTAAGTGTACCCTAAGTGTTACCTAAGTGTGGCCTAAGTGTTACCTAAGTGTGCCCCAAGTGTTACCTAAGTGTGCCCTAAGTGTTAACTAAGTGTTACCTAAGTGTGCCCTAAGTGTTAGCTAAGTGTACCATGAGTGTTACCTAAGTGTTACCTAAGTGTTACCTAAGTGTTACCTAAGAGTTACCTAAGTGTTACATATGTGTTACCTAAGTGTGCCCTAAGTGTTACCTAAGTGTGCGCTAAGTGTTACCTAAGTGTTACCTAAGTGTGCCCTAAGTGTTACCTAAGTGTGCCCTAAGTGTTACCTAAGTGTGCCCTAAGTGTTACCTAAGTGTGCCCTAAGTGTTACCCAAGTGTGCCCTAAGTGTTACCTAAGTGTGCCCTAAGTGTTACCTAAGTGTGCCCCAAGTGTTACCTAAGTGTGCCCTAAGTGTTAACTAAGTGTTACCTAAGTGTGCCCTAAGTGTTACCTAAGAGTGCCCTAACTGTTACCTAAGTGTGCCCTAACTGTTACCTAAGTGTGCCCTAAGTGTTACCTAAGTGTGCCCTAAGTGTTACCTAAGTGTTACCTAAGTGTGCCCTAAGTGTTACCCAAGTGTTAACTAAGTGTTACTTAAGTGTTACCCAAGTGTGCCCTAAGTGTTACCTAAGTGTGCCCTAAGTGTTACCTAAGTGTGCCCTAAGTGTTACCGAAGTGTACCCTAAGTGTTACCTAAGTGTTACCTAAGTGTTACCTAAGTGTTACCTAAGTGTTACCTAAGTGTGCCCTAAGTGTTACCTAAGTGTGCCCTAAGTGTGCCCTAAGTGTTACCTAAGTGTACCCTTAGTGTTACCCAAGTGTTACCTAAGTGTTACCTAAGTGTTACCTAAGTGTGCCTTAAGTGTTACCTAAGTGTGCCCTAAGTGTTACCTAAGTGTTACTTAAGTGTTACCCAAGTGTGCCCTAAGTGTTACCTAAGTGTGCCCTAAGTGTTACCTAAGTGTGCCCTAAGTGTTACCTAAGTGTACCCTAAGTGTTACCTAAGTGTGCCCTAAGTGTTACCTAAGTGTTACCTAAGTGTGCCCTAAGTGTTACCCAAGTGTTACCTAAGTGTTACCTAAGTGTTACCTAAGTGTTACCTAAGTATTACCTAAGTGTTACCTAAGTGTGCCCTAAGTGTTACCTAAGTGTGCCCTAACTGTTACCTAAGTGTGCCCTAACTGTTACCTAAGTGTGCCCTAAGTGTTACCTAAGTGTGCCCTAAGTGTTACCTAAGTGTACCCTTAGTGTTACCTAAGTGTTACCTAAGTGTTAACTAAGTGTTACTTAAGTGTTACCCAAGTGTGCCCTAAGTGTTACCTAAGTGTGCCCTAAGTGTTACCTAAGTGTGCCCTAAGTGTTACCGAAGTGTACCCTAAGTGTTACCTAAGTGTTACCTAAGTGTTACCTAAGTGTTACCCAAGTGTTACCTAAGTGTGCCCTAAGTGTTACCTAAGTGTGCCCTAAGTGTGCCCTAAGTGTTACCTAAGTGTACCCTTAGTGTTACCCAAGTGTTACCTAAGTGTTACCTAAGTGTTACCTAAGTGTGCCTTAAGTGTTACCTAAGTGTGCCCTAAGTGTTACCTAAGTGTTACTTAAGTGTTACCCAAGTGTGCCCTAAGTGTTACCTAAGTGTGCCCTAAGTGTTACCTAAGTGTGCCCTAAGTGTTACCTAAGTGTACCCTAAGTGTTACCTAAGTGTTACCTAAGTGTTACCTAAGTGTTACCCAAGTGTTACCTAAGTGTGCCCTAAGTGTTACCTAAGTGTGCCCTAAGTGTGCCCTAAGTGTTACCTAAGTGTACCCTTAGTGTTACCCAAGTGTTACCTAAGTGTTACCTAAGTGTTACCTAAGTGTGCCCTAAGTGTGCCCTAAGTGTTACCTAAGTGTGCCCTAAGTGTTACCTAAGTGTGCCCTAAGTGTGCCCTAAGTGTTACCCAAGTGTGCCCTAAGTGTTACCTAAGTGTGCCCTAAGTGTGCCCTAAGTGTTACCTAAGTGTACCATAAGTGTTACCTAAGTGTTACCTAAGTGTTACCTAAGTGTTACCTAAGTGTTACCTAAGAGTTACCTAAGTGTTACATAAGTGTTACCTAAGTGTGCCCTAAGTGTGCCCTAAGTGTTACCTAAGTGTACCATAAGTGTTACCTAAGTGTTACCCAAGTGTTACCTAAGTGTGCCCTAAGTGTTACCTAAGTGTGCCCTAAGTGTGCCCTAAGTGTTACCTAAGTGTACCCTTAGTGTTACCCAAGTGTTACCTAAGTGTTAACTAAGTGTTACCTAAGTGTGCCCTAAGTGTTACCTAAGTGTGCCCTAAGTGTTACCTAAGTGTGCCCTAAGTGTTACCCAAGTGTGCCCTAAGTGTTACCTAAGTGTGCCCTAAGTGTTACCTAAGTGTGCCCCAAGTGTTACCTAAGTGTGCCCTAAGTGTTACCTAAGTGTACCCTAAGTGTTACCTAAGTGTTACCTAAGTGTGCCCTAAGTGTTACCTAAGTGTGCCCTAAGTGTTACCTAAGTGTGCCCTAAGTGTTACCTAAGTGTGCCCTAAGTGTTACCTAAGTGTGCTTTAAGTGTTACCTAAGTGTGCCCTAAGTGTTACCTAAGTGTGCCCTAAGTGTTACCTAAGTGTACCCTAAGTGTTACCTAAGTGTGGCCTAAGTGTTACCTAAGTGTGCCCCAAGTGTTACCTAAGTGTGCCCTAAGTGTTAACTAAGTGTTACCTAAGTGTGCCCTAAGTGTTAGCTAAGTGTACCATGAGTGTTACCTAAGTGTTACCTAAGTGTTACCTAAGTGTTACCTAAGTGTTACCTAAGTGTTACATATGTGTTACCTAAGTGTGCCCTAAGTGTTACCTAAGTGTGCGCTAAGTGTTACCTAAGTGTTACCTAAGTGTGCCCTAAGTGTTACCTAAGTGTGCCCTAAGTGTTACCTAAGTGTGCCCTAAGTGTTACCTAAGTGTGCCCTAAGTGTTACCCAAGTGTGCCCTAAGTGTTACCTAAGTGTGCCCTAAGTGTTACCTAAGTGTGCCCCAAGTGTTACCTAAGTGTGCCCTAAGTGTTAACTAAGTGTTACCTAAGTGTGCCCTAAGTGTTACCTAAGTGTGCCCTAACTGTTACCTAAGTGTGCCCTAACTGTTACCTAAGTGTGCCCTAAGTGTTACCTAAGTGTGCCCTAAGTGTTACCTAAGTGTTACCTAAGTGTGCCCTAAGTGTTACCCAAGTGTTACCTAAGTGTTACCTAAGTGTTACCTAAGTGTTACCTAAGTATTACCTAAGTGTTACCTAAGTGTGCCCTAAGTGTTACCTAAGTGTGCCCTAAGTGTTACCCAAGTGTGCCCTAAGTGTTACCTAAGTGTGCCCTAAGTGTTACCTAAGTGTGCCCCAAGTGTTACCTAAGTGTGCCCTAAGTGTTAACTAAGTGTTACCTAAGTGTGCCCTAAGTGTTAGCTAAGTGTACCATGAGTGTTACCTAAGTGTTACCTAAGTGTTACCTAAGTGTTACCTAAGAGTTACCTAAGTGTTACATATGTGTTACCTAAGTGTGCCCTAAGTGTTACCTAAGTGTGCGCTAAGTGTTACCTAAGTGTTACCTAAGTGTGCCCTAAGTGTTACCTAAGTGTGCCCTAAGTGTTACCTAAGTGTGCCCTAAGTGTTACCTAAGTGTGCCCTAAGTGTTACCCAAGTGTGCCCTAAGTGTTACCTAAGTGTGCCCTAAGTGTTACCTAAGTGTGCCCCAAGTGTTACCTAAGTGTGCCCTAAGTGTTAACTAAGTGTTACCTAAGTGTGCCCTAAGTGTTACCTAAGTGTGCCCTAACTGTTACCTAAGTGTGCCCTAACTGTTACCTAAGTGTGCCCTAAGTGTTACCTAAGTGTGCCCTAAGTGTTACCTAAGTGTTACCTAAGTGTGCCCTAAGTGTTACCCAAGTGTTACCTAAGTGTTACCTAACTGTTACCTAAGTGTTACCTAAGTATTACCTAAGTGTTACCTAAGTGTGCCCTAAGTGTTACCTAAGTGTGCCCTAACTGTTACCTAAGTGTGCCCTAACTGTTACCTAAGTGTGCCCTAAGTGTTACCTAAGTGTGCCCTAAGTGTTACCTAAGTGTACCCTTAGTGTTACCTAAGTGTTACCTAAGTGTTAACTAAGTGTTACTTAAGTGTTACCCAAGTGTGCCCTAAGTGTTACCTAAGTGTGCCCTAAGTGTTACCTAAGTGTGCCCTAAGTGTTACCGAAGTGTACCCTAAGTGTTACCTAAGTGTTACCTAAGTGTACCCTAAGTGTTACCTAAGTGTGGCCTAAGTGTTACCTAAGTGTGCCCCAAGTGTTACCTAAGTGTGCCCTAAGTGTTAACTAAGTGTTACCTAAGTGTGCCCTAAGCGTTAGCTAAGTGTACCATGAGTGTTACCTAAGTGTTACCTAAGTGTTACCTAAGTGTTACCTAAGAGTTACCTAAGTGTTACATATGTGTTACCTAAGTGTGCCCTAAGTGTTACCTAAGTGTGCGCTAAGTGTTACCTAAGTGTTACCTAAGTGTGCCCTAAGTGTTACCTAAGTGTGCCCTAAGTGTTACCTAAGTGTGCCCTAAGTGTTACCTAAGTGTGCCCTAAGTGTTACCCAAGTGTGCCCTAAGTGTTACCTAAGTGTGCCCTAAGTGTTACCTAAGTGTGCCCCAAGTGTTACCTAAGTGTGCCCTAAGTGTTAACTAAGTGTTACCTAAGTGTGCCCTAAGTGTTACCTAAGTGTGCCCTAACTGTTACCTAAGTGTGCCCTAACTGTTACCTAAGTGTGCCCTAAGTGTTACCTAAGTGTGCCCTAAGTGTTACCTAAGTGTTACCTAAGTGTGCCCTAAGTGTTACCCAAGTGTTACCTAAGTGTTACCTAAGTGTTACCTAAGTGTTACCTAAGTATTACCTAAGTGTTACCTAAGTGTGCCCTAAGTGTTACCTAAGTGTGCCCTAACTGTTACCTAAGTGTGCCCTAACTGTTACCTAAGTGTGCCCTAAGTGTTACCTAAGTGTGCCCTAAGTGTTACCTAAGTGTACCCTTAGTGTTACCTAAGTGTTACCTAAGTGTTAACTAAGTGTTACTTAAGTGTTACCCAAGTGTGCCCTAAGTGTTACCTAAGTGTGCCCTAAGTGTTACCTAAGTGTGCCCTAAGTGTTACCGAAGTGTACCCTAAGTGTTACCTAAGTGTTACCTAAGTGTACCCTAAGTGTTACCTAAGTGTGGCCTAAGTGTTACCTAAGTGTGCCCCAAGTGTTACCTAAGTGTGCCCTAAGTGTTAACTAAGTGTTACCTAAGTGTGCCCTAAGCGTTAGCTAAGTGTACCATGAGTGTTACCTAAGTGTTACCTAAGTGTTACCTAAGTGTTACCTAAGAGTTACCTAAGTGTTACATATGTGTTACCTAAGTGTGCCCTAAGTGTTACCTAAGTGTGCGCTAAGTGTTACCTAAGTGTTACCTAAGTGTGCCCTAAGTGTTACCTAAGTGTGCCCTAAGTGTTACCTAAGTGTGCCCTAAGTGTTACCTAAGTGTGCCCTAAGTGTTACCCAAGTGTGCCCTAAGTGTTACCTAAGTGTGCCCTAAGTGTTACCTAAGTGTGCCCCAAGTGTTACCTAAGTGTGCCCTAAGTGTTAACTAAGTGTTACCTAAGTGTGCCCTAAGTGTTACCTAAGTGTGCCCTAACTGTTACCTAAGTGTGCCCTAACTGTTACCTAAGTGTGCCCTAAGTGTTACCTAAGTGTGCCCTAAGTGTTACCTAAGTGTTACCTAAGTGTGCCCTAAGTGTTACCCAAGTGTTACCTAAGTGTTACCTAAGTGTTACCTAAGTGTTACCTAAGTATTACCTAAGTGTTACCTAAGTGTGCCCTAAGTGTTACCTAAGTGTGCCCTAACTGTTACCTAAGTGTGCCCTAACTGTTACCTAAGTGTGCCCTAAGTGTTACCTAAGTGTGCCCTAAGTGTTACCTAAGTGTACCCTTAGTGTTACCTAAGTGTTACCTAAGTGTTAACTAAGTGTTACTTAAGTGTTACCCAAGTGTGCCCTAAGTGTTACCTAAGTGTGCCCTAAGTGTTACCTAAGTGTGCCCTAAGTGTTACCTAAGTATTACCTAAGTGTTACCTAAGTGTGCCCTAAGTGTTACCTAAGTGTGCCCTAACTGTTACCTAAGTGTGCCCTAACTGTTACCTAAGTGTGCCCTAAGTGTTACCTAAGTGTGCCCTAAGTGTTACCTAAGTGTACCCTTAGTGTTACCTAAGTGTTACCTAAGTGTTAACTAAGTGTTACTTAAGTGTTACCCAAGTGTGCCCTAAGTGTTACCTAAGTGTGCCCTAAGTGTTACCTAAGTGTGCCCTAAGTGTTACCGAAGTGTACCCTAAGTGTTACCTAAGTGTTACCTAAGTGTTACCTAAGTGTTACCCAAGTGTTACCTAAGTGTGCCCTAAGTGTTACCTAAGTGTGCCCTAAGTGTGCCCTAAGTGTTACCTAAGTGTACCCTTAGTGTTACCCAAGTGTTACCTAAGTGTTACCTAAGTGTTACCTAAGTGTGCCTTAAGTGTTACCTAAGTGTGCCCTAAGTGTTACCTAAGTGTTACTTAAGTGTTACCCAAGTGTGCCCTAAGTGTTACCTAAGTGTGCCCTAAGTGTTACCTAAGTGTGCCCTAAGTGTTACCTAAGTGTACCCTAAGTGTTACCTAAGTGTTACCTAAGTGTTACCTAAGTGTTACCCAAGTGTTACCTAAGTGTGCCCTAAGTGTTACCCAAGTGTTACCTAAGTGTGCCCTAAGTGTTACCTAAGTGTGCCCTAAGTGTGCCCTAAGTGTTACCTAAGTGTACCCTTAGTGTTACCCAAGTGTTACCTAAGTGTTACCTAAGTGTTACCTAAGTGTGCCCTAAGTGTTACCTAAGTGTGCCCTAAGTGTTACCTAAGTGTGCCCTAAGTGTTACCCAAGTGTGCCCTAAGTGTTACCCAAGTGTGCCCTAAGTGTTACCTAAGTGTGCCCTAAGTGTTACCTAAGTGTACCATAAGTGTTACCTAAGTGTTACCTAAGTGTTACCTAAGTGTTACCTAAGTGTTACCTAAGAGTTACCTAAGTGTTACATAAGTGTTACCTAAGTGTGCCCTAAGTGTTACCTAAGTGTGCCCTAAGTGTTACCTAAGTGTGCCCTAAGTGTTAACTAAGTGTGCCCTAAGTGTTACCTAAGTGTGCCCTAAGTGTGCCCTAAGTGTTACCTAAGTGTACCATAAGTGTTACCTAAGTGTTACCTAAGTGTTACCTAAGTGTTACCTAAGTGTTACCTAAGTGTTACCTAAGTGTTACCCAAGTGTTACCTAAGTGTGCCCTAAGTGTTACCTAAGTGTGCCCTAACTGTTACCTAAGTGTACCCTAAGTGTTACCTAAGTGTTACCTAAGTGTACCCTAAGTGTTACCTAAGTGTGGCCTAAGTGTTACCTAAGTGTGCCCCAAGTGTTACCTAAGTGTGCCCTAAGTGTTACCTAAGTGTGCCCTAAGTGTTACCCAAGTGTGCCCTAAGTGTTACCCAAGTGTGCCCTAAGTGTTACCTAAGTGTGCCCTAAGTGTGCCCTAAGTGTTACCTAAGTGTACCATAAGTGTTACCTAAGTGTTACCTAAGTGTTACCTAAGTGTTACCTAAGTGTTACCTAAGAGTTACCTAAGTGTTACATAAGTGTTACCTAAGTGTGCCCTAAGTGTTACCTAAGTGTGCCCTAAGTGTTACCTAAGTGTGCCCTAAGTGTTACCTAAGTGTGCCCTAAGTGTTACCTAAGTGTGCCCTAAGTGTTACCTAAGTGTGCCCTAAGTGTGCCCTAAGTGTTACCTAAGTGTACCATAAGTGTTACCTAAGTGTTACCTAAGTGTTACCTAAGTGTTACCTAAGTGTTACCTAAGTGTTACCTAAGTGTTACCCAAGTGTTACCTAAGTGTGCCCTAAGTGTTACCTAAGTGTGCCCTAAGTGTGCCCTAAGTGTTACCTAAGTGTACCCTTAGTGTTACCCAAGTGTTACCTAAGTGTTAACTAAGTGTTACCTAAGTGTGCCCTAAGTGTTACCTAAGTGTGCCCTAAGTGTTACCTAAGTGTGCCCTAAGTGTTACCTAAGTGTGCCCTAACTGTTACCTAAGTGTGCCCTAACTGTTACCTAAGTGTGCCCTAAGTGTTACCTAAGTGTGCCCTAAGTGTTACCTAAGTGTACCCTTAGTGTTACCTAAGTGTTACCTAAGTGTTAACTAAGTCTTACTTAAGTGTTACCTAAGTGTTACCTAAGTGTTACCTAAGTGTGCCCTAAGTGTTACCTAAGTGTACCCTTAGTGTTACCTAAGTGTTACCTAAGTGTTAACTAAGTGTTACTTAAGTGTTACCTAAGTGTTACCTAAGTGTTACCTAAGTGTGCCCTAAGTGTTACCTAAGTGTGCCCTAAGTGTTACCTAAGTGTGCCCTAAGTGTTACCTAAGTGTTACTTAAGTGTTACCCAAGTGTGCCCTAAGTGTTACCTAAGTGTGCCCTAAGTGTTACCCAAGTGTGCCCTAAGTGTTACCTAAGTGTGCCCTAAGTGTTACCTAAGTGTGCCCTAAGTGTTACCTAAGTGTACCCTAAGTGTTACCTAAGTGTTACCTAAGTGTGCCTTAAGTGTTACCTAAGTGTTACCTAAGTGTTACCCAAGTGTTACCTAAGTGTGCCCTAAGTGTGCCCTAAGTGTTACCTAAGTGTGCCCTAAGTGTTACCTAAGTGTACCCTAAGTGTTACCTAAGTGTTACCTAAGTGTTACCTAAGTGTTACCCAAGTGTTACCTAAGTGTGCCCTAAGTGTTACCCAAGTGTTACCTAAGTGTGCCCTAAGTGTTACCTAAGTGTGCCCTAAGTGTGCCCTAAGTGTTACCTAAGTGTACCCTTAGTGTTACCCAAGTGTTACCTAAGTGTTACCTAAGTGTTACCTAAGTGTGCCCTAAGTGTTACCTAAGTGTGCCCTAAGTGTTACCTAAGTGTGCCCTAAGTGTTACCCAAGTGTGCCCTAAGTGTTACCCAAGTGTGCCCTAAGTGTTACCTAAGTGTGCCCTAAGTGTTACCTAAGTGTACCATAAGTGTTACCTAAGTGTTACCTAAGTGTTACCTAAGTGTTACCTAAGTGTTACCTAAGAGTTACCTAAGTGTTACATAAGTGTTACCTAAGTGTGCCCTAAGTGTTACCTAAGTGTGCCCTAAGTGTTACCTAAGTGTGCCCTAAGTGTTAACTAAGTGTGCCCTAAGTGTTACCTAAGTGTGCCCTAAGTGTGCCCTAAGTGTTACCTAAGTGTACCATAAGTGTTACCTAAGTGTTACCTAAGTGTTACCTAAGTGTTACCTAAGTGTTACCTAAGTGTTACCTAAGTGTTACCCAAGTGTTACCTAAGTGTGCCCTAAGTGTTACCTAAGTGTGCCCTAAGTGTGCCCTAAGTGTGCCCTAAGTGTTACCTAAGTGTACCCTTAGTGTTACCCAAGTGTTACCTAAGTGTTAACTAAGTGTTACCTAAGTGTGCCCTAAGTGTTACCTAAGTGTGCCCTAAGTGTTACCTAAGTGTGCCCTAAGTGTTACCCAAGTGTGCCCTAAGTGTTACCTAAGTGTGCCCTAAGTGTTACCTAAGTGTGCCCCAAGTGTTACCTAAGTGTGCCCTAAGTGTTACCTAAGTGTACCCTAAGTGTTACCTAAGTGTTACCTAAGTGTGCCCTAAGTGTTACCCAAGTGTGCCCTAAGTGTTACCTAAGTGTGCCCCAAGTGTTACCTAAGTGTGCCCTAAGTGTTAACTAAGTGTTACCTAAGTGTGCCCTAAGTGTTACCTAAGTGTGCCCTAAGTGTTACCTAAGTGTTACCTAAGTGTTACCTAAGTGTCACCTAAGTGTGCCCTAAGTGTTACCCAAGTGTTACCTAAGTGTTACCTAAGTGTTACCTAAGTGTTACCTAAGTATTACCTAAGTGTTACCTAAGTGTGCCCTAAGTGTTACCTAAGTGTGCCCTAACTGTTACCTAAGTGTGCCCTAACTGTTACCTAAGTGTGCCCTAAGTGTTACCTAAGTGTGCCCTAAGTGTTACCTAAGTGTACCCTTAGTGTTACCTAAGTGTTACCTAAGTGTTAACTAAGTGTTACTTAAGTGTTACCTAAGTGTTACCTAAGTGTTACCTAAGTGTGCCCTAAGTGTTACCTAAGTGTACCCTTAGTGTTACCTAAGTGTTACCTAAGTGTTAACTAAGTGTTACTTAAGTGTTACCTAAGTGTTACCTAAGTGTTACCTAAGTGTGCCCTAAGTGTTACCTAAGTGTGCCCTAAGTGTTACCTAAGTGTGCCCTAAGTGTTACCTAAGTGTTACCTAAGTGTTACCTAAGTGTTACCTAAGTGTGCCCTAAGTGTTACCTAAGTGTGCCCTAAGTGTTACCTAAGTGTGCCCTAAGTGTTACCTAAGTGTTACTTAAGTGTTACCCAAGTGTGCCCTAAGTGTTACCTAAGTGTGCCCTAAGTGTTACCTAAGTGTGCCCTAAGTGTTACCTAAGTGTACCCTAAGTGTTACCTAAGTGTTACCTAAGTGTTACCTAAGTGTTACCCAAGTGTTACCTAAGTGTGCCCTAAGTGTTACCTAAGTGTGCCCTAAGTGTGCCCTAAGTGTTACCTAAGTGTACCCTTAGTGTTACCCAAGTGTTACCTAAGTGTTACCTAAGTGTTACCTAAGTGTGCCCTAAGTGTTACCTAAGTGTGCCCTAAGTGTTACCTAAGTGTGCCCTAAGTGTTACCCAAGTGTGCCCTAAGTGTTACCCAAGTGTGCCCTAAGTGTTACCTAAGTGTGCCCTAAGTGTGCCCTAAGTGTTACCTAAGTGTACCATAAGTGTTACCTAAGTGTTACCTAAGTGTTACCTAAGTGTTACCTAAGTGTTACCTAAGAGTTACCTAAGTGTTACATAAGTGTTACCTAAGTGTGCCCTAAGTGTTACCTAAGTGTGCCCTAAGTGTTACCTAAGTGTGCCCTAAGTGTTACCTAAGTGTGCCCTAAGTGTTACCTAAGTGTGCCCTAAGTGTTACCTAAGTGTGCCCTAAGTGTGCCCTAAGTGTTACCTAAGTGTACCATAAGTGTTACCTAAGTGTTACCTAAGTGTTACCTAAGTGTTACCTAAGTGTTACCTAAGTGTTACCTAAGTGTTACCCAAGTGTTACCTAAGTGTGCCCTAAGTGTTACCTAAGTGTGCCCTAAGTGTGCCCTAAGTGTTACCTAAGTGTACCCTTAGTGTTACCCAAGTGTTACCTAAGTGTTAACTAAGTGTTACCTAAGTGTGCCCTAAGTGTTACCTAAGTGTGCCCTAAGTGTTACCTAAGTGTGCCCTAAGTGTTACCCAAGTGTGCCCTAAGTGTTACCTAAGTGTGCCCTAAGTGTTACCTAAGTGTGCCCCAAGTGTTACCTAAGTGTGCCCTAAGTGTTACCTAAGTGTACCCTAAGTGTTACCTAAGTGTTACCTAAGTGTGCCCTAAGTGTTACCCAAGTGTGCCCTAAGTGTTACCTAAGTGTGCCCCAAGTGTTACCTAAGTGTGCCCTAAGTGTTACCTAAGTGTTACCTAAGTGTGCCCTAAGTGTTACCTAAGTGTGCCCTAAGTGTTACCTAAGTGTTACCTAAGTGTTACCTAAGTGTTACCTAAGTGTCACCTAAGTGTGCCCTAAGTGTTACCCAAGTGTTACCTAAGTGTTACCTAAGTGTTACCTAAGTGTTACCTAAGTATTACCTAAGTGTTACCTAAGTGTGCCCTAAGTGTTACCTAAGTGTGCCCTAACTGTTACCTAAGTGTGCCCTAACTGTTACCTAAGTGTGCCCTAAGTGTTACCTAAGTGTGCCCTAAGTGTTACCTAAGTGTACCCTTAGTGTTACCTAAGTGTTACCTAAGTGTTAACTAAGTCTTACTTAAGTGTTACCTAAGTGTTACCTAAGTGTTACCTAAGTGTGCCCTAAGTGTTACCTAAGTGTACCCTTAGTGTTACCTAAGTGTTACCTAAGTGTTAACTAAGTGTTACTTAAGTGTTACCTAAGTGTTACCTAAGTGTTACCTAAGTGTGCCCTAAGTGTTACCTAAGTGTGCCCTAAGTGTTACCTAAGTGTGCCCTAAGTGTTACCTAAGTGTTACCTAAGTGTTACCTAAGTGTTACCTAAGTGTGCCCTAAGTGTTACCTAAGTGTGCCCTAAGTGTTACCTAAGTGTGCCCTAAGTGTTACCTAAGTGTGCCCTAATTGTTACCTAAGTGTGCCCTAAGTGTTACCTAAGTGTGCCCTAAGTGTTACCTAAGTGTGCCCTAAGTGTTACCTAAGTGTGCTCTAAGTGTTACCTAAGTGTGCCCTAAGTGTTACCTAAGTGTGCCCTAAGTGTTACCTAAGTGTACCCTAAGTGTTACCTAAGTGTGGCCTAAGTGTTACCTAAGTGTGCCCCAAGTGTTACCTAAGTGTGCCCTAAGTGTTAACTAAGTGTTACCTGAGTGTGCCCTAAGTGTTACCTAAGTGTTACCTAAGTGTTACCTAAGAGTTACCTAAGTGTTACATAAGTGTTACCTAAGTGTGCCCTAAGTGTTACCCAAGTGTTACCTAAGTGTTCCCTAAGTGTTATCTAAGTGTGCCCTAAGTGTTACCTAAGTGTGCCCTAAATGTTACCCAAGTGTGCCCTAAGTGTTACCTAAGTGTGCCCCAAGTGTTACCTAAGTGTGCCCTAAGTGTTACCTAAGTGTGCCCTAAGTGTTACCTAAGTGTTACCTAAGTGTGCCCTAAGTGTTACCCAAGTGTGCCCTAAGTGTTACCTAAGTGTGCCCCAAGTGTTACCTAAGTTTGCCCTAAGTGTTAACTAAGTGTTACCTAAGTGTGCCCTAAGTGTTACCTAAGTGTGCCCTAAGTGTTACCTAAGTGTTACCTAAGTGTTACCTAAGTGTTACCTAAGTGTGCCCTAAGTGTTACCCAAGTGTTACCTAAGTGTTACCTAAGTGTTACCTAAGTGTTACCTAAGTATTACCTAAGTGTTACCTAAGTGTGCCCTAAGTGTTACCTAAGTGTGCCCTAACTGTTACCTAAGTGTGCCCTAAGTGTTACCTAAGTGTGCCCTAAGTGTTACCTAAGTGTGCCCTAAGTGTTACCTAAGTGTACCCTTAGTGTTACCTAAGTGTTACCTAAGTGTTGCCTAAGTGTTAACTAAGTGTTACCTAAGTGTGCCCTAAGTGTTACCTAAGTGTGCCCTAAGTGTTACCTAAGTGTGCCCTAAGTGTTACCTAAGTGTGCCCTAAGTGTTACCTAAGTGTGCCCTAAGTGTTACCTAAGTGTGCTTTAAGTGTTACCTAAGTGTGCCCTAAGTGTTACCTAAGTGTGCCCTAAGTGTTACCTAAGTGTACCCTAAGTGTTACCTAAGTGTGGCCTAAGTGTTACCTAAGTGTGCCCTAAGTGTTACCTAAGTGTGCCCTAAGTGTTAACTAAGTGTTACCTAAGTGTGCCCTAAGTGTTAGCTAAGTGTACCATGAGTGTTACCTAAGTGTTACCTAAGTGTTACCTAAGTGTTACCTAAGAGTTACCTAAGTGTTACATATGTGTTACCTAAGTGTGCCCTAAGTGTTACCTAAGTGTGCGCTAAGTGTTACCTAAGTGTTACCTAAGTGTGCCCTAAGTGTTACCTAAGTGTGCCCTAAGTGTTACCTAAGTGTGCCCTAAGTGTTACCTAAGTGTGCCCTAAGTGTTACCCAAGTGTGCCCTAAGTGTTACCTAAGTGTGCCCTAAGTGTTACCTAAGTGTGCCCCAAGTGTTACCTAAGTGTGCCCTAAGTGTTAACTAAGTGTTACCTAAGTGTGCCCTAAGTGTTACCTAAGTGTGCCCTAACTGTTACCTAAGTGTGCCCTAACTGTTACCTAAGTGTGCCCTAAGTGTTACCTAAGTGTGCCCTAAGTGTTACCTAAGTGTTACCTAAGTGTGCCCTAAGTGTTACCCAAGTGTTACCTAAGTGTTACCTAAGTGTTACCTAAGTGTTACCTAAGTATTACCTAAGTGTTACCTAAGTGTGCCCTAAGTGTTACCTAAGTGTGCCCTAACTGTTACCTAAGTGTGCCCTAAGTGTTACCTAAGTGTGCCCTAAGTGTTACCTAAGTGTGCCCTAAGTGTTACCTAAGTGTGCCCTAAGTGTGCCCTAAGTGTTACCTAAGTGTGCCCTAAGTGTTACCTAAGTGTGCCCTAAGTGTTACCTAAGTGTTACTTAAGTGTTACCCAAGTGTGCCCTAAGTGTTACCTAAGTGTGCCCTAAGTGTTACCTAAGTGTGCCCTAAGTGTTACCTAAGTGTACCCTAAGTGTTACCTAAGTGTTACCTAAGTGTTACCTAAGTGTTACCCAAGTGTTACCTAAGTGTGCCCTAAGTGTTACCTAAGTGTGCCCTAAGTGTGCCCTAAGTGTTACCTAAGTGTACCCTTAGTGTTACCCAAGTGTTACCTAAGTGTTACCTAAGTGTTACCTAAGTGTGCCCTAAGTGTTACCTAAGTGTGCCCTAAGTGTTACCTAAGTGTGCCCTAAGTGTTACCCAAGTGTGCCCTAAGTGTTACCCAAGTGTGCCCTAAGTGTTACCTAAGTGTGCCCTAAGTGTGCCCTAAGTGTTACCTAAGTGTACCATAAGTGTTACCTAAGTGTGCCCTAAGTGTTACCTAAGTGTGCCCTAAGTGTTACCTAAGTGTGCCCCAAGTGTTACCTAAGTGTGCCCTAAGTGTTACCTAAGTGTACCCTAAGTGTTACCTAAGTGTTACCTAAGTGTGCCCTAAGTGTTACCCAAGTGTGCCCTAAGTGTTACCTAAGTGTGCCCCAAGTGTTACCTAAGTGTGCCCTAAGTGTTAACTAAGTGTTACCTAAGTGTGCCCTAAGTGTTACCTAAGTGTGCCCTAAGTGTTACCTAAGTGTTACCTAAGTGTTACCTAAGTGTTACCTAAGTGTCACCTAAGTGTGCCCTAAGTGTTACCCAAGTGTTACCTAAGTGTTACCTAAGTGTTACCTAAGTGTTACCTAAGTATTACCTAAGTGTTACCTAAGTGTGCCCTAAGTGTTACCTAAGTGTGCCCTAACTGTTACCTAAGTGTGCCCTAACTGTTACCTAAGTGTGCCCTAAGTGTTACCTAAGTGTGCCCTAAGTGTTACCTAAGTGTACCCTTAGTGTTACCTAAGTGTTACCTAAGTGTTAACTAAGTCTTACTTAAGTGTTACCTAAGTGTTACCTAAGTGTTACCTAAGTGTGCCCTAAGTGTTACCTAAGTGTACCCTTAGTGTTACCTAAGTGTTACCTAAGTGTTAACTAAGTGTTACTTAAGTGTTACCTAAGTGTTACCTAAGTGTTACCTAAGTGTGCCCTAAGTGTTACCTAAGTGTGCCCTAAGTGTTACCTAAGTGTGCCCTAAGTGTTACCTAAGTGTTACCTAAGTGTTACCTAAGTGTTACCTAAGTGTGCCCTAAGTGTTACCTAAGTGTGCCCTAAGTGTTACCTAAGTGTGCCCTAAGTGTTACCTAAGTGTGCCCTAATTGTTACCTAAGTGTGCCCTAAGTGTTACCTAAGTGTGCCCTAAGTGTTACCTAAGTGTGCCCTAAGTGTTACCTAAGTGTGCTCTAAGTGTTACCTAAGTGTGCCCTAAGTGTTACCTAAGTGTGCCCTAAGTGTTACCTAAGTGTACCCTAAGTGTTACCTAAGTGTGGCCTAAGTGTTACCTAAGTGTGCCCCAAGTGTTACCTAAGTGTGCCCTAAGTGTTAACTAAGTGTTACCTGAGTGTGCCCTAAGTGTTACCTAAGTGTACCCTAAGTGTTACCTAAGAGTTACCTAAGTGTTACATAAGTGTTACCTAAGTGTGCCCTAAGTGTTACCCAAGTGTTACCTAAGTGTTCCCTAAGTGTTATCTAAGTGTGCCCTAAGTGTTACCTAAGTGTGCCCTAAATGTTACCCAAGTGTGCCCTAAGTGTTACCTAAGTGTGCCCCAAGTGTTACCTAAGTGTGCCCTAAGTGTTACCTAAGTGTACCCTAAGTGTTACCTAAGTGTTACCTAAGTGTGCCCTAAGTGTTACCCAAGTGTGCCCTAAGTGTTACCTAAGTGTGCCCCAAGTGTTACCTAAGTTTGCCCTAAGTGTTAACTAAGTGTTACCTAAGTGTGCCCTAAGTGTTACCTAAGTGTGCCCTAAGTGTTACCTAAGTGTTACCTAAGTGTTACCTAAGTGTTACCTAAGTGTGCCCTAAGTGTTACCCAAGTGTTACCTAAGTGTTACCTAAGTGTTACCTAAGTGTTACCTAAGTATTACCTAAGTGTTACCTAAGTGTGCCCTAAGTGTTACCTAAGTGTGCCCTAACTGTTACCTAAGTGTGCCCTAACTGTTACCTAAGTGTGCCCTAAGTGTTACCTAAGTGTGCCCTAAGTGTTACCTAAGTGTACCCTTAGTGTTACCTAAGTGTTACCTAAGTGTTGCCTAAGTGTTAACTAAGTGTTACCTAAGTGTGCCCTAAGTGTTACCTAAGTGTGCCCTAAGTGTTACCTAAGTGTGCCCTAAGTGTTACCTAAGTGTGCCCTAAGTGTTACCTAAGTGTGCCCTAAGTGTTACCTAAGTGTGCTTTAAGTGTTACCTAAGTGTGCCCTAAGTGTTACCTAAGTGTGCCCTAAGTGTTACCTAAGTGTACCCTAAGTGTTACCTAAGTGTGGCCTAAGTGTTACCTAAGTGTGCCCCAAGTGTTACCTAAGTGTGCCCTAAGTGTTAACTAAGTGTTACCTAAGTGTGCCCTAAGTGTTAGCTAAGTGTACCATGAGTGTTACCTAAGTGTTACCTAAGTGTTACCTAAGTGTTACCTAAGAGTTACCTAAGTGTTACATATGTGTTACCTAAGTGTGCCCTAAGTGTTACCTAAGTGTGCGCTAAGTGTTACCTAAGTGTTACCTAAGTGTGCCCTAAGTGTTACCTAAGTGTGCCCTAAGTGTTACCTAAGTGTGCCCTAAGTGTTACCTAAGTGTGCCCTAAGTGTTACCCAAGTGTGCCCTAAGTGTTACCTAAGTGTGCCCTAAGTGTTACCTAAGTGTGCCCCAAGTGTTACCTAAGTGTGCCCTAAGTGTTAACTAAGTGTTACCTAAGTGTGCCCTAAGTGTTACCTAAGTGTGCCCTAACTGTTACCTAAGTGTGCCCTAACTGTTACCTAAGTGTGCCCTAAGTGTTACCTAAGTGTGCCCTAAGTGTTACCTAAGTGTTACCTAAGTGTGCCCTAAGTGTTACCCAAGTGTTACCTAAGTGTTACCTAAGTGTTACCTAAGTGTTACCTAAGTATTACCTAAGTGTTACCTAAGTGTGCCCTAAGTGTTACCTAAGTGTGCCCTAACTGTTACCTAAGTGTGCCCTAAGTGTTACCTAAGTGTGCCCTAAGTGTTACCTAAGTGTGCCCTAAGTGTTACCTAAGTGTGCCCTAAGTGTGCCCTAAGTGTTACCTAAGTGTGCCCTAAGTGTTACCTAAGTGTGCCCTAAGTGTTACCTAAGTGTTACTTAAGTGTTACCCAAGTGTGCCCTAAGTGTTACCTAAGTGTGCCCTAAGTGTTACCTAAGTGTGCCCTAAGTGTTACCTAAGTGTACCCTAAGTGTTACCTAAGTGTTACCTAAGTGTTACCTAAGTGTTACCCAAGTGTTACCTAAGTGTGCCCTAAGTGTTACCTAAGTGTGCCCTAAGTGTGCCCTAAGTGTTACCTAAGTGTACCCTTAGTGTTACCCAAGTGTTACCTAAGTGTTACCTAAGTGTTACCTAAGTGTGCCCTAAGTGTTACCTAAGTGTGCCCTAAGTGTTACCTAAGTGTGCCCTAAGTGTTACCCAAGTGTGCCCTAAGTGTTACCCAAGTGTGCCCTAAGTGTTACCTAAGTGTGCCCTAAGTGTGCCCTAAGTGTTACCTAAGTGTACCATAAGTGTTACCTAAGTGTTACCTAAGTGTTACCTAAGTGTTACCTAAGTGTTACCTAAGAGTTACCTAAGTGTTACATAAGTGTTACCTAAGTGTGCCCTAAGTGTTACCTAAGTGTGCCCTAAGTGTTACCTAAGTGTGCCCTAAGTGTTACCTAAGTGTGCCCTAAGTGTTACCTAAGTGTGCCCTAAGTGTGCCCTAAGTGTTACCTAAGTGTACCATAAGTGTTACCTAAGTGTTACCTAAGTGTTACCTAAGTGTTACCTAAGTGTTACCTAAGTGTTACCTAAGTGTTACCCAAGTGTTACCTAAGTGTGCCCTAAGTGTTACCTAAGTGTGCCCTAAGTGTGCCCTAAGTGTTACCTAAGTGTACCCTTAGTGTTACCCAAGTGTTACCTAAGTGTTAACTAAGTGTTACCTAAGTGTGCCCTAAGTGTTACCTAAGTGTGCCCTAAGTGTTACCTAAGTGTGCCCTAAGTGTTACCCAAGTGTGCCCTAAGTGTTACCTAAGTGTGCCCTAAGTGTTACCTAAGTGTGCCCCAAGTGTTACCTAAGTGTGCCCTAAGTGTTACCTAAGTGTACCCTAAGTGTTACCTAAGTGTTACCTAAGTGTGCCCTAAGTGTTACCCAAGTGTGCCCTAAGTGTTACCTAAGTGTGCCCCAAGTGTTACCTAAGTGTGCCCTAAGTGTTACCTAAGTGTTACCTAAGTGTGCCCTAAGTGTTACCTAAGTGTGCCCTAAGTGTTACCTAAGTGTTACCTAAGTGTTACCTAAGTGTCACCTAAGTGTGCCCTAAGTGTTACCCAAGTGTTACCTAAGTGTTACCTAAGTGTTACCTAAGTGTTACCTAAGTATTACCTAAGTGTTACCTAAGTGTGCCCTAAGTGTTACCTAAGTGTGCCCTAACTGTTACCTAAGTGTGCCCTAACTGTTACCTAAGTGTGCCCTAAGTGTTACCTAAGTGTGCCCTAAGTGTTACCTAAGTGTTACCTAAGTGTTACCTAAGTGTCACCTAAGTGTTACCTAAGTGTTACCTAAGTGTGCCCTAAGTGTTACCTAAGTGTACCCTAAGTGTTACCTAAGTGTTACCTAAGTGTTAACTAAGTGTTACTTAAGTGTTACCTAAGTGTTACCTAAGTGTTACCTAAGTGTGCCCTAAGTGTTACCTAAGTGTGCCCTAAGTGTTACCTAAGTGTGCCCTAAGTGTTACCTAAGTGTTACCTAAGTGTTACCTAAGTGTTACCTAAGTGTGCCCTAAGTGTTACCTAAGTGTGCCCTAAGTGTTACCTAAGTGTGCCCTAAGTGTTACCTAAGTGTGCCCTAATTGTTACCTAAGTGTGCCCTAAGTGTTACCTAAGTGTGCCCTAAGTGTTACCTAAGTGTGCCCTAAGTGTTACCTAAGTGTGCTCTAAGTGTTACCTAAGTGTGCCCTAAGTGTTACCTAAGTGTGCCCTAAGTGTTACCTAAGTGTGCCCTAAGTGTTACCTAAGTGTGGCCTAAGTGTTACCTAAGTGTGCCCCAAGTGTTACCTAAGTGTGCCCTAAGTGTTAACTAAGTGTTACCTGAGTGTGCCCTAAGTGTTACCTAAGTGTACCCTAAGTGTTACCTAAGAGTTACCTAAGTGTTACATAAGTGTTACCTAAGTGTGCCCTAAGTGTTACCCAAGTGTTACCTAAGTGTTCCCTAAGTGTTATCTAAGTGTGCCCTAAGTGTTACCTAAGTGTGCCCTAAATGTTACCCAAGTGTGCCCTAAGTGTTACCTAAGTGTGCCCCAAGTGTTACCTAAGTGTGCCCTAAGTGTTACCTAAGTGTACCCTAAGTGTTACCTAAGTGTTACCTAAGTGTGCCCTAAGTGTTACCCAAGTGTGCCCTAAGTGTTACCTAAGTGTGCCCCAAGTGTTACCTAAGTTTGCCCTAAGTGTTAACTAAGTGTTACCTAAGTGTGCCCTAAGTGTTACCTAAGTGTGCCCTAAGTGTTACCTAAGTGTTACCTAAGTGTTACCTAAGTGTTACCTAAGTGTGCCCTAAGTGTTACCCAAGTGTTACCTAAGTGTTACCTAAGTGTTACCTAAGTGTTACCTAAGTATTACCTAAGTGTTACCTAAGTGTGCCCTAAGTGTTACCTAAGTGTGCCCTAACTGTTACCTAAGTGTGCCCTAACTGTTACCTAAGTGTGCCCTAAGTGTTACCTAAGTGTGCCCTAAGTGTTACCTAAGTGTACCCTTAGTGTTACCTAAGTGTTACCTAAGTGTTGCCTAAGTGTTAACTAAGTGTTACCTAAGTGTGCCCTAAGTGTTACCTAAGTGTGCCCTAAGTGTTACCTAAGTGTGCCCTAAGTGTTACCTAAGTGTGCCCTAAGTGTTACCTAAGTGTGCCCTAAGTGTTACCTAAGTGTGCTTTAAGTGTTACCTAAGTGTGCCCTAAGTGTTACCTAAGTGTGCCCTAAGTGTTACCTAAGTGTACCCTAAGTGTTACCTAAGTGTGGCCTAAGTGTTACCTAAGTGTGCCCCAAGTGTTACCTAAGTGTGCCCTAAGTGTTACCTAAGTGTTACCTAAGTGTGCCCTAAGTGTTAGCTAAGTGTACCATGAGTGTTACCTAAGTGTGACCTAAGTGTTACCTAAGTGTTACCTAAGAGTTACCTAAGTGTTACATATGTGTTACCTAAGTGTGCCCTAAGTGTTACCTAAGTGTGCGCTAAGTGTTACCTAAATGTTACCCAAGTGTGCCCTAAGTGTTACCTAAGTGTGCCCCAAGTGTTACCTAAGTGTGCCCTAAGTGTTACCTAAGTGTGCCCCAAGTGTTACCTAAGTGTGCCCTAAGTGTTAACTAAGTGTTACCTAAGTGTTAAGTGTTACCTAAGTGTTACCTAAGTGTTACCTAAGTGTGGCCTAAGTGTTACCTAAGTGTGCCCCAAGTGTTACCTAAGTGTGCCCTAAGTGTTAACTAAGTGTTACCTAAGTGTGCCCTAAGTGTTAGCTAAGTGTACCATGAGTGTTACCTAAGTGTTACCTAAGTGTTACCTAAGTGTTACCTAAGAGTTACCTAAGTGTTACATATGTGTTACCTAAGTGTGCCCTAAGTGTTACCTAAGTGTGCGCTAAGTGTTACCTAAGTGTTACCTAAGTGTGCCCTAAGTGTTACCTAAGTGTGCCCTAAGTGTTACCTAAGTGTGCCCTAAGTGTTACCTAAGTGTGCCCTAAGTGTTACCTAAGTGTGCCCTAAGTGTTACCTAAGTGTGCCCTAAGTGTTACCTAAGTGTGCCCCAAGTGTTACCTAAGTGTGCCCTAAGTGTTAACTAAGTGTTACCTAAGTGTGCCCTAAGTGTTACCTAAGTGTGCCCTAACTGTTACCTAAGTGTGCCCTAACTGTTACCTAAGTGTGCCCTAAGTGTTACCTAAGTGTGCCCTAAGTGTTACCTAAGTGTTACCTAAGTGTGCCCTAAGTGTTACCTAAGTGTGCCCTAAGTGTTACCTAAGTGTGCCCTAAGTGTTACCTAAGTGTGCTCTAAGTGTTACCTAAGTGTGCCCTAAGTGTTACCTAAGTGTGCCCTAAGTGTTACCTAAGTGTACCCTAAGTGTTACCTAAGTGTGGCCTAAGTGTTACCTAAGTGTGCCCCAAGTGTTACCTAAGTGTGCCCTAAGTGTTAACTAAGTGTTACCTGAGTGTGCCCTAAGTGTTACCTAAGTGTACCCTAAGTGTTACCTAAGAGTTACCTAAGTGTTACATAAGTGTTACCTAAGTGTGCCCTAAGTGTTACCCAAGTGTTACCTAAGTGTTCCCTAAGTGTTATCTAAGTGTGCCCTAAGTGTTACCTAAGTGTGCCCTAAATGTTACCCAAGTGTGCCCTAAGTGTTACCTAAGTGTGCCCCAAGTGTTACCTAAGTGTGCCCTAAGTGTTACCTAAGTGTACCCTAAGTGTTACCTAAGTGTTACCTAAGTGTGCCCTAAGTGTTACCCAAGTGTGCCCTAAGTGTTACCTAAGTGTGCCCCAAGTGTTACCTAAGTTTGCCCTAAGTGTTAACTAAGTGTTACCTAAGTGTGCCCTAAGTGTTACCTAAGTGTGCCCTAAGTGTTACCTAAGTGTTACCTAAGTTTTACCTAAGTGTTACCTAAGTGTGCCCTAAGTGTTACCCAAGTGTTACCTAAGTGTTACCTAAGTGTTACCTAAGTGTTACCTAAGTATTACCTAAGTGTTACCTAAGTGTGCCCTAAGTGTTACCTAAGTGTGCCCTAACTGTTACCTAAGTGTGCCCTAACTGTTACCTAAGTGTGCCCTAAGTGTTACCTAAGTGTGCCCTAAGTGTTACCTAAGTGTACCCTTAGTGTTACCTAAGTGTTACCTAAGTGTTGCCTAAGTGTTAACTAAGTGTTACCTAAGTGTGCCCTAAGTGTTACCTAAGTGTGCCCTAAGTGTTACCTAAGTGTGCCCTAAGTGTTACCTAAGTGTGCCCTAAGTGTTAACTAAGTGTTACCTAAGTGTGCCCTAAGTGTTACCTAAGTGTGCCCTAACTGTTACCTAAGTGTGCCCTAACTGTTACCTAAGTGTGCCCTAAGTGTTACCTAAGTGTGCCCTAAGTGTTACCTAAGTGTTACCTAAGTGTGCCCTAAGTGTTACCTAAGTGTGCCCTAAGTGTTACCTAAGTGTGCCCTAAGTGTTACCTAAGTGTGCTCTAAGTGTTACCTAAGTGTGCCCTAAGTGTTACCTAAGTGTGCCCTAAGTGTTACCTAAGTGTACCCTAAGTGTTACCTAAGTGTGGCCTAAGTGTTACCTAAGTGTGCCCCAAGTGTTACCTAAGTGTGCCCTAAGTGTTAACTAAGTGTTACCTGAGTGTGCCCTAAGTGTTACCTAAGTGTACCCTAAGTGTTACCTAAGAGTTACCTAAGTGTTACATAAGTGTTACCTAAGTGTGCCCTAAGTGTTACCCAAGTGTTACCTAAGTGTTCCCTAAGTGTTATCTAAGTGTGCCCTAAGTGTTACCTAAGTGTGCCCTAAATGTTACCCAAGTGTGCCCTAAGTGTTACCTAAGTGTGCCCCAAGTGTTACCTAAGTGTGCCCTAAGTGTTACCTAAGTGTACCCTAAGTGTTACCTAAGTGTTACCTAAGTGTGCCCTAAGTGTTACCCAAGTGTGCCCTAAGTGTTACCTAAGTGTGCCCCAAGTGTTACCTAAGTTTGCCCTAAGTGTTAACTAAGTGTTACCTAAGTGTGCCCTAAGTGTTACCTAAGTGTGCCCTAAGTGTTACCTAAGTGTTACCTAAGTTTTACCTAAGTGTTACCTAAGTGTGCCCTAAGTGTTACCCAAGTGTTACCTAAGTGTTACCTAAGTGTTACCTAAGTGTTACCTAAGTGTTACCTAAGTGTTACCTAAGTGTGCCCTAAGTGTTACCTAAGTGTGCCCTAACTGTTACCTAAGTGTGCCCTAACTGTTACCTAAGTGTGCCCTAAGTGTTACCTAAGTGTGCCCTAAGTGTTACCTAAGTGTACCCTTAGTGTTACCTAAGTGTTACCTAAGTGTTGCCTAAGTGTTAACTAAGTGTTACCTAAGTGTGCCCTAAGTGTTACCTAAGTGTGCCCTAAGTGTTACCTAAGTGTGCCCTAAGTGTTACCTAAGTGTGCCCTAAGTGTTACCTAAGTGTGCCCTAAGTGTTACCTAAGTGTGCTTTAAGTGTTACCTAAGTGTGCCCTAAGTGTTACCTAAGTGTGCCCTAAGTGTTACCTAAGTGTACCCTAAGTGTTACCTAAGTGTGGCCTAAGTGTTACCTAAGTGTGCCCCAAGTGTTACCTAAGTGTGCCCTAAGTGTTAACTAAGTGTTACCTAAGTGTGCCCTAAGTGTTAGCTAAGTGTACCATGAGTGTTACCTAAGTGTTACCTAAGTGTTACCTAAGTGTTACCTAAGAGTTACCTAAGTGTTACATATGTGTTACCTAAGTGTGCCCTAAGTGTTACCTAAGTGTGCGCTAAGTGTTACCTAAGTGTTACCTAAGTGTGCCCTAAGTGTTACCTAAGTGTGCCCTAAGTGTTACCTAAGTGTGCCCTAAGTGTTACCTAAGTGTGCCCTAAGTGTTACCCAAGTGTGCCCTAAGTGTTACCTAAGTGTGCCCTAAGTGTTACCTAAGTGTGCCCCAAGTGTTACCTAAGTGTGCCCTAAGTGTTAACTAAGTGTTACCTAAGTGTGCCCTAAGTGTTACCTAAGTGTGCCCTAACTGTTACCTAAGTGTGCCCTAACTGTTACCTAAGTGTGCCCTAAGTGTTACCTAAGTGTGCCCTAAGTGTTACCTAAGTGTTACCTAAGTGTGCCCTAAGTGTTACCCAAGTGTTACCTAAGTGTTACCTAAGTGTTACCTAAGTGTTACCTAAGTATTACCTAAGTGTTACCTAAGTGTGCCCTAAGTGTTACCTAAGTGTGCCCTAACTGTTACCTAAGTGTGCCCTAACTGTTACCTAAGTGTGCCCTAAGTGTTACCTAAGTGTGCCCTAAGTGTTACCTAAGTGTACCCTTAGTGTTACCTAAGTGTTACCTAAGTGTTAACTAAGTGTTACTTAAGTGTTACCCAAGTGTGCCCTAAGTGTTACCTAAGTGTGCCCTAAGTGTTACCTAAGTGTGCCCTAAGTGTTACCGAAGTGTACCCTAAGTGTTACCTAAGTGTTACCTAAGTGTTACCTAAGTGTTACCCAATTGTTACCTAAGTGTGCCCTAAGTGTTACCTAAGTGTGCCCTAAGTGTGCCCTAAGTGTTACCTAAGTGTACCCTTAGTGTTACCCAAGTGTTACCTAAGTGTTACCTAAGTGTTACCTAAGTGTGCCTTAAGTGTTACCTAAGTGTGCCCTAAGTGTTACCTAAGTGTGCCCTAAGTGTTACCCAAGTGTGCCCTAAGTGTTACCCAAGTGTGCCCTAAGTGTTACCTAAGTGTGCCCTAAGTGTGCCCTAAGTGTTACCTAAGTGTACCATAAGTGTTACCTAAGTGTTACCTAAGTGTTACCTAAGTGTTACCTAAGTGTTACCTAAGAGTTACCTAAGTGTTACATAAGTGTTACCTAAGTGTGCCCTAAGTGTTACCTAAGTGTGCCCTAAGTGTTACCTAAGTGTGCCCTAAGTGTTACCTAAGTGTGCCCTAAGTGTTACCTAAGTGTGCCCTAAGTGTTACCTAAGTGTGCCCTAAGTGTTAACTAAGTGTTACCTAAGTGTGCCCTAAGTGTTACCTAAGTGTGCCCTAACTGTTACCTAAGTGTGCCCTAACTGTTACCTAAGTGTGCCCTAAGTGTTACCTAAGTGTGCCCTAAGTGTTACCTAAGTGTTACCTAAGTGTGCCCTAAGTGTTACCCAAGTGTTACCTAAGTGTTACCTAAGTGTTACCTAAGTGTTACCTAAGTATTACCTAAGTGTTACCTAAGTGTGCCCTAAGTGTTACCTAAGTGTGCCCTAACTGTTACCTAAGTGTGCCCTAACTGTTACCTAAGTGTGCCCTAAGTGTTACCTAAGTGTGCCCTAAGTGTTACCTAAGTGTACCCTTAGTGTTACCTAAGTGTGCCCTAAGTGTTAACTAAGTGTTACCTGAGTGTGCCCTAAGTGTTACCTAAGTGTACCCTAAGTGTTACCTAAGAGTTACCTAAGTGTTACATAAGTGTTACCTAAGTGTGCCCTAAGTGTTACCCAAGTGTTACCTAAGTGTTCCCTAAGTGTTATCTAAGTGTGCCCTAAGTGTTACCTAAGTGTGCCCTAAATGTTACCCAAGTGTGCCCTAAGTGTTACCTAAGTGTGCCCCAAGTGTTACCTAAGTGTGCCCTAAGTGTTACCTAAGTGTACCCTAAGTGTTACCTAAGTGTTACCTAAGTGTGCCCTAAGTGTTACCCAAGTGTGCCCTAAGTGTTACCTAAGTGTGCCCCAAGTGTTACCTAAGTTTGCCCTAAGTGTTAACTAAGTGTTACCTAAGTGTGCCCTAAGTGTTACCTAAGTGTGCCCTAAGTGTTACCTAAGTGTTACCTAAGTGTTACCTAAGTGTTACCTAAGTGTGCCCTAAGTGTTACCCAAGTGTTACCTAAGTGTTACCTAAGTGTTACCTAAGTGTTACCTAAGTATTACCTAAGTGTTACCTAAGTGTGCCCTAAGTGTTACCTAAGTGTGCCCTAACTGTTACCTAAGTGTGCCCTAACTGTTACCTAAGTGTGCCCTAAGTGTTACCTAAGTGTGCCCTAAGTGTTACCTAAGTGTACCCTTAGTGTTACCTAAGTGTTACCTAAGTGTTGCCTAAGTGTTAACTAAGTGTTACCTAAGTGTGCCCTAAGTGTTACCTAAGTGTGCCCTAAGTGTTACCTAAGTGTGCCCTAAGTGTTACCTAAGTGTGCCCTAAGTGTTACCTAAGTGTGCCCTAAGTGTTACCTAAGTGTGCTTTAAGTGTTACCTAAGTGTGCCCTAAGTGTTACCTAAGTGTGCCCTAAGTGTTACCTAAGTGTACCCTAAGTGTTACCTAAGTGTGGCCTAAGTGTTACCTAAGTGTGCCCCAAGTGTTACCTAAGTGTGCCCTAAGTGTTAACTAAGTGTTACCTAAGTGTGCCCTAAGTGTTAGCTAAGTGTACCATGAGTGTTACCTAAGTGTTACCTAAGTGTTACCTAAGTGTTACCTAAGAGTTACCTAAGTGTTACATATGTGTTACCTAAGTGTGCCCTAAGTGTTACCTAAGTGTGCGCTAAGTGTTACCTAAGTGTTACCTAAGTGTGCCCTAAGTGTTACCTAAGTGTGCCCTAAGTGTTACCTAAGTGTGCCCTAAGTGTTACCTAAGTGTGCCCTAAGTGTTACCCAAGTGTGCCCTAAGTGTTACCTAAGTGTGCCCTAAGTGTTACCTAAGTGTGCCCCAAGTGTTACCTAAGTGTGCCCTAAGTGTTAACTAAGTGTTACCTAAGTGTGCCCTAAGTGTTACCTAAGTGTGCCCTAACTGTTACCTAAGTGTGCCCTAACTGTTACCTAAGTGTGCCCTAAGTGTTACCTAAGTGTGCCCTAAGTGTTACCTAAGTGTTACCTAAGTGTGCCCTAAGTGTTACCCAAGTGTTACCTAAGTGTTACCTAAGTGTTACCTAAGTGTTACCTAAGTATTACCTAAGTGTTACCTAAGTGTGCCCTAAGTGTTACCTAAGTGTGCCCTAACTGTTACCTAAGTGTGCCCTAAGTGTTACCTAAGTGTGCCCTAAGTGTTACCTAAGTGTGCCCTAAGTGTTACCTAAGTGTGCCCTAAGTGTGCCCTAAGTGTTACCTAAGTGTGCCCTAAGTGTTACCTAAGTGTGCCCTAAGTGTTACCTAAGTGTTACTTAAGTGTTACCCAAGTGTGCCCTAAGTGTTACCTAAGTGTGCCCTAAGTGTTACCTAAGTGTGCCCTAAGTGTTACCTAAGTGTACCCTAAGTGTTACCTAAGTGTTACCTAAGTGTTACCTAAGTGTTACCCAAGTGTTACCTAAGTGTGCCCTAAGTGTTACCTAAGTGTGCCCTAAGTGTGCCCTAAGTGTTACCTAAGTGTACCCTTAGTGTTACCCAAGTGTTACCTAAGTGTTACCTAAGTGTTACCTAAGTGTGCCCTAAGTGTTACCTAAGTGTGCCCTAAGTGTTACCTAAGTGTGCCCTAAGTGTTACCCAAGTGTGCCCTAAGTGTTACCCAAGTGTGCCCTAAGTGTTACCTAAGTGTGCCCTAAGTGTGCCCTAAGTGTTACCTAAGTGTACCATAAGTGTTACCTAAGTGTTACCTAAGTGTTACCTAAGTGTTACCTAAGTGTTACCTAAGAGTTACCTAAGTGTTACATAAGTGTTACCTAAGTGTGCCCTAAGTGTTACCTAAGTGTGCCCTAAGTGTTACCTAAGTGTGCCCTAAGTGTTACCTAAGTGTGCCCTAAGTGTTACCTAAGTGTGCCCTAAGTGTGCCCTAAGTGTTACCTAAGTGTACCATAAGTGTTACCTAAGTGTTACCTAAGTGTTACCTAAGTGTTACCTAAGTGTTACCTAAGTGTTACCTAAGTGTTACCCAAGTGTTACCTAAGTGTGCCCTAAGTGTTACCTAAGTGTGCCCTAAGTGTGCCCTAAGTGTTACCTAAGTGTACCCTTAGTGTTACCCAAGTGTTACCTAAGTGTTAACTAAGTGTTACCTAAGTGTGCCCTAAGTGTTACCTAAGTGTGCCCTAAGTGTTACCTAAGTGTGCCCTAAGTGTTACCCAAGTGTGCCCTAAGTGTTACCTAAGTGTGCCCTAAGTGTTACCTAAGTGTGCCCCAAGTGTTACCTAAGTGTGCCCTAAGTGTTACCTAAGTGTACCCTAAGTGTTACCTAAGTGTTACCTAAGTGTGCCCTAAGTGTTACCCAAGTGTGCCCTAAGTGTTACCTAAGTGTGCCCCAAGTGTTACCTAAGTGTGCCCTAAGTGTTAACTAAGTGTTACCTAAGTGTGCCCTAAGTGTTACCTAAGTGTGCCCTAAGTGTTACCTAAGTGTTACCTAAGTGTTACCTAAGTGTCACCTAAGTGTGCCCTAAGTGTTACCCAAGTGTTACCTAAGTGTTACCTAAGTGTTACCTAAGTGTTACCTAAGTATTACCTAAGTGTTACCTAAGTGTGCCCTAAGTGTTACCTAAGTGTGCCCTAACTGTTACCTAAGTGTGCCCTAACTGTTACCTAAGTGTGCCCTAAGTGTTACCTAAGTGTGCCCTAAGTGTTACCTAAGTGTTACCTAAGTGTTACCTAAGTGTCACCTAAGTGTTACCTAAGTGTTACCTAAGTGTGCCCTAAGTGTTACCTAAGTGTACCCTAAGTGTTACCTAAGTGTTACCTAAGTGTTAACTAAGTGTTACTTAAGTGTTACCTAAGTGTTACCTAAGTGTTACCTAAGTGTGCCCTAAGTGTTACCTAAGTGTGCCCTAAGTGTTACCTAAGTGTGCCCTAAGTGTTACCTAAGTGTTACCTAAGTGTTACCTAAGTGTTACCTAAGTGTGCCCTAAGTGTTACCTAAGTGTGCCCTAAGTGTTACCTAAGTGTGCCCTAAGTGTTACCTAAGTGTGCCCTAATTGTTACCTAAGTGTGCCCTAAGTGTTACCTAAGTGTGCCCTAAGTGTTACCTAAGTGTGCCCTAAGTGTTACCTAAGTGTGCTCTAAGTGTTACCTAAGTGTGCCCTAAGTGTTACCTAAGTGTGCCCTAAGTGTTACCTAAGTGTACCCTAAGTGTTACCTAAGTGTGGCCTAAGTGTTACCTAAGTGTGCCCCAAGTGTTACCTAAGTGTGCCCTAAGTGTTAACTAAGTGTTACCTGAGTGTGCCCTAAGTGTTACCTAAGTGTACCCTAAGTGTTACCTAAGAGTTACCTAAGTGTTACATAAGTGTTACCTAAGTGTGCCCTAAGTGTTACCCAAGTGTTACCTAAGTGTTCCCTAAGTGTTATCTAAGTGTGCCCTAAGTGTTACCTAAGTGTGCCCTAAATGTTACCCAAGTGTGCCCTAAGTGTTACCTAAGTGTGCCCCAAGTGTTACCTAAGTGTGCCCTAAGTGTTACCTAAGTGTACCCTAAGTGTTACCTAAGTGTTACCTAAGTGTGCCCTAAGTGTTACCCAAGTGTGCCCTAAGTGTTACCTAAGTGTGCCCCAAGTGTTACCTAAGTTTGCCCTAAGTGTTAACTAAGTGTTACCTAAGTGTGCCCTAAGTGTTACCTAAGTGTGCCCTAAGTGTTACCTAAGTGTTACCTAAGTGTTACCTAAGTGTTACCTAAGTGTGCCCTAAGTGTTACCCAAGTGTTACCTAAGTGTTACCTAAGTGTTACCTAAGTGTTACCTAAGTATTACCTAAGTGTTACCTAAGTGTGCCCTAAGTGTTACCTAAGTGTGCCCTAACTGTTACCTAAGTGTGCCCTAACTGTTACCTAAGTGTGCCCTAAGTGTTACCTAAGTGTGCCCTAAGTGTTACCTAAGTGTACCCTTAGTGTTACCTAAGTGTTACCTAAGTGTTGCCTAAGTGTTAACTAAGTGTTACCTAAGTGTGCCCTAAGTGTTACCTAAGTGTGCCCTAAGTGTTACCTAAGTGTGCCCTAAGTGTTACCTAAGTGTGCCCTAAGTGTTACCTAAGTGTGCCCTAAGTGTTACCTAAGTGTGCTTTAAGTGTTACCTAAGTGTGCCCTAAGTGTTACCTAAGTGTGCCCTAAGTGTTACCTAAGTGTACCCTAAGTGTTACCTAAGTGTGGCCTAAGTGTTACCTAAGTGTGCCCCAAGTGTTACCTAAGTGTGCCCTAAGTGTTAACTAAGTGTTACCTAAGTGTGCCCTAAGTGTTAGCTAAGTGTACCATGAGTGTTACCTAAGTGTTACCTAAGTGTTACCTAAGTGTTACCTAAGAGTTACCTAAGTGTTACATATGTGTTACCTAAGTGTGCCCTAAGTGTTACCTAAGTGTGCGCTAAGTGTTACCTAAATGTTACCCAAGTGTGCCCTAAGTGTTACCTAAGTGTGCCCCAAGTGTTACCTAAGTGTGCCCTAAGTGTTACCTAAGTGTGCCCCAAGTGTTACCTAAGTGTGCCCTAAGTGTTAACTAAGTGTTACCTAAGTGTTAAGTGTTACCTAAGTGTTACCTAAGTGTTACCTAAGTGTGGCCTAAGTGTTACCTAAGTGTGCCCCAAGTGTTACCTAAGTGTGCCCTAAGTGTTAACTAAGTGTTACCTAAGTGTGCCCTAAGTGTTAGCTAAGTGTACCATGAGTGTTACCTAAGTGTTACCTAAGTGTTACCTAAGTGTTACCTAAGAGTTACCTAAGTGTTACATATGTGTTACCTAAGTGTGCCCTAAGTGTTACCTAAGTGTGCGCTAAGTGTTACCTAAGTGTTACCTAAGTGTGCCCTAAGTGTTACCTAAGTGTGCCCTAAGTGTTACCTAAGTGTACCCTAAGTGTTACCTAAGTGTGGCCTAAGTGTTACCTAAGTGTGCCCCAAGTGTTACCTAAGTGTGCCCTAAGTGTTAACTAAGTGTTACCTGAGTGTGCCCTAAGTGTTACCTAAGTGTACCCTAAGTGTTACCTAAGAGTTACCTAAGTGTTACATAAGTGTTACCTAAGTGTGCCCTAAGTGTTACCCAAGTGTTACCTAAGTGTTCCCTAAGTGTTATCTAAGTGTGCCCTAAGTGTTACCTAAGTGTGCCCTAAATGTTACCCAAGTGTGCCCTAAGTGTTACCTAAGTGTGCCCCAAGTGTTACCTAAGTGTGCCCTAAGTGTTACCTAAGTGTACCCTAAGTGTTACCTAAGTGTTACCTAAGTGTGCCCTAAGTGTTACCCAAGTGTGCCCTAAGTGTTACCTAAGTGTGCCCCAAGTGTTACCTAAGTTTGCCCTAAGTGTTAACTAAGTGTTACCTAAGTGTGCCCTAAGTGTTACCTAAGTGTGCCCTAAGTGTTACCTAAGTGTTACCTAAGTGTTACCTAAGTGTTACCTAAGTGTGCCCTAAGTGTTACCCAAGTGTTACCTAAGTGTTACCTAAGTGTTACCTAAGTGTTACCTAAGTATTACCTAAGTGTTACCTAAGTGTGCCCTAAGTGTTACCTAAGTGTGCCCTAACTGTTACCTAAGTGTGCCCTAACTGTTACCTAAGTGTGCCCTAAGTGTTACCTAAGTGTGCCCTAAGTGTTACCTAAGTGTACCCTTAGTGTTACCTAAGTGTTACCTAAGTGTTGCCTAAGTGTTAACTAAGTGTTACCTAAGTGTGCCCTAAGTGTTACCTAAGTGTGCCCTAAGTGTTACCTAAGTGTGCCCTAAGTGTTACCTAAGTGTGCCCTAAGTGTTACCTAAGTGTGCCCTAAGTGTTACCTAAGTGTGCTTTAAGTGTTACCTAAGTGTGCCCTAAGTGTTACCTAAGTGTGCCCTAAGTGTTACCTAAGTGTACCCTAAGTGTTACCTAAGTGTGGCCTAAGTGTTACCTAAGTGTGCCCCAAGTGTTACCTAAGTGTGCCCTAAGTGTTAACTAAGTGTTACCTAAGTGTGCCCTAAGTGTTAGCTAAGTGTACCATGAGTGTTACCTAAGTGTTACCTAAGTGTTACCTAAGTGTTACCTAAGAGTTACCTAAGTGTTACATATGTGTTACCTAAGTGTGCCCTAAGTGTTACCTAAGTGTGCGCTAAGTGTTACCTAAATGTTACCCAAGTGTGCCCTAAGTGTTACCTAAGTGTGCCCCAAGTGTTACCTAAGTGTGCCCTAAGTGTTACCTAAGTGTGCCCCAAGTGTTACCTAAGTGTGCCCTAAGTGTTAACTAAGTGTTACCTAAGTGTTAAGTGTTACCTAAGTGTTACCTAAGTGTTACCTAAGTGTGGCCTAAGTGTTACCTAAGTGTGCCCCAAGTGTTACCTAAGTGTGCCCTAAGTGTTAACTAAGTGTTACCTAAGTGTGCCCTAAGTGTTAGCTAAGTGTACCATGAGTGTTACCTAAGTGTTACCTAAGTGTTACCTAAGTGTTACCTAAGAGTTACCTAAGTGTTACATATGTGTTACCTAAGTGTGCCCTAAGTGTTACCTAAGTGTGCGCTAAGTGTTACCTAAGTGTTACCTAAGTGTGCCCTAAGTGTTACCTAAGTGTGCCCTAAGTGTTACCTAAGTGTGCCCTAAGTGTTACCTAAGTGTGCCCTAAGTGTTACCCAAGTGTGCCCTAAGTGTTACCTAAGTGTGCCCTAAGTGTTACCTAAGTGTGCCCCAAGTGTTACCTAAGTGTGCCCTAAGTGTTAACTAAGTGTTACCTAAGTGTGCCCTAAGTGTTACCTAAGTGTGCCCTAACTGTTACCTAAGTGTGCCCTAACTGTTACCTAAGTGTGCCCTAAGTGTTACCTAAGTGTGCCCTAAGTGTTACCTAAGTGTTACCTAAGTGTGCCCTAAGTGTTACCTAAGTGTGCCCTAAGTGTTACCTAAGTGTGCCCTAAGTGTTACCTAAGTGTGCTCTAAGTGTTACCTAAGTGTGCCCTAAGTGTTACCTAAGTGTGCCCTAAGTGTTACCTAAGTGTACCCTAAGTGTTACCTAAGTGTGGCCTAAGTGTTACCTAAGTGTGCCCCAAGTGTTACCTAAGTGTGCCCTAAGTGTTAACTAAGTGTTACCTGAGTGTGCCCTAAGTGTTACCTAAGTGTACCCTAAGTGTTACCTAAGAGTTACCTAAGTGTTACATAAGTGTTACCTAAGTGTGCCCTAAGTGTTACCCAAGTGTTACCTAAGTGTTCCCTAAGTGTTATCTAAGTGTGCCCTAAGTGTTACCTAAGTGTGCCCTAAATGTTACCCAAGTGTGCCCTAAGTGTTACCTAAGTGTGCCCCAAGTGTTACCTAAGTGTGCCCTAAGTGTTACCTAAGTGTACCCTAAGTGTTACCTAAGTGTTACCTAAGTGTGCCCTAAGTGTTACCCAAGTGTGCCCTAAGTGTTACCTAAGTGTGCCCCAAGTGTTACCTAAGTTTGCCCTAAGTGTTACCTAAGTGTTACCTAAGTGTGCCCTAAGTGTTACCTAAGTGTGCCCTAAGTGTTACCTAAGTGTTACCTAAGTTTTACCTAAGTGTTACCTAAGTGTGCCCTAAGTGTTACCCAAGTGTTACCTAAGTGTTACCTAAGTGTTACCTAAGTGTTACCTAAGTATTACCTAAGTGTTACCTAAGTGTGCCCTAAGTGTTACCTAAGTGTGCCCTAACTGTTACCTAAGTGTGCCCTAACTGTTACCTAAGTGTGCCCTAAGTGTTACCTAAGTGTGCCCTAAGTGTTACCTAAGTGTACCCTTAGTGTTACCTAAGTGTTACCTAAGTGTTGCCTAAGTGTTAACTAAGTGTTACCTAAGTGTGCCCTAAGTGTTACCTAAGTGTGCCCTAAGTGTTACCTAAGTGTGCCCTAAGTGTTACCTAAGTGTGCCCTAAGTGTTACCTAAGTGTGCCCTAAGTGTTACCTAAGTGTGCTTTAAGTGTTACCTAAGTGTGCCCTAAGTGTTACCTAAGTGTACCCTAAGTGTTACCTAAGTGTGGCCTAAGTGTTACCTAAGTGTGCCCCAAGTGTTACCTAAGTGTGCCCTAAGTGTTAACTAAGTGTTACCTAAGTGTGCCCTAAGTGTTAGCTAAGTGTACCATGAGTGTTACCTAAGTGTTACCTAAGTGTTACCTAAGTGTTACCTAAGAGTTACCTAAGTGTTACATATGTGTTACCTAAGTGTGCCCTAAGTGTTACCTAAGTGTGCGCTAAGTGTTACCTAAGTGTTACCTAAGTGTGCCCTAAGTGTTACCTAAGTGTGCCCTAAGTGTTACCTAAGTGTGCCCTAAGTGTTACCTAAGTGTGCCCTAAGTGTTACCCAAGTGTGCCCTAAGTGTTACCTAAGTGTGCCCTAAGTGTTACCTAAGTGTGCCCCAAGTGTTACCTAAGTGTGCCCTAAGTGTTAACTAAGTGTTACCTAAGTGTGCCCTAAGTGTTACCTAAGTGTGCCCTAACTGTTACCTAAGTGTGCCCTAACTGTTACCTAAGTGTGCCCTAAGTGTTACCTAAGTGTGCCCTAAGTGTTACCTAAGTGTTACCTAAGTGTGCCCTAAGTGTTACCCAAGTGTTACCTAAGTGTTACCTAAGTGTTACCTAAGTGTTACCTAAGTATTACCTAAGTGTTACCTAAGTGTGCCCTAAGTGTTACCTAAGTGTGCCCTAACTGTTACCTAAGTGTGCCCTAACTGTTACCTAAGTGTGCCCTAAGTGTTACCTAAGTGTGCCCTAAGTGTTACCTAAGTGTACCCTTAGTGTTACCTAAGTGTTACCTAAGTGTTAACTAAGTGTTACCTAAGTGTTACCTAAGTGTTACCTAAGTGTTACCTAAGTATTACCTAAGTGTTACCTAAGTGTGCCCTAAGTGTTACCTAAGTGTGCCCTAACTGTTACCTAAGTGTGCCCTAACTGTTACCTAAGTGTGCCCTAAGTGTTACCTAAGTGTGCCCTAAGTGTTACCTAAGTGTACCCTTAGTGTTACCTAAGTGTTACCTAAGTGTTGCCTAAGTGTTAACTAAGTGTTACCTAAGTGTGCCCTAAGTGTTACCTAAGTGTGCCCTAAGTGTTACCTAAGTGTGCCCTAAGTGTTACCTAAGTGTGCCCTAAGTGTTACCTAAGTGTGCCCTAAGTGTTACCTAAGTGTGCTTTAAGTGTTACCTAAGTGTGCCCTAAGTGTTACCTAAGTGTGCCCTAAGTGTTACCTAAGTGTACCCTAAGTGTTACCTAAGTGTGGCCTAAGTGTTACCTAAGTGTGCCCCAAGTGTTACCTAAGTGTGCCCTAAGTGTTAACTAAGTGTTACCTAAGTGTGCCCTAAGTGTTAGCTAAGTGTACCATGAGTGTTACCTAAGTGTTACCTAAGTGTTACCTAAGTGTTACCTAAGAGTTACCTAAGTGTTACATATGTGTTACCTAAGTGTGCCCTAAGTGTTACCTAAGTGTGCGCTAAGTGTTACCTAAGTGTTACCTAAGTGTGCCCTAAGTGTTACCTAAGTGTGCCCTAAGTGTTACCTAAGTGTGCCCTAAGTGTTACCTAAGTGTGCCCTAAGTGTTACCCAAGTGTGCCCTAAGTGTTACCTAAGTGTGCCCTAAGTGTTACCTAAGTGTGCCCCAAGTGTTACCTAAGTGTGCCCTAAGTGTTAACTAAGTGTTACCTAAGTGTGCCCTAAGTGTTACCTAAGTGTGCCCTAACTGTTACCTAAGTGTGCCCTAACTGTTACCTAAGTGTGCCCTAAGTGTTACCTAAGTGTGCCCTAAGTGTTACCTAAGTGTTACCTAAGTGTGCCCTAAGTGTTACCCAAGTGTTACCTAAGTGTTACCTAAGTGTTACCTAAGTGTTACCTAAGTATTACCTAAGTGTTACCTAAGTGTGCCCTAAGTGTTACCTAAGTGTGCCCTAACTGTTACCTAAGTGTGCCCTAAGTGTTACCTAAGTGTGCCCTAAGTGTTACCTAAGTGTGCCCTAAGTGTTACCTAAGTGTGCCCTAAGTGTGCCCTAAGTGTTACCTAAGTGTGCCCTAAGTGTTACCTAAGTGTGCCCTAAGTGTTACCTAAGTGTTACTTAAGTGTTACCCAAGTGTGCCCTAAGTGTTACCTAAGTGTGCCCTAAGTGTTACCTAAGTGTGCCCTAAGTGTTACCTAAGTGTACCCTAAGTGTTACCTAAGTGTTACCTAAGTGTTACCTAAGTGTTACCCAAGTGTTACCTAAGTGTGCCCTAAGTGTTACCTAAGTGTGCCCTAAGTGTGCCCTAAGTGTTACCTAAGTGTACCCTTAGTGTTACCCAAGTGTTACCTAAGTGTTACCTAAGTGTTACCTAAGTGTGCCCTAAGTGTTACCTAAGTGTGCCCTAAGTGTTACCTAAGTGTGCCCTAAGTGTTACCCAAGTGTGCCCTAAGTGTTACCCAAGTGTGCCCTAAGTGTTACCTAAGTGTGCCCTAAGTGTGCCCTAAGTGTTACCTAAGTGTACCATAAGTGTTACCTAAGTGTTACCTAAGTGTTACCTAAGTGTTACCTAAGTGTTACCTAAGAGTTATCTAAGTGTTACATAAGTGTTACCTAAGTGTGCCCTAAGTGTTACCTAAGTGTGCCCTAAGTGTTACCTAAGTGTGCCCTAAGTGTTACCTAAGTGTGCCCTAAGTGTTACCTAAGTGTGCCCTAAGTGTGCCCTAAGTGTTACCTAAGTGTACCATAAGTGTTACCTAAGTGTTACCTAAGTGTTACCTAAGTGTTACCTAAGTGTTACCTAAGTGTTACCTAAGTGTTACCCAAGTGTTACCTAAGTGTGCCCTAAGTGTTACCTAAGTGTGCCCTAAGTGTGCCCTAAGTGTTACCTAAGTGTACCCTTAGTGTTACCCAAGTGTTACCTAAGTGTTAACTAAGTGTTACCTAAGTGTGCCCTAAGTGTTACCTAAGTGTGCCCTAAGTGTTACCTAAGTGTGCCCTAAGTGTTACCCAAGTGTGCCCTAAGTGTTACCTAAGTGTGCCCTAAGTGTTACCTAAGTGTGCCCCAAGTGTTACCTAAGTGTGCCCTAAGTGTTACCTAAGTGTACCCTAAGTGTTACCTAAGTGTTACCTAAGTGTGCCCTAAGTGTTACCCAAGTGTGCCCTAAGTGTTACCTAAGTGTGCCCCAAGTGTTACCTAAGTGTGCCCTAAGTGTTACCTAAGTGTTACCTAAGTGTGCCCTAAGTGTTACCTAAGTGTGCCCTAAGTGTTACCTAAGTGTTACCTAAGTGTTACCTAAGTGTCACCTAAGTGTGCCCTAAGTGTTACCCAAGTGTTACCTAAGTGTTACCTAAGTGTTACCTAAGTGTTACCTAAGTATTACCTAAGTGTTACCTAAGTGTGCCCTAAGTGTTACCTAAGTGTGCCCTAACTGTTACCTAAGTGTGCCCTAACTGTTACCTAAGTGTGCCCTAAGTGTTACCTAAGTGTGCCCTAAGTGTTACCTAAGTGTTACCTAAGTGTTACCTAAGTGTCACCTAAGTGTTACCTAAGTGTTACCTAAGTGTGCCCTAAGTGTTACCTAAGTGTACCCTAAGTGTTACCTAAGTGTTACCTAAGTGTTAACTAAGTGTTACTTAAGTGTTACCTAAGTGTTACCTAAGTGTTACCTAAGTGTGCCCTAAGTGTTACCTAAGTGTGCCCTAAGTGTTACCTAAGTGTGCCCTAAGTGTTACCTAAGTGTTACCTAAGTGTTACCTAAGTGTTACCTAAGTGTGCCCTAAGTGTTACCTAAGTGTGCCCTAAGTGTTACCTAAGTGTGCCCTAAGTGTTACCTAAGTGTGCCCTAATTGTTACCTAAGTGTGCCCTAAGTGTTACCTAAGTGTGCCCTAAGTGTTACCTAAGTGTGCCCTAAGTGTTACCTAAGTGTGCTCTAAGTGTTACCTAAGTGTGCCCTAAGTGTTACCTAAGTGTGCCCTAAGTGTTACCTAAGTGTACCCTAAGTGTTACCTAAGTGTGCCCTAAGTGTTACCTAAGTGTGCCCCAAGTGTTACCTAAGTGTGCCCTAAGTGTTAACTAAGTGTTACCTGAGTGTGCCCTAAGTGTTACCTAAGTGTACCCTAAGTGTTACCTAAGAGTTACCTAAGTGTTACATAAGTGTTACCTAAGTGTGCCCTAAGTGTTACCCAAGTGTTACCTAAGTGTTCCCTAAGTGTTATCTAAGTGTGCCCTAAGTGTTACCTAAGTGTGCCCTAAATGTTACCCAAGTGTGCCCTAAGTGTTACCTAAGTGTGCCCCAAGTGTTACCTAAGTGTGCCCTAAGTGTTACCTAAGTGTACCCTAAGTGTTACCTAAGTGTTACCTAAGTGTGCCCTAAGTGTTACCCAAGTGTGCCCTAAGTGTTACCTAAGTGTGCCCCAAGTGTTACCTAAGTTTGCCCTAAGTGTTAACTAAGTGTTACCTAAGTGTGCCCTAAGTGTTACCTAAGTGTGCCCTAAGTGTTACCTAAGTGTTACCTAAGTGTTACCTAAGTGTTACCTAAGTGTGCCCTAAGTGTTACCCAAGTGTTACCTAAGTGTTACCTAAGTGTTACCTAAGTGTTACCTAAGTATTACCTAAGTGTTACCTAAGTGTGCCCTAAGTGTTACCTAAGTGTGCCCTAACTGTTACCTAAGTGTGCCCTAACTGTTACCTAAGTGTGCCCTAAGTGTTACCTAAGTGTGCCCTAAGTGTTACCTAAGTGTACCCTTAGTGTTACCTAAGTGTTACCTAAGTGTTGCCTAAGTGTTAACTAAGTGTTACCTAAGTGTGCCCTAAGTGTTACCTAAGTGTGCCCTAAGTGTTACCTAAGTGTGCCCTAAGTGTTACCTAAGTGTGCCCTAAGTGTTACCTAAGTGTGCCCTAAGTGTTACCTAAGTGTGCTTTAAGTGTTACCTAAGTGTGCCCTAAGTGTTACCTAAGTGTGCCCTAAGTGTTACCTAAGTGTACCCTAAGTGTTACCTAAGTGTGGCCTAAGTGTTACCTAAGTGTGCCCCAAGTGTTACCTAAGTGTGCCCTAAGTGTTAACTAAGTGTTACCTAAGTGTGCCCTAAGTGTTAGCTAAGTGTACCATGAGTGTTACCTAAGTGTTACCTAAGTGTTACCTAAGTGTTACCTAAGAGTTACCTAAGTGTTACATATGTGTTACCTAAGTGTGCCCTAAGTGTTACCTAAGTGTGCGCTAAGTGTTACCTAAATGTTACCCAAGTGTGCCCTAAGTGTTACCTAAGTGTGCCCCAAGTGTTACCTAAGTGTGCCCTAAGTGTTACCTAAGTGTGCCCCAAGTGTTACCTAAGTGTGCCCTAAGTGTTAACTAAGTGTTACCTAAGTGTTAAGTGTTACCTAAGTGTTACCTAAGTGTTACCTAAGTGTGGCCTAAGTGTTACCTAAGTGTGCCCCAAGTGTTACCTAAGTGTGCCCTAAGTGTTAACTAAGTGTTACCTAAGTGTGCCCTAAGTGTTAGCTAAGTGTACCATGAGTGTTACCTAAGTGTTACCTAAGTGTTACCTAAGTGTTACCTAAGAGTTACCTAAGTGTTACATATGTGTTACCTAAGTGTGCCCTAAGTGTTACCTAAGTGTGCGCTAAGTGTTACCTAAGTGTTACCTAAGTGTGCCCTAAGTGTTACCTAAGTGTGCCCTAAGTGTTACCTAAGTGTGCCCTAAGTGTTACCTAAGTGTGCCCTAAGTGTTACCCAAGTGTGCCCTAAGTGTTACCTAAGTGTGCCCTAAGTGTTACCTAAGTGTGCCCCAAGTGTTACCTAAGTGTGCCCTAAGTGTTAACTAAGTGTTACCTAAGTGTGCCCTAAGTGTTACCTAAGTGTGCCCTAACTGTTACCTAAGTGTGCCCTAACTGTTACCTAAGTGTGCCCTAAGTGTTACCTAAGTGTGCCCTAAGTGTTACCTAAGTGTTACCTAAGTGTGCCCTAAGTGTTACCTAAGTGTGCCCTAAGTGTTACCTAAGTGTGCCCTAAGTGTTACCTAAGTGTGCTCTAAGTGTTACCTAAGTGTGCCCTAAGTGTTACCTAAGTGTGCCCTAAGTGTTACCTAAGTGTACCCTAAGTGTTACCTAAGTGTGGCCTAAGTGTTACCTAAGTGTGCCCCAAGTGTTACCTAAGTGTGCCCTAAGTGTTAACTAAGTGTTACCTGAGTGTGCCCTAAGTGTTACCTAAGTGTACCCTAAGTGTTACCTAAGAGTTACCTAAGTGTTACATAAGTGTTACCTAAGTGTGCCCTAAGTGTTACCCAAGTGTTACCTAAGTGTTCCCTAAGTGTTATCTAAGTGTGCCCTAAGTGTTACCTAAGTGTGCCCTAAATGTTACCCAAGTGTGCCCTAAGTGTTACCTAAGTGTGCCCCAAGTGTTACCTAAGTGTGCCCTAAGTGTTACCTAAGTGTACCCTAAGTGTTACCTAAGTGTTACCTAAGTGTGCCCTAAGTGTTACCCAAGTGTGCCCTAAGTGTTACCTAAGTGTGCCCCAAGTGTTACCTAAGTTTGCCCTAAGTGTTAACTAAGTGTTACCTAAGTGTGCCCTAAGTGTTACCTAAGTGTGCCCTAAGTGTTACCTAAGTGTTACCTAAGTTTTACCTAAGTGTTACCTAAGTGTGCCCTAAGTGTTACCTAAGTGTTACCTAAGTGTTACCTAAGTGTTACCTAAGTGTTACCTAAGTGTTACCTAAGTGTTACCTAAGTGTGCCCTAAGTGTTACCTAAGTGTGCCCTAAGTGTTACCTAAGTGTGCCCTAAGTGTTACCTAAGTGTGCCCTAAGTGTTACCTAAGTGTGCCCTAAGTGTTACCTAAGTGTACCCTTAGTGTTACCTAAGTGTTACCTAAGTGTTGCCTAAGTGTTAACTAAGTGTTACCTAAGTGTGCCCTAAGTGTTACCTAAGTGTGCCCTAAGTGTTACCTAAGTGTGCCCTAAGTGTTACCTAAGTGTGCCCTAAGTGTTACCTAAGTGTGCCCTAAGTGTTACCTAAGTGTGCTTTAAGTGTTACCTAAGTGTGCCCTAAGTGTTACCTAAGTGTGCCCTAAGTGTTACCTAAGTGTACCCTAAGTGTTACCTAAGTGTGGCCTAAGTGTTACCTAAGTGTGCCCTAAGTGTTACCTAAGTGTGCCCTAAGTGTTAACTAAGTGTTACCTAAGTGTGCCCTAAGTGTTAGCTAAGTGTACCATGAGTGTTACCTAAGTGTTACCTAAGTGTTACCTAAGTGTTACCTAAGAGTTACCTAAGTGTTACATATGTGTTACCTAAGTGTGCCCTAAGTGTTACCTAAGTGTGCGCTAAGTGTTACCTAAGTGTTACCTAAGTGTGCCCTAAGTGTTACCTAAGTGTGCCCTAAGTGTTACCTAAGTGTGCCCTAAGTGTTACCTAAGTGTGCCCTAAGTGTTACCCAAGTGTGCCCTAAGTGTTACCTAAGTGTGCCCTAAGTGTTACCTAAGTGTGCCCCAAGTGTTACCTAAGTGTGCCCTAAGTGTTAACTAAGTGTTACCTAAGTGTGCCCTAAGTGTTACCTAAGTGTGCCCTAACTGTTACCTAAGTGTGCCCTAACTGTTACCTAAGTGTGCCCTAAGTGTTACCTAAGTGTGCCCTAAGTGTTACCTAAGTGTTACCTAAGTGTGCCCTAAGTGTTACCCAAGTGTTACCTAAGTGTTACCTAAGTGTTACCTAAGTGTTACCTAAGTGTTACCTAAGTGTTACCTAAGTGTGCCCTAAGTGTTACCTAAGTGTGCCCTAACTGTTACCTAAGTGTGCCCTAACTGTTACCTAAGTGTGCCCTAAGTGTTACCTAAGTGTGCCCTAAGTGTTACCTAAGTGTACCCTTAGTGTTACCTAAGTGTTACCTAAGTGTTAACTAAGTGTTACTTAAGTGTTACCCAAGTGTGCCCTAAGTGTTACCTAAGTGTGCCCTAAGTGTTACCTAAGTGTGCCCTAAGTGTTACCGAAGTGTACCCTAAGTGTTACCTAAGTGTTACCTAAGTGTTACCTAAGTGTTACCCAAGTGTTACCTAAGTGTGCCCTAAGTGTTACCTAAGTGTGCCCTAAGTGTGCCCTAAGTGTTACCTAAGTGTACCCTTAGTGTTACCCAAGTGTTACCTAAGTGTTACCTAAGTGTTACCTAAGTGTGCCTTAAGTGTTACCTAAGTGTGCCCTAAGTGTTACCTAAGTGTGCCCTAAGTGTTACCCAAGTGTGCCCTAAGTGTTACCCAAGTGTGCCCTAAGTGTTACCTAAGTGTGCCCTAAGTGTGCCCTAAGTGTTACCTAAGTGTACCATAAGTGTTACCTAAGTGTTACCTAAGTGTTACCTAAGTGTTACCTAAGTGTTACCTAAGAGTTACCTAAGTGTTACATAAGTGTTACCTAAGTGTGCCCTAAGTGTTACCTAAGTGTGCCCTAAGTGTTACCTAAGTGTGCCCTAAGTGTTACCTAAGTGTGCCCTAAGTGTTACCTAAGTGTGCCCTAAGTGTTACCTAAGTGTGCCCTAAGTGTTAACTAAGTGTTACCTAAGTGTGCCCTAAGTGTTACCTAAGTGTGCCCTAACTGTTACCTAAGTGTGCCCTAACTGTTACCTAAGTGTGCCCTAAGTGTTACCTAAGTGTGCCCTAAGTGTTACCTAAGTGTTACCTAAGTGTGCCCTAAGTGTTACCCAAGTGTTACCTAAGTGTTACCTAAGTGTTACCTAAGTGTTACCTAAGTATTACCTAAGTGTTACCTAAGTGTGCCCTAAGTGTTACCTAAGTGTGCCCTAACTGTTACCTAAGTGTGCCCTAACTGTTACCTAAGTGTGCCCTAAGTGTTACCTAAGTGTGCCCTAAGTGTTACCTAAGTGTACCCTTAGTGTTACCTAAGTGTTACCTAAGTGTTAACTAAGTGTTACTTAAGTGTTACCCAAGTGTGCCCTAAGTGTTACCTAAGTGTGCCCTAAGTGTTACCTAAGTGTGCCCTAAGTGTTACCGAAGTGTACCCTAAGTGTTACCTAAGTGTTACCTAAGTGTTACCTAAGTGTTACCCAAGTGTTACCTAAGTGTGCCCTAAGTGTTACCTAAGTGTGCCCTAAGTGTGCCCTAAGTGTTACCTAAGTGTACCCTTAGTGTTACCCAAGTGTTACCTAAGTGTTACCTAAGTGTTACCTAAGTGTGCCTTAAGTGTTACCTAAGTGTGCCCTAAGTGTTACCTAAGTGTGCCCTAAGTGTTACCCAAGTGTGCCCTAAGTGTTACCCAAGTGTGCCCTAAGTGTTACCTAAGTGTGCCCTAAGTGTGCCCTAAGTGTTACCTAAGTGTACCATAAGTGTTACCTAAGTGTTACCTAAGTGTTACCTAAGTGTTACCTAAGTGTTACCTAAGAGTTACCTAAGTGTTACATAAGTGTTACCTAAGTGTGCCCTAAGTGTTACCTAAGTGTGCCCTAAGTGTTACCTAAGTGTGCCCTAAGTGTTACCTAAGTGTGCCCTAAGTGTTACCTAAGTGTGCCCTAAGTGTGCCCTAAGTGTTACCTAAGTGTACCATAAGTGTTACCTAAGTGTTACCTAAGTGTTACCTAAGTGTTACCTAAGTGTTACCTAAGTGTTACCTAAGTGTTACCCAAGTGTTACCTAAGTGTGCCCTAAGTGTTACCTAAGTGTGCCCTAAGTGTGCCCTAAGTGTTACCTAAGTGTACCCTTAGTGTTACCCAAGTGTTACCTAAGTGTTAACTAAGTGTTACCTAAGTGTGCCCTAAGTGTTACCTAAGTGTGCCCTAAGTGTTAAGTGTGCCCTAAGTGTGTCCTAACTGTTACCTAAGTGTGCCCTAACTGTTACCTAAGTGTGCCCTAAGTGTTACCTAAGTGTGCCCTAAGTGTTACCTAAGTGTACCCTTAGTGTTACCTAAGTGTTACCTAAGTGTTAACTAAGTGTTACTTAAGTGTTACCCAAGTGTGCCCTAAGTGTTACCTAAGTGTACCATGAGTGTTACCTAAGTGTTACCTAAGTGTTACCTAAGTGTTACCTAAGAGTTACCTAAGTGTTACATATGTGTTACCTAAGTGTGCCCTAAGTGTTACCTAAGTGTGCGCTAAGTGTTACCTAAGTGTTACCTAAGTGTGCCCTAAGTGTTACCTAAGTGTGCCCTAAGTGTTACCTAAGTGTGCCCTAAGTGTTACCTAAGTGTACCCTTAGTGTTACCCAAGTGTTACCTAAGTGTTACCTAAGTGTTACCTAAGTGTGCCTTAAGTGTTACCTAAGTGTGCCCTAAGTGTTACCTAAGTGTGCCCTAAGTGTTACCCAAGTGTGCCCTAAGTGTTACCCAAGTGTGCCCTAAGTGTTACCTAAGTGTTACCCAAGTGTTACCTAAGTGTTACCTAAGTGTTACCTAAGTGTTACCTAAGTATTACCTAAGTGTTACCTAAGTGTGCCCTAAGTGTTACCTAAGTGTGCCCTAACTGTTACCTAAGTGTGCCCTAACTGTTACCTAAGTGTGCCCTAAGTGTTACCTAAGTGTGCCCTAAGTGTTACCTAAGTGTACCCTTAGTGTTACCTAAGTGTTACCTAAGTGTTAACTAAGTGTTACTTAAGTGTTACCCAAGTGTGCCCTAAGTGTTACCTAAGTGTGCCCTAAGTGTTACCTAAGTGTGCCCTAAGTGTTACCGAAGTGTACCCTAAGTGTTACCTAAGTGTTACCTAAGTGTTACCTAAGTGTTACCCAAGTGTTACCTAAGTGTGCCCTAAGTGTTACCTAAGTGTGCCCTAAGTGTGCCCTAAGTGTTACCTAAGTGTACCCTTAGTGTTACCCAAGTGTTACCTAAGTGTTACCTAAGTGTTACCTAAGTGTGCCTTAAGTGTTACCTAAGTGTGCCCTAAGTGTTACCTAAGTGTGCCCTAAGTGTTACCCAAGTGTGCCCTAAGTGTTACCTAAGTGTGCCCTAAGTGTTACCTAAGTGTGCCCTAAGTGTGCCCTAAGTGTTACCTAAGTGTACCATAAGTGTTACCTAAGTGTTACCTAAGTGTTACCTAAGTGTTACCTAAGTGTTACCTAAGAGTTACCTAAGTGTTACATAAGTGTTACCTAAGTGTGCCCTAAGTGTTACCTAAGTGTGCCCTAAGTGTTACCTAAGTGTGCCCTAAGTGTTACCTAAGTGTGCCCTAAGTGTTACCTAAGTGTGCCCTAAGTGTGCCCTAAGTGTTACCTAAGTGTACCATAAGTGTTACCTAAGTGTTACCTAAGTGTTACCTAAGTGTTACCTAAGTGTTACCTAAGTGTTACCTAAGTGTTACCCAAGTGTTACCTAAGTGTGCCCTAAGTGTTACCTAAGTGTGCCCTAAGTGTGCCCTAAGTGTTACCTAAGTGTACCCTTAGTGTTACCTAAGTGTTACCTAAGTGTTAACTAAGTGTTACCTAAGTGTGCCCTAAGTGTTACCTAAGTGTGCCCTAAGTGTTAAGTGTGCCCTAAGTGTGTCCTAACTGTTACCTAAGTGTGCCCTAACTGTTACCTAAGTATGCCCTAAGTGTTACCTAAGTGTGCCCTAAGTGTTACCTAAGTGTGGCCTAAGTGTTACCTAAGTGTGCCCCAAGTGTTACCTAAGTGTGCCCTAAGTGTTAACTAAGTGTTACCTAAGTGTGCCCTAAGTGTTACCTAAGTGTACCATAAGTGTTACCTAAGTGTTACCTAAGTGTTACCTAAGTGTTACCTAAGAGTTACCTAAGTGTTACATATGTGTTACCTAAGTGTGCCCTAAGTGTTACCTAAGTGTGCGCTAAGTGTTACCTAAGTGTTACCTAAGTGTGCCCTAAGTGTTACCTAAGTGTGCCCTAAGTGTTACCTAAGAGTTACCTAAGTGTTACATAAGTGTTACCTAAGTGTGCCCTAAGTGTTACCTAAGTGTGCCCTAAGTGTTACCTAAGTGTGCCCTAAGTGTTACCTAAGTGTGCCCTAAGTGTTACCTAAGTGTGCCCTAAGTGTGCCCTAAGTGTTACCTAAGTGTACCATAAGTGTTACCTAAGTGTTACCTAAGTGTTACCTAAGTGTTACCTAAGTGTTACCTAAGTGTTACCTAAGTGTTACCTAAGTGTTACCTAAGTGTGCCCTAAGTGTTACCTAAGTGTGCCCTAAGTGTGCCCTAAGTGTTACCTAAGTGTACCCTTAGTGTTACCCAAGTGTTACCTAAGTGTTAACTAAGTGTTACCTAAGTGTGCCCTAAGTGTTACCTAAGTGTGCCCTAAGTGTTAAGTGTGCCCTAAGTGTGTCCTAACTGTTACCTAAGTGTGCCCTAACTGTTACCTAAGTATGCCCTAAGTGTTACCTAAGTGTGCCCTAAGTGTTACCTAAGTGTGGCCTAAGTGTTACCTAAGTGTGCCCCAAGTGTTACCTAAGTGTGCCCTAAGTGTTAACTAAGTGTTACCTAAGTGTGCCCTAAGTGTTACCTAAGTGTACCATAAGTGTTACCTAAGTGTTACCTAAGTGTTACCTAAGTGTTACCTAAGAGTTACCTAAGTGTTACATATGTGTTACCTAAGTGTGCCCTAAGTGTTACCTAAGTGTGCGCTAAGTGTTACCTAAGTGTTATCTAAGTGTGCCCTAAGTGTTACCTAAGTGTGCCCTAAGTGTTACCTAAGTTTGCCCTAAGTGTTACCTAAGTGTGCCCTAAGTGTTACCCAAGTGTGCCCTAAGTGTTACCTAAGTGTGCCCTAAGTGTTACCTAAGTGTGCCCCAAGTGTTACCTAAGTGTGCCCTAAGTGTTAACTAAGTGTTACCTAAGTGTGCCCTAAGTGTTACCTAAGTGTGCCCTAAGTGTTACCTAAGTGTTACCTAAGTGTTACCTAAGTGTTACCTAAGTGTGCCCTAAGTGTTACCCAAGTGTTACCTAAGTGTTACCTAAGTGTTACCTAAGTGTTACCTAAGTGTTACCTAAGTATTACCTAAGTGTTACCTAAGTGTGCCCTAAGTGTTACCTAAGTGTGCCCTAACTGTTACCTAAGTGTGCCCTAACTGTTACCTAAGTGTGCCCTAAGTGTTACCTAAGTGTGCCCTAAGTGTTACCTAAGTGTACCCTTAGTGTTACCTAAGTGTTACCTAAGTGTTAACTAAGTGTTACTTAAGTGTTACCTAAGTGTGCCCTAAGTGTTACCTAAGTGTGCCCTAAGTGTGCCCTAAGTGTTACCTAAGTGTACCATAAGTGTTACCTAAGTATGCCCTAAGTGTTACCTAAGTGTGCCCTAAGTGTTACCTAAGTGTGGCCTAAGTGTTACCTAAGTGTGCCCCAAGTGTTACCTAAGTGTGCCCTAAGTGTTAACTAAGTGTTACCTAAGTGTGCCCTAAGTGTTACCTAAGTGTACCATAAGTGTTACCTAAGTGTTACCTAAGTGTTACCTAAGAGTTACCTAAGTGTTACATATGTGTTACCTAAGTGTGCCCTAAGTGTTACCTAAGTGTGCGCTAAGTGTTACCTAAGTGTTATCTAAGTGTGCCCTAAGTGTTACCTAAGTGTGCCCTAAGTGTTACCTAAGTTTGCCCTAAGTGTTACCTAAGTGTGCCCTAAGTGTTACCCAAGTGTGCCCTAAGTGTTACCTAAGTGTGCCCTAAGTGTTACCTAAGTGTGCCCCAAGTGTTACCTAAGTGTGCCCTAAGTGTTAACTAAGTGTTACCTAAGTGTGCCCTAAGTGTTACCTAAGTGTGCCCTAAGTGTTACCTAAGTGTTACCTAAGTGTTACCTAAGTGTTACCTAAGTGTGCCCTAAGTGTTACCCAAGTGTTACCTAAGTGTTACCTAAGTGTTACCTAAGTGTTACCTAAGTGTTACCTAAGTATTACCTAAGTGTTACCTAAGTGTGCCCTAAGTGTTACCTAAGTGTGCCCTTAGTGTTACCCAAGTGTTACCTAAGTGTTACCTAAGTGTTACCCAAGTGTGCCCTAAGTGTTACCTAAGTGTGCCCTAAGTGTTACCTAAGTGTGCCCTAAGTGTTACCTAAGTGTGCCCTAAGTGTTACCCAAGTGTGCCCTAAGTGTTACCCAAGTGTGCCCTAAGTGTTACCTAAGTGTGCCCTAAGTGTGCCCTAAGTGTTACCTAAGTGTACCATAAGTGTTACCTAAGTGTTACCTAAGTGTTACCTAAGTGTTACCTAAGTGTTACCTAAGAGTTACCTAAGTGTTACATAAGTGTTACCTAAGTGTGCCCTAAGTGTTACCTAAGTGTGCCCTAAGTGTTACCTAAGTGTGCCCTAAGTGTTACCTAAGTGTGCCCTAAGTGTTACCTAAGTGTGCCCTAAGTGTTACCTAAGTGTGCCCTAAGTGTTAACTAAGTGTTACCTAAGTGTGCCCTAAGTGTTACCTAAGTGTGCCCTAACTGTTACCTAAGTGTGCCCTAACTGTTACCTAAGTGTGCCCTAAGTGTTACCTAAGTGTGCCCTAAGTGTTACCTAAGTGTTACCTAAGTGTGCCCTAAGTGTTACCCAAGTGTTACCTAAGTGTTACCTAAGTGTTACCTAAGTGTTACCTAAGTATTACCTAAGTGTTACCTAAGTGTGCCCTAAGTGTTACCTAAGTGTGCCCTAACTGTTACCTAAGTGTGCCCTAACTGTTACCTAAGTGTGCCCTAAGTGTTACCTAAGTGTGCCCTAAGTGTTACCTAAGTGTACCCTTAGTGTTACCTAAGTGTTACCTAAGTGTTAACTAAGTGTTACTTAAGTGTTACCCAAGTGTGCCCTAAGTGTTACCTAAGTGTGCCCTAAGTGTTACCTAAGTGTGCCCTAAGTGTTACCGAAGTGTACCCTAAGTGTTACCTAAGTGTTACCTAAGTGTTACCTAAGTGTTACCCAAGTGTTACCTAAGTGTGCCCTAAGTGTTACCTAAGTGTGCCCTAAGTGTGCCCTAAGTGTTACCTAAGTGTACCCTTAGTGTTACCCAAGTGTTACCTAAGTGTTACCTAAGTGTTACCTAAGTGTGCCTTAAGTGTTACCTAAGTGTGCCCTAAGTGTTACCTAAGTGTGCCCTAAGTGTTACCTAAGTGTGCCCTAAGTGTTACCCAAGTGTGCCCTAAGTGTTACCTAAGTGTGCCCTAAGTGTGCCCTAAGTGTTACCTAAGTGTACCATAAGTGTTACCTAAGTGTTACCTAAGTGTTACCTAAGTGTTACCTAAGTGTTACCTAAGAGTTACCTAAGTGTTACATAAGTGTTACCTAAGTGTGCCCTAAGTGTTACCTAAGTGTGCCCTAAGTGTTACCTAAGTGTGCCCTAAGTGTTACCTAAGTGTGCCCTAAGTGTGCCCTAAGTGTTACCTAAGTGTACCATAAGTGTTACCTAAGTGTTACCTAAGTGTTACCTAAGTGTTACCTAAGTGTTACCTAAGTGTTACCTAAGTGTTACCCAAGTGTTACCTAAGTGTGCCCTAAGTGTTACCTAAGTGTGCCCTAAGTGTGCCCTAAGTGTTACCTAAGTGTACCCTTAGTGTTACCCAAGTGTTACCTAAGTGTTAACTAAGTGTTACCTAAGTGTGCCCTAAGTGTTACCTAAGTGTGCCCTAAGTGTTAAGTGTGCCCTAAGTGTGTCCTAACTGTTACCTAAGTGTGCCCTAACTGTTACCTAAGTGTGCCCTAAGTGTTACCTAAGTGTGCCCTAAGTGTTACCTAAGTGTACCCTTAGTGTTACCTAAGTGTTACCTAAGTGTTAACTAAGTGTTACTTAAGTGTTACCCAAGTGTGCCCTAAGTGTTACCTAAGTGTACCATGAGTGTTACCTAAGTGTTACCTAAGTGTTACCTAAGTGTTACCTAAGAGTTACCTAAGTGTTACATATGTGTTACCTAAGTGTGCCCTAAGTGTTACCTAAGTGTGCGCTAAGTGTTACCTAAGTGTTACCTAAGTGTGCCCTAAGTGTTACCTAAGTGTGCCCTAAGTGTTACCTAAGTGTGCCCTAAGTGTTACCTAAGTGTACCCTTAGTGTTACCCAAGTGTTACCTAAGTGTTACCTAAGTGTTACCTAAGTGTGCCTTAAGTGTTACCTAAGTGTGCCCTAAGTGTTACCTAAGTGTGCCCTAAGTGTTACCCAAGTGTGCCCTAAGTGTTACCCAAGTGTGCCCTAAGTGTTACCTAAGTGTTACCCAAGTGTTACCTAAGTGTTACCTAAGTGTTACCTAAGTGTTACCTAAGTATTACCTAAGTGTTACCTAAGTGTGCCCTAAGTGTTACCTAAGTGTGCCCTAACTGTTACCTAAGTGTGCCCTAACTGTTACCTAAGTGTGCCCTAAGTGTTACCTAAGTGTGCCCTAAGTGTTACCTAAGTGTACCCTTAGTGTTACCTAAGTGTTACCTAAGTGTTAACTAAGTGTTACTTAAGTGTTACCCAAGTGTGCCCTAAGTGTTACCTAAGTGTGCCCTAAGTGTTACCTAAGTGTGCCCTAAGTGTTACCGAAGTGTACCCTAAGTGTTACCTAAGTGTTACCTAAGTGTTACCTAAGTGTTACCCAAGTGTTACCTAAGTGTGCCCTAAGTGTTACCTAAGTGTGCCCTAAGTGTGCCCTAAGTGTTACCTAAGTGTACCCTTAGTGTTACCCAAGTGTTACCTAAGTGTTACCTAAGTGTTACCTAAGTGTGCCTTAAGTGTTACCTAAGTGTGCCCTAAGTGTTACCTAAGTGTGCCCTAAGTGTTACCCAAGTGTGCCCTAAGTGTTACCCAAGTGTGCCCTAAGTGTTACCTAAGTGTGCCCTAAGTGTGCCCTAAGTGTTACCTAAGTGTACCATAAGTGTTACCTAAGTGTTACCTAAGTGTTACCTAAGTGTTACCTAAGTGTTACCTAAGAGTTACCTAAGTGTTACATAAGTGTTACCTAAGTGTGCCCTAAGTGTTACCTAAGTGTGCCCTAAGTGTTACCTAAGTGTGCCCTAAGTGTTACCTAAGTGTGCCCTAAGTGTTACCTAAGTGTGCCCTAAGTGTGCCCTAAGTGTTACCTAAGTGTACCATAAGTGTTACCTAAGTGTTACCTAAGTGTTACCTAAGTGTTACCTAAGTGTTACCTAAGTGTTACCTAAGTGTTACCCAAGTGTTACCTAAGTGTGCCCTAAGTGTTACCTAAGTGTGCCCTAAGTGTGCCCTAAGTGTTACCTAAGTGTACCCTTAGTGTTACCCAAGTGTTACCTAAGTGTTAACTAAGTGTTACCTAAGTGTGCCCTAAGTGTTACCTAAGTGTGCCCTAAGTGTTAAGTGTGCCCTAAGTGTGTCCTAACTGTTACCTAAGTGTGCCCTAACTGTTACCTAAGTATGCCCTAAGTGTTACCTAAGTGTGCCCTAAGTGTTACCTAAGTGTGGCCTAAGTGTTACCTAAGTGTGCCCCAAGTGTTACCTAAGTGTGCCCTAAGTGTTAACTAAGTGTTACCTAAGTGTGCCCTAAGTGTTACCTAAGTGTACCATAAGTGTTACCTAAGTGTTACCTAAGTGTTACCTAAGTGTTACCTAAGAGTTACCTAAGTGTTACATATGTGTTACCTAAGTGTGCCCTAAGTGTTACCTAAGTGTGCGCTAAGTGTTACCTAAGTGTTACCTAAGTGTGCCCTAAGTGTTACCTAAGTGTGCCCTAAGTGTTACCTAAGAGTTACCTAAGTGTTACATAAGTGTTACCTAAGTGTGCCCTAAGTGTTACCTAAGTGTGCCCTAAGTGTTACCTAAGTGTGCCCTAAGTGTTACCTAAGTGTGCCCTAAGTGTTACCTAAGTGTGCCCTAAGTGTGCCCTAAGTGTTACCTAAGTGTACCATAAGTGTTACCTAAGTGTTACCTAAGTGTTACCTAAGTGTTACCTAAGTGTTACCTAAGTGTTACCTAAGTGTTACCCAAGTGTTACCTAAGTGTGCCCTAAGTGTTACCTAAGTGTGCCCTAAGTGTGCCCTAAGTGTTACCTAAGTGTACCCTTAGTGTTACCCAAGTGTTACCTAAGTGTTAACTAAGTGTTACCTAAGTGTGCCCTAAGTGTTACCTAAGTGTGCCCTAAGTGTTAAGTGTGCCCTAAGTGTGTCCTAACTGTTACCTAAGTGTGCCCTAACTGTTACCTAAGTATGCCCTAAGTGTTACCTAAGTGTGCCCTAAGTGTTACCTAAGTGTGGCCTAAGTGTTACCTAAGTGTGCCCCAAGTGTTACCTAAGTGTGCCCTAAGTGTTAACTAAGTGTTACCTAAGTGTGCCCTAAGTGTTACCTAAGTGTACCATAAGTGTTACCTAAGTGTTACCTAAGTGTTACCTAAGTGTTACCTAAGAGTTACCTAAGTGTTACATATGTGTTACCTAAGTGTGCCCTAAGTGTTACCTAAGTGTGCCCTAAGTGTTACCTAAGTGTTATCTAAGTGTGCCCTAAGTGTTACCTAAGTGTGCCCTAAGTGTTACCTAAGTTTGCCCTAAGTGTTACCTAAGTGTGCCCTAAGTGTTACCCAAGTGTGCCCTAAGTGTTACCTAAGTGTGCCCTAAGTGTTACCTAAGTGTGCCCCAAGTGTTACCTAAGTGTGCCCTAAGTGTTAACTAAGTGTTACCTAAGTGTGCCCTAAGTGTTACCTAAGTGTGCCCTAAGTGTTACCTAAGTGTTACCTAAGTGTTACCTAAGTGTTACCTAAGTGTGCCCTAAGTGTTACCCAAGTGTTACCTAAGTGTTACCTAAGTGTTACCTAAGTGTTACCTAAGTGTTACCTAAGTATTACCTAAGTGTTACCTAAGTGTGCCCTAAGTGTTACCTAAGTGTGCCCTAACTGTTACCTAAGTGTGCCCTAACTGTTACCTAAGTGTGCCCTAAGTGTTACCTAAGTGTGCCCTAAGTGTTACCTAAGTGTACCCTTAGTGTTACCTAAGTGTTACCTAAGTGTTAACTAAGTGTTACTTAAGTGTTACCTAAGTGTGCCCTAAGTGTTACCTAAGTGTGCCCTAAGTGTGCCCTAAGTGTTACCTAAGTGTACCATAAGTGTTACCTAAGTATGCCCTAAGTGTTACCTAAGTGTGCCCTAAGTGTTACCTAAGTGTGGCCTAAGTGTTACCTAAGTGTGCCCCAAGTGTTACCTAAGTGTGCCCTAAGTGTTAACTAAGTGTTACCTAAGTGTGCCCTAAGTGTTACCTAAGTGTACCATAAGTGTTACCTAAGTGTTACCTAAGTGTTACCTAAGAGTTACCTAAGTGTTACATATGTGTTACCTAAGTGTGCCCTAAGTGTTACCTAAGTGTGCCCTAAGTGTTACCTAAGTGTTATCTAAGTGTGCCCTAAGTGTTACCTAAGTGTGCCCTAAGTGTTACCTAAGTTTGCCCTAAGTGTTACCTAAGTGTGCCCTAAGTGTTACCCAAGTGTGCCCTAAGTGTTACCTAAGTGTGCCCTAAGTGTTACCTAAGTGTGCCCCAAGTGTTACCTAAGTGTGCCCTAAGTGTTAACTAAGTGTTACCTAAGTGTGCCCTAAGTGTTACCTAAGTGTGCCCTAAGTGTTACCTAAGTGTTACCTAAGTGTTACCTAAGTGTTACCTAAGTGTGCCCTAAGTGTTACCCAAGTGTTACCTAAGTGTTACCTAAGTGTTACCTAAGTGTTACCTAAGTGTTACCTAAGTATTACCTAAGTGTTACCTAAGTGTGCCCTAAGTGTTACCTAAGTGTGCCCTAACTGTTACCTAAGTGTGCCCTAACTGTTACCTAAGTGTGCCCTAAGTGTTACCTAAGTGTGCCCTAAGTGTTACCTAAGTGTACCCTTAGTGTTACCTAAGTGTTACCCAAGTGTTACCTAAGTGTGCCCTAAGTGTTACCTAAGTGTGCCCTAAGTGTGCCCTAAGTGTTACCTAAGTGTACCCTTAGTGTTACCCAAGTGTTACCTAAGTGTTAACTAAGTGTTACCTAAGTGTGCTTTAAGTGTTACCTAAGTGTGCCCTAAGTGTTACCTAAGTGTGCCCTAAGTGTTACCTAAGTGTGCCCTAAGTGTTACCTAAGTGTGCCCTAAGTGTTACCTAAGTGTGCCCTAAGTGTTACCTAAGTGTGCCCTAAGTGTTACCTAAGTGTGCTCTAAGTGCTACCTAAGTGTGCCCTAAGTGTTACCTAAGTGTGCCCTAAGTGTTACCTAAGTGTGCCCTAAGTGTTACCTAAGTGTGCCCTAAGTGTGCCCTAAGTGTTACCTAAGTGTACCATAAGTGTTACCTAAGTGTTACCTAAGTGTTACCTAAGTGTGCCCTAAGTGTTACCTAAGTGTGCCCTAAGTGTTACCTAAGTGTGCCCTAAGTGTTACCTAAGTGTGCTCTAAGTGCTACCTAAGTGTGCCCTAAGTGTTACCTAAGTGTGGCCTAAGTGTTACCTAAGTGTGCCCCAAGTGTTACCTAAGTGTGCCCTAAGTGTTAACTAAGTGTTACCTAAGTGTGCCCTAAGTGTTACCTAAGTGTACCATAAGTGTTACCTAAGTGTTACCTAAGTGTTACCTAAGTGTTACCTAAGAGTTACCTAAGTGTTACATATGTGTTACCTAAGTGTGCCCTAAGTGTTACCTAAGTGTGCGCTAAGTGTTACCTAAGTGTTATCTAAGTGTGCCCTAAGTGTTACCTAAGTGTGCCCTAAGTGTTACCTAAGTGTGCCCTAAGTGTTACCTAAGTGTGCCCTAAGTGTTACCCAAGTGTGCCCTAAGTGTTACCTAAGTGTGCCCTAAGTGTTACCTAAGTGTGCCCCAAGTGTTACCTAAGTGTGCCCTAAGTGTTAACTAAGTGTTACCTAAGTGTGCCCTAAGTGTTACCTAAGTGTGCCCTAAGTGTTACCTAAGTGTTACCTAAGTGTTACCTAAGTGTTACCTAAGTGTTACCTAAGTGTGCCCTAAGTGTTACCCAAGTGTTACCTAAGTGTTACCTAAGTGTTACCTAAGTGTTACCTAAGTATTACCTAAGTGTTACCTAAGTGTGCCCTAAGTGTTACCTAAGTGTGCCCTAACTGTTACCTAAGTGTGCCCTAACTGTTACCTAAGTGTGCCCTAAGTGTTACCTAAGTGTGCCCTAAGTGTTACCTAAGTGTACCCTTAGTGTTACCTAAGTGTTACCTAAGTGTTAACTAAGTGTTACTTAAGTGTTACCCAAGTGTGCCCTAAGTGTTACCTAAGTGTGCCCTAAGTGTTACCTAAGTGTACCCTAAGTGTTACCTAAGTGTTACCTAAGTGTTACCTAAGTGTTACCCAAGTGTTACCTAAGTGTGCCCTAAGTGTTACCTAAGTGTGCCCTAAGTGTGCCCTAAGTGTTACCTAAGTGTACCCTTAGTGTTACCCAAGTGTTACCTAAGTGTTACCTAAGTGTGCCCTAAGTGTTACCTAAGTGTGCCCTAAGTGTTACCTAAGTGTGCCCTAAGTGTTACCCAAGTGTGCCCTAAGTGTTACCCAAGTGTGCCCTAAGTGTTACCTAAGTGTGCCCTAAGTGTGCCCTAAGTGTTACCTAAGTGTACCATAAGTGTTACCTAAGTGTTACCTAAGTGTTACCTAAGTGTTACCTAAGAGTTACCTAAGTGTTACATAAGTGTTACCTAAGTGTGCCCTAAGTGTTACCTAAGTGTGCCCTAAGTGTTACCTAAGTGTGCCCTAAGTGTTACCTAAGTGTGCCCTAAGTGTTACCTAAGTGTGCCCTAAGTGTTACCTAAGTGTGCCCTAAGTGTTACCTAAGTGTGCTCTAAGTGCTACCTAAGTGTGCCCTAAGTGTTACCTAAGTGTGCCCTAAGTGTTACCTAAGTGTTACCTAAGTGTGCCCTAAGTGTTACCTAAGTGTGCCCTAAGTGTGCCCTAAGTGTTACCTAAGTGTACCATAAGTGTTACCTAAGTGTTACCTAAGTGTTACCTAAGTGTTACCTAAGTGTGCTTTAAGTGTTACCTAAGTGTGCCCTAAGTGTTACCTAAGTGTGCCCTAAGTGTTACCTAAGTGTACCCTAAGTGTTACCTAAGTGTGGCCTAAGTGTTACCTAAGTGTGCCCCAAGTGTTACCTAAGTGTGCCCTAAGTGTTAACTAAGTGTTACCTAAGTGTGCCCTAAGTGTTAGCTAAGTGTACCATGAGTGTTACCTAAGTGTTACCTAAGTGTTACCTAAGTGTTACCTAAGAGTTACCTAAGTGTTACATATGTGTTACCTAAGTGTGCCCTAAGTGTTACCTAAGTGTGCGCTAAGTGTTACCTAAGTGTTACCTAAGTGTGCCCTAAGTGTTACCTAAGTGTGCCCTAAGTGTTACCTAAGTGTGCCCTAAGTGTTACCTAAGTGTGCCCTAAGTGTTACCCAAGTGTGCCCTAAGTGTTACCTAAGTGTGCCCTAAGTGTTACCTAAGTGTGCCCCAAGTGTTACCTAAGTGTGCCCTAAGTGTTAACTAAGTGTTACCTAAGTGTGCCCTAAGTGTGCCCTAAGTGTTACCTAAGTGTACCCTTAGTGTTACCCAAGTGTTACCTAAGTGTTACCTAAGTGTTACCTAAGTGTGCCTTAAGTGTTACCTAAGTGTGCCCTAAGTGTTACCTAAGTGTGCCCTAAGTGTTACCCAAGTGTGCCCTAAGTGTTACCCAAGTGTGCCCTAAGTGTTACCTAAGTGTGCCCTAAGTGTGCCCTAAGTGTTACCTAAGTGTACCATAAGTGTTACCTAAGTGTTACCTAAGTGTTACCTAAGTGTTACCTAAGTGTTACCTAAGAGTTACCTAAGTGTTACATAAGTGTTACCTAAGTGTGCCCTAAGTGTTACCTAAGTGTGCCCTAAGTGTTACCTAAGTGTGCCCTAAGTGTTACCTAAGTGTGCCCTAAGTGTTACCTAAGTGTGCCCTAAGTGTGCCCTAAGTGTTACCTAAGTGTACCATAAGTGTTACCTAAGTGTTACCTAAGTGTTACCTAAGTGTTACCTAAGTGTTACCTAAGTGTTACCTAAGTGTTACCCAAGTGTTACCTAAGTGTGCCCTAAGTGTTACCTAAGTGTGCCCTAAGTGTGCCCTAAGTGTTACCTAAGTGTACCCTTAGTGTTACCCAAGTGTTACCTAAGTGTTAACTAAGTGTTACCTAAGTGTACCCTAAGTGTTACCTAAGTGTGCCCTAAGTGTTAAGTGTGCCCTAAGTGTGTCCTAACTGTTACCTAAGTGTGCCCTAACTGTTACCTAAGTATGCCCTAAGTGTTACCTAAGTGTGCCCTAAGTGTTACCTAAGTGTGGCCTAAGTGTTACCTAAGTGTGCCCCAAGTGTTACCTAAGTGTGCCCTAAGTGTTAACTAAGTGTTACCTAAGTGTGCCCTAAGTGTTACCTAAGTGTACCATAAGTGTTACCTAAGTGTTACCTAAGTGTTACCTAAGAGTTACCTAAGTGTTACATATGTGTTACCTAAGTGTGCCCTAAGTGTTACCTAAGTGTGCGCTAAGTGTTACCTAAGTGTTATCTAAGTGTGCCCTAAGTGTTACCTAAGTGTGCCCTAAGTGTTACCTAAGTTTGCCCTAAGTGTTACCTAAGTGTGCCCTAAGTGTTACCCAAGTGTGCCCTAAGTGTTACCTAAGTGTGCCCTAAGTGTTACCTAAGTGTGCCCTAAGTGTTACCTAAGTGTGCCCTAAGTGTTAACTAAGTGTTACCTAAGTGTGCCCTAAGTGTTACCTAAGTGTGCCCTAAGTGTTACCTAAGTGTTACCTAAGTGTTACCTAAGTGTTACCTAAGTGTGCCCTAAGTGTTACCCAAGTGTTACCTAAGTGTTACCTAAGTGTTACCTAAGTGTTACCTAAGTGTTACCTAAGTATTACCTAAGTGTTACCTAAGTGTGCCCTAAGTGTTACCTAAGTGTGCCCTAACTGTTACCTAAGTGTGCCCTAACTGTTACCTAAGTGTGCCCTAAGTGTTACCTAAGTGTGCCCTAAGTGTTACCTAAGTGTACCCTTAGTGTTACCTAAGTGTTACCCAAGTGTTACCTAAGTGTGCCCTAAGTGTTACCTAAGTGTGCCCTAAGTGTGCCCTAAGTGTTACCTAAGTGTACCCTTAGTGTTACCCAAGTGTTACCTAAGTGTTAACTAAGTGTTACCTAAGTGTGCTTTAAGTGTTACCTAAGTGTGCCCTAAGTGTTACCTAAGTGTGCCCTAAGTGTTACCTAAGTGTGCCCTAAGTGTTACCTAAGTGTGCCCTAAGTGTTACCTAAGTGTGCCCTAAGTGTTACCTAAGTGTGCCCTAAGTGTGCCCTAAGTGTTACCTAAGTGTACCATAAGTGTTACCTAAGTGTTACCTAAGTGTTACCTAAGTGTTACCTAAGTGTTACCTAAGAGTTACCTAAGTGTTACATAAGTGTTACCTAAGTGTGCCCTAAGTGTTACCTAAGTGTGCCCTAAGTGTTACCTAAGTGTGCCCTAAGTGTTACCTAAGTGTGCCCTAAGTGTTACCTAAGTGTGCCCTAAGTGTTACCTAAGTGTGCCCTAAGTGTTACCTAAGTGTGCTCTAAGTGCTACCTAAGTGTGCCCTAAGTGTTACCTAAGTGTGCCCTAAGTGTTACCTAAGTGTTACCTAAGTGTGCCCTAAGTGTTACCTAAGTGTGCCCTAAGTGTGCCCTAAGTGTTACCTAAGTGTACCATAAGTGTTACCTAAGTGTTACCTAAGTGTTACCTAAGTGTTACCTAAGTGTGCTTTAAGTGTTACCTAAGTGTGCCCTAAGTGTTACCTAAGTGTGCCCTAAGTGTTACCTAAGTGTACCCTAAGTGTTACCTAAGTGTGGCCTAAGTGTTACCTAAGTGTGCCCCAAGTGTTACCTAAGTGTGCCCTAAGTGTTAACTAAGTGTTACCTAAGTGTGCCCTAAGTGTTAGCTAAGTGTACCATGAGTGTTACCTAAGTGTTACCTAAGTGTTACCTAAGTGTTACCTAAGAGTTACCTAAGTGTTACATATGTGTTACCTAAGTGTGCCCTAAGTGTTACCTAAGTGTGCGCTAAGTGTTACCTAAGTGTTACCTAAGTGTGCCCTAAGTGTTACCTAAGTGTGCCCTAAGTGTTACCTAAGTGTGCCCTAAGTGTTACCTAAGTGTGCCCTAAGTGTTACCCAAGTGTGCCCTAAGTGTTACCTAAGTGTGCCCTAAGTGTTACCTAAGTGTGCCCCAAGTGTTACCTAAGTGTGCCCTAAGTGTTAACTAAGTGTTACCTAAGTGTGCCCTAAGTGTGCCCTAAGTGTTACCTAAGTGTACCCTTAGTGTTACCCAAGTGTTACCTAAGTGTTACCTAAGTGTTACCTAAGTGTGCCCTAAGTGTTACCTAAGTGTGCCCTAAGTGTTACCTAAGTGTGCCCTAAGTGTTACCCAAGTGTGCCCTAAGTGTTACCCAAGTGTGCCCTAAGTGTTACCTAAGTGTGCCCTAAGTGTGCCCTAAGTGTTACCTAAGTGTACCATAAGTGTTACCTAAGTGTTACCTAAGTGTTACCTAAGTGTTACCTAAGTGTTACCTAAGAGTTACCTAAGTGTTACATAAGTGTTACCTAAGTGTGCCCTAAGTGTTACCTAAGTGTGCCCTAAGTGTTACCTAAGTGTGCCCTAAGTGTTACCTAAGTGTGCCCTAAGTGTTACCTAAGTGTGCCCTAAGTGTGCCCTAAGTGTTACCTAAGTGTACCATAAGTGTTACCTAAGTGTTACCTAAGTGTTACCTAAGTGTTACCTAAGTGTTACCTAAGTGTTACCTAAGTGTTACCCAAGTGTTACCTAAGTGTGCCCTAAGTGTTACCTAAGTGTGCCCTAAGTGTGCCCTAAGTGTTACCTAAGTGTACCCTTAGTGTTACCCAAGTGTTACCTAAGTGTTAACTAAGTGTTACCTAAGTGTGCCCTAAGTGTTACCTAAGTGTGCCCTAAGTGTTAAGTGTGCCCTAAGTGTGTCCTAACTGTTACCTAAGTGTGCCCTAACTGTTACCTAAGTATGCCCTAAGTGTTACCTAAGTGTGCCCTAAGTGTTACCTAAGTGTGGCCTAAGTGTTACCTAAGTGTGCCCCAAGTGTTACCTAAGTGTGCCCTAAGTGTTAACTAAGTGTTACCTAAGTGTGCCCTAAGTGTTACCTAAGTGTACCATAAGTGTTACCTAAGTGTTACCTAAGTGTTACCTAAGAGTTACCTAAGTGTTACATATGTGTTACCTAAGTGTGCCCTAAGTGTTACCTAAGTGTGCGCTAAGTGTTACCTAAGTGTTATCTAAGTGTGCCCTAAGTGTTACCTAAGTGTGCCCTAAGTGTTACCTAAGTTTGCCCTAAGTGTTACCTAAGTGTGCCCTAAGTGTTACCCAAGTGTGCCCTAAGTGTTACCTAAGTGTGCCCTAAGTGTTACCTAAGTGTGCCCCAAGTGTTACCTAAGTGTGCCCTAAGTGTTAACTAAGTGTTACCTAAGTGTGCCCTAAGTGTTACCTAAGTGTGCCCTAAGTGTTACCTAAGTGTTACCTAAGTGTTACCTAAGTGTTACCTAAGTGTGCCCTAAGTGTTACCCAAGTGTTACCTAAGTGTTACCTAAGTGTTACCTAAGTGTTACCTAAGTGTTACCTAAGTATTACCTAAGTGTTACCTAAGTGTGCCCTAAGTGTTACCTAAGTGTGCCCTAACTGTTACCTAAGTGTGCCCTAACTGTTACCTAAGTGTGCCCTAAGTGTTACCTAAGTGTGCCCTAAGTGTTACCTAAGTGTACCCTTAGTGTTACCTAAGTGTTACCCAAGTGTTACCTAAGTGTGCCCTAAGTGTTACCTAAGTGTGCCCTAAGTGTGCCCTAAGTGTTACCTAAGTGTACCCTTAGTGTTACCCAAGTGTTACCTAAGTGTTAACTAAGTGTTACCTAAGTGTGCTTTAAGTGTTACCTAAGTGTGCCCTAAGTGTTACCTAAGTGTGCCCTAAGTGTTACCTAAGTGTGCCCTAAGTGTTACCTAAGTGTGCCCTAAGTGTTACCTAAGTGTGCCCTAAGTGTTACCTAAGTGTGCCCTAAGTGTTACCTAAGTGTGCTCTAAGTGCTACCTAAGTGTTACCTAAGTGTGCCTTAAGTATTACCTAAGTGTGCCCTAAGTGTTACCTAAGTGTGCCCTAAGTGTTACCCAAGTGTGCCCTAAGTGTTACCCAAGTGTGCCCTAAGTGTTACCCAAGTGTGCCCTAAGTGTGCCCTAAGTGTTACCTAAGTGTACCATAAGTGTTACCTAAGTGTTACCTAAGTGTTACCTAAGTGTTACCTAAGTGTTACCTAAGAGTTACCTAAGTGTTACATAAGTGTTACCTAAGTGTGCCCTAAGTGTTACCTAAGTGTGCCCTAAGTGTTACCTAAGTGTGCCCTAAGTGTTACCTAAGTGTGCCCTAAGTGTTACCTAAGTGTGCCCTAAGTGTGCCCTAAGTGTTACCTAAGTGTACCATAAGTGTTACCTAAGTGTTACCTAAGTGTTACCTAAGTGTTACCTAAGTGTTACCTAAGTGTTACCTAAGTGTTACCCAAGTGTTACCTAAGTGTGCCCTAAGTGTTACCTAAGTGTGCCCTAAGTGTGCCCTAAGTGTTACCTAAGTGTACCCTTAGTGTTACCCAAGTGTTACCTAAGTGTTAACTAAGTGTTACCTAAGTGTGCCCTAAGTGTTACCTAAGTGTGCCCTAAGTGTTAAGTGTGCCCTAAGTGTGTCCTAACTGTTACCTAAGTGTGCCCTAACTGTTACCTAAGTATGCCCTAAGTGTTACCTAAGTGTGCCCTAAGTGTTACCTAAGTGTGGCCTAAGTGTTACCTAAGTGTGCCCCAAGTGTTACCTAAGTGTGCCCTAAGTGTTAACTAAGTGTTACCTAAGTGTGCCCTAAGTGTTACCTAAGTGTACCATAAGTGTTACCTAAGTGTTACCTAAGTGTTACCTAAGAGTTACCTAAGTGTTACATATGTGTTACCTAAGTGTGCCCTAAGTGTTACCTAAGTGTGCGCTAAGTGTTACCTAAGTGTTATCTAAGTGTGCCCTAAGTGTTACCTAAGTGTGCCCTAAGTGTTACCTAAGTTTGCCCTAAGTGTTACCTAAGTGTGCCCTAAGTGTTACCCAAGTGTGCCCTAAGTGTTACCTAAGTGTGGCCTAAGTGTTACCTAAGTGTGCCCCAAGTGTTACCTAAGTGTGCCCTAAGTGTTAACTAAGTGTTACCTAAGTGTGCCCTAAGTGTTACCTAAGTGTGCCCTAAGTGTTACCTAAGTGTTACCTAAGTGTTACCTAAGTGTTACCTAAGTGTGCCCTAAGTGTTACCCAAGTGTTACCTAAGTGTTACCTAAGTGTTACCTAAGTGTTACCTAAGTGTTACCTAAGTATTACCTAAGTGTTACCTAAGTGTGCCCTAAGTGTTACCTAAGTGTGCCCTAACTGTTACCTAAGTGTGCCCTAAGTGTTACCTAAGTGTGCCCTAAGTGTTACCTAAGTGTGCCCTAAGTGTTACCTAAGTGTACCCTTAGTGTTACCTAAGTGTTACCTAAGTGTTAACTAAGTGTTACTTAAGTGTTACCTAAGTGTGCCCTAAGTGTTACCTAAGTGTGCCCTAAGTGTGCCCTAAGTGTTACCTAAGTGTACCATAAGTGTTACCTAAGTGTTACCTAAGTGTTACCTAAGTGTTACCTAAGTGTTACCTAAGTGTTACCTAAGTGTTACCCAAGTGTTACCTAAGTGTGCCCTAAGTGTTACCTAAGTGTGGCCTAAGTGTTACCTAAGTGTGCCCCAAGTGTTACCTAAGTGTGCCCTAAGTGTTAACTAAGTGTTACCTAAGTGTGCCCTAAGTGTTACCTAAGTGTACCATAAGTGTTACCTAAGTGTTACCTAAGTGTTACCTAAGAGTTACCTAAGTGTTACATATGTGTTACCTAAGTGTGCCCTAAGTGTTACCTAAGTGTGCGCTAAGTGTTACCTAAGTGTTATCTAAGTGTGCCCTAAGTGTTACCTAAGTGTGCCCTAAGTGTTACCTAAGTTTGCCCTAAGTGTTACCTAAGTGTGCCCTAAGTGTTACCCAAGTGTGCCCTAAGTGTTACCTAAGTGTGGCCTAAGTGTTACCTAAGTGTGCCCTAAGTGTTACCTAAGTGTGCCCTAAGTGTGCCCTAAGTGTTACCTAAGTGTACCATAAGTGTTACCTAAGTGTTACCTAAGTGTTACCTAAGTGTTACCTAAGTGTTACCTAAGTGTTACCTAAGTGTTACCCAAGTGTTACCTAAGTGTGCCCTAAGTGTTACCTAAGTGTGCCCTAAGTGTGCCCTAAGTGTTACCTAAGTGTACCCTTAGTGTTACCCAAGTGTTACCTAAGTGTTAACTAAGTGTTACCTAAGTGTGCCCTAAGTGTTACCTAAGTGTGCCCTAAGTGTTAAGTGTGCCCTAAGTGTGTCCTAACTGTTACCTAAGTGTGCCCTAACTGTTACCTAAGTATGCCCTAAGTGTTACCTAAGTGTGCCCTAAGTGTTACCTAAGTGTGGCCTAAGTGTTACCTAAGTGTGCCCCAAGTGTTACCTAAGTGTGCCCTAAGTGTTAACTAAGTGTTACCTAAGTGTGCCCTAAGTGTTACCTAAGTGTACCATAAGTGTTACCTAAGTGTTACCTAAGTGTTACCTAAGAGTTACCTAAGTGTTACATATGTGTTACCTAAGTGTGCCCTAAGTGTTACCTAAGTGTGCGCTAAGTGTTACCTAAGTGTTATCTAAGTGTGCCCTAAGTGTTACCTAAGTGTGCCCTAAGTGTTACCTAAGTTTGCCCTAAGTGTTACCTAAGTGTGCCCTAAGTGTTACCCAAGTGTGCCCTAAGTGTTACCTAAGTGTGGCCTAAGTGTTACCTAAGTGTGCCCCAAGTGTTACCTAAGTGTGCCCTAAGTGTTAACTAAGTGTTACCTAAGTGTGCCCTAAGTGTTACCTAAGTGTGCCCTAAGTGTGCCCTAAGTGTTACCTAAGTGTACCATAAGTGTTACCTAAGTGTTACCTAAGTGTTACCTAAGTGTTACCTAAGTGTTACCTAAGTGTTACCTAAGTGTTACCCAAGTGTTACCTAAGTGTGCCCTAAGTGTTACCTAAGTGTGGCCTAAGTGTTACCTAAGTGTGCCCCAAGTGTTACCTAAGTGTGCCCTAAGTGTTAACTAAGTGTTACCTAAGTGTGCCCTAAGTGTTACCTAAGTGTACCATAAGTGTTACCTAAGTGTTACCTAAGTGTTACCTAAGAGTTACCTAAGTGTTACATATGTGTTACCTAAGTGTGCCCTAAGTGTTACCTAAGTGTGCGCTAAGTGTTACCTAAGTGTTATCTAAGTGTGCCCTAAGTGTTACCTAAGTGTGCCCTAAGTGTTACCTAAGTTTGCCCTAAGTGTTACCTAAGTGTGCCCTAAGTGTTACCCAAGTGTGCCCTAAGTGTTACCTAAGTGTGGCCTAAGTGTTACCTAAGTGTGCCCCAAGTGTTACCTAAGTGTGCCCTAAGTGTTAACTAAGTGTTACCTAAGTGTGCCCTAAGTGTTACCTAAGTGTGCCCTAAGTGTTACCTAAGTGTTACCTAAGTGTTACCTAAGTGTTACCTAAGTGTGCCCTAAGTGTTACCCAAGTGTTACCTAAGTGTTACCTAAGTGTTACCTAAGTGTTACCTAAGTGTTACCTAAGTATTACCTAAGTGTTACCTAAGTGTGCCCTAAGTGTTACCTAAGTGTGCCCTAACTGTTACCTAAGTGTGCCCTAACTGTTACCTAAGTGTGCCCTAAGTGTTACCTAAGTGTGCCCTAAGTGTTACCTAAGTGTACCCTTAGTGTTACCTAAGTGTTACCTAAGTGTTACCTAAGTGTTAACTAAGTGTTACTTAAGTGTTACCTAAGTGTGCCCTAAGTGTTACCTAAGTGTGCCCTAAGTGTGCCCTAAGTGTTACCTAAGTGTACCATAAGTGTTACCTAAGTGTTACCTAAGTGTTACCTAAGTGTTACCTAAGTGTTACCTAAGTGTTACCTAAGTGTTACCCAAGTGTTACCTAAGTGTGCCCTAAGTGTTACCTAAGTGTGCCCTAAGTGTGCCCTAAGTGTTACCTAAGTGTACCCTTAGTGTTACCCAAGTGTTACCTAAGTGTTAACTAAGTGTTACCTAAGTGTGCCCTAAGTGTTACCTAAGTGTGCCCTAAGTGTTAAGTGTGCCCTAAGTGTGTCCTAACTGTTACCTAAGTGTGCCCTAACTGTTACCTAAGTATGCCCTAAGTGTTACCTAAGTGTGCCCTAAGTGTTACCTAAGTGTGGCCTAAGTGTTACCTAAGTGTGCCCCAAGTGTTACCTAAGTGTGCCCTAAGTGTTAACTAAGTGTTACCTAAGTGTGCCCTAAGTGTTACCTAAGTGTACCATAAGTGTTACCTAAGTGTTACCTAAGTGTTACCTAAGTGTTACCTAAGAGTTACCTAAGTGTTACATATGTGTTACCTAAGTGTGCCCTAAGTGTTACCTAAGTGTGCGCTAAGTGTTACCTAAGTGTTATCTAAGTGTGCCCTAAGTGTTACCTAAGTGTGCCCTAAGTGTTACCTAAGTGTGCCCTAAGTGTTACCTAAGTGTGCCCTAAGTGTTACCCAAGTGTGCCCTAAGTGTTACCTAAGTGTGCCCTAAGTGTTACCTAAGTGTGCCCCAAGTGTTACCTAAGTGTGCCCTAAGTGTTAACTAAGTGTTACCTAAGTGTGCCCTAAGTGTTACCTAAGTGTGCCCTAAGTGTTACCTAAGTGTTACCTAAGTGTTACCTAAGTGTTACCTAAGTGTTACCTAAGTGTGCCCTAAGTGTTACCCAAGTGTTACCTAAGTGTTACCTAAGTGTTACCTAAGTGTTACCTAAGTATTACCTAAGTGTTACCTAAGTGTGCCCTAAGTGTTACCTAAGTGTGCCCTAACTGTTACCTAAGTGTGCCCTAACTGTTACCTAAGTGTGCCCTAAGTGTTACCTAAGTGTGCCCTAAGTGTTACCTAAGTGTACCCTTAGTGTTACCTAAGTGTTACCTAAGTGTTAACTAAGTGTTACTTAAGTGTTACCCAAGTGTGCCCTAAGTGTTACCTAAGTGTGCCCTAAGTGTTACCTAAGTGTACCCTAAGTGTTACCTAAGTGTTACCTAAGTGTTACCTAAGTGTTACCCAAGTGTTACCTAAGTGTGCCCTAAGTGTTACCTAAGTGTGCCCTAAGTGTGCCCTAAGTGTTACCTAAGTGTGCCCTAAGTGTTACCTAAGTGTACCCTAAGTGTTACCTAAGTGTGGCCTAAGTGTTACCTAAGTGTGCCCCAAGTGTTACCTAAGTGTGCCCTAAGTGTTAACTAAGTGTTACCTAAGTGTGCCCTAAGTGTTAGCTAAGTGTACCATGAGTGTTACCTAAGTGTTACCTAAGTGTTACCTAAGAGTTACCTAAGTGTTACATATGTGTTACCTAAGTGTGCCCTAAGTGTTACCTAAGTGTGCGCTAAGTGTTACCTAAGTGTTACCTAAGTGTGCCCTAAGTGTTACCTAAGTGTGCCCTAAGTGTTACCTAAGTGTGCCCTAAGTGTTACCTAAGTGTGCCCTAAGTGTTACCCAAGTGTGCCCTAAGTGTTACCTAAGTGTGCCCTAAGTGTTACCTAAGTGTGCCCCAAGTGTTACCTAAGTGTGCCCTAAGTGTTAACTAAGTGTTACCTAAGTGTGCCCTAAGTGTGCCCTAAGTGTTACCTAAGTGTACCCTTAGTGTTACCCAAGTGTTACCTAAGTGTTACCTAAGTGTTACCTAAGTGTGCCTTAAGTGTTACCTAAGTGTGCCCTAAGTGTTACCTAAGTGTGCCCTAAGTGTTACCCAAGTGTGCCCTAAGTGTTACCCAAGTGTGCCCTAAGTGTTACCTAAGTGTGCCCTAAGTGTGCCCTAAGTGTTACCTAAGTGTACCATAAGTGTTACCTAAGTGTTACCTAAGTGTTACCTAAGTGTTACCTAAGTGTTACCTAAGAGTTACCTAAGTGTTACATAAGTGTTACCTAAGTGTGCCCTAAGTGTTACCTAAGTGTGCCCTAAGTGTTACCTAAGTGTGCCCTAAGTGTTACCTAAGTGTGCCCTAAGTGTTACCTAAGTGTGCCCTAAGTGTGCCCTAAGTGTTACCTAAGTGTACCATAAGTGTTACCTAAGTGTTACCTAAGTGTTACCTAAGTGTTACCTAAGTGTTACCTAAGTGTTACCTAAGTGTTACCCAAGTGTTACCTAAGTGTGCCCTAAGTGTTACCTAAGTGTGCCCTAAGTGTGCCCTAAGTGTTACCTAAGTGTACCCTTAGTGTTACCCAAGTGTTACCTAAGTGTTAACTAAGTGTTACCTAAGTGTGCCCTAAGTGTTACCTAAGTGTGCCCTAAGTGTTAAGTGTCCCTAAGTGTGTCCTAACTGTTACCTAAGTGTGCCCTAACTGTTACCTAAGTATGCCCTAAGTGTTACCTAAGTGTGCCCTAAGTGTTACCTAAGTGTGGCCTAAGTGTTACCTAAGTGTGCCCCAAGTGTTACCTAAGTGTGCCCTAAGTGTTAACTAAGTGTTACCTAAGTGTGCCCTAAGTGTTACCTAAGTGTACCATAAGTGTTACCTAAGTGTTACCTAAGTGTTACCTAAGAGTTACCTAAGTGTTACATATGTGTTACCTAAGTGTGCCCTAAGTGTTACCTAAGTGTGCGCTAAGTGTTACCTAAGTGTTACCTAAGTGTGCCCTAAGTGTTACCTAAGTGTGCCCTAAGTGTTACCTAAGTTTGCCCTAAGTGTTACCTAAGTGTGCCCTAAGTGTTACCCAAGTGTGCCCTAAGTGTTACCTAAGTGTGGCCTAAGTGTTACCTAAGTGTGCCCCAAGTGTTACCTAAGTGTGCCCTAAGTGTTAACTAAGTGTTACCTAAGTGTGCCCTAAGTGTTACCTAAGTGTGCCCTAAGTGTTACCTAAGTGTTACCTAAGTGTTACCTAAGTGTTACCTAAGTGTGCCCTAAGTGTTACCCAAGTGTTACCTAAGTGTTACCTAAGTGTTACCTAAGTGTTACCTAAGTGTTACCTAAGTATTACCTAAGTGTTACCTAAGTGTGCCCTAAGTGTTACCTAAGTGTGCCCTAACTGTTACCTAAGTGTGCCCTAACTGTTACCTAAGTGTGCCCTAAGTGTTACCTAAGTGTGCCCTAAGTGTTACCTAAGTGTACCCTTAGTGTTACCTAAGTGTTACCTAAGTGTTAACTAAGTGTTACTTAAGTGTTACCCAAGTGTGCCCTAAGTGTTACCTAAGTGTGCCCTAAGTGTTACCTAAGTGTACCCTAAGTGTTACCTAAGTGTTACCTAAGTGTTACCTAAGTGTTACCCAAGTGTTACCTAAGTGTGCCCTAAGTGTTACCTAAGTGTGCCCTAAGTGTGCCCTAAGTGTTACCTAAGTGTGCCCTAAGTGTTACCTAAGTGTACCCTAAGTGTTACCTAAGTGTGGCCTAAGTGTTACCTAAGTGTGCCCCAAGTGTTACCTAAGTGTGCCCTAAGTGTTAACTAAGTGTTACCTAAGTGTACCATAAGTGTTACCTAAGTGTTACCTAAGTGTTACCTAAGTGTTACCTAAGTGTTACCTAAGTGTTACCTAAGTGTTACCCAAGTGTTACCTAAGTGTGCCCTAAGTGTTACCTAAGTGTGCCCTAAGTGTGCCCTAAGTGTTACCTAAGTGTACCCTTAGTGTTACCCAAGTGTTACCTAAGTGTTAACTAAGTGTTACCTAAGTGTGCCCTAAGTGTTACCTAAGTGTGCCCTAAGTGTTAAGTGTCCCTAAGTGTGTCCTAACTGTTACCTAAGTGTGCCCTAACTGTTACCTAAGTATGCCCTAAGTGTTACCTAAGTGTGCCCTAAGTGTTACCTAAGTGTGGCCTAAGTGTTACCTAAGTGTGCCCCAAGTGTTACCTAAGTGTGCCCTAAGTGTTAACTAAGTGTTACCTAAGTGTGCCCTAAGTGTTACCTAAGTGTACCATAAGTGTTACCTAAGTGTTACCTAAGTGTTACCTAAGAGTTACCTAAGTGTTACATATGTGTTACCTAAGTGTGCCCTAAGTGTTACCTAAGTGTGCGCTAAGTGTTACCTAAGTGTTATCTAAGTGTGCCCTAAGTGTTACCTAAGTGTGCCCTAAGTGTTACCTAAGTTTGCCCTAAGTGTTACCTAAGTGTGCCCTAAGTGTTACCCAAGTGTGCCCTAAGTGTTACCTAAGTGTGGCCTAAGTGTTACCTAAGTGTGCCCCAAGTGTTACCTAAGTGTGCCCTAAGTGTTAACTAAGTGTTACCTAAGTGTGCCCTAAGTGTTACCTAAGTGTGCCCTAAGTGTTACCTAAGTGTTACCTAAGTGTTACCTAAGTGTTACCTAAGTGTGCCCTAAGTGTTACCCAAGTGTTACCTAAGTGTTACCTAAGTGTTACCTAAGTGTTACCTAAGTGTTACCTAAGTATTACCTAAGTGTTACCTAAGTGTGCCCTAAGTGTTACCTAAGTGTGCCCTAACTGTTACCTAAGTGTGCCCTAACTGTTACCTAAGTGTGCCCTAAGTGTTACCTAAGTGTGCCCTAAGTGTTACCTAAGTGTACCCTTAGTGTTACCTAAGTGTTACCTAAGTGTTAACTAAGTGTTACTTAAGTGTTACCTAAGTGTGCCCTAAGTGTTACCTAAGTGTGCCCTAAGTGTGCCCTAAGTGTTACCTAAGTGTACCATAAGTGTTACCTAAGTGTTACCTAAGTGTTACCTAAGTGTTACCTAAGTGTTACCTAAGTGTTACCTAAGTGTTACCCAAGTGTTACCTAAGTGTGCCCTAAGTGTTACCTAAGTGTGGCCTAAGTGTTACCTAAGTGTGCCCCAAGTGTTACCTAAGTGTGCCCTAAGTGTTAACTAAGTGTTACCTAAGTGTGCCCTAAGTGTTACCTAAGTGTACCATAAGTGTTACCTAAGTGTTACCTAAGTGTTACCTAAGAGTTACCTAAGTGTTACATATGTGTTACCTAAGTGTGCCCTAAGTGTTACCTAAGTGTGCGCTAAGTGTTACCTAAGTGTTATCTAAGTGTGCCCTAAGTGTTACCTAAGTGTGCCCTAAGTGTTACCTAAGTTTGCCCTAAGTGTTACCTAAGTGTGCCCTAAGTGTTACCCAAGTGTGCCCTAAGTGTTACCTAAGTGTGGCCTAAGTGTTACCTAAGTGTGCCCTAAGTGTTACCTAAGTGTGCCCTAAGTGTGCCCTAAGTGTTACCTAAGTGTACCATAAGTGTTACCTAAGTGTTACCTAAGTGTTACCTAAGTGTTACCTAAGTGTTACCTAAGTGTTACCTAAGTGTTACCCAAGTGTTACCTAAGTGTGCCCTAAGTGTTACCTAAGTGTGCCCTAAGTGTGCCCTAAGTGTTACCTAAGTGTACCCTTAGTGTTACCCAAGTGTTACCTAAGTGTTAACTAAGTGTTACCTAAGTGTGCCCTAAGTGTTACCTAAGTGTGCCCTAAGTGTTAAGTGTGCCCTAAGTGTGTCCTAACTGTTACCTAAGTGTGCCCTAACTGTTACCTAAGTATGCCCTAAGTGTTACCTAAGTGTGCCCTAAGTGTTACCTAAGTGTGGCCTAAGTGTTACCTAAGTGTGCCCCAAGTGTTACCTAAGTGTGCCCTAAGTGTTAACTAAGTGTTACCTAAGTGTGCCCTAAGTGTTACCTAAGTGTACCATAAGTGTTACCTAAGTGTTACCTAAGTGTTACCTAAGAGTTACCTAAGTGTTACATATGTGTTACCTAAGTGTGCCCTAAGTGTTACCTAAGTGTGCGCTAAGTGTTACCTAAGTGTTATCTAAGTGTGCCCTAAGTGTTACCTAAGTGTGCCCTAAGTGTTACCTAAGTTTGCCCTAAGTGTTACCTAAGTGTGCCCTAAGTGTTACCCAAGTGTGCCCTAAGTGTTACCTAAGTGTGGCCTAAGTGTTACCTAAGTGTGCCCCAAGTGTTACCTAAGTGTGCCCTAAGTGTTAACTAAGTGTTACCTAAGTGTGCCCTAAGTGTTACCTAAGTGTGCCCTAAGTGTTACCTAAGTGTTACCTAAGTGTTACCTAAGTGTTACCTAAGTGTGCCCTAAGTGTTACCCAAGTGTTACCTAAGTGTTACCTAAGTGTTACCTAAGTGTTACCTAAGTGTTACCTAAGTATTACCTAAGTGTTACCTAAGTGTGCCCTAAGTGTTACCTAAGTGTGCCCTAAGTGTTACCTAAGTGTGCCCTAACTGTTACCTAAGTGTGCCCTAAGTGTTACCTAAGTGTGCCCTAAGTGTTACCTAAGTGTACCCTTAGTGTTACCTAAGTGTTACCTAAGTGTTAACTAAGTGTTACTTAAGTGTTACCTAAGTGTGCCCTAAGTGTTACCTAAGTGTGCCCTAAGTGTGCCCTAAGTGTTACCTAAGTGTACCATAAGTGTTACCTAAGTGTTACCTAAGTGTTACCTAAGTGTTACCTAAGTGTTACCTAAGTGTTACCTAAGTGTTACCCAAGTGTTACCTAAGTGTGCCCTAAGTGTTACCTAAGTGTGGCCTAAGTGTTACCTAAGTGTGCCCCAAGTGTTACCTAAGTGTGCCCTAAGTGTTAACTAAGTGTTACCTAAGTGTGCCCTAAGTGTTACCTAAGTGTACCATAAGTGTTACCTAAGTGTTACCTAAGTGTTACCTAAGAGTTACCTAAGTGTTACATATGTGTTACCTAAGTGTGCCCTAAGTGTTACCTAAGTGTGCGCTAAGTGTTACCTAAGTGTTATCTAAGTGTGCCCTAAGTGTTACCTAAGTGTGCCCTAAGTGTTACCTAAGTGTGCCCTAAGTGTTACCTAAGTGTGCCCTAAGTGTTACCCAAGTGTGCCCTAAGTGTTACCTAAGTGTGGCCTAAGTGTTACCTAAGTGTGCCCCAAGTGTTACCTAAGTGTGCCCTAAGTGTTAACTAAGTGTTACCTAAGTGTGCCCTAAGTGTTACCTAAGTGTGCCCTAAGTGTTACCTAAGTGTTACCTAAGTGTTACCTAAGTGTTACCTAAGTGTGCCCTAAGTGTTACCCAAGTGTTACCTAAGTGTTACCTAAGTGTTACCTAAGTGTTACCTAAGTGTTACCTAAGTATTACCTAAGTGTTACCTAAGTGTGCCCTAAGTGTTACCTAAGTGTGCCCTAACTGTTACCTAAGTGTGCCCTAACTGTTACCTAAGTGTGCCCTAAGTGTTACCTAAGTGTGCCCTAAGTGTTACCTAAGTGTACCCTTAGTGTTACCTAAGTGTTACCTAAGTGTTAACTAAGTGTTACTTAAGTGTTACCTAAGTGTGCCCTAAGTGTTACCTAAGTGTGCCCTAAGTGTTACCTAAGTGTTACCTAAGTGTTACCTAAGTGTTACCCAAGTGTTACCTAAGTGTGCCCTAAGTGTTACCTAAGTGTGCCCTAAGTGTGCCCTAAGTGTTACCTAAGTGTACCCTTAGTGTTACCCAAGTGTTACCTAAGTGTTAACTAAGTGTTACCTAAGTGTGCCCTAAGTGTTACCTAAGTGTGCCCTAAGTGTTAAGTGTGCCCTAAGTGTGTCCTAACTGTTACCTAAGTGTGCCCTAACTGTTACCTAAGTATGCCCTAAGTGTTACCTAAGTGTGCCCTAAGTGTTACCTAAGTGTGGCCTAAGTGTTACCTAAGTGTGCCCCAAGTGTTACCTAAGTGTGCCCTAAGTGTTAACTAAGTGTTACCTAAGTGTGCCCTAAGTGTTACCTAAGTGTACCATAAGTGTTACCTAAGTGTTACCTAAGTGTTACCTAAGTGTTACCTAAGTGTTACCTAAGAGTTACCTAAGTGTTACATATGTGTTACCTAAGTGTGCCCTAAGTGTTACCTAAGTGTGCGCTAAGTGTTACCTAAGTGTTATCTAAGTGTGCCCTAAGTGTTACCTAAGTGTGCCCTAAGTGTTACCTAAGTGTGCCCTAAGTGTTACCTAAGTGTGCCCTAAGTGTTACCCAAGTGTGCCCTAAGTGTTACCTAAGTGTGCCCTAAGTGTTACCTAAGTGTGCCCCAAGTGTTACCTAAGTGTGCCCTAAGTGTTAACTAAGTGTTACCTAAGTGTGCCCTAAGTGTTACCTAAGTGTGCCCTAAGTGTTACCTAAGTGTTACCTAAGTGTTACCTAAGTGTTACCTAAGTGTTACCTAAGTGTGCCCTAAGTGTTACCCAAGTGTTACCTAAGTGTTACCTAAGTGTTACCTAAGTGTTACCTAAGTATTACCTAAGTGTTACCTAAGTGTGCCCTAAGTGTTACCTAAGTGTGCCCTAACTGTTACCTAAGTGTGCCCTAACTGTTACCTAAGTGTGCCCTAAGTGTTACCTAAGTGTGCCCTAAGTGTTACCTAAGTGTACCCTTAGTGTTACCTAAGTGTTACCTAAGTGTTAACTAAGTGTTACTTAAGTGTTACCCAAGTGTGCCCTAAGTGTTACCTAAGTGTGCCCTAAGTGTTACCTAAGTGTACCCTAAGTGTTACCTAAGTGTTACCTAAGTGTTACCTAAGTGTTACCCAAGTGTTACCTAAGTGTGCCCTAAGTGTTACCTAAGTGTGCCCTAAGTGTGCCCTAAGTGTTACCTAAGTGTACCCTTAGTGTTACCCAAGTGTTACCTAAGTGTTACCTAAGTGTGCCCTAAGTGTTACCTAAGTGTGCCCTAAGTGTTACCTAAGTGTGCCCTAAGTGTTACCCAAGTGTGCCCTAAGTGTTACCCAAGTGTGCCCTAAGTGTTACCTAAGTGTGCCCTAAGTGTGCCCTAAGTGTTACCTAAGTGTACCATAAGTGTTACCTAAGTGTTACCTAAGTGTTACCTAAGTGTTACCTAAGTGTTACCTAAGAGTTACCTAAGTGTTACATAAGTGTTACCTAAGTGTGCCCTAAGTGGTACCTAAGTGTGCCCTAAGTGTTACCTAAGTGTGCCCTAAGTGTTACCTAAGTGTGCCCTAAGTGTTACCTAAGTGTGCCCTAAGTGTTATCTAAGTGTGCCCTAAGTGTTACCTAAGTGTACCCTAAGTGTTACCTAAGTGTGGCCTAAGTGTTACCTAAGTGTGCCCCAAGAGTTACCTAAGTGTGCCCTAAGTGTTAACTAAGTGTTACCTAAGTGTGCCCTAAGTGTTACCTAAGTGTACCATAAGTGTTACCTAAGTGTTACCTAAGTGTTACCTAAGTGTTACCTAAGTGTTACCTAAGAGTTACCTAAGTGTTACATAAGTGTTACCTAAGTGTGCCCTAAGTGTTACCTAAGTGTGCCCTAAGTGTTACCCAAGTGTGCCCTAAGTGTTACCTAAGTGTGCCCTAAGTGTTACCTAAGTGTGCCCCAAGTGTTACCTAAGTGTGCCCTAAGTGTTACCTAAGTGTGCCCTAAGTGTTACCTAAGTGTTACCTAAGTGTTACCTAAGTGTTACCTAAGTGTTACCTAAGTGTTACCTAAGAGTTACCTAAGTGTTACATAAGTGTTACCTAAGTGTGCCCTAAGTGTTACCTAAGTGTACCCTTAGTGTTACCCAAGTGTTACCTAAGTGTTACCTAAGTGTTACCTAAGTGTGCCCTAAGTGTTACCTAAGTGTGCCCTAAGTGTTACCTAAGTGTGCCCTAAGTGTTACCCAAGTGTGCCCTAAGTGTTACCCAAGTGTGCCCTAAGTGTTACCTAAGTGTGCCCTAAGTGTGCCCTAAGTGTTACCTAAGTGTACCATAAGTGTTACCTAAGTGTTACCTAAGTGTTACCTAAGTGTTACCTAAGTGTTACCTAAGAGTTACCTAAGTGTTACATAAGTGTTACCTAAGTGTGCCCTAAGTGTTACCTAAGTGTGCCCTAAGTGTTACCTAAGAGTTACCTAAGTGTTACATAAGTGTTACCTAAGTGTGCCCTAAGTGTTACCTAAGTGTGCCCTAAGTGTTACCTAAGTGTGCCCTAAGTGTTACCTAAGTGTGCCCTAAGTGTTACCTAAGTGTGGCCTAAGTGTTACCTAAGTGTGCCCCAAGTGTTACCTAAGTGTGCCCTAAGTGTTAACTAAGTGTTACCTATGTGTGCCCTAAGTGTTACCTAAGTGTACCATAAGTGTTACCTAAGTGTTACCTAAGTGTTACCTAAGTGTTACCTAAGAGTTACCTAAGTGTTACATATGTGTTACCTAAGTGTGCCCTAAGTGTTACCTAAGTGTGCGCTAAGTGTTACCTAAGTGTTATCTAAGTGTGCCCTAAGTGTTACCTAAGTGTGCCCTAAGTGTTACCTAAGTGTGCCCTAAGTGTTACCTAAGTGTGCCCTAAGTGTGCCCCAAGTGTTACCTAAGTGTGCCCTAAGTGTTAACTAAGTGTTACCTAAGTGTGCCCTAAGTGTTACCTAAGTGTGCCCTAAGTGTTACCTAAGTGTTACCTAAGTGTTACCTAAGTGTTACCTAAGTGTTACCTAAGTGTGCCCTAAGTGTTACCCAAGTGTTACCTAAGTGTTACCTAAGTGTTACCTAAGTGTTACCTAAGTATTACCTAAGTGTTACCTAAGTGTGCCCTAAGTGTTACCTAAGTGTGCCCTAACTGTTACCTAAGTGTGCCCTAACTGTTACCTAAGTGTGCCCTAAGTGTTACCTAAGTGTGCCCTAAGTGTTACCTAAGTGTACCCTTAGTGTTACCTAAGTGTTACCTAAGTGTTAACTAAGTGCTACTTAAGTGTTACCCAAGTGTGCCCTAAGTGTTACCTAAGTGTGCCCTAAGTGTTACCTAAGTGTACCCTAAGTGTTACCTAAGTGTTACCTAAGTGTTACCTAAGTGTTACCCAAGTGTTACCTAAGTGTGCCCTAAGTGTTACCTAAGTGTGCCCTAAGTGTGCCCTAAGTGTTACCTAAGTGTACCCTTAGTGTTACCCAAGTGTTACATAAGTGTTACCTAAGTGTGCCCTAAGTGTTACCTAAGTGTGCCCTAAGTGTTACCCAAGTGTGCCCTAAGTGTTACCTAAGTGTGCCCTAAGTGTTACCTAAGTGTGCCCCAAGTGTTACCTAAGTGTGCCCTAAGTGTTACCTAAGTGTGCCCTAAGTGTTACCTAAGTGTTACCTAAGTGTTCCCTAAGTTTTACCTAAGTGTTACCTAAGTGTTACCTAAGAGTTACCTAAGTGTTACATAAGTGTTACCTAAGTGTGCCCTAAGTGTTACCTAAGTGTACCCTTAGTGTTACCCAAGTGTTACCTAAGTGTTACCTAAGTGTTACCTAAGTGTGCCCTAAGTGTTACCTAAGTGTGCCCTAAGTGTTACCTAAGTGTGCCCTAAGTGTTACCCAAGTGTGCCCTAAGTGTTACCCAAGTGTGCCCTAAGTGTTACCTAAGTGTGCCCTAAGTGTGCCCTAAGTGTTACCTAAGTGTACCATAAGTGTTACCTAAGTGTTACCTAAGTGTTACCTAAGTGTTACCTAAGTGTTACCTAAGAGTTACCTAAGTGTTACATAAGTGTTACCTAAGTGTGCCCTAAGTGTTACCTAAGTGTGCCCTAAGTGTTACCTAAGTGTGCCCTAAGTGTTACCTAAGTGTGCCCTAAGTGTTACCTAAGTGTGCCCTAAGTGTGCCCTAAGTGTTACCTAAGTGTACCATAAGTGTTACCTAAGTGTTACCTAAGTGTTACCTAAGTGTTACCTAAGTGTTACCTAAGTGTTACCTAAGTGTTACCCAAGTGATACCTAAGTGTGCCCTAAGTGTTACCTAAGTGTGCCCTAAGTGTGCCCCAAGTGTTACCTAAGTGTACCCTTAGTGTTACCCAAGTGTTACCTAAGTGTTAACTAAGTGTTACCTAAGTGTGCCCTAAGTGTTACCTAAGTGTGCCCTAAGTGTTACCTAAGTGTGCCCTAAGTGTTACCCAAGTGTGCCCTAAGTGTTACCTAAGTGTGCCCTAAGTGTTACCTAAGTGTGCCCCAAGTGTTACCTAAGTGTGCCCTAAGTGTTACCTAAGTGTACCCTAAGTGTTACCTAAGTGTTACCTAAGTGTGCCCTAAGTGTTACCCAAGTGTGCCCTAAGTGTTACCTAAGTGTGCCCCAAGTGTTACCTAAGTGTGCCCTAAGTGTTAACTAAGTGTTACCTAAGTGTGCCCTAAGTGTTACCTAAGTGTGCCCTAAGTGTGCCCTAAGTGTTACCTAAGTGTACCATAAGTGTTACCTAAGTGTTACCTAAGTGTTACCTAAGTGTTACCTAAGTGTTACCTAAGTGTTACCTAAGTGTTACCCAAGTGATACCTAAGTGTGCCCTAAGTGTTACCTAAGTGTGCCCTAAGTGTGCCCCAAGTGTTACCTAAGTGTACCCTTAGTGTTACCCAAGTGTTACCTAAGTGTTAACTAAGTGTTACCTAAGTGTGCCCTAAGTGTTACCTAAGTGTGCCCTAAGTGTTACCTAAGTGTGCCCTAAGTGTTACCCAAGTGTGCCCTAAGTGTTACCTAAGTGTGCCCTAAGTGTTACCTAAGTGTGCCCCAAGTGTTACCTAAGTGTGCCCTAAGTGTTACCTAAGTGTACCCTAAGTGTTACCTAAGTGTTACCTAAGTGTGCCCTAAGTGTTACCCAAGTGTGCCCTAAGTGTTACCTAAGTGTGCCCCAAGTGTTACCTAAGTGTGCCCTAAGTGTTAACTAAGTGTTACCTAAGTGTGCCCTAAGTGTTACCTAAGTGTGCCCTAAGTGTTACCTAAGTGTTACCTAAGTGTTACCTAAGTGTCACCTAAGTGTGCCCTAAGTGTTACCCAAGTGTTACCTAAGTGTTACCTAAGTGTTACCTAAGTGTTACCTAAGTATTACCTAAGTGTTACCTAAGTGTGCCCTAAGTGTTACCTAAGTGTGCCCTAACTGTTACCTAAGTGTGCCCTAACTGTTACCTAAGTGTGCCCTAAGTGTTACCTAAGTGTGCCCTAAGTGTTACCTAAGTGTACCCTTAGTGTTACCTAAGTGTTACCTAAGTGTTAACTAAGTGTTACTTAAGTGTTACCTAAGTGTTACCTAAGTGTTACCTAAGTGTGCCCTAAGTGTTACCTAAGTGTGCCCTAAGTGTTACCTAAGTGTGCCCTAAGTGTTACCTAAGTGTTACCTAAGTGTTACCTAAGTGTTACCTAAGTGTGCCCTAAGTGTTACCTAAGTGTGCCCTAAGTGTTACCTAAGTGTGCCCTAAGTGTTACCTAAGTGTGCCCTAATTGTTACCTAAGTGTGCCCTAAGTGTTACCTAAGTGTGCCCTAAGTGTTACCTAAGTGTGCCCTAAGTGTTACCTAAGTGTGCTCTAAGTGCTACCTAAGTGTGCCCTAAGTGTTACCTAAGTGTGCCTGTAACGCCTGGCCAAACTTCGTCTTATTTTGTCTCGTCGTTTTTGTCTGGCAACGCAGCGCCTATATTTGGCAGCCTGTGCACGTGCCTTACTGCGTATTATGTGTATTGCCCCTGGAGTAGAGGTTTTGTGTCTGAGATTTTGTGCCTGAGAGTTGTACTTGTTTGCGCCACATTAAACCCAAGAGAGGCCAGAAAGTGTAAGTTATTTTCATGTTTGTCTATGATTTTGATTTTGTCATTTTGCTGTATTCTTATATGCAAATTATATGCAGAAATCACGTGTTCTTCGTTGTTTTTTCTCACTTGGTGTATTGTACTCATGAGTATGTTTTTTACGTTGTTTTTTGTTTTTATGCTCAGTTGAACCGCTACGCTACGATTCATTACACCACACCGGAGTGCACGGAAAAATATAGCGGTATCAAACTAATGGCTTCCGATTCGTCTGAATAACGTCGTGTACGTTACAGTTCAAACTTTGGCTGCTGTCGACTCGTCTTCGTACACTTTCTGGACAGCTTCATCGGGAAGACATGAGTTGAATTTTTCGTTTTTTCATTTGAATTTGATTGAATTATGTTATGTATTTTGATTGTTATATTTTCTATCGGTGTGCCCAAGGCTAGCTTAGTCATATAACCACGCGCTACATCGTTTTTTGTGAATTGTTCCACTTTACGCTTAAGTATGGCTGAACCAGATGAATCCAAGGGGTCAGATGAGGATCATTTGATTGAGATTAGGTCCCAAGTATGTGGGTCGGAATGTCCAAGTGTAGCCTCGAGTAATGCGCGTTTGGAGAGACTTGCGAAGATCGCCAGAATAAGAACCGAAAGAGAATATAAACGTAGAGAGTATGAGAAATTGATTGAGATTCAGCGACAGAATATGGAACTAGAGGACTTGCGCTGTGAGAAAGAGATGCAGGCTACTATGGCTGAATTACAGGTGTTAGAGTCTGTCGAGGAGCCCAAGCCGGATATACCAATGAATATACCGCTAGGATCTCCGCAGTGTGATGGTTCCAGTAAAGTGTTAAAGCCGGAAATTGTTGGTGACATTCCCTTGAGATCCGGTGAGATACTGAAGCAAAGTTCTCCCTCTCCAAACAATGGTTCACGTGGGGATGCTGTAGCGAGCTCTCTTCACCGACTTGCTGATTTGCTTTCAGAACGACACAGTAGAGTGTCTCTTCCTCCTCCGGAGCCAGATGTATTCCATGGAGACAGGCTTCAATTTCCGCTATGGTTGCGGTCATTTGAGTCTTGTGTTGAGTCACAGGTGAGTGGTGCTGATTGCCTGTATTATCTGCAGAAATATACAGAAGGAGAAGCAAAGGAAATTATCAGAGGGTTTTTAACCGTGAGGACTGGTGAGTCGTTCAGACGAGCGAAGGCACTCCTCGTAGAGAGATATGGTGATGAAGCGACCACATTTGATGCATTCAGGGAGAAACTGTACAAGTGGCCTGTTATTGATGAGCATGATGGTAGAGCTATAGCGAGGTTCTCTGATTTTTTGCAGTATTGTCTCAGCTTGTCGGAAGCAGTTCCCGCGCTTGGCTATCTTGATGATCCGAGAGAAAGCCAGCGGCTGCTGAGAAAGCTGCCAGACTCTATCGTGCAGAAGTGGGCATTAGAAGTGGACAGTTGGAGAGCCGGAAAACGGTCTTCAGTGTTTATGTATCCACCGTTTCATGTTTTTTGTGAATTCATTCAGAAAGAGGCACGCCTGGCATGTGACCCAATAACGTCGTTGCAAGCTGTAAAGAGGACACCGCAGGAACGGTCGGAAAGAAATAGACGAGGTCATGTGAGTCTGTTTACTCAAGCTGATGGTGAACATGAGTTATCGTTCAAATCAAGCGATTTATGTTGTGTCTGTTGCGGAAGTCATGAGACTATATCTTGTCCTGGTCTTCTGAAAATGAATGTTAAGGAACGGCAGCGTATTGTGATGGAAAAGAGACTGTGTTTTATATGTCTAAAAGGAGGACACGTTTTCAGTAAGTGCCCATCACAGTATAAATGCAGTGTGTGCAGTGGTCCGCATGCCCATATATTACATCAGGACAGCAGTGAGTTTAAGTGTCCTTGTTGTGACCAGCGACATTACATTTTGCGTTGTCCACGCTTCAAGTCGCTGTCTATCAAGGAACGTTGGAATCTCGTGAAGTCGGAGGGTCTATGTGCCATCTGCTTTAAACGTGATCATATAGGCAGTAATTGCACGAGGAAATATTCTTGTACCGTTGACGGCTGTGGAAAGGCACATAGCAGTTTTCTACATTTACCTATGAATCGTGAAACTAATGTCAAATCCAGAACCAGTCATTTCACATGTAGTCAGGGTCAAAAACTGGCGCTGCCCATTGTCCCTGTGAGGGTCAGATGTCCCGGATCTGACAATCATGTTGATACTTATGCACTCCTTGACTCAGGTTCAAATTCATCTTACTGTACCGAAACCCTTTTCCAAGACGTTTGTGCCGAAGGAAAATCTCGTGCAATTGAGTTGACGACTATAACCCAGAGGAAGATGATAATTGAGTCGAAATCGACAAAGCTGGTTCTATCAGACGTGAAGGATACAAACTGTTCTCTCATTTCAGAGGTCACGGTGAGGCCGTCGTTGAATATTGATCTCTCAGGTTTAGCCTGCGATATCGAGGTTAACAAGTGGCGACATTTGAGTGATATTAGTATTCCGAAACTGGACGTTGGACAAGTACACCTTTTGATTGGTCAAGATTGTTCCGATCTGTTTATACCTACAGAAATTCGAAGAGGGAGGCCAGGTGAGCCGTATGCAATGAAGACTCCTCTCGGATGGGCCATCCATGGTCCTGTAGATGCTGGAATTACTATGAGATCATCGTATTTTGTTCATGGTGGGCATGTTTCGAACAACTTGGCTCGTATGTGGGATCTGGAAGATGCGCACTGCGAAACGACCGGAATGTCCCAGGACGACATGAAGGTGATGGAGTTGTGGAGCAAAAATATAGCATTGGATGGTGTCCACTACACTTTGAATATTCCATTCAAGGCCGGCAACCTTTGTTTGCCAGATAATCGTACACTGGCAGTGACCCGCTTGCAGTCGCTAAAGAAGCGTCTGATCAAGGACCACACATTCAAAGATTGTTATTCCAAGGAAATACAGAAGCTAACTGAAAAGGGTTATGCCGAAGAAGTGCCAATTAGTGATTTGAATCGATCAGACGGCAAGGTTTGGTACTTGCCTCATCATTCGGTGGTAAATCCTAGAAAACCGGGTAAGATGCGTGTCGTTTTTGATTGTGCGGCCAAGTACAAGGGGGTGTCTCTGAATGACTGTGTACATCAGGGTCCTGAGTTGTCTAACAAGTTGATTGGTGTCTTATTGCGATTCCGACAAGGTCCGATCGCGTTCGTAGCTGATATTGAAGCAATGTTCCATCAAGTTAAAGTCAATTTGAAAGACCGAGATGTGTTGAGGTTTTTGTGGTTCGAAGGCGACGATACCAATGGAGAGTTGAAAGAATACCGGATGACGTCACACCTATTCGGAGGGAATTGGAGCCCTAGCTGTGCGGCCTACGCACTTCAAGAAGTAGCTCGCGAGTTTGTTAGTGAATATCCCCCCAGTGTACTAAGCACTATTTTGAGAAATTTCTATGTCGATGATTGCTTAAAGACAGAGAAGTCTGCATATGCGGCTGTTGAGGTGGCCAAGCAGCTCATGGAAATACTGTCGTTTCGAGGATTCAAGCTCACAAAGTTTGTCTCTAATTCTGCTGAATTTATGAAAGGTATACCAGAAGAGAGACGGGGAAGTTGTTATCAATCGCTTAATGTGAGTTTAGAGAAACTCTCGGTACAACGAGCCCTCGGTATGCTATGGGATGTCGAACTGGACGTTTTCAAATTTGACGTTCAAATTCAAGAGAAGCCGTACACCAAAAGAGGACTACTTAGCACTTTGAGTACTGTATACGACCCTCTCGGATTTGTCAGTCCCTTTGTGCTGCCAGCAAGAAGGATGTTTCAGGAACTGTGTCGTCTGGATGTAGGTTGGGATAGCCAATTACCAGAGGACATAATGGAGCAATGGTTGAAGTGGACGAATGATTTTACTGTTGTTGCCTCCTACAGAGTGCCCAGGTGTGTTAATGCAAGTGATGAGCCTGCAGTAACTTACCAGCTTCACCACTTTTGTGACGCGTCAGAATACGGTTACGGTGCCGTTTCGTATATACGTACCGAACATGATGCACACGTTTGTTCTGTCAGGCTGGTTTTGGCCAAGGCCAGGCTGGCACCAATAAAGGGTGCAACTATCCCGCGCCTAGAACTGGCTGGTGCAGTCGAGGCAGTCCGATTGGACAATTGTTTAAGATCAGAACTCGATGTTCCTCTTCGTGAATCTGTTTTCTGGACGGATAGCACCATTGTACTGTGGTATTTACAGAACAGCGAGAAACGTTTTCAGACATATGTGGCAAATCGAGTAGCCAAGATCTCGGAGAACACGGTGCAAACTCAATGGAATTACGTCCCCAGTTGCGAGAATCCAGCAGATGATGCCTCTAGAGGACTCACAGCGACAGAGCTTTTAAATAACAGCAGGTGGTTAAATGGACCGTCATTTCTGCATTCAACGAGTGATAAGTGGCCGAGACAACCTGCACTGAAATGCGCAGAGCTGTCATGCATTGTGGAAACAAGAAGAGATCCTGTTGTGTATGCAATCAAGACAGAAGAAGATCATACTGGCAAGTTATTAACCCATTTTTCTTCTTGGCACCGAATGAAAAGAGCTATAGCCTGGATGCTAAGATTTCGAGCCTTTCTGCGTAAGAAACCTTTTAGTCATGGCTTTTTGTCAGTAGATGAACTAAAAAACTCCGAGAAATGGATTGTTATTTATGCCCAGAAGTCTTTGAATTCGGATGAAACAAGTATATTGGAGCGATTAGATCCGATGTTGTCAAATCGTGGAGTACTTGTTGTAGGAGGCAGGACTCAGGCCGCGAAGATCGAAGATCATGCGAAGCATCAGATAATCTTGCCTGGAGATCACCATGTGTCAAAATGCATACTATATGAAATACATAATCTATTTGGACATTGTGGCTCAGAGAGAACGCTTACAGAGAGCAGAAAACGATTCTGGATATTGAGAGGTCGTAGACTTGCAAAAAAGATAGTTTTTGAATGTGTCACTTGTAGAAGATTGAGGGGCAGTTTCAGGTATCAGAAGATGGCTAATCTTCCTGAATGTCGACTAACACCTTACGAAGCACCGTTTACGAGAGTTGGAATCGACTATTTTGGTCCCTTTGTGGTAAAAAGGGGGAGATCTGAAGTCAAACGATACGGATGTATATTTACTTGTATGGCTATCAGAGCAGTACATATAGAGGTTGCTCATTCGCTAGATACTGATAGCTTCATCAACGCAGTAGAACGATTCACTGCAAGAAGAGGTGAACCCGTTGAGATTTGGTCCGATAATGGTACTAACTTTGTGGGTGGGCAACGGGAACTATCTCGAGCTGTGAAGTTATGGAACTTGGAAAAAATCCAGGATCACCTGTCGAAGAAAGAGATAACGTGGCATTTTAACCCACCGGAAGCATCACATCATGGAGGCGTATGGGAGAGGCAGATTCGTACTGTACGGGCTGTACTAGATGGTATCGTTAAACAACAAAGGATGGACGATGAGACTTTACTAACCGTGATGACGATGGCTGAAGGGATCGTGAATAGTAGACCTCTAACCAAGACTTCTGACGATCCTACGGACGACAGGCCGTTAACACCAAATGACATATTGATTCAGCGGTCGGGACCAATTTTTCCTAAACTGAGTTTTGATCCAAAGAATGCATTTAGGCGTCGTTGGAAGCAATCACAATATCTTGCTGACTTATTCTGGAGGCGATGGATTCGAGAGTACCTGCCGTGCTTGCAGGAACGGCAGAAGTGGAAAACCAAACAGCCGAATATGAAGACGGGTGATTTAGTATTGTTACGACAAGAGGTGACTCCCAGAAATAGATGGCCTTTGGGGGTAGTCACAGAGGTTCATAAGGGTGGCGATCAGTTAGTTCGTTCTGTATCAATAAGAACGGGTACCGGAATTTATGTACGACCCATTACAAAGATATGTGTACTGGAAGCAAACGAGGCTGATTCTTGATTGTCATTGTTTTTTTTTACATGTTTGTGAAGCTACTGTTGTATTCAGTTGCTTGTTGGCGTTTAGTTGTTTAAACGTGTGTTGCGCTGTTGATATCTTATCACAATCGCGATCAGTGACCACGCCCGAGTGGACTCCGATCTTTTGTATTGCGTTGCTTATTTACATGGTATTAAACTTACGGTGGACACTGGTAGTGTTTTTTGTGATGTATTGTCAGTTCACCCGTGTTGTATTGAGTCAGAGACGACACTGATGGAGGTTTCGGTTCTCATTATTTCTCATTTATATGTTGGGTTTAGCGTTGTCCTGGCGTTGTGTTTGAGTGCAAGTGTTGCACTGGGGCCGGTGTAACGCCTGGCCAAACTTCGTCTTATTTTGTCTCGTCGTTTTTGTCTGGCAACGCAGCGCCTATATTTGGCAGCCTGTGCACGTGCCTTACTGCGTATTATGTGTATTGCCCCTGGAGTAGAGGTTTTGTGTCTGAGATTTTGTGCCTGAGAGTTGTACTTGTTTGCGCCACATTAAACCCAAGAGAGGCCAGAAAGTGTAAGTTATTTTCATGTTTGTCTATGATTTTGATTTTGTCATTTTGCTGTATTCTTATATGCAAATTATATGCAGAAATCACGTGTTCTTCGTTGTTTTTTCTCACTTGGTGTATTGTACTCATGAGTATGTTTTTTACGTTGTTTTTTGTTTTTATGCTCAGTTGAACCGCTACGCTACGATTCATTACACCACACCGGAGTGCACGGAAAAATATAGCGGTATCAAACTAATGGCTTCCGATTCGTCTGAATAACGTCGTGTACGTTACAGTGCCCTAAGTGTTACCTAAGTGTGCCCTAAGTGTTACCTAAGTGTGCCCTAAGTGTTACCTAAGTGTGCCCTAAGTGTGCCCTAAGTGTTACCTAAGTGTACCATAAGTGTTACCTAAGTGTTACCTAAGTGTTACCTAAGTGTTACCTAAGTGTTACCTAAGTGTTACCTAAGTGTTACCTAAGTGTTACCCAAGTGTTACCTAAGTGTGCCCTAAGTGTTACCTAAGTGTGCCCTAAGTGTGCCCTAAGTGTTACCTAAGTGTACCCTTAGTGTTACCCAAGTGTTACCTAAGTGTTAACTAAGTGTTACCTAAGTGTGCCCTAAGTGTTACCTAAGTGTGCCCTAAGTGTTAAGTGTGCCCTAAGTGTGTCCTAACTGTTACCTAAGTGTGCCCTAACTGTTACCTAAGTATGCCCTAAGTGTTACCTAAGTGTGCCCTAAGTGTTACCTAAGTGTGGCCTAAGTGTTACCTAAGTGTGCCCCAAGTGTTACCTAAGTGTGCCCTAAGTGTTAACTAAGTGTTACCTAAGTGTGCCCTAAGTGTTACCTAAGTGTACCATAAGTGTTACCTAAGTGTTACCTAAGTGTTACCTAAGTGTTACCTAAGAGTTACCTAAGTGTTACATATGTGTTACCTAAGTGTGCCCTAAGTGTTACCTAAGTGTGCGCTAAGTGTTACCTAAGTGTTATCTAAGTGTGCCCTAAGTGTTACCTAAGTGTGCCCTAAGTGTTACCTAAGTGTGCCCTAAGTGTTACCTAAGTGTGCCCTAAGTGTTACCCAAGTGTGCCCTAAGTGTTACCTAAGTGTGCCCTAAGTGTTACCTAAGTGTGCCCCAAGTGTTACCTAAGTGTGCCCTAAGTGTTAACTAAGTGTTACCTAAGTGTGCCCTAAGTGTTACCTAAGTGTGCCCTAAGTGTTACCTAAGTGTTACCTAAGTGTTACCTAAGTGTTACCTAAGTGTTACCTAAGTGTGCCCTAAGTGTTACCCAAGTGTTACCTAAGTGTTACCTAAGTGTTACCTAAGTGTTACCTAAGTATTACCTAAGTGTTACCTAAGTGTGCCCTAAGTGTTACCTAAGTGTGCCCTAACTGTTACCTAAGTGTGCCCTAACTGTTACCTAAGTGTGCCCTAAGTGTTACCTAAGTGTGCCCTAAGTGTTACCTAAGTGTACCCTTAGTGTTACCTAAGTGTTACCTAAGTGTTAACTAAGTGCTACTTAAGTGTTACCCAAGTGTGCCCTAAGTGTTACCTAAGTGTGCCCTAAGTGTTACCTAAGTGTACCCTAAGTGTTACCTAAGTGTTACCTAAGTGTTACCTAAGTGTTACCCAAGTGTTACCTAAGTGTTAACTAAGTGCTACTTAAGTGTTACCCAAGTGTGCCCTAAGTGTTACCTAAGTGTGCCCTAAGTGTTACCTAAGTGTACCCTAAGTGTTACCTAAGTGTTACCTAAGTGTGCCCTAAGTGTTACCTAAGTGTGCCCTAAGTGTTACCCAAGTGTGCCCTAAGTGTTACCCAAGTGTGCCCTAAGTGTTACCTAAGTGTGCCCTAAGTGTGCCCTAAGTGTTACCTAAGTGTACCATAAGTGTTACCTAAGTGTTACCTAAGTGTTACCTAAGTGTTACCTAAGTGTTACCTAAGAGTTACCTAAGTGTTACATAAGTGTTACCTAAGTGTGCCCTAAGTGTTACCTAAGTGTGCCCTAAGTGTTACCTAAGTGTGCCCTAAGTGTTACCTAAGTGTGCCCTAAGTGTTACCTAAGTGTGCCCTAAGTGTTATCTAAGTGTGCCCTAAGTGTTACCTAAGTGTACCCTAAGTGTTACCTAAGTGTGGCCTAAGTGTTACCTAAGTGTGCCCCAAGAGTTACCTAAGTGTGCCCTAAGTGTTAACTAAGTGTTACCTAAGTGTGCCCTAAGTGTTACCTAAGTGTACCATAAGTGTTACCTAAGTGTTACCTAAGTGTTACCTAAGTGTTACCTAAGTGTTACCTAAGAGTTACCTAAGTGTTACATAAGTGTTACCTAAGTGTGCCCTAAGTGTTACCTAAGTGTGCCCTAAGTGTTACCCAAGTGTGCCCTAAGTGTTACCTAAGTGTGCCCTAAGTGTTACCTAAGTGTGCCCCAAGTGTTACCTAAGTGTGCCCTAAGTGTTACCTAAGTGTGCCCTAAGTGTTACCTAAGTGTTACCTAAGTGTTACCTAAGTGTTACCTAAGTGTTACCTAAGTGTTACCTAAGAGTTACCTAAGTGTTACATAAGTGTTACCTAAGTGTGCCCTAAGTGTTACCTAAGTGTACCCTTAGTGTTACCCAAGTGTTACCTAAGTGTTACCTAAGTGTTACCTAAGTGTGCCCTAAGTGTTACCTAAGTGTGCCCTAAGTGTTACCTAAGTGTGCCCTAAGTGTTACCCAAGTGTGCCCTAAGTGTTACCCAAGTGTGCCCTAAGTGTTACCTAAGTGTGCCCTAAGTGTTACATAAGTGTTACCTAAGTGTGCCCTAAGTGTTACCTAAGTGTGCCCTAAGTGTTACCTAAGTGTGCCCTAAGTGTTACCTAAGTGTGCCCTAAGTGTTACCTAAGTGTGCCCTAAGTGTTATCTAAGTGTGCCCTAAGTGTTACCTAAGTGTACCCTAAGTGTTACCTAAGTGTGGCCTAAGTGTTACCTAAGTGTGCCCCAAGAGTTACCTAAGTGTGCCCTAAGTGTTAACTAAGTGTTACCTAAGTGTGCCCTAAGTGTTACCTAAGTGTACCATAAGTGTTACCTAAGTGTTACCTAAGTGTTACCTAAGTGTTACCTAAGTGTTACCTAAGAGTTACCTAAGTGTTACATAAGTGTTACCTAAGTGTGCCCTAAGTGTTACCTAAGTGTGCCCTAAGTGTTACCCAAGTGTGCCCTAAGTGTTACCTAAGTGTGCCCTAAGTGTTACCTAAGTGTGCCCCAAGTGTTACCTAAGTGTGCCCTAAGTGTTACCTAAGTGTGCCCTAAGTGTTACCTAAGTGTTACCTAAGTGTTCCCTAAGTTTTACCTAAGTGTTACCTAAGTGTTACCTAAGAGTTACCTAAGTGTTACATAAGTGTTACCTAAGTGTGCCCTAAGTGTTACCTAAGTGTACCCTTAGTGTTACCCAAGTGTTACCTAAGTGTTACCTAAGTGTTACCTAAGTGTGCCCTAAGTGTTACCTAAGTGTGCCCTAAGTGTTACCTAAGTGTGCCCTAAGTGTTACCCAAGTGTGCCCTAAGTGTTACCCAAGTGTGCCCTAAGTGTTACCTAAGTGTGCCCTAAGTGTGCCCTAAGTGTTACCTAAGTGTACCATAAGTGTTACCTAAGTGTTACCTAAGTGTTACCTAAGTGTTACCTAAGTGTTACCTAAGAGTTACCTAAGTGTTACATAAGTGTTACCTAAGTGTGCCCTAAGTGTTACCTAAGTGTGCCCTAAGTGTTACCTAAGTGTGCCCTAAGTGTTACCTAAGTGTGCCCTAAGTGTTACCTAAGTGTGCCCTAAGTGTGCCCTAAGTGTTACCTAAGTGTACCATAAGTGTTACCTAAGTGTTACCTAAGTGTTACCTAAGTGTTACCTAAGTGTTACCTAAGTGTTACCTAAGTGTTACCCAAGTGATACCTAAGTGTGCCCTAAGTGTTACCTAAGTGTGCCCTAAGTGTGCCCCAAGTGTTACCTAAGTGTACCCTTAGTGTTACCCAAGTGTTACCTAAGTGTTAACTAAGTGTTACCTAAGTGTGCCCTAAGTGTTACCTAAGTGTGCCCTAAGTGTTACCTAAGTGTGCCCTAAGTGTTACCCAAGTGTGCCCTAAGTGTTACCTAAGTGTGCCCTAAGTGTTACCTAAGTGTGCCCCAAGTGTTACCTAAGTGTGCCCTAAGTGTTACCTAAGTGTACCCTAAGTGTTACCTAAGTGTTACCTAAGTGTGCCCTAAGTGTTACCCAAGTGTGCCCTAAGTGTTACCTAAGTGTGCCCCAAGTGTTACCTAAGTGTGCCCTAAGTGTTAACTAAGTGTTACCTAAGTGTGCCCTAAGTGTTACCTAAGTGTGCCCTAAGTGTTACCTAAGTGTTACCTAAGTGTTACCTAAGTGTCACCTAAGTGTGCCCTAAGTGTTACCCAAGTGTTACCTAAGTGTTACCTAAGTGTTACCTAAGTGTTACCTAAGTGTTACCTAAGTGTTACCTAAGTGTGCCCTAAGTGTTACCTAAGTGTGCCCTAACTGTTACCTAAGTGTGCCCTAACTGTTACCTAAGTGTGCCCTAAGTGTTACCTAAGTGTGCCCTAAGTGTTACCTAAGTGTACCCTTAGTGTTACCTAAGTGTTACCTAAGTGTTACCTAAGTGTTACTTAAGTGTTACCTAAGTGTTACCTAAGTGTTACCTAAGTGTGCCCTAAGTGTTACCTAAGTGTGCCCTAAGTGTTACCTAAGTGTGCCCTAAGTGTTACCTAAGTGTTACCTAAGTGTTACCTAAGTGTTACCTAAGTGTGCCCTAAGTGTTACCTAAGTGTGCCCTAAGTGTTACCTAAGTGTGCCCTAAGTGTTACCTAAGTGTGCCCTAATTGTTACCTAAGTGTGCCCTAAGTGTTACCTAAGTGTGCCCTAAGTGTTACCTAAGTGTGCCCTAAGTGTTACCTAAGTGTGCTCTAAGTGCTACCTAAGTGTGCCCTAAGTGTTACCTAAGTGTGCCCTAAGTGTTACCTAAGTGTGCCCTAAGTGTTACCTAAGTGTGCCCTAAGTGTTACCTAAGTGTGCCCTAAGTGTGCCCTAAGTGTTACCTAAGTGTACCATAAGTGTTACCTAAGTGTTACCTAAGTGTTACCTAAGTGTTACCTAAGTGTTACCTAAGTGTTACCTAAGTGTTACCCAAGTGTTACCTAAGTGTGCCCTAAGTGTTACCTAAGTGTGCCCTAAGTGTGCCCTAAGTGTTACCTAAGTGTACCCTTAGTGTTACCCAAGTGTTACCTAAGTGTTAACTAAGTGTTACCTAAGTGTGCCCTAAGTGTTACCTAAGTGTGCCCTAAGTGTTAAGTGTGCCCTAAGTGTGTCCTAACTGTTACCTAAGTGTGCCCTAACTGTTACCTAAGTATGCCCTAAGTGTTACCTAAGTGTGCCCTAAGTGTTACCTAAGTGTGCCCTAAGTGTTACCTAAGTGTGCCCCAAGTGTTACCTAAGTGTGCCCTAAGTGTTAACTAAGTGTTACCTAAGTGTGCCCTAAGTGTTACCTAAGTGTACCATAAGTGTTACCTAAGTGTTACCTAAGTGTTACCTAAGTGTTACCTAAGAGTTACCTAAGTGTTACATATGTGTTACCTAAGTGTGCCCTAAGTGTTACCTAAGTGTGCGCTAAGTGTTACCTAAGTGTTATCTAAGTGTGCCCTAAGTGTTACCTAAGTGTGCCCTAAGTGTTACCTAAGTGTGCCCTAAGTGTTACCTAAGTGTGCCCTAAGTGTTACCCAAGTGTGCCCTAAGTGTTACCTAAGTGTGCCCTAAGTGTTACCTAAGTGTGCCCCAAGTGTTACCTAAGTGTGCCCTAAGTGTTAACTAAGTGTTACCTAAGTGTGCCCTAAGTGTTACCTAAGTGTGCCCTAAGTGTTACCTAAGTGTTACCTAAGTGTTACCTAAGTGTTACCTAAGTGTTACCTAAGTGTGCCCTAAGTGTTACCCAAGTGTTACCTAAGTGTTACCTAAGTGTTACCTAAGTGTTACCTAAGTATTACCTAAGTGTTACCTAAGTGTGCCCTAAGTGTTACCTAAGTGTGCCCTAACTGTTACCTAAGTGTGCCCTAAGTGTTACCTAAGTGTGCCCTAAGTGTTACCTAAGTGTGCCCTAAGTGTTACCTAAGTGTACCCTTAGTGTTACCTAAGTGTTACCTAAGTGTTAACTAAGTGCTACTTAAGTGTTACCCAAGTGTGCCCTAAGTGTTACCTAAGTGTGCCCTAAGTGTTACCTAAGTGTACCCTAAGTGTTACCTAAGTGTTACCTAAGTGTTACCTAAGTGTTACCCAAGTGTTACCTAAGTGTGCCCTAAGTGTTACCTAAGTGTGCCCTAAGTGTGCCCTAAGTGTTACCTAAGTGTGCCCTTAGTGTTACCCAAGTGTTACCTAAGTGTTACCTAAGTGTGCCCTAAGTGTTACCTAAGTGTGCCCTAAGTGTTACCTAAGTGTGCCCTAAGTGTTACCCAAGTGTGCCCTAAGTGTTACCCAAGTGTGCCCTAAGTGTTACCTAAGTGTGCCCTAAGTGTGCCCTAAGTGTTACCTAAGTGTACCATAAGTGTTACCTAAGTGTTACCTAAGTGTTACCTAAGTGTTACCTAAGTGTTACCTAAGAGTTACCTAAGTGTTACATAAGTGTTACCTAAGTGTGCCCTAAGTGTTACCTAAGTGTGCCCTAAGTGTTACCTAAGTGTGCCCTAAGTGTTACCTAAGTGTGCCCTAAGTGTTACCTAAGTGTGCCCTAAGTGTTATCTAAGTGTGCCCTAAGTGTTACCTAAGTGTACCCTAAGTGTTACCTAAGTGTGGCCTAAGTGTTACCTAAGTGTGCCCCAAGAGTTACCTAAGTGTGCCCTAAGTGTTAACTAAGTGTTACCTAAGTGTGCCCTAAGTGTTACCTAAGTGTACCATAAGTGTTACCTAAGTGTTACCTAAGTGTTACCTAAGTGTTACCTAAGTGTTACCTAAGAGTTACCTAAGTGTTACATAAGTGTTACCTAAGTGTGCCCTAAGTGTTACCTAAGTGTGCCCTAAGTGTTACCCAAGTGTGCCCTAAGTGTTACCTAAGTGTGCCCTAAGTGTTACCTAAGTGTGCCCCAAGTGTTACCTAAGTGTGCCCTAAGTGTTACCTAAGTGTGCCCTAAGTGTTACCTAAGTGTTACCTAAGTGTTACCTAAGTGTTACCTAAGTGTTACCTAAGTGTTACCTAAGAGTTACCTAAGTGTTACATAAGTGTTACCTAAGTGTGCCCTAAGTGTTACCTAAGTGTTACCTAAGTGTTACCTAAGTGTTACCTAAGTGTTACCTAAGTGTTACCTAAGAGTTACCTAAGTGTTACATAAGTGTTACCTAAGTGTGCCCTAAGTGTTACCTAAGTGTACCCTTAGTGTTACCCAAGTGTTACCTAAGTGTTACCTAAGTGTTACCTAAGTGTGCCCTAAGTGTTACCTAAGTGTGCCCTAAGTGTTACCTAAGTGTGCCCTAAGTGTTACCCAAGTGTGCCCTAAGTGTTACCCAAGTGTGCCCTAAGTGTTACCTAAGTGTGCCCTAAGTGTGCCCTAAGTGTTACCTAAGTGTACCATAAGTGTTACCTAAGTGTTACCTAAGTGTTACCTAAGTGTTACCTAAGTGTTACCTAAGTATTACCTAAGTGTTACCTAAGTGTGCCCTAAGTGTTACCTAAGTGTGCCCTAACTGTTACCTAAGTGTGCCCTAACTGTTACCTAAGTGTGCCCTAAGTGTTACCTAAGTGTGCCCTAAGTGTTACCTAAGTGTACCCTTAGTGTTACCTAAGTGTTACCTAAGTGTTAACTAAGTGCTACTTAAGTGTTACCCAAGTGTGCCCTAAGTGTTACCTAAGTGTGCCCTAAGTGTTACCTAAGTGTACCCTAAGTGTTACCTAAGTGTTACCTAAGTGTTACCTAAGTGTTACCCAAGTGTTACCTAAGTGTGCCCTAAGTGTTACCTAAGTGTGCCCTAAGTGTGCCCTAAGTGTTACCTAAGTGTACCCTTAGTGTTACCCAAGTGTTACCTAAGTGTTACCTAAGTGTGCCCTAAGTGTTACCTAAGTGTGCCCTAAGTGTTACCTAAGTGTGCCCTAAGTGTTACCCAAGTGTGCCCTAAGTGTTACCCAAGTGTGCCCTAAGTGTTACCTAAGTGTGCCCTAAGTGTGCCCTAAGTGTTACCTAAGTGTACCATAAGTGTTACCTAAGTGTTACCTAAGTGTTACCTAAGTGTTACCTAAGTGTTACCTAAGAGTTACCTAAGTGTTACATAAGTGTTACCTAAGTGTGCCCTAAGTGTTACCTAAGTGTGCCCTAAGTGTTACCTAAGTGTGCCCTAAGTGTTACCTAAGTGTGCCCTAAGTGTTACCTAAGTGTGCCCTAAGTGTTATCTAAGTGTGCCCTAAGTGTTACCTAAGTGTACCCTAAGTGTTACCTAAGTGTGGCCTAAGTGTTACCTAAGTGTGCCCCAAGAGTTACCTAAGTGTGCCCTAAGTGTTAACTAAGTGTTACCTAAGTGTGCCCTAAGTGTTACCTAAGTGTACCATAAGTGTTACCTAAGTGTTACCTAAGTGTTACCTAAGTGTTACCTAAGTGTTACCTAAGAGTTACCTAAGTGTTACATAAGTGTTACCTAAGTGTGCCCTAAGTGTTACCTAAGTGTGCCCTAAGTGTTACCCAAGTGTGCCCTAAGTGTTACCTAAGTGTGCCCTAAGTGTTACCTAAGTGTGCCCCAAGTGTTACCTAAGTGTGCCCTAAGTGTTACCTAAGTGTGCCCTAAGTGTTACCTAAGTGTTACCTAAGTGTTACCTAAGTGTTACCTAAGTGTTACCTAAGTGTTACCTAAGAGTTACCTAAGTGTTACATAAGTGTTACCTAAGTGTGCCCTAAGTGTTACCTAAGTGTACCCTTAGTGTTACCCAAGTGTTACCTAAGTGTTACCTAAGTGTTACCTAAGTGTGCCCTAAGTGTTACCTAAGTGTGCCCTAAGTGTTACCTAAGTGTGCCCTAAGTGTTACCCAAGTGTGCCCTAAGTGTTACCCAAGTGTGCCCTAAGTGTTACCTAAGTGTGCCCTAAGTGTGCCCTAAGTGTTACCTAAGTGTACCATAAGTGTTACCTAAGTGTTACCTAAGTGTTACCTAAGTGTTACCTAAGTGTTACCTAAGTGTTACCTAAGTGTTACCCAAGTGATACCTAAGTGTGCCCTAAGTGTTACCTAAGTGTGCCCTAAGTGTGCCCCAAGTGTTACCTAAGTGTACCATAAGTGTTACCTAAGTGTTACCTAAGTGTTACCTAAGTGTTACCTAAGTGTTACCTAAGAGTTACCTAAGTGTTACATAAGTGTTACCTAAGTGTGCCCTAAGTGTTACCTAAGTGTGCCCTAAGTGTTACCTAAGTGTGCCCTAAGTGTTACCTAAGTGTGCCCTAAGTGTTACCTAAGTGTGCCCTAAGTGTGCCCTAAGTGTTACCTAAGTGTACCATAAGTGTTACCTAAGTGTTACCTAAGTGTTACCTAAGTGTTACCTAAGTGTTACCTAAGTGTTACCTAAGTGTTACCCAAGTGATACCTAAGTGTGCCCTAAGTGTTACCTAAGTGTGCCCTAAGTGTGCCCCAAGTGTTACCTAAGTGTACCCTTAGTGTTACCCAAGTGTTACCTAAGTGTTAACTAAGTGTTACCTAAGTGTGCCCTAAGTGTTACCTAAGTGTGCCCTAAGTGTTACCTAAGTGTGCCCTAAGTGTTACCCAAGTGTGCCCTAAGTGTTACCTAAGTGTGCCCTAAGTGTTACCTAAGTGTGCCCCAAGTGTTACCTAAGTGTGCCCTAAGTGTTACCTAAGTGTACCCTAAGTGTTACCTAAGTGTTACCTAAGTGTGCCCTAAGTGTTACCCAAGTGTGCCCTAAGTGTTACCTAAGTGTGCCCCAAGTGTTACCTAAGTGTGCCCTAAGTGTTAACTAAGTGTTACCTAAGTGTGCCCTAAGTGTTACCTAAGTGTGCCCTAAGTGTTACCTAAGTGTTACCTAAGTGTTACCTAAGTGTCACCTAAGTGTGCCCTAAGTGTTACCCAAGTGTTACCTAAGTGTTACCTAAGTGTTACCTAAGTGTTACCTAAGTATTACCTAAGTGTTACCTAAGTGTGCCCTAAGTGTTACCTAAGTGTGCCCTAACTGTTACCTAAGTGTGCCCTAACTGTTACCTAAGTGTGCCCTAAGTGTTACCTAAGTGTGCCCTAAGTGTTACCTAAGTGTACCCTTAGTGTTACCTAAGTGTTACCTAAGAGTTACCTAAGTGTTACATAAGTGTTACCTAAGTGTGCCCTAAGTGTTACCTAAGTGTGCCCTAAGTGTTACCTAAGTGTGCCCTAAGTGTTACCTAAGTGTGCCCTAAGTGTTACCTAAGTGTGCCCTAAGTGTTATCTAAGTGTGCCCTAAGTGTTACCTAAGTGTACCCTAAGTGTTACCTAAGTGTGGCCTAAGTGTTACCTAAGTGTGCCCCAAGAGTTACCTAAGTGTGCCCTAAGTGTTAACTAAGTGTTACCTAAGTGTGCCCTAAGTGTTACCTAAGTGTACCATAAGTGTTACCTAAGTGTTACCTAAGTGTTACCTAAGTGTTACCTAAGTGTTACCTAAGAGTTACCTAAGTGTTACATAAGTGTTACCTAAGTGTGCCCTAAGTGTTACCTAAGTGTGCCCTAAGTGTTACCCAAGTGTGCCCTAAGTGTTACCTAAGTGTGCCCTAAGTGTTACCTAAGTGTGCCCCAAGTGTTACCTAAGTGTGCCCTAAGTGTTACCTAAGTGTGCCCTAAGTGTTACCTAAGTGTTACCTAAGTGTTACCTAAGTGTTACCTAAGTGTTACCTAAGTGTTACCTAAGTGTTACCTAAGAGTTACCTAAGTGTTACATAAGTGTTACCTAAGTGTGCCCTAAGTGTTACCTAAGTGTACCCTTAGTGTTACCCAAGTGTTACCTAAGTGTTACCTAAGTGTTACCTAAGTGTGCCCTAAGTGTTACCTAAGTGTGCCCTAAGTGTTACCTAAGTGTGCCCTAAGTGTTACCCAAGTGTGCCCTAAGTGTTACCCAAGTGTGCCCTAAGTGTTACCTAAGTGTGCCCTAAGTGTGCCCTAAGTGTTACCTAAGTGTACCATAAGTGTTACCTAAGTGTTACCTAAGTGTTACCTAAGTGTTACCTAAGTGTTACCTAAGAGTTACCTAAGTGTTACATAAGTGTTACCTAAGTGTGCCCTAAGTGTTACCTAAGTGTGCCCTAAGTGTTACCTAAGTGTGCCCTAAGTGTTACCTAAGTGTGCCCTAAGTGTTACCTAAGTGTGCCCTAAGTGTGCCCTAAGTGTTACCTAAGTGTACCATAAGTGTTACCTAAGTGTTACCTAAGTGTTACCTAAGTGTTACCTAAGTGTTACCTAAGTGTTACCTAAGTGTTACCCAAGTGATACCTAAGTGTGCCCTAAGTGTTACCTAAGTGTGCCCTAAGTGTGCCCCAAGTGTTACCTAAGTGTACCCTTAGTGTTACCCAAGTGTTACCTAAGTGTTAACTAAGTGTTACCTAAGTGTGCCCTAAGTGTTACCTAAGTGTGCCCTAAGTGTTACCTAAGTGTGCCCTAAGTGTTACCCAAGTGTGCCCTAAGTGTTACCTAAGTGTGCCCTAAGTGTTACCTAAGTGTGCCCCAAGTGTTACCTAAGTGTGCCCTAAGTGTTACCTAAGTGTACCCTAAGTGTTACCTAAGTGTTACCTAAGTGTGCCCTAAGTGTTACCCAAGTGTGCCCTAAGTGTTACCTAAGTGTGCCCCAAGTGTTACCTAAGTGTGCCCTAAGTGTTAACTAAGTGTTACCTAAGTGTGCCCTAAGTGTTACCTAAGTGTGCCCTAAGTGTTACCTAAGTGTTACCTAAGTGTTACCTAAGTGTCACCTAAGTGTGCCCTAAGTGTTACCCAAGTGTTACCTAAGTGTTACCTAAGTGTTACCTAAGTGTTACCTAAGTATTACCTAAGTGTTACCTAAGTGTGCCCTAAGTGTTACCTAAGTGTGCCCTAACTGTTACCTAAGTGTGCCCTAACTGTTACCTAAGTGTGCCCTAAGTGTTACCTAAGTGTGCCCTAAGTGTTACCTAAGTGTACCCTTAGTGTTACCTAAGTGTTACCTAAGTGTTAACTAAGTGTTACTTAAGTGTTACCTAAGTGTTACCTAAGTGTTACCTAAGTGTGCCCTAAGTGTTACCTAAGTGTGCCCTAAGTGTTACCTAAGTGTGCCCTAAGTGTTACCTAAGTGTTACCTAAGTGTTACCTAAGTGTTACCTAAGTGTGCCCTAAGTGTTACCTAAGTGTGCCCTAAGTGTTACCTAAGTGTGCCCTAAGTGTTACCTAAGTGTGCCCTAATTGTTACCTAAGTGTGCCCTAAGTGTTACCTAAGTGTGCCCTAAGTGTTACCTAAGTGTGCCCTAAGTGTTACCTAAGTGTGCTCTAAGTGCTACCTAAGTGTGCCCTAAGTGTTACCTAAGTGTGCCCTAAGTGTTACCTAAGTGTGCCCTAAGTGTTACCTAAGTGTGCCCTAAGTGTTACCTAAGTGTGCCCTAAGTGTGCCCTAAGTGTTACCTAAGTGTACCATAAGTGTTACCTAAGTGTTACCTAAGTGTTACCTAAGTGTTACCTAAGTGTTACCTAAGTGTTACCTAAGTGTTACCCAAGTGTTACCTAAGTGTGCCCTAAGTGTTACCTAAGTGTGCCCTAAGTGTGCCCTAAGTGTTACCTAAGTGTACCCTTAGTGTTACCCAAGTGTTACCTAAGTGTTAACTAAGTGTTACCTAAGTGTGCCCTAAGTGTTACCTAAGTGTGCCCTAAGTGTTAAGTGTGCCCTAAGTGTGTCCTAACTGTTACCTAAGTGTGCCCTAACTGTTACCTAAGTATGCCCTAAGTGTTACCTAAGTGTGCCCTAAGTGTTACCTAAGTGTGGCCTAAGTGTTACCTAAGTGTGCCCCAAGTGTTACCTAAGTGTGCCCTAAGTGTTAACTAAGTGTTACCTAAGTGTGCCCTAAGTGTTACCTAAGTGTACCATAAGTGTTACCTAAGTGTTACCTAAGTGTTACCTAAGTGTTACCTAAGAGTTACCTAAGTGTTACATATGTGTTACCTAAGTGTGCCCTAAGTGTTACCTAAGTGTGCGCTAAGTGTTACCTAAGTGTTATCTAAGTGTGCCCTAAGTGTTACCTAAGTGTGCCCTAAGTGTTACCTAAGTGTGCCCTAAGTGTTACCTAAGTGTGCCCTAAGTGTTACCCAAGTGTGCCCTAAGTGTTACCTAAGTGTGCCCTAAGTGTTACCTAAGTGTGCCCCAAGTGTTACCTAAGTGTGCCCTAAGTGTTAACTAAGTGTTACCTAAGTGTGCCCTAAGTGTTACCTAAGTGTGCCCTAAGTGTTACCTAAGTGTTACCTAAGTGTTACCTAAGTGTTACCTAAGTGTGCCCTAAGTGTTACCCAAGTGTTACCTAAGTGTTACCTAAGTGTTACCTAAGTCTTACCTAAGTATTACCTAAGTGTTACCTAAGTGTGCCCTAAGTGTTACCTAAGTGTGCCCTAAGTGTTACCTAAGTGTGCCCTAACTGTTACCTAAGTGTGCCCTAAGTGTTACCTAAGTGTGCCCTAAGTGTTACCTAAGTGTACCCTTAGTGTTACCTAAGTGTTACCTAAGTGTTAACTAAGTGTTACTTAAGTGTTACCCAAGTGTGCCCTAAGTGTTACCTAAGTGTGCCCTAAGTGTTACCTAAGTGTACCCTAAGTGTTACCTAAGTGTTACCTAAGTGTTACCTAAGTGTTACCCAAGTGTTACCTAAGTGTGCCCTAAGTGTTACCTAAGTGTGCCCTAAGTGTGCCCTAAGTGTTACCTAAGTGTACCCTTAGTGTTACCCAAGTGTTACCTAAGTGTTACCTAAGTGTGCCCTAAGTGTTACCTAAGTGTGCCCTAAGTGTTACCTAAGTGTGCCCTAAGTGTTACCCAAGTGTGCCCTAAGTGTTACCCAAGTGTGCCCTAAGTGTTACCTAAGTGTGCCCTAAGTGTGCCCTAAGTGTTACCTAAGTGTACCATAAGTGTTACCTAAGTGTTACCTAAGTGTTACCTAAGTGTTACCTAAGTGTTACCTAAGAGTTACCTAAGTGTTACATAAGTGTTACCTAAGTGTTACCTAAGTGTGCCCTAAGTGTGCCCTAAGTGTTACCTAAGTGTACCATAAGTGTTACCTAAGTGTTACCTAAGTGTTACCTAAGTGTTACCTAAGTGTTACCTAAGAGTTACCTAAGTGTTACATAAGTGTTACCTAAGTGTGCCCTAAGTGTTACCTAAGTGTGCCCTAAGTGTTACCTAAGTGTGCCCTAAGTGTTACCTAAGTGTGCCCTAAGTGTTACCTAAGTGTGCCCTAAGTGTTATCTAAGTGTGCCCTAAGTGTTACCTAAGTGTACCCTAAGTGTTACCTAAGTGTTAACTAAGTGTTACCTAAGTGTGCCCTAAGTGTTACCTAAGTGTGCCCTAAGTGTTACCTAAGTGTGCCCTAAGTGTTACCCAAGTGTGCCCTAAGTGTTACCTAAGTGTGCCCTAAGTGTTACCTAAGTGTGCCCCAAGTGTTACCTAAGTGTGCCCTAAGTGTTACCTAAGTGTACCCTAAGTGTTACCTAAGTGTTACCTAAGTGTGCCCTAAGTGTTACCCAAGTGTGCCCTAAGTGTTACCTAAGTGTGCCCCAAGTGTTACCTAAGTGTGCCCTAAGTGTTAACTAAGTGTTACCTAAGTGTGCCCTAAGTGTTACCTAAGTGTGCCCTAAGTGTTACCTAAGTGTTACCTAAGTGTTACCTAAGTGTCACCTAAGTGTGCCCTAAGTGTTACCCAAGTGTTACCTAAGTGTTACCTAAGTGTTACCTAAGTGTTACCTAAGTATTACCTAAGTGTTACCTAAGTGTGCCCTAAGTGTTACCTAAGTGTGCCCTAACTGTTACCTAAGTGTGCCCTAACTGTTACCTAAGTGTGCCCTAAGTGTTACCTAAGTGTGCCCTAAGTGTTACCTAAGTGTACCCTTAGTGTTACCTAAGTGTTACCTAAGTGTTAACTAAGTGTTACTTAAGTGTTACCCAAGTGTGCCCTAAGTGTTACCTAAGTGTGCCCTAAGTGTTACCTAAGTGTACCCTAAGTGTTACCTAAGTGTTACCTAAGTGTTACCTAAGTGTTACCCAAGTGTTACCTAAGTGTGCCCTAAGTGTTACCTAAGTGTGCCCTAAGTGTGCCCTAAGTGTTACCTAAGTGTACCCTTAGTGTTACCCAAGTGTTACCTAAGTGTTACCTAAGTGTGCCCTAAGTGTTACCTAAGTGTGCCCTAAGTGTTACCTAAGTGTGCCCTAAGTGTTACCCAAGTGTGCCCTAAGTGTTACCCAAGTGTGCCCTAAGTGTTACCTAAGTGTGCCCTAAGTGTGCCCTAAGTGTTACCTAAGTGTACCATAAGTGTTACCTAAGTGTTACCTAAGTGTTACCTAAGTGTTACCTAAGTGTTACCTAAGAGTTACCTAAGTGTTACATAAGTGTTACCTAAGTGTTACCTAAGTGTGCCCTAAGTGTGCCCTAAGTGTTACCTAAGTGTACCATAAGTGTTACCTAAGTGTTACCTAAGTGTTACCTAAGTGTTACCTAAGTGTTACCTAAGAGTTACCTAAGTGTTACATAAGTGTTACCTAAGTGTGCCCTAAGTGTTACCTAAGTGTGCCCTAAGTGTTACCTAAGTGTGCCCTAAGTGTTACCTAAGTATGCCCTAAGTGTTACCTAAGTGTGCCCTAAGTGTTATCTAAGTGTGCCCTAAGTGTTACCTAAGTGTACCCTAAGTGTTACCTAAGTGTTAACTAAGTGTTACCTAAGTGTGCCCTAAGTGTTACCTAAGTGTGCCCTAAGTGTTACCTAAGTGTGCCCTAAGTGTTACCCAAGTGTGCCCTAAGTGTTACCTAAGTGTGCCCTAAGTGTTACCTAAGTGTGCCCCAAGTGTTACCTAAGTGTGCCCTAAGTGTTACCTAAGTGTACCCTAAGTGTTACCTAAGTGTTACCTAAGTGTGCCCTAAGTGTTACCCAAGTGTGCCCTAAGTGTTACCTAAGTGTGCCCCAAGTGTTACCTAAGTGTGCCCTAAGTGTTAACTAAGTGTTACCTAAGTGTGCCCTAAGTGTTACCTAAGTGTGCCCTAAGTGTTACCTAAGTGTTACCTAAGTGTTACCTAAGTGTCACCTAAGTGTGCCCTAAGTGTTACCCAAGTGTTACCTAAGTGTTACCTAAGTGTTACCTAAGTGTTACCTAAGTATTACCTAAGTGTTACCTAAGTGTGCCCTAAGTGTTACCTAAGTGTGCCCTAACTGTTACCTAAGTGTGCCCTAACTGTTACCTAAGTGTGCCCTAAGTGTTACCTAAGTGTGCCCTAAGTGTTACCTAAGTGTACCCTTAGTGTTACCTAAGTGTTACCTAAGTGTTAACTAAGTGTTACTTAAGTGTTACCTAAGTGTTACCTAAGTGTTACCTAAGTGTGCCCTAAGTGTTACCTAAGTGTGCCCTAAGTGTTACCTAAGTGTGCCCTAAGTGTTACCTAAGTGTTACCTAAGTGTTACCTAAGTGTTACCTAAGTGTGCCCTAAGTGTTACCTAAGTGTGCCCTAAGTGTTACCTAAGTGTGCCCTAAGTGTTACCTAAGTGTGCCCTAATTGTTACCTAAGTGTGCCCTAAGTGTTACCTAAGTGTGCCCTAAGTGTTACCTAAGTGTGCCCTAAGTGTTACCTAAGTGTGCTCTAAGTGCTACCTAAGTGTGCCCTAAGTGTTACCTAAGTGTGCCCTAAGTGTTACCTAAGTGTGCCCTAAGTGTTACCTAAGTGTGCCCTAAGTGTTACCTAAGTGTGCCCTAAGTGTGCCCTAAGTGTTACCTAAGTGTACCATAAGTGTTACCTAAGTGTTACCTAAGTGTTACCTAAGTGTTACCTAAGTGTTACCTAAGTGTTACCTAAGTGTTACCCAAGTGTTACCTAAGTGTGCCCTAAGTGTTACCTAAGTGTGCCCTAAGTGTGCCCTAAGTGTTACCTAAGTGTACCCTTAGTGTTACCCAAGTGTTACCTAAGTGTTAACTAAGTGTTACCTAAGTGTGCCCTAAGTGTTACCTAAGTGTGCCCTAAGTGTTAAGTGTGCCCTAAGTATGTCCTAACTGTTACCTAAGTGTGCCCTAACTGTTACCTAAGTATGCCCTAAGTGTTACCTAAGTGTGCCCTAAGTGTTACCTAAGTGTGGCCTAAGTGTTACCTAAGTGTGCCCTAAGTGTTAACTAAGTGTTACCTAAGTGTGCCCTAAGTGTTACCTAAGTGTACCATAAGTGTTACCTAAGTGTTACCTAAGTGTTACCTAAGTGTTACCTAAGAGTTACCTAAGTGTTACATATGTGTTACCTAAGTGTGCCCTAAGTGTTACCTAAGTGTGCGCTAAGTGTTACCTAAGTGTTATCTAAGTGTGCCCTAAGTGTTACCTAAGTGTGCCCTAAGTGTTACCTAAGTGTGCCCTAAGTGTTACCTAAGTGTGCCCTAAGTGTTACCCAAGTGTGCCCTAAGTGTTACCTAAGTGTGCCCTAAGTGTTACCTAAGTGTGCCCCAAGTGTTACCTAAGTGTGCCCTAAGTGTTAACTAAGTGTTACCTAAGTGTGCCCTAAGTGTTACCTAAGTGTGCCCTAAGTGTTACCTAAGTGTTACCTAAGTGTTACCTAAGTGTTACCTAAGTGTGCCCTAAGTGTTACCCAAGTGTTACCTAAGTGTTACCTAAGTGTTACCTAAGTCTTACCTAAGTATTACCTAAGTGTTACCTAAGTGTGCCCTAAGTGTTACCTAAGTGTGCCCTAACTGTTACCTAAGTGTGCCCTAACTGTTACCTAAGTGTGCCCTAAGTGTTACCTAAGTGTGCCCTAAGTGTTACCTAAGTGTACCCTTAGTGTTACCTAAGTGTTACCTAAGTGTTAACTAAGTGTTACTTAAGTGTTACCCAAGTGTGCCCTAAGTGTTACCTAAGTGTGCCCTAAGTGTTACCTAAGTGTACCCTAAGTGTTACCTAAGTGTTACCTAAGTGTTACCTAAGTGTTACCCAAGTGTTACCTAAGTGTGCCCTAAGTGTTACCTAAGTGTGCCCTAAGTGTGCCCTAAGTGTTACCTAAGTGTACCCTTAGTGTTACCCAAGTGTTACCTAAGTGTTACCTAAGTGTGCCCTAAGTGTTACCTAAGTGTGCCCTAAGTGTTACCTAAGTGTGCCCTAAGTGTTACCCAAGTGTGCCCTAAGTGTTACCCAAGTGTGCCCTAAGTGTTACCTAAGTGTGCCCTAAGTGTGCCCTAAGTGTTACCTAAGTGTACCATAAGTGTTACCTAAGTGTTACCTAAGTGTTACCTAAGTGTTACCTAAGTGTTACCTAAGAGTTACCTAAGTGTTACATAAGTGTTACCTAAGTGTTACCTAAGTGTGCCCTAAGTGTGCCCTAAGTGTTACCTAAGTGTACCATAAGTGTTACCTAAGTGTTACCTAAGTGTTACCTAAGTGTTACCTAAGTGTTACCTAAGAGTTACCTAAGTGTTACATAAGTGTTACCTAAGTGTGCCCTAAGTGTTACCTAAGTGTGCCCTAAGTGTTACCTAAGTGTGCCCTAAGTGTTACCTAAGTGTGCCCTAAGTGTTACCTAAGTGTGCCCTAAGTGTTATCTAAGTGTGCCCTAAGTGTTACCTAAGTGTACCCTAAGTGTTACCTAAGTGTGGCCTAAGTGTTACCTAAGTGTGCCCCAAGAGTTACCTAAGTGTGCCCTAAGTGTTAACTAAGTGTTACCTAAGTGTGCCCTAAGTGTTACCTAAGTGTACCATAAGTGTTACCTAAGTGTTACCTAAGTGTTACCTAAGTGTTACCTAAGTGTTACCTAAGAGTTACCTAAGTGTTACATAAGTGTTACCTAAGTGTGCCCTAAGTGTTACCTAAGTGTGCCCTAAGTGTTACCCAAGTGTGCCCTAAGTGTTACCTAAGTGTGCCCTAAGTGTTACCTAAGTGTGCCCCAAGTGTTACCTAAGTGTGCCCTAAGTGTTACCTAAGTGTGCCCTAAGTGTTACCTAAGTGTTACCTAAGTGTTACCTAAGTGTTACCTAAGTGTTACCTAAGTGTTACCTAAGAGTTACCTAAGTGTTACATAAGTGTTACCTAAGTGTGCCCTAAGTGTTACCTAAGTGTACCCTTAGTGTTACCCAAGTGTTACCTAAGTGTTACCTAAGTGTTACCTAAGTGTGCCCTAAGTGTTACCTAAGTGTGCCCTAAGTGTTACCTAAGTGTGCCCTAAGTGTTACCCAAGTGTGCCCTAAGTGTTACCCAAGTGTGCCCTAAGTGTTACCTAAGTGTGCCCTAAGTGTGCCCTAAGTGTTACCTAAGTGTACCATAAGTGTTACCTAAGTGTTACCTAAGTGTTACCTAAGTGTTACCTAAGTGTTACCTAAGAGTTACCTAAGTGTTACATAAGTGTTACCTAAGTGTGCCCTAAGTGTTACCTAAGTGTGCCCTAAGTGTTACCTAAGTGTGCCCTAAGTGTTACCTAAGTGTGCCCTAAGTGTTACCTAAGTGTGCCCTAAGTGTGCCCTAAGTGTTACCTAAGTGTACCATAAGTGTTACCTAAGTGTTACCTAAGTGTTACCTAAGTGTTACCTAAGTGTTACCTAAGTGTTACCTAAGTGTTACCCAAGTGATACCTAAGTGTGCCCTAAGTGTTACCTAAGTGTGCCCTAAGTGTGCCCCAAGTGTTACCTAAGTGTACCCTTAGTGTTACCCAAGTGTTACCTAAGTGTTAACTAAGTGTTACCTAAGTGTGCCCTAAGTGTTACCTAAGTGTGCCCTAAGTGTTACCTAAGTGTGCCCTAAGTGTTACCCAAGTGTGCCCTAAGTGTTACCTAAGTGTGCCCTAAGTGTTACCTAAGTGTGCCCCAAGTGTTACCTAAGTGTGCCCTAAGTGTTACCTAAGTGTACCCTAAGTGTTACCTAAGTGTTACCTAAGTGTGCCCTAAGTGTTACCCAAGTGTGCCCTAAGTGTTACCTAAGTGTGCCCCAAGTGTTACCTAAGTGTGCCCTAAGTGTTAACTAAGTGTTACCTAAGTGTGCCCTAAGTGTTACCTAAGTGTGCCCTAAGTGTTACCTAAGTGTTACCTAAGTGTTACCTAAGTGTCACCTAAGTGTGCCCTAAGTGTTACCCAAGTGTTACCTAAGTGTTACCTAAGTGTTACCTAAGTGTTACCTAAGTATTACCTAAGTGTTACCTAAGTGTGCCCTAAGTGTTACCTAAGTGTGCCCTAACTGTTACCTAAGTGTGCCCTAACTGTTACCTAAGTGTGCCCTAAGTGTTACCTAAGTGTGCCCTAAGTGTTACCTAAGTGTACCCTTAGTGTTACCTAAGTGTTACCTAAGTGTTAACTAAGTGTTACTTAAGTGTTACCTAAGTGTTACCTAAGTGTTACCTAAGTGTGCCCTAAGTGTTACCTAAGTGTGCCCTAAGTGTTACCTAAGTGTGCCCTAAGTGTTACCTAAGTGTTACCTAAGTGTTACCTAAGTGTTACCTAAGTGTTACCTAAGTGTGCCCTAAGTGTTACCTAAGTGTGCCCTAAGTGTTACCTAAGTGTGCCCTAAGTGTTACCTAAGTGTGCCCTAATTGTTACCTAAGTGTGCCCTAAGTGTTACCTAAGTGTGCCCTAAGTGTTACCTAAGTGTGCCCTAAGTGTTACCTAAGTGTGCTCTAAGTGCTACCTAAGTGTGCCCTAAGTGTTACCTAAGTGTGCCCTAAGTGTTACCTAAGTGTGCCCTAAGTGTTACCTAAGTGTGCCCTAAGTGTTACCTAAGTGTGCCCTAAGTGTGCCCTAAGTGTTACCTAAGTGTACCATAAGTGTTACCTAAGTGTTACCTAAGTGTTACCTAAGTGTTACCTAAGTGTTACCTAAGTGTTACCTAAGTGTTACCCAAGTGTTACCTAAGTGTGCCCTAAGTGTTACCTAAGTGTGCCCTAAGTGTGCCCTAAGTGTTACCTAAGTGTACCCTTAGTGTTACCCAAGTGTTACCTAAGTGTTAACTAAGTGTTACCTAAGTGTGCCCTAAGTGTTACCTAAGTGTGCCCTAAGTGTTAAGTGTGCCCTAAGTGTGTCCTAACTGTTACCTAAGTGTGCCCTAACTGTTACCTAAGTATGCCCTAAGTGTTACCTAAGTGTGCCCTAAGTGTTACCTAAGTGTGGCCTAAGTGTTACCTAAGTGTGCCCCAAGTGTTACCTAAGTGTGCCCTAAGTGTTAACTAAGTGTTACCTAAGTGTGCCCTAAGTGTTACCTAAGTGTACCATAAGTGTTACCTAAGTGTTACCTAAGTGTTACCTAAGTGTTACCTAAGAGTTACCTAAGTGTTACATATGTGTTACCTAAGTGTGCCCTAAGTGTTACCTAAGTGTGCGCTAAGTGTTACCTAAGTGTTATCTAAGTGTGCCCTAAGTGTTACCTAAGTGTGCCCTAAGTGTTACCTAAGTGTGCCCTAAGTGTTACCTAAGTGTGCCCTAAGTGTTACCCAAGTGTGCCCTAAGTGTTACCTAAGTGTGCCCTAAGTGTTACCTAAGTGTGCCCCAAGTGTTACCTAAGTGTGCCCTAAGTGTTAACTAAGTGTTACCTAAGTGTGCCCTAAGTGTTACCTAAGTGTGCCCTAAGTGTTACCTAAGTGTTACCTAAGTGTTACCTAAGTGTTACCTAAGTGTGCCCTAAGTGTTACCCAAGTGTTACCTAAGTGTTACCTAAGTGTTACCTAAGTCTTACCTAAGTGTTACCTAAGTATTACCTAAGTGTTACCTAAGTGTGCCCTAAGTGTTACCTAAGTGTGCCCTAACTGTTACCTAAGTGTGCCCTAACTGTTACCTAAGTGTGCCCTAAGTGTTACCTAAGTGTGCCCTAAGTGTTACCTAAGTGTACCCTTAGTGTTACCTAAGTGTTACCTAAGTGTTAACTAAGTGTTACTTAAGTGTTACCTAAGTGTGCCCTAAGTGTTACCTAAGTGTGCCCTAAGTGTGCCCTAAGTGTTACCTAAGTGTACCATAAGTGTTACCTAAGTGTTACCTAAGTGTTACCTAAGTGTTACCTAAGTGTTACCTAAGTGTTACCTAAGTGTTACCTAAGTGTTACCCAAGTGTTACCTAAGTGTGCCCTAAGTGTTACCTAAGTGTGCCCTAAGTGTGCCCTAAGTGTTACCTAAGTGTACCCTTAGTGTTACCCAAGTGTTACCTAAGTGTTAACTAAGTGTTACCTAAGTGTGCCCTAAGTGTTACCTAAGTGTGCCCTAAGTGTTAAGTGTGCCCTAAGTGTGTCCTAACTGTTACCTAAGTGTGCCCTAACTGTTACCTAAGTATGCCCTAAGTGTTACCTAAGTGTGCCCTAAGTGTTACCTAAGTGTGGCCTAAGTGTTACCTAAGTGTGCCCCAAGTGTTACCTAAGTGTGCCCTAAGTGTTAACTAAGTGTTACCTAAGTGTGCCCTAAGTGTTACCTAAGTGTACCATAAGTGTTACCTAAGTGTTACCTAAGTGTTACCTAAGTGTTACCTAAGAGTTACCTAAGTGTTACATATGTGTTACCTAAGTGTGCCCTAAGTGTTACCTAAGTGTGCGCTAAGTGTTACCTAAGTGTTATCTAAGTGTGCCCTAAGTGTTACCTAAGTGTGCCCTAAGTGTTACCTAAGTGTGCCCTAAGTGTTACCTAAGTGTGCCCTAAGTGTTACCCAAGTGTGCCCTAAGTGTTACCTAAGTGTGCCCTAAGTGTTACCTAAGTGTGCCCCAAGTGTTACCTAAGTGTGCCCTAAGTGTTAACTAAGTGTTACCTAAGTGTGCCCTAAGTGTTACCTAAGTGTGCCCTAAGTGTTACCTAAGTGTTACCTAAGTGTTACCTAAGTGTTACCTAAGTGTGCCCTAAGTGTTACCCAAGTGTTACCTAAGTGTTACCTAAGTGTTACCTAAGTGTTACCTAAGTATTACCTAAGTGTTACCTAAGTGTGCCCTAAGTGTTACCTAAGTGTGCCCTAACTGTTACCTAAGTGTGCCCTAACTGTTACCTAAGTGTGCCCTAAGTGTTACCTAAGTGTGCCCTAAGTGTTACCTAAGTGTACCCTTAGTGTTACCTAAGTGTTACCTAAGTGTTACCTAAGTGTTACTTAAGTGTTACCCAAGTGTGCCCTAAGTGTTACCTAAGTGTGCCCTAAGTGTTACCTAAGTGTACCCTAAGTGTTACCTAAGTGTTACCTAAGTGTTACCTAAGTGTTACCCAAGTGTTACCTAAGTGTGCCCTAAGTGTTACCTAAGTGTGCCCTAAGTGTGCCCTAAGTGTTACCTAAGTGTACCCTTAGTGTTACCCAAGTGTTACCTAAGTGTTACCTAAGTGTGCCCTAAGTGTTACCTAAGTGTGCCCTAAGTGTTACCTAAGTGTGCCCTAAGTGTTACCCAAGTGTGCCCTAAGTGTTACCCAAGTGTGCCCTAAGTGTTACCTAAGTGTGCCCTAAGTGTGCCCTAAGTGTTACCTAAGTGTACCATAAGTGTTACCTAAGTGTTACCTAAGTGTTACCTAAGTGTTACCTAAGTGTTACCTAAGAGTTACCTAAGTGTTACATAAGTGTTACCTAAGTGTGCCCTAAGTGTTACCTAAGTGTGCCCTAAGTGTTACCTAAGTGTGCCCTAAGTGTTACCTAAGTGTGCCCTAAGTGTTACCTAAGTGTGCCCTAAGTGTTATCTAAGTGTGCCCTAAGTGTTACCTAAGTGTACCCTAAGTGTTACCTAAGTGTGGCCTAAGTGTTACCTAAGTGTGCCCCAAGAGTTACCTAAGTGTGCCCTAAGTGTTAACTAAGTGTTACCTAAGTGTGCCCTAAGTGTTACCTAAGTGTACCATAAGTGTTACCTAAGTGTTACCTAAGTGTTACCTAAGTGTTACCTAAGTGTTACCTAAGAGTTACCTAAGTGTTACATAAGTGTTACCTAAGTGTGCCCTAAGTGTTACCTAAGTGTGCCCTAAGTGTTACCCAAGTGTGCCCTAAGTGTTACCTAAGTGTGCCCTAAGTGTTACCTAAGTGTGCCCCAAGTGTTACCTAAGTGTGCCCTAAGTGTTAACTAAGTGTTACCTAAGTGTGCCCTAAGTGTTACCTAAGTGTGCCCTAAGTGTTACCTAAGTGTTACCTAAGTGTTACCTAAGTGTTACCTAAGTGTGCCCTAAGTGTTACCTAAGTGTGCCCTAACTGTTACCTAAGTGTGCCCTAAGTGTTACCTAAGTGTGCCCTAAGTGTTACCTAAGTGTACCCTTAGTGTTACATAAGTGTTACCTAAGTGTTAACTAAGTGTTACTTAAGTGTTACCCAATTGTGCCCTAAGTGTTACCTAAGTGTGCCCTAAGTGTTACCTAAGTGTGCCCTAAGTGTTACCTAAGTGTACCCTAAGTGTTACCTAAGTGTGCCCTAAGTGTTACCTAAGTGTTACCTAAGTGTTACCTAAGTGTTACCTAAGTGTGCCCTAAGTGTTACCCAAGTGTTACCTAAGTGTTACCTAAGTGTTACCTAAGTGTTACCTAAGTGTTACCTAAGTATTACCTAAGTGTTACCTAAGTGTGCCCTAAGTGTTACCTAAGTGTGCCCTAACTGTTACCTAAGTGTGCCCTAACTGTTACCTAAGTGTGCCCTAAGTGTTACCTAAGTGTGCCCTAAGTGTTACCTAAGTGTACCCTTAGTGTTACCTAAGTGTTACCTAAGTGTGCCCTAAGTGTTACCTAAGTGTTACCTAAGTGTTACCTAAGTGTTACCTAAGTGTGCCCTAAGTGTTACCTAAGTGTGCCCTAACTGTTACCTAAGTGTGCCCTAAGTGTTACCTAAGTGTTACCTAAGTGTTACCTAAGTGTGCCCTAAGTGTTACCTAAGTGTGCCCTAAGTGTTACCTAAGTGTGCCCTAAGTGTTACCTAAGTGTTACCTAAGTGTTACCTAAGTGTTACCTAAGTGTGCCCTAAGTGTTACCCAAGTGTTACCTAAGTGTTACCTAAGTGTTACCTAAGTGTTACCTAAGTGTTACCTAAGTATTACCTAAGTGTTACCTAAGTGTGCCCTAAGTGTTACCTAAGTGTGCCCTAACTGTTACCTAAGTGTGCCCTAACTGTTACCTAAGTGTGCCCTAAGTGTTACCTAAGTGTGCCCTAAGTGTTACCTAAGTGTACCCTTAGTGTTACCTAAGTGTTACCTAAGTGTTAACTAAGTGTTACTTAAGTGTTACCTAAGTGTGCCCTAAGTGTTACCTAAGTGTGCCCTAAGTGTGCCCTAAGTGTTACCTAAGTGTACCATAAGTGTTACCTAAGTGTTACCTAAGTGTTACCTAAGTGTTACCTAAGTGTTACCTAAGTGTTACCTAAGTGTTACCCAAGTGTTACCTAAGTGTGCCCTAAGTGTGACCTAAGTGTGCCCTAAGTGTGCCCTAAGTGTTACCTAAGTGTACCCTTAGTGTTACCCAAGTGTTACCTAAGTGTTAACTAAGTGTTACCTAAGTGTGCCCTAAGTGTTACCTAAGTGTGCCCTAAGTGTTAAGTGTGCCCTAAGTGTGTCCTAACTGTTACCTAAGTGTGCCCTAACTGTTACCTAAGTATGCCCTAAGTGTTACCTAAGTGTGCCCTAAGTGTTACCTAAGTGTGCCCTAAGTGTTACCTAAGTGTGCCCCAAGTGTTACCTAAGTGTGCCCTAAGTGTTAACTAAGTGTTACCTAAGTGTGCCCTAAGTGTTACCTAAGTGTACCATAAGTGTTACCTAAGTGTTACCTAAGTGTTACCTAAGTGTTACCTAAGAGTTACCTAAGTGTTACATATGTGTTACCTAAGTGTGCCCTAAGTGTTACCTAAGTGTGCGCTAAGTGTTACCTAAGTGTTATCTAAGTGTGCCCTAAGTGTTACCTAAGTGTGCCCTAAGTGTTACCTAAGTGTGCCCTAAGTGTTACCTAAGTGTGCCCTAAGTGTTACCTAAGTGTGCCCTAAGTGTTACCTAAGTGTGCCCTAAGTGTTACCTAAGTGTGCCCCAAGTGTTACCTAAGTGTGCCCTAAGTGTTAACTAAGTGTTACCTAAGTGTGCCCTAAGTGTTACCTAAGTGTGCCCTAAGTGTTACCTAAGTGTTACCTAAGTGTTACCTAAGTGTTACCTAAGTGTGCCCTAAGTGTTACCCAAGTGTTACCTAAGTGTTACCTAAGTGTTACCTAAGTGTTACCTAAGTATTACCTAAGTGTTACCTAAGTGTGCCCTAAGTGTTACCTAAGTGTGCCCTAACTGTTACCTAAGTGTGCCCTAAGTGTTACCTAAGTGTGGCCTAAGTGTTACCTAAGTGTGCCCCAAGTGTTACCTAAGTGTGCCCTAAGTGTTAACTAAGTGTGCCCCAAGTGTTACCTAAGTGTGCCCTAAGTGTTAACTAAGTGTTACCTAAGTGTGCCCTAAGTGTTACCTAAGTGTACCATAAGTGTTACCTAAGTGTTACCTAAGTGTTACCTAAGTGTTACCTAAGAGTTACCTAAGTGTTACATATGTGTTACCTAAGTGTGCCCTAAGTGTTACCTAAGTGTGCGCTAAGTGTTACCTAAGTGTTATCTAAGTGTGCCCTAAGTGTTACCTAAGTGTGCCCTAAGTGTTACCTAAGTGTGCCCTAAGTGTTACCTAAGTGTGCCCTAAGTGTTACCCAAGTGTGCCCTAAGTGTTACCTAAGTGTGCCCTAAGTGTTACCTAAGTGTGCCCCAAGTGTTACCTAAGTGTGCCCTAAGTGTTAACTAAGTGTTACCTAAGTGTGCCCTAAGTGTTACCTAAGTGTGCCCTAAGTGTTACCTAAGTGTTACCTAAGTGTTACCTAAGTGTTACCTAAGTGTGCCCTAAGTGTTACCCAAGTGTTACCTAAGTGTTACCTAAGTCTTACCTAAGTCTTACCTAAGTGTTACCTAAGTATTACCTAAGTGTTACCTAAGTGTGCCCTAAGTGTTACCTAAGTGTTATCTAAGTGTGCCCTAAGTGTTACCTAAGTGTGCCCTAAGTGTTACCTAAGTGTGCCCTAAGTGTTACCTAAGTGTGCCCTAAGTGTTACCCAAGTGTGCCCTAAGTGTTACCTAAGTGTGCCCTAAGTGTTACCTAAGTGTGCCCCAAGTGTTACCTAAGTGTGCCCTAAGTGTTAACTAAGTGTTACCTAAGTGTGCCCTAAGTGTTACCTAAGTGTGCCCTAAGTGTTACCTAAGTGTTACCTAAGTGTTACCTAAGTGTTACCTAAGTGTGCCCTAAGTGTTACCCAAGTGTTACCTAAGTGTTACCTAAGTGTTACCTAAGTCTTACCTAAGTGTTACCTAAGTATTACCTAAGTGTTACCTAAGTGTGCCCTAAGTGTTACCTAAGTGTGCCCTAACTGTTACCTAAGTGTGCCCTAACTGTTACCTAAGTGTGCCCTAAGTGTTACCTAAGTGTGCCCTAAGTGTTACCTAAGTGTACCCTTAGTGTTACCTAAGTGTTACCTAAGTGTTAACTAAGTGTTACTTAAGTGTTACCTAAGTGTGCCCTAAGTGTTACCTAAGTGTGCCCTAAGTGTGCCCTAAGTGTTACCTAAGTGTACCATAAGTGTTACCTAAGTGTTACCTAAGTGTTACCTAAGTGTTACCTAAGTGTTACCTAAGTGTTACCTAAGTGTTACCTAAGTGTTACCCAAGTGTTACCTAAGTGTGCCCTAAGTGTTACCTAAGTGTGCCCTAAGTGTGCCCTAAGTGTTACCTAAGTGTACCCTTAGTGTTACCCAAGTGTTACCTAAGTGTTAACTAAGTGTTACCTAAGTGTGCCCTAAGTGTTACCTAAGTGTGCCCTAAGTGTTAAGTGTGCCCTAAGTGTGTCCTAACTGTTACCTAAGTGTGCCCTAACTGTTACCTAAGTATGCCCTAAGTGTTACCTAAGTGTGCCCTAAGTGTTACCTAAGTGTGGCCTAAGTGTTACCTAAGTGTGCCCCAAGTGTTACCTAAGTGTGCCCTAAGTGTTAACTAAGTGTTACCTAAGTGTGCCCTAAGTGTTACCTAAGTGTACCATAAGTGTTACCTAAGTGTTACCTAAGTGTTACCTAAGTGTTACCTAAGTGTTACCTAAGTGTTACATATGTGTTACCTAAGTGTGCCCTAAGTGTTACCTAAGTGTGCGCTAAGTGTTACCTAAGTGTTATCTAAGTGTGCCCTAAGTGTTACCTAAGTGTGCCCTAAGTGTTACCTAAGTGTGCCCTAAGTGTTACCTAAGTGTGCCCTAAGTGTTACCCAAGTGTGCCCTAAGTGTTACCTAAGTGTGCCCTAAGTGTTACCTAAGTGTGCCCCAAGTGTTACCTAAGTGTGCCCTAAGTGTTAACTAAGTGTTACCTAAGTGTGCCCTAAGTGTTACCTAAGTGTGCCCTAAGTGTTACCTAAGTGTTACCTAAGTGTTACCTAAGTGTTACCTAAGTGTGCCCTAAGTGTTACCCAAGTGTTACCTAAGTGTTACCTAAGTGTTACCTAAGTGTTACCTAAGTATTACCTAAGTGTTACCTAAGTGTGCCCTAAGTGTTACCTAAGTGTGCCCTAAGTGTTACCCAAGTGTGCCCTAAGTGTTACCTAAGTGTTACCTAAGAGTTACCTAAGTGTTACATATGTGTTACCTAAGTGTGCCCTAAGTGTTACCTAAGTGTGCCCTAAGTGTTACCTAAGTGTGCCCCAAGTGTTACCTAAGTGTGCCCTAAGTGTTAACTAAGTGTTACCTAAGTGTGCCCTAAGTGTTACCTAAGTGTGCCCTAAGTGTTACCTAAGTGTTACCTAAGTGTTACCTAAGTGTTACCTAAGTGTGCCCTAAGTGTTACCCAAGTGTTACCTAAGTGTTACCTAAGTGTTACCTAAGTGTTACCTAAGTGTTACCTAAGTGTTACCTAAGTGTGCCCTAAGTGTTACCTAAGTGTGCCCTAACTGTTACCTAAGTGTGCCCTAACTGTTACCTAAGTGTGCCCTAAGTGTTACCTAAGTGTGCCCTAAGTGTTACCTAAGTGTACCCTTAGTGTTACCTAAGTGTTACCTAAGTGTTAACTAAGTGTTACTTAAGTGTTACCCAAGTGTGCCCTAAGTGTTACCTAAGTGTGCCCTAAGTGTTACCTAAGTGTACCCTAAGTGTTACCTAAGTGTTACCTAAGTGTTACCTAAGTGTTACCCAAGTGTTACCTAAGTGTGCCCTAAGTGTTACCTAAGTGTGCCCTAAGTGTGCCCTAAGTGTTACCTAAGTGTACCCTTAGTGTTACCCAAGTGTTACCTAAGTGTTACCTAAGTGTGCCCTAAGTGTTACCTAAGTGTGCCCTAAGTGTTACCTAAGTGTGCCCTAAGTGTTACCCAAGTGTGCCCTAAGTGTTACCCAAGTGTGCCCTAAGTGTTACCTAAGTGTGCCCTAAGTGTGCCCTAAGTGTTACCTAAGTGTACCATAAGTGTTACCTAAGTGTTACCTAAGTGTTACCTAAGTGTTACCTAAGTGTTACCTAAGAGTTACCTAAGTGTTACATAAGTGTTACCTAAGTGTGCCCTAAGTGTTACCTAAGTGTGCCCTAAGTGTTACCTAAGTGTGCCCTAAGTGTTACCTAAGTGTGCCCTAAGTGTTACCTAAGTGTGCCCTAAGTGTTATCTAAGTGTGCCCTAAGTGTTACCTAAGTGTACCCTAAGTGTTACCTAAGTGTGGCCTAAGTGTTACCTAAGTGTGCCCCAAGAGTTACCTAAGTGTGCCCTAAGTGTTAACTAAGTGTTACCTAAGTGTGCCCTAAGTGTTACCTAAGTGTACCATAAGTGTTACCTAAGTGTTACCTAAGTGTTACCTAAGTGTTACCTAAGTGTTACCTAAGAGTTACCTAAGTGTTACATAAGTGTTACCTAAGTGTGCCCTAAGTGTTACCTAAGTGTGCCCTAAGTGTTACCCAAGTGTGCCCTAAGTGTTACCTAAGTGTGCCCTAAGTGTTACCTAAGTGTGCCCCAAGTGTTACCTAAGTGTGCCCTAAGTGTTAACTAAGTGTTACCTAAGTGTGCCCTAAGTGTTACCTAAGTGTGCCCTAAGTGTTACCTAAGTGTTACCTAAGTGTTACCTAAGTGTTACCTAAGTGTGCCCTAAGTGTTACCTAAGTGTGCCCTAACTGTTACCTAAGTGTGCCCTAAGTGTTACCTAAGTGTGCCCTAAGTGTTACCTAAGTGTACCCTTAGTGTTACATAAGTGTTACCTAAGTGTTAACTAAGTGTTACTTAAGTGTTACCCAATTGTGCCCTAAGTGTTACCTAAGTGTGCCCTAAGTGTTACCTAAGTGTGCCCTAAGTGTTACCTAAGTGTACCCTAAGTGTTACCTAAGTGTGCCCTAAGTGTTACCTAAGTGTTACCTAAGTGTTACCTAAGTGTTACCTAAGTGTGCCCTAAGTGTTACCCAAGTGTTACCTAAGTGTTACCTAAGTGTTACCTAAGTGTTACCTAAGTGTTACCTAAGTATTACCTAAGTGTTACCTAAGTGTGCCCTAAGTGTTACCTAAGTGTGCCCTAACTGTTACCTAAGTGTGCCCTAACTGTTACCTAAGTGTGCCCTAAGTGTTACCTAAGTGTGCCCTAAGTGTTACCTAAGTGTACCCTTAGTGTTACCTAAGTGTTACCTAAGTGTGCCCTAAGTGTTACCTAAGTGTTACCTAAGTGTTACCTAAGTGTTACCTAAGTGTGCCCTAAGTGTTACCTAAGTGTGCCCTAACTGTTACCTAAGTGTGCCCTAAGTGTTACCTAAGTGTTACCTAAGTGTTACCTAAGTGTGCCCTAAGTGTTACCTAAGTGTGCCCTAAGTGTTACCTAAGTGTGCCCTAAGTGTTACCTAAGTGTTACCTAAGTGTTACCTAAGTGTTACCTAAGTGTGCCCTAAGTGTTACCCAAGTGTTACCTAAGTGTTACCTAAGTGTTACCTAAGTGTTACCTAAGTGTTACCTAAGTATTACCTAAGTGTTACCTAAGTGTGCCCTAAGTGTTACCTAAGTGTGCCCTAACTGTTACCTAAGTGTGCCCTAACTGTTACCTAAGTGTGCCCTAAGTGTTACCTAAGTGTGCCCTAAGTGTTACCTAAGTGTACCCTTAGTGTTACCTAAGTGTTACCTAAGTGTTACCTAAGTGTTACTTAAGTGTTACCTAAGTGTGCCCTAAGTGTTACCTAAGTGTGCCCTAAGTGTGCCCTAAGTGTTACCTAAGTGTACCATAAGTGTTACCTAAGTGTTACCTAAGTGTTACCTAAGTGTTACCTAAGTGTTACCTAAGTGTTACCTAAGTGTTACCTAAGTGTTACCTAAGTGTGCCCTAAGTGTTACCTAAGTGTGCCCTAAGTGTGCCCTAAGTGTTACCTAAGTGTACCCTTAGTGTTACCCAAGTGTTACCTAAGTGTTAACTAAGTGTTACCTAAGTGTGCCCTAAGTGTTACCTAAGTGTGCCCTAAGTGTTAAGTGTGCCCTAAGTGTGTCCTAACTGTTACCTAAGTGTGCCCTAACTGTTACCTAAGTATGCCCTAAGTGTTACCTAAGTGTGCCCTAAGTGTTACCTAAGTGTGGCCTAAGTGTTACCTAAGTGTGCCCCAAGTGTTACCTAAGTGTGCCCTAAGTGTTAACTAAGTGTTACCTAAGTGTGCCCTAAGTGTTACCTAAGTGTACCATAAGTGTTACCTAAGTGTTACCTAAGTGTTACCTAAGTGTTACCTAAGAGTTACCTAAGTGTTACATATGTGTTACCTAAGTGTGCCCTAAGTGTTACCTAAGTGTGCGCTAAGTGTTACCTAAGTGTTATCTAAGTGTGCCCTAAGTGTTACCTAAGTGTGCCCTAAGTGTTACCTAAGTGTGCCCTAAGTGTTACCTAAGTGTGCCCTAAGTGTTACCCAAGTGTGCCCTAAGTGTTACCTAAGTGTGCCCTAAGTGTTACCTAAGTGTGCCCCAAGTGTTACCTAAGTGTGCCCTAAGTGTTAACTAAGTGTTACCTAAGTGTGCCCTAAGTGTTACCTAAGTGTGCCCTAAGTGTTACCTAAGTGTTACCTAAGTGTTACCTAAGTGTTACCTAAGTGTGCCCTAAGTGTTACCCAAGTGTTACCTAAGTGTTACCTAAGTGTTACCTAAGTGTTACCTAAGTATTACCTAAGTGTTACCTAAGTGTGCCCTAAGTGTTACCTAAGTGTGCCCTAACTGTTACCTAAGTGTGCCCTAAGTGTTACCTAAGTGTGGCCTAAGTGTTACCTAAGTGTGCCCCAAGTGTTACCTAAGTGTGCCCTAAGTGTTAACTAAGTGTGCCCCAAGTGTTACCTAAGTGTGCCCTAAGTGTTAACTAAGTGTTACCTAAGTGTGCCCTAAGTGTTACCTAAGTGTACCATAAGTGTTACCTAAGTGTTACCTAAGTGTTACCTAAGTGTTACCTAAGAGTTACCTAAGTGTTACATATGTGTTACCTAAGTGTGCCCTAAGTGTTACCTAAGTGTGCGCTAAGTGTTACCTAAGTGTTATCTAAGTGTGCCCTAAGTGTTACCTAAGTGTGCCCTAAGTGTTACCTAAGTGTGCCCTAAGTGTTACCTAAGTGTGCCCTAAGTGTTACCCAAGTGTGCCCTAAGTGTTACCTAAGTGTGCCCTAAGTGTTACCTAAGTGTGCCCCAAGTGTTACCTAAGTGTGCCCTAAGTGTTAACTAAGTGTTACCTAAGTGTGCCCTAAGTGTTACCTAAGTGTGCCCTAACTGTTACCTAAGTGTGCCCTAAGTGTTACCTAAGTGTGGCCTAAGTGTTACCTAAGTGTGCCCCAAGTGTTACCTAAGTGTGCCCTAAGTGTTAACTAAGTGTGCCCCAAGTGTTACCTAAGTGTGCCCTAAGTGTTAACTAAGTGTTACCTAAGTGTGCCCTAAGTGTTACCTAAGTGTACCATAAGTGTTACCTAAGTGTTACCTAAGTGTTACCTAAGTGTTACCTAAGAGTTACCTAAGTGTTACATATGTGTTACCTAAGTGTGCCCTAAGTGTTACCTAAGTGTGCGCTAAGTGTTACCTAAGTGTTATCTAAGTGTGCCCTAAGTGTTACCTAAGTGTGCCCTAAGTGTTACCTAAGTGTGCCCTAAGTGTTACCTAAGTGTGCCCTAAGTGTTACCCAAGTGTGCCCTAAGTGTTACCTAAGTGTGCCCTAAGTGTTACCTAAGTGTGCCCCAAGTGTTACCTAAGTGTGCCCTAAGTGTTAACTAAGTGTTACCTAAGTGTGCCCTAAGTGTTACCTAAGTGTGCCCTAAGTGTTACCTAAGTGTTACCTAAGTGTTACCTAAGTGTTACCTAAGTGTGCCCTAAGTGTTACCCAAGTGTTACCTAAGTGTTACCTAAGTGTTACCTAAGTCTTACCTAAGTGTTACCTAAGTATTACCTAAGTGTTACCTAAGTGTGCCCTAAGTGTTACCTAAGTGTTACCTAAGTGTTACCTAAGTGTGCCCTAAGTGTTACCTAAGTGTTATCTAAGTGTGCCCTAAGTGTTACCTAAGTGTGCCCTAAGTGTTACCTAAGTGTGCCCTAAGTGTTACCTAAGTGTGCCCTAAGTGTTACCCAAGTGTGCCCTAAGTGTTACCTAAGTGTGCCCTAAGTGTTACCTAAGTGTGCCCCAAGTGTTACCTAAGTGTGCCCTAAGTGTTAACTAAGTGTTACCTAAGTGTGCCCTAAGTGTTACCTAAGTGTGCCCTAAGTGTTACCTAAGTGTTACCTAAGTGTTACCTAAGTGTTACCTAAGTGTGCCCTAAGTGTTACCCAAGTGTTACCTAAGTGTTACCTAAGTGTTACCTAAGTCTTACCTAAGTGTTACCTAAGTATTACCTAAGTGTGCCCTAAGTGTTACCTAAGTGTGCCCTAAGTGTTACCCAAGTGTGCCCTAAGTGTTACCTAAGTGTGCCCTAAGTGTTACCTAAGTGTGCCCCAAGTGTTACCTAAGTGTGCCCTAAGTGTTAACTAAGTGTTACCTAAGTGTGCCCTAAGTGTTACCTAAGTGTGCCCTAAGTGTTACCTAAGTGTTACCTAAGTGTTACCTAAGTGTGCCCTAAGTGTTACCTAAGTGTTACCTAAGTGTTACCTAAGTGTTACCTAAGTGTGCCCTAAGTGTTACCCAAGTGTTACCTAAGTGTTACCTAAGTGTTACCTAAGTCTTACCTAAGTGTTACCTAAGTATTACCTAAGTGTTACCTAAGTGTGCCCTAAGTGTTACCTAAGTGTTATCTAAGTGTGCCCTAAGTGTTACCTAAGTGTGCCCTAAGTGTTACCTAAGTGTGCCCTAAGTGTTACCTAAGTGTGCCCTAAGTGTTACCCAAGTGTGCCCTAAGTGTTACCTAAGTGTGCCCTAAGTGTTACCTAAGTGTGCCCCAAGTGTTACCTAAGTGTGCCCTAAGTGTTAACTAAGTGTTACCTAAGTGTGCCCTAAGTGTTACCTAAGTGTGCCCTAAGTGTTACCTAAGTGTTACCTAAGTGTTACCTAAGTGTTACCTAAGTGTGCCCTAAGTGTTACCCAAGTGTTACCTAAGTGTTACCTAAGTGTTACCTAAGTCTTACCTAAGTGTTACCTAAGTATTACCTAAGTGTTACCTAAGTGTGCCCTAAGTGTTACCTAAGTGTGCCCTAAGTGTTACCTAAGTGTGCCCTAAGTGTTACCCAAGTGTGCCCTAAGTGTTACCTAAGTGTGCCCTAAGTGTTACCTAAGTGTGCCCCAAGTGTTACCTAAGTGTGCCCTAAGTGTTAACTAAGTGTTACCTAAGTGTGCCCTAAGTGTTACCTAAGTGTGCCCTAAGTGTTACCTAAGTGTTACCTAAGTGTTACCTAAGTGTTACCTAAGTGTGCCCTAAGTGTTACCCAAGTGTTACCTAAGTGTTACCTAAGTGTTACCTAAGTCTTACCTAAGTGTTACCTAAGTATTACCTAAGTGTTACCTAAGTGTGCCCTAAGTGTTACCTAAGTGTGCCCTAACTGTTACCTAAGTGTGCCCTAACTGTTACCTAAGTGTGCCCTAAGTGTTACCTAAGTGTGCCCTAAGTGTTACCTAAGTGTACCCTTAGTGTTACCTAAGTGTTACCTAAGTGTTAACTAAGTGTTACTTAAGTGTTACCTAAGTGTGCCCTAAGTGTTACCTAAGTGTGCCCTAAGTGTGCCCTAAGTGTTACCTAAGTGTACCATAAGTGTTACCTAAGTGTTACCTAAGTGTTACCTAAGTGTTACCTAAGTGTTACCTAAGTGTTACCTAAGTGTTACCCAAGTGTTACCTAAGTGTGCCCTAAGTGTTACCTAAGTGTGCCCTAAGTGTGCCCTAAGTGTTACCTAAGTGTACCCTTAGTGTTACCCAAGTGTTACCTAAGTGTTAACTAAGTGTTACCTAAGTGTGCCCTAAGTGTTACCTAAGTGTGCCCTAAGTGTTAAGTGTGCCCTAAGTGTGTCCTAACTGTTACCTAAGTGTGCCCTAACTGTTACCTAAGTATGCCCTAAGTGTTACCTAAGTGTGCCTTAAGTGTTACCTAAGTGTGGCCTAAGTGTTACCTAAGTGTGCCCCAAGTGTTACCTAAGTGTGCCCTAAGTGTTAACTAAGTGTTACCTAAGTGTGCCCTAAGTGTTACCTAAGTGTACCATAAGTGTTACCTAAGTGTTACCTAAGTGTTACCTAAGTGTTACCTAAGAGTTACCTAAGTGTTACATATGTGTTACCTAAGTGTGCCCTAAGTGTTACCTAAGTGTGCGCTAAGTGTTACCTAAGTGTTATCTAAGTGTGCCCTAAGTGTTACCTAAGTGTGCCCTAAGTGTTACCTAAGTGTGCCCTAAGTGTTACCTAAGTGTGCCCTAAGTGTTACCCAAGTGTGCCCTAAGTGTTACCTAAGTGTGCCCTAAGTGTTACCTAAGTGTGCCCCAAGTGTTACCTAAGTGTGCCCTAAGTGTTAACTAAGTGTTACCTAAGTGTGCCCTAAGTGTTACCTAAGTGTGCCCTAAGTGTTACCTAAGTGTTACCTAAGTGTTACCTAAGTGTTACCTAAGTGTGCCCTAAGTGTTACCCAAGTGTTACCTAAGTGTTACCTAAGTGTTACCTAAGTGTTACCTAAGTATTACCTAAGTGTTACCTAAGTGTGCCCTAAGTGTTACCTAAGTGTGCCCTAAGTGTTACCCAAGTGTGCCCTAAGTGTTACCTAAGTGTTACCTAAGAGTTACCTAAGTGTTACATATGTGTTACCTAAGTGTGCCCTAAGTGTTACCTAAGTGTGCCCTAAGTGTTACCTAAGTGTGCCCCAAGTGTTACCTAAGTGTGCCCTAAGTGTTAACTAAGTGTTACCTAAGTGTGCCCTAAGTGTTACCTAAGTGTGCCCTAAGTGTTACCTAAGTGTTACCTAAGTGTTACCTAAGTGTTACCTAAGTGTGCCCTAAGTGTTACCCAAGTGTTACCTAAGTGTTACCTAAGTGTTACCTAAGTGTTACCTAAGTATTACCTAAGTGTTACCTAAGTGTGCCCTAAGTGTTACCTAAGTGTGCCCTAACTGTTACCTAAGTGTGCCCTAACTGTTACCTAAGTGTGCCCTAAGTGTTACCTAAGTGTGCCCTAAGTGTTACCTAAGTGTACCCTTAGTGTTACCTAAGTGTTACCTAAGTGTTAACTAAGTGTTACTTAAGTGTTACCCAAGTGTGCCCTAAGTGTTACCTAAGTGTGCCCTAAGTGTTACCTAAGTGTACCCTAAGTGTTACCTAAGTGTTACCTAAGTGTTACCTAAGTGTTACCCAAGTGTTACCTAAGTGTGCCCTAAGTGTTACCTAAGTGTGCCCTAAGTGTGCCCTAAGTGTTACCTAAGTGTACCCTTAGTGTTACCCAAGTGTTACCTAAGTGTTACCTAAGTGTGCCCTAAGTGTTACCTAAGTGTGCCCTAAGTGTTACCTAAGTGTGCCCTAAGTGTTACCCAAGTGTGCCCTAAGTGTTACCCAAGTGTGCCCTAAGTGTTACCTAAGTGTGCCCTAAGTGTGCCCTAAGTGTTACCTAAGTGTACCATAAGTGTTACCTAAGTGTTACCTAAGTGTTACCTAAGTGTTACCTAAGTGTTACCTAAGAGTTACCTAAGTGTTACATAAGTGTTACCTAAGTGTGCCCTAAGTGTTACCTAAGTGTGCCCTAAGTGTTACCCAAGTGTGCCCTAAGTGTTACCTAAGTGTGCCCTAAGTGTTACCTAAGTGTGCCCCAAGTGTTACCTAAGTGTGCCCTAAGTGTTAACTAAGTGTTACCTAAGTGTGCCCTAAGTGTTACCTAAGTGTGCCCTAAGTGTTACCTAAGTGTTACCTAAGTGTTACCTAAGTGTTACCTAAGTGTGCCCTAAGTGTTACCTAAGTGTGCCCTAACTGTTACCTAAGTGTGCCCTAAGTGTTACCTAAGTGTGCCCTAAGTGTTACCTAAGTGTACCCTTAGTGTTACATAAGTGTTACCTAAGTGTTAACTAAGTGTTACTTAAGTGTTACCCAATTGTGCCCTAAGTGTTACCTAAGTGTGCCCTAAGTGTTACCTAAGTGTGCCCTAAGTGTTACCTAAGTGTACCCTAAGTGTTACCTAAGTGTGCCCTAAGTGTTACCTAAGTGTTACCTAAGTGTTACCTAAGTGTTACCTAAGTGTGCCCTAAGTGTTACCCAAGTGTTACCTAAGTGTTACCTAAGTGTTACCTAAGTGTTACCTAAGTGTTACCTAAGTATTACCTAAGTGTTACCTAAGTGTGCCCTAAGTGTTACCTAAGTGTGCCCTAACTGTTACCTAAGTGTGCCCTAACTGTTACCTAAGTGTGCCCTAAGTGTTACCTAAGTGTGCCCTAAGTGTTACCTAAGTGTACCCTTAGTGTTACCTAAGTGTTACCTAAGTGTGCCCTAAGTGTTACCTAAGTGTTACCTAAGTGTTACCTAAGTGTTACCTAAGTGTGCCCTAAGTGTTACCTAAGTGTGCCCTAACTGTTACCTAAGTGTGCCCTAAGTGTTACCTAAGTGTTACCTAAGTGTTACCTAAGTGTGCCCTAAGTGTTACCTAAGTGTGCCCTAAGTGTTACCTAAGTGTGCCCTAAGTGTTACCTAAGTGTTACCTAAGTGTTACCTAAGTGTTACCTAAGTGTGCCCTAAGTGTTACCCAAGTGTTACCTAAGTGTTACCTAAGTGTTACCTAAGTGTTACCTAAGTGTTACCTAAGTATTACCTAAGTGTTACCTAAGTGTGCCCTAAGTGTTACCTAAGTGTGCCCTAACTGTTACCTAAGTGTGCCCTAACTGTTACCTAAGTGTGCCCTAAGTGTTACCTAAGTGTGCCCTAAGTGTTACCTAAGTGTACCCTTAGTGTTACCTAAGTGTTACCTAAGTGTTAACTAAGTGTTACTTAAGTGTTACCTAAGTGTGCCCTAAGTGTTACCTAAGTGTGCCCTAAGTGTGCCCTAAGTGTTACCTAAGTGTACCATAAGTGTTACCTAAGTGTTACCTAAGTGTTACCTAAGTGTTACCTAAGTGTTACCTAAGTGTTACCTAAGTGTTACCTAAGTGTTACCTAAGTGTGCCCTAAGTGTTACCTAAGTGTGCCCTAAGTGTGCCCTAAGTGTTACCTAAGTGTACCCTTAGTGTTACCCAAGTGTTACCTAAGTGTTAACTAAGTGTTACCTAAGTGTGCCCTAAGTGTTACCTAAGTGTGCCCTAAGTGTTACCTAAGTGTGCCCTAAGTGTTAAGTGTGCCCTAAGTGTGTCCTAACTGTTACCTAAGTGTGCCCTAACTGTTACCTAAGTATGCCCTAAGTGTTACCTAAGTGTGCCCTAAGTGTTACCTAAGTGTGGCCTAAGTGTTACCTAAGTGTGCCCCAAGTGTTACCTAAGTGTGCCCTAAGTGTTAACTAAGTGTTACCTAAGTGTGCCCTAAGTGTTACCTAAGTGTACCATAAGTGTTACCTAAGTGTTACCTAAGTGTTACCTAAGTGTTACCTAAGAGTTACCTAAGTGTTACATATGTGTTACCTAAGTGTGCCCTAAGTGTTACCTAAGTGTGCGCTAAGTGTTACCTAAGTGTTATCTAAGTGTGCCCTAAGTGTTACCTAAGTGTGCCCTAAGTGTTACCTAAGTGTGCCCTAAGTGTTACCTAAGTGTGCCCTAAGTGTTACCCAAGTGTGCCCTAAGTGTTACCTAAGTGTGCCCTAAGTGTTACCTAAGTGTGCCCCAAGTGTTACCTAAGTGTGCCCTAAGTGTTAACTAAGTGTTACCTAAGTGTGCCCTAAGTGTTACCTAAGTGTGCCCTAAGTGTTACCTAAGTGTTACCTAAGTGTTACCTAAGTGTTACCTAAGTGTGCCCTAAGTGTTACCCAAGTGTTACCTAAGTGTTACCTAAGTGTTACCTAAGTGTTACCTAAGTATTACCTAAGTGTTACCTAAGTGTGCCCTAAGTGTTACCTAAGTGTGCCCTAACTGTTACCTAAGTGTGCCCTAAGTGTTACCTAAGTGTGGCCTAAGTGTTACCTAAGTGTGCCCCAAGTGTTACCTAAGTGTGCCCTAAGTGTTAACTAAGTGTGCCCCAAGTGTTACCTAAGTGTGCCCTAAGTGTTAACTAAGTGTTACCTAAGTGTGCCCTAAGTGTTACCTAAGTGTACCATAAGTGTTACCTAAGTGTTACCTAAGTGTTACCTAAGTGTTACCTAAGAGTTACCTAAGTGTTACATATGTGTTACCTAAGTGTGCCCTAAGTGTTACCTAAGTGTGCGCTAAGTGTTACCTAAGTGTTATCTAAGTGTGCCCTAAGTGTTACCTAAGTGTGCCCTAAGTGTTACCTAAGTGTGCCCTAAGTGTTACCTAAGTGTGCCCTAAGTGTTACCCAAGTGTGCCCTAAGTGTTACCTAAGTGTGCCCTAAGTGTTACCTAAGTGTGCCCCAAGTGTTACCTAAGTGTGCCCTAAGTGTTAACTAAGTGTTACCTAAGTGTGCCCTAAGTGTTACCTAAGTGTGCCCTAAGTGTTACCTAAGTGTTACCTAAGTGTTACCTAAGTGTTACCTAAGTGTGCCCTAAGTGTTACCCAAGTGTTACCTAAGTGTTACCTAAGTGTTACCTAAGTCTTACCTAAGTGTTACCTAAGTATTACCTAAGTGTTACCTAAGTGTGCCCTAAGTGTTACCTAAGTGTTACCTAAGTGTTACCTAAGTGTGCCCTAAGTGTTACCTAAGTGTTATCTAAGTGTGCCCTAAGTGTTACCTAAGTGTGCCCTAAGTGTTACCTAAGTGTGCCCTAAGTGTTACCTAAGTGTGCCCTAAGTGTTACCCAAGTGTGCCCTAAGTGTTACCTAAGTGTGCCCTAAGTGTTACCTAAGTGTGCCCCAAGTGTTACCTAAGTGTGCCCTAAGTGTTAACTAAGTGTTACCTAAGTGTGCCCTAAGTGTTACCTAAGTGTGCCCTAAGTGTTACCTAAGTGTTACCTAAGTGTTACCTAAGTGTTACCTAAGTGTGCCCTAAGTGTTACCCAAGTGTTACCTAAGTGTTACCTAAGTGTTACCTAAGTCTTACCTAAGTGTTACCTAAGTATTACCTAAGTGTGCCCTAAGTGTTACCTAAGTGTGCCCTAAGTGTTACCCAAGTGTGCCCTAAGTGTTACCTAAGTGTGCCCTAAGTGTTACCTAAGTGTGCCCCAAGTGTTACCTAAGTGTGCCCTAAGTGTTAACTAAGTGTTACCTAAGTGTGCCCTAAGTGTTACCTAAGTGTGCCCTAAGTGTTACCTAAGTGTTACCTAAGTGTTACCTAAGTGTGCCCTAAGTGTTACCTAAGTGTTACCTAAGTGTTACCTAAGTGTTACCTAAGTGTGCCCTAAGTGTTACCCAAGTGTTACCTAAGTGTTACCTAAGTGTTACCTAAGTCTTACCTAAGTGTTACCTAAGTGTTACCTAAGTGTTACCTAAGTGTGCCCTAAGTGTTACCTAAGTGTTATCTAAGTGTGCCCTAAGTGTTACCTAAGTGTGCCCTAAGTGTTACCTAAGTGTGCCCTAAGTGTTACCTAAGTGTGCCCTAAGTGTTACCCAAGTGTGCCCTAAGTGTTACCTAAGTGTGCCCTAAGTGTTACCTAAGTGTGCCCCAAGTGTTACCTAAGTGTGCCCTAAGTGTTAACTAAGTGTTACCTAAGTGTGCCCTAAGTGTTACCTAAGTGTGCCCTAAGTGTTACCTAAGTGTTACCTAAGTGTTACCTAAGTGTTACCTAAGTGTGCCCTAAGTGTTACCCAAGTGTTACCTAAGTGTTACCTAAGTGTTACCTAAGTCTTACCTAAGTGTTACCTAAGTATTACCTAAGTGTTACCTAAGTGTGCCCTAAGTGTTACCTAAGTGTGCCCTAAGTGTTACCTAAGTGTGCCCTAAGTGTTACCCAAGTGTGCCCTAAGTGTTACCTAAGTGTGCCCTAAGTGTTACCTAAGTGTGCCCCAAGTGTTACCTAAGTGTGCCCTAAGTGTTAACTAAGTGTTACCTAAGTGTGCCCTAAGTGTTACCTAAGTGTGCCCTAAGTGTTACCTAAGTGTTACCTAAGTGTTACCTAAGTCTTACCTAAGTGTTACCTAAGTATTACCTAAGTGTTACCTAAGTGTGCCCTAAGTGTTACCTAAGTGTGCCCTAACTGTTACCTAAGTGTGCCCTAACTGTTACCTAAGTGTGCCCTAAGTGTTACCTAAGTGTGCCCTAAGTGTTACCTAAGTGTACCCTTAGTGTTACCTAAGTGTTACCTAAGTGTTAACTAAGTGTTACTTAAGTGTTACCTAAGTGTGCCCTAAGTGTTACCTAAGTGTGCCCTAAGTGTGCCCTAAGTGTTACCTAAGTGTACCATAAGTGTTACCTAAGTGTTACCTAAGTGTTACCTAAGTGTTACCTAAGTGTTACCTAAGTGTTACCTAAGTGTTACCTAAGTGTTACCCAAGTGTTACCTAAGTGTGCCCTAAGTGTTACCTAAGTGTGCCCTAAGTGTGCCCTAAGTGTTACCTAAGTGTACCCTTAGTGTTACCCAAGTGTTACCTAAGTGTTAACTAAGTGTTACCTAAGTGTGCCCTAAGTGTTACCTAAGTGTGCCCTAAGTGTTAAGTGTGCCCTAAGTGTGTCCTAACTGTTACCTAAGTGTGCCCTAACTGTTACCTAAGTATGCCCTAAGTGTTACCTAAGTGTGCCCTAAGTGTTACCTAAGTGTGGCCTAAGTGTTACCTAAGTGTGCCCCAAGTGTTACCTAAGTGTGCCCTAAGTGTTAACTAAGTGTTACCTAAGTGTGCCCTAAGTGTTACCTAAGTGTACCATAAGTGTTACCTAAGTGTTACCTAAGTGTTACCTAAGTGTTACCTAAGAGTTACCTAAGTGTTACATATGTGTTACCTAAGTGTGCCCTAAGTGTTACCTAAGTGTGCGCTAAGTGTTACCTAAGTGTTATCTAAGTGTGCCCTAAGTGTTACCTAAGTGTGCCCTAAGTGTTACCTAAGTGTGCCCTAAGTGTTACCTAAGTGTGCCCTAAGTGTTACCCAAGTGTGCCCTAAGTGTTACCTAAGTGTGCCCTAAGTGTTACCTAAGTGTGCCCCAAGTGTTACCTAAGTGTGCCCTAAGTGTTAACTAAGTGTTACCTAAGTGTGCCCTAAGTGTTACCTAAGTGTGCCCTAAGTGTTACCTAAGTGTTACCTAAGTGTTACCTAAGTGTTACCTAAGTGTGCCCTAAGTGTTACCCAAGTGTTACCTAAGTGTTACCTAAGTGTTACCTAAGTGTTACCTAAGTATTACCTAAGTGTTACCTAAGTGTGCCCTAAGTGTTACCTAAGTGTGCCCTAAGTGTTACCCAAGTGTGCCCTAAGTGTTACCTAAGTGTTACCTAAGAGTTACCTAAGTGTTACATATGTGTTACCTAAGTGTGCCCTAAGTGTTACCTAAGTGTGCCCTAAGTGTTACCTAAGTGTGCCCCAAGTGTTACCTAAGTGTGCCCTAAGTGTTAACTAAGTGTTACCTAAGTGTGCCCTAAGTGTTACCTAAGTGTGCCCTAAGTGTTACCTAAGTGTTACCTAAGTGTTACCTAAGTGTTACCTAAGTGTGCCCTAAGTGTTACCCAAGTGTTACCTAAGTGTTACCTAAGTGTTACCTAAGTGTTACCTAAGTATTACCTAAGTGTTACCTAAGTGTGCCCTAAGTGTTACCTAAGTGTGCCCTAACTGTTACCTAAGTGTGCCCTAACTGTTACCTAAGTGTGCCCTAAGTGTTACCTAAGTGTGCCCTAAGTGTTACCTAAGTGTACCCTTAGTGTTACCTAAGTGTTACCTAAGTGTTAACTAAGTGTTACTTAAGTGTTACCCAAGTGTGCCCTAAGTGTTACCTAAGTGTGCCCTAAGTGTTACCTAAGTGTACCCTAAGTGTTACCTAAGTGTTACCTAAGTGTTACCTAAGTGTTACCCAAGTGTTACCTAAGTGTGCCCTAAGTGTTACCTAAGTGTGCCCTAAGTGTGCCCTAAGTGTTACCTAAGTGTACCCTTAGTGTTACCCAAGTGTTACCTAAGTGTTACCTAAGTGTGCCCTAAGTGTTACCTAAGTGTGCCCTAAGTGTTACCTAAGTGTGCCCTAAGTGTTACCCAAGTGTGCCCTAAGTGTTACCCAAGTGTGCCCTAAGTGTTACCTAAGTGTGCCCTAAGTGTGCCCTAAGTGTTACCTAAGTGTACCATAAGTGTTACCTAAGTGTTACCTAAGTGTTACCTAAGTGTTACCTAAGTGTTACCTAAGAGTTACCTAAGTGTTACATAAGTGTTACCTAAGTGTGCCCTAAGTGTTACCTAAGTGTGCCCTAAGTGTTACCCAAGTGTGCCCTAAGTGTTACCTAAGTGTGCCCTAAGTGTTACCTAAGTGTGCCCCAAGTGTTACCTAAGTGTGCCCTAAGTGTTAACTAAGTGTTACCTAAGTGTGCCCTAAGTGTTACCTAAGTGTGCCCTAAGTGTTACCTAAGTGTTACCTAAGTGTTACCTAAGTGTTACCTAAGTGTGCCCTAAGTGTTACCTAAGTGTGCCCTAACTGTTACCTAAGTGTGCCCTAAGTGTTACCTAAGTGTGCCCTAAGTGTTACCTAAGTGTACCCTTAGTGTTACATAAGTGTTACCTAAGTGTTAACTAAGTGTTACTTAAGTGTTACCCAATTGTGCCCTAAGTGTTACCTAAGTGTGCCCTAAGTGTTACCTAAGTGTGCCCTAAGTGTTACCTAAGTGTACCCTAAGTGTTACCTAAGTGTGCCCTAAGTGTTACCTAAGTGTTACCTAAGTGTTACCTAAGTGTTACCTAAGTGTGCCCTAAGTGTTACCCAAGTGTTACCTAAGTGTTACCTAAGTGTTACCTAAGTGTTACCTAAGTGTTACCTAAGTATTACCTAAGTGTTACCTAAGTGTGCCCTAAGTGTTACCTAAGTGTGCCCTAACTGTTACCTAAGTGTGCCCTAACTGTTACCTAAGTGTGCCCTAAGTGTTACCTAAGTGTGCCCTAAGTGTTACCTAAGTGTACCCTTAGTGTTACCTAAGTGTTACCTAAGTGTGCCCTAAGTGTTACCTAAGTGTTACCTAAGTGTTACCTAAGTGTTACCTAAGTGTGCCCTAAGTGTTACCTAAGTGTGCCCTAACTGTTACCTAAGTGTGCCCTAAGTGTTACCTAAGTGTTACCTAAGTGTTACCTAAGTGTGCCCTAAGTGTTACCTAAGTGTGCCCTAAGTGTTACCTAAGTGTGCCCTAAGTGTTACCTAAGTGTTACCTAAGTGTTACCTAAGTGTTACCTAAGTGTGCCCTAAGTGTTACCCAAGTGTTACCTAAGTGTTACCTAAGTGTTACCTAAGTGTTACCTAAGTGTTACCTAAGTATTACCTAAGTGTTACCTAAGTGTGCCCTAAGTGTTACCTAAGTGTGCCCTAACTGTTACCTAAGTGTGCCCTAACTGTTACCTAAGTGTGCCCTAAGTGTTACCTAAGTGTGCCCTAAGTGTTACCTAAGTGTACCCTTAGTGTTACCTAAGTGTTACCTAAGTGTTAACTAAGTGTTACTTAAGTGTTACCTAAGTGTGCCCTAAGTGTTACCTAAGTGTGCCCTAAGTGTGCCCTAAGTGTTACCTAAGTGTACCATAAGTGTTACCTAAGTGTTACCTAAGTGTTACCTAAGTGTTACCTAAGTGTTACCTAAGTGTTACCTAAGTGTTACCCAAGTGTTACCTAAGTGTGCCCTAAGTGTTACCTAAGTGTGCCCTAAGTGTGCCCTAAGTGTTACCTAAGTGTACCCTTAGTGTTACCCAAGTGTTACCTAAGTGTTAACTAAGTGTTACCTAAGTGTGCCCTAAGTGTTACCTAAGTGTGCCCTAAGTGTTACCTAAGTGTGCCCTAAGTGTTAAGTGTGCCCTAAGTGTGTCCTAACTGTTACCTAAGTGTGCCCTAACTGTTACCTAAGTATGCCCTAAGTGTTACCTAAGTGTGCCCTAAGTGTTACCTAAGTGTGGCCTAAGTGTTACCTAAGTGTGCCCCAAGTGTTACCTAAGTGTGCCCTAAGTGTTAACTAAGTGTTACCTAAGTGTGCCCTAAGTGTTACCTAAGTGTACCATAAGTGTTACCTAAGTGTTACCTAAGTGTTACCTAAGTGTTACCTAAGAGTTACCTAAGTGTTACATATGTGTTACCTAAGTGTGCCCTAAGTGTTACCTAAGTGTGCGCTAAGTGTTACCTAAGTGTTATCTAAGTGTGCCCTAAGTGTTACCTAAGTGTGCCCTAAGTGTTACCTAAGTGTGCCCTAAGTGTTACCTAAGTGTGCCCTAAGTGTTACCCAAGTGTGCCCTAAGTGTTACCTAAGTGTGCCCTAAGTGTTACCTAAGTGTGCCCCAAGTGTTACCTAAGTGTGCCCTAAGTGTTAACTAAGTGTTACCTAAGTGTGCCCTAAGTGTTACCTAAGTGTGCCCTAAGTGTTACCTAAGTGTTACCTAAGTGTTACCTAAGTGTTACCTAAGTGTGCCCTAAGTGTTACCCAAGTGTTACCTAAGTGTTACCTAAGTGTTACCTAAGTGTTACCTAAGTATTACCTAAGTGTTACCTAAGTGTGCCCTAAGTGTTACCTAAGTGTGCCCTAACTGTTACCTAAGTGTGCCCTAAGTGTTACCTAAGTGTGGCCTAAGTGTTACCTAAGTGTGCCCCAAGTGTTACCTAAGTGTGCCCTAAGTGTTAACTAAGTGTGCCCCAAGTGTTACCTAAGTGTGCCCTAAGTGTTAACTAAGTGTTACCTAAGTGTGCCCTAAGTGTTACCTAAGTGTACCATAAGTGTTACCTAAGTGTTACCTAAGTGTTACCTAAGTGTTACCTAAGAGTTACCTAAGTGTTACATATGTGTTACCTAAGTGTGCCCTAAGTGTTACCTAAGTGTGCGCTAAGTGTTACCTAAGTGTTATCTAAGTGTGCCCTAAGTGTTACCTAAGTGTGCCCTAAGTGTTACCTAAGTGTGCCCTAAGTGTTACCTAAGTGTGCCCTAAGTGTTACCCAAGTGTGCCCTAAGTGTTACCTAAGTGTGCCCTAAGTGTTACCTAAGTGTGCCCCAAGTGTTACCTAAGTGTGCCCTAAGTGTTAACTAAGTGTTACCTAAGTGTGCCCTAAGTGTTACCTAAGTGTGCCCTAAGTGTTACCTAAGTGTTACCTAAGTGTTACCTAAGTGTTACCTAAGTGTGCCCTAAGTGTTACCCAAGTGTTACCTAAGTGTTACCTAAGTGTTACCTAAGTCTTACCTAAGTGTTACCTAAGTATTACCTAAGTGTTACCTAAGTGTGCCCTAAGTGTTACCTAAGTGTTACCTAAGTGTTACCTAAGTGTGCCCTAAGTGTTACCTAAGTGTTATCTAAGTGTGCCCTAAGTGTTACCTAAGTGTGCCCTAAGTGTTACCTAAGTGTGCCCTAAGTGTTACCTAAGTGTGCCCTAAGTGTTACCCAAGTGTGCCCTAAGTGTTACCTAAGTGTGCCCTAAGTGTTACCTAAGTGTGCCCCAAGTGTTACCTAAGTGTGCCCTAAGTGTTAACTAAGTGTTACCTAAGTGTGCCCTAAGTGTTACCTAAGTGTGCCCTAAGTGTTACCTAAGTGTTACCTAAGTGTTACCTAAGTGTTACCTAAGTGTGCCCTAAGTGTTACCCAAGTGTTACCTAAGTGTTACCTAAGTGTTACCTAAGTCTTACCTAAGTGTTACCTAAGTATTACCTAAGTGTGCCCTAAGTGTTACCTAAGTGTGCCCTAAGTGTTACCCAAGTGTGCCCTAAGTGTTACCTAAGTGTGCCCTAAGTGTTACCTAAGTGTGCCCCAAGTGTTACCTAAGTGTGCCCTAAGTGTTAACTAAGTGTTACCTAAGTGTGCCCTAAGTGTTACCTAAGTGTGCCCTAAGTGTTACCTAAGTGTTACCTAAGTGTTACCTAAGTGTGCCCTAAGTGTTACCTAAGTGTTACCTAAGTGTTACCTAAGTGTTACCTAAGTGTGCCCTAAGTGTTACCCAAGTGTTACCTAAGTGTTACCTAAGTGTTACCTAAGTCTTACCTAAGTGTTACCTAAGTATTACCTAAGTGTTACCTAAGTGTGCCCTAAGTGTTACCTAAGTGTTATCTAAGTGTGCCCTAAGTGTTACCTAAGTGTGCCCTAAGTGTTACCTAAGTGTGCCCTAAGTGTTACCTAAGTGTGCCCTAAGTGTTACCCAAGTGTGCCCTAAGTGTTACCTAAGTGTGCCCTAAGTGTTACCTAAGTGTGCCCCAAGTGTTACCTAAGTGTGCCCTAAGTGTTAACTAAGTGTTACCTAAGTGTGCCCTAAGTGTTACCTAAGTGTGCCCTAAGTGTTACCTAAGTGTTACCTAAGTGTTACCTAAGTGTTACCTAAGTGTGCCCTAAGTGTTACCCAAGTGTTACCTAAGTGTTACCTAAGTGTTACCTAAGTCTTACCTAAGTGTTACCTAAGTATTACCTAAGTGTTACCTAAGTGTGCCCTAAGTGTTACCTAAGTGTGCCCTAAGTGTTACCTAAGTGTGCCCTAAGTGTTACCCAAGTGTGCCCTAAGTGTTACCTAAGTGTGCCCTAAGTGTTACCTAAGTGTGCCCCAAGTGTTACCTAAGTGTGCCCTAAGTGTTAACTAAGTGTTACCTAAGTGTGCCCTAAGTGTTACCTAAGTGTGCCCTAAGTGTTACCTAAGTGTTACCTAAGTGTTACCTAAGTCTTACCTAAGTGTTACCTAAGTATTACCTAAGTGTTACCTAAGTGTGCCCTAAGTGTTACCTAAGTGTGCCCTAACTGTTACCTAAGTGTGCCCTAACTGTTACCTAAGTGTGCCCTAAGTGTTACCTAAGTGTGCCCTAAGTGTTACCTAAGTGTACCCTTAGTGTTACCTAAGTGTTACCTAAGTGTTAACTAAGTGTTACTTAAGTGTTACCTAAGTGTGCCCTAAGTGTTACCTAAGTGTGCCCTAAGTGTGCCCTAAGTGTTACCTAAGTGTACCATAAGTGTTACCTAAGTGTTACCTAAGTGTTACCTAAGTGTTACCTAAGTGTTACCTAAGTGTTACCTAAGTGTTACCTAAGTGTTACCCAAGTGTTACCTAAGTGTGCCCTAAGTGTTACCTAAGTGTGCCCTAAGTGTGCCCTAAGTGTTACCTAAGTGTACCCTTAGTGTTACCCAAGTGTTACCTAAGTGTTAACTAAGTGTTACCTAAGTGTGCCCTAAGTGTTACCTAAGTGTGCCCTAAGTGTTAAGTGTGCCCTAAGTGTGTCCTAACTGTTACCTAAGTGTGCCCTAACTGTTACCTAAGTATGCCCTAAGTGTTACCTAAGTGTGCCCTAAGTGTTACCTAAGTGTGGCCTAAGTGTTACCTAAGTGTGCCCCAAGTGTTACCTAAGTGTGCCCTAAGTGTTAACTAAGTGTTACCTAAGTGTGCCCTAAGTGTTACCTAAGTGTACCATAAGTGTTACCTAAGTGTTACCTAAGTGTTACCTAAGTGTTACCTAAGAGTTACCTAAGTGTTACATATGTGTTACCTAAGTGTGCCCTAAGTGTTACCTAAGTGTGCGCTAAGTGTTACCTAAGTGTTATCTAAGTGTGCCCTAAGTGTTACCTAAGTGTGCCCTAAGTGTTACCTAAGTGTGCCCTAAGTGTTACCTAAGTGTGCCCTAAGTGTTACCCAAGTGTGCCCTAAGTGTTACCTAAGTGTGCCCTAAGTGTTACCTAAGTGTGCCCCAAGTGTTACCTAAGTGTGCCCTAAGTGTTAACTAAGTGTTACCTAAGTGTGCCCTAAGTGTTACCTAAGTGTGCCCTAAGTGTTACCTAAGTGTTACCTAAGTGTTACCTAAGTGTTACCTAAGTGTGCCCTAAGTGTTACCCAAGTGTTACCTAAGTGTTACCTAAGTGTTACCTAAGTGTTACCTAAGTATTACCTAAGTGTTACCTAAGTGTGCCCTAAGTGTTACCTAAGTGTGCCCTAAGTGTTACCCAAGTGTGCCCTAAGTGTTACCTAAGTGTTACCTAAGAGTTACCTAAGTGTTACATATGTGTTACCTAAGTGTGCCCTAAGTGTTACCTAAGTGTGCCCTAAGTGTTACCTAAGTGTGCCCCAAGTGTTACCTAAGTGTGCCCTAAGTGTTAACTAAGTGTTACCTAAGTGTGCCCTAAGTGTTACCTAAGTGTGCCCTAAGTGTTACCTAAGTGTTACCTAAGTGTTACCTAAGTGTTACCTAAGTGTGCCCTAAGTGTTACCCAAGTGTTACCTAAGTGTTACCTAAGTGTTACCTAAGTGTTACCTAAGTATTACCTAAGTGTTACCTAAGTGTGCCCTAAGTGTTACCTAAGTGTGCCCTAACTGTTACCTAAGTGTGCCCTAACTGTTACCTAAGTGTGCCCTAAGTGTTACCTAAGTGTGCCCTAAGTGTTACCTAAGTGTACCCTTAGTGTTACCTAAGTGTTACCTAAGTGTTAACTAAGTGTTACTTAAGTGTTACCCAAGTGTGCCCTAAGTGTTACCTAAGTGTGCCCTAAGTGTTACCTAAGTGTACCCTAAGTGTTACCTAAGTGTTACCTAAGTGTTACCTAAGTGTTACCCAAGTGTTACCTAAGTGTGCCCTAAGTGTTACCTAAGTGTGCCCTAAGTGTGCCCTAAGTGTTACCTAAGTGTACCCTTAGTGTTACCCAAGTGTTACCTAAGTGTTACCTAAGTGTGCCCTAAGTGTTACCTAAGTGTGCCCTAAGTGTTACCTAAGTGTGCCCTAAGTGTTACCCAAGTGTGCCCTAAGTGTTACCCAAGTGTGCCCTAAGTGTTACCTAAGTGTGCCCTAAGTGTGCCCTAAGTGTTACCTAAGTGTACCATAAGTGTTACCTAAGTGTTACCTAAGTGTTACCTAAGTGTTACCTAAGTGTTACCTAAGAGTTACCTAAGTGTTACATAAGTGTTACCTAAGTGTGCCCTAAGTGTTACCTAAGTGTGCCCTAAGTGTTACCTAAGTGTGCCCTAAGTGTTACCTAAGTGTGCCCTAAGTGTTACCTAAGTGTGCCCTAAGTGTTATCTAAGTGTGCCCTAAGTGTTACCTAAGTGTACCCTAAGTGTTACCTAAGTGTGGCCTAAGTGTTACCTAAGTGTGCCCCAAGAGTTACCTAAGTGTGCCCTAAGTGTTAACTAAGTGTTACCTAAGTGTGCCCTAAGTGTTACCTAAGTGTACCATAAGTGTTACCTAAGTGTTACCTAAGTGTTACCTAAGTGTTACCTAAGTGTTACCTAAGAGTTACCTAAGTGTTACATAAGTGTTACCTAAGTGTGCCCTAAGTGTTACCTAAGTGTGCCCTAAGTGTTACCCAAGTGTGCCCTAAGTGTTACCTAAGTGTGCCCTAAGTGTTACCTAAGTGTGCCCCAAGTGTTACCTAAGTGTGCCCTAAGTGTTAACTAAGTGTTACCTAAGTGTGCCCTAAGTGTTACCTAAGTGTGCCCTAAGTGTTACCTAAGTGTTACCTAAGTGTTACCTAAGTGTTACCTAAGTGTGCCCTAAGTGTTACCTAAGTGTGCCCTAACTGTTACCTAAGTGTGCCCTAAGTGTTACCTAAGTGTGCCCTAAGTGTTACCTAAGTGTACCCTTAGTGTTACATAAGTGTTACCTAAGTGTTAACTAAGTGTTACTTAAGTGTTACCCAATTGTGCCCTAAGTGTTACCTAAGTGTGCCCTAAGTGTTACCTAAGTGTGCCCTAAGTGTTACCTAAGTGTACCCTAAGTGTTACCTAAGTGTGCCCTAAGTGTTACCTAAGTGTTACCTAAGTGTTACCTAAGTGTTACCTAAGTGTGCCCTAAGTGTTACCCAAGTGTTACCTAAGTGTTACCTAAGTGTTACCTAAGTGTTACCTAAGTGTTACCTAAGTATTACCTAAGTGTTACCTAAGTGTGCCCTAAGTGTTACCTAAGTGTGCCCTAACTGTTACCTAAGTGTGCCCTAACTGTTACCTAAGTGTGCCCTAAGTGTTACCTAAGTGTGCCCTAAGTGTTACCTAAGTGTACCCTTAGTGTTACCTAAGTGTTACCTAAGTGTGCCCTAAGTGTTACCTAAGTGTTACCTAAGTGTTACCTAAGTGTTACCTAAGTGTGCCCTAAGTGTTACCTAAGTGTGCCCTAACTGTTACCTAAGTGTGCCCTAAGTGTTACCTAAGTGTTACCTAAGTGTTACCTAAGTGTGCCCTAAGTGTTACCTAAGTGTGCCCTAAGTGTTACCTAAGTGTGCCCTAAGTGTTACCTAAGTGTTACCTAAGTGTTACCTAAGTGTTACCTAAGTGTGCCCTAAGTGTTACCCAAGTGTTACCTAAGTGTTACCTAAGTGTTACCTAAGTGTTACCTAAGTGTTACCTAAGTATTACCTAAGTGTTACCTAAGTGTGCCCTAAGTGTTACCTAAGTGTGCCCTAACTGTTACCTAAGTGTGCCCTAACTGTTACCTAAGTGTGCCCTAAGTGTTACCTAAGTGTGCCCTAAGTGTTACCTAAGTGTACCCTTAGTGTTACCTAAGTGTTACCTAAGTGTTAACTAAGTGTTACTTAAGTGTTACCTAAGTGTGCCCTAAGTGTTACCTAAGTGTGCCCTAAGTGTGCCCTAAGTGTTACCTAAGTGTACCATAAGTGTTACCTAAGTGTTACCTAAGTGTTACCTAAGTGTTACCTAAGTGTTACCTAAGTGTTACCTAAGTGTTACCCAAGTGTTACCTAAGTGTGCCCTAAGTGTTACCTAAGTGTGCCCTAAGTGTGCCCTAAGTGTTACCTAAGTGTACCCTTAGTGTTACCCAAGTGTTACCTAAGTGTTAACTAAGTGTTACCTAAGTGTGCCCTAAGTGTTACCTAAGTGTGCCCTAAGTGTTAAGTGTGCCCTAAGTGTGTCCTAACTGTTACCTAAGTGTGCCCTAACTGTTACCTAAGTATGCCCTAAGTGTTACCTAAGTGTGCCCTAAGTGTTACCTAAGTGTGGCCTAAGTGTTACCTAAGTGTGCCCCAAGTGTTACCTAAGTGTGCCCTAAGTGTTAACTAAGTGTTACCTAAGTGTGCCCTAAGTGTTACCTAAGTGTACCATAAGTGTTACCTAAGTGTTACCTAAGTGTTACCTAAGTGTTACCTAAGAGTTACCTAAGTGTTACATATGTGTTACCTAAGTGTGCCCTAAGTGTTACCTAAGTGTGCGCTAAGTGTTACCTAAGTGTTATCTAAGTGTGCCCTAAGTGTTACCTAAGTGTGCCCTAAGTGTTACCTAAGTGTGCCCTAAGTGTTACCTAAGTGTGCCCTAAGTGTTACCCAAGTGTGCCCTAAGTGTTACCTAAGTGTGCCCTAAGTGTTACCTAAGTGTGCCCCAAGTGTTACCTAAGTGTGCCCTAAGTGTTAACTAAGTGTTACCTAAGTGTGCCCTAAGTGTTACCTAAGTGTGCCCTAAGTGTTACCTAAGTGTTACCTAAGTGTTACCTAAGTGTTACCTAAGTGTGCCCTAAGTGTTACCCAAGTGTTACCTAAGTGTTACCTAAGTGTTACCTAAGTGTTACCTAAGTATTACCTAAGTGTTACCTAAGTGTGCCCTAAGTGTTACCTAAGTGTGGCCTAAGTGTTACCTAAGTGTGCCCCAAGTGTTACCTAAGTGTGCCCTAAGTGTTAACTAAGTGTGCCCCAAGTGTTACCTAAGTGTGCCCTAAGTGTTAACTAAGTGTTACCTAAGTGTGCCCTAAGTGTTACCTAAGTGTACCATAAGTGTTACCTAAGTGTTACCTAAGTGTTACCTAAGTGTTACCTAAGAGTTACCTAAGTGTTACATATGTGTTACCTAAGTGTGCCCTAAGTGTTACCTAAGTGTGCGCTAAGTGTTACCTAAGTGTTATCTAAGTGTGCCCTAAGTGTTACCTAAGTGTGCCCTAAGTGTTACCTAAGTGTGCCCTAAGTGTTACCTAAGTGTGCCCTAAGTGTTACCCAAGTGTGCCCTAAGTGTTACCTAAGTGTGCCCTAAGTGTTACCTAAGTGTGCCCCAAGTGTTACCTAAGTGTGCCCTAAGTGTTAACTAAGTGTTACCTAAGTGTGCCCTAAGTGTTACCTAAGTGTGCCCTAAGTGTTACCTAAGTGTTACCTAAGTGTTACCTAAGTGTTACCTAAGTGTGCCCTAAGTGTTACCCAAGTGTTACCTAAGTGTTACCTAAGTGTTACCTAAGTCTTACCTAAGTGTTACCTAAGTATTACCTAAGTGTTACCTAAGTGTGCCCTAAGTGTTACCTAAGTGTTATCTAAGTGTGCCCTAAGTGTTACCTAAGTGTGCCCTAAGTGTTACCTAAGTGTGCCCTAAGTGTTACCTAAGTGTGCCCTAAGTGTTACCCAAGTGTGCCCTAAGTGTTACCTAAGTGTGCCCTAAGTGTTACCTAAGTGTGCCCCAAGTGTTACCTAAGTGTGCCCTAAGTGTTAACTAAGTGTTACCTAAGTGTGCCCTAAGTGTTACCTAAGTGTGCCCTAAGTGTTACCTAAGTGTTACCTAAGTGTTACCTAAGTGTTACCTAAGTGTGCCCTAAGTGTTACCCAAGTGTTACCTAAGTGTTACCTAAGTGTTACCTAAGTCTTACCTAAGTGTTACCTAAGTATTACCTAAGTGTTACCTAAGTGTGCCCTAAGTGTTACCTAAGTGTGCCCTAACTGTTACCTAAGTGTGCCCTAACTGTTACCTAAGTGTGCCCTAAGTGTTACCTAAGTGTGCCCTAAGTGTTACCTAAGTGTACCCTTAGTGTTACCTAAGTGTTACCTAAGTGTTAACTAAGTGTTACTTAAGTGTTACCTAAGTGTGCCCTAAGTGTTACCTAAGTGTGCCCTAAGTGTGCCCTAAGTGTTACCTAAGTGTACCATAAGTGTTACCTAAGTGTTACCTAAGTGTTACCTAAGTGTTACCTAAGTGTTACCTAAGTGTTACCTAAGTGTTACCTAAGTGTTACCCAAGTGTTACCTAAGTGTGCCCTAAGTGTTACCTAAGTGTGCCCTAAGTGTGCCCTAAGTGTTACCTAAGTGTACCCTTAGTGTTACCCAAGTGTTACCTAAGTGTTAACTAAGTGTTACCTAAGTGTGCCCTAAGTGTTACCTAAGTGTGCCCTAAGTGTTAAGTGTGCCCTAAGTGTGTCCTAACTGTTACCTAAGTGTGCCCTAACTGTTACCTAAGTATGCCCTAAGTGTTACCTAAGTGTGCCCTAAGTGTTACCTAAGTGTGGCCTAAGTGTTACCTAAGTGTGCCCCAAGTGTTACCTAAGTGTGCCCTAAGTGTTAACTAAGTGTTACCTAAGTGTGCCCTAAGTGTTACCTAAGTGTACCATAAGTGTTACCTAAGTGTTACCTAAGTGTTACCTAAGTGTTACCTAAGAGTTACCTAAGTGTTACATATGTGTTACCTAAGTGTGCCCTAAGTGTTACCTAAGTGTGCGCTAAGTGTTACCTAAGTGTTATCTAAGTGTGCCCTAAGTGTTACCTAAGTGTGCCCTAAGTGTTACCTAAGTGTGCCCTAAGTGTTACCTAAGTGTGCCCTAAGTGTTACCCAAGTGTGCCCTAAGTGTTACCTAAGTGTGCCCTAAGTGTTACCTAAGTGTGCCCCAAGTGTTACCTAAGTGTGCCCTAAGTGTTAACTAAGTGTTACCTAAGTGTGCCCTAAGTGTTACCTAAGTGTGCCCTAAGTGTTACCTAAGTGTTACCTAAGTGTTACCTAAGTGTTACCTAAGTGTGCCCTAAGTGTTACCCAAGTGTTACCTAAGTGTTACCTAAGTGTTACCTAAGTGTTACCTAAGTATTACCTAAGTGTTACCTAAGTGTGCCCTAAGTGTTACCTAAGTGTGCCCTAAGTGTTACCCAAGTGTGCCCTAAGTGTTACCTAAGTGTTACCTAAGAGTTACCTAAGTGTTACATATGTGTTACCTAAGTGTGCCCTAAGTGTTACCTAAGTGTGCCCTAAGTGTTACCTAAGTGTGCCCCAAGTGTTACCTAAGTGTGCCCTAAGTGTTAACTAAGTGTTACCTAAGTGTGCCCTAAGTGTTACCTAAGTGTGCCCTAAGTGTTACCTAAGTGTTACCCAAGTGTTACCTAAGTGTTACCTAAGTGTGCCCTAAGTGTTACCTAAGTGTGCCCTAAGTGTTACCTAAGTGTGCCCTAAGTGTTACCCAAGTGTGCCCTAAGTGTTACCCAAGTGTGCCCTAAGTGTTACCTAAGTGTGCCCTAAGTGTGCCCTAAGTGTTACCTAAGTGTACCATAAGTGTTACCTAAGTGTTACCTAAGTGTTACCTAAGTGTTACCTAAGTGTTACCTAAGAGTTACCTAAGTGTTACATAAGTGTTACCTAAGTGTGCCCTAAGTGTTACCTAAGTGTGCCCTAAGTGTTACCTAAGTGTGCCCTAAGTGTTACCTAAGTGTGCCCTAAGTGTTACCTAAGTGTGCCCTAAGTGTTATCTAAGTGTGCCCTAAGTGTTACCTAAGTGTACCCTAAGTGTTACCTAAGTGTGGCCTAAGTGTTACCTAAGTGTGCCCCAAGAGTTACCTAAGTGTGCCCTAAGTGTTAACTAAGTGTTACCTAAGTGTGCCCTAAGTGTTACCTAAGTGTACCATAAGTGTTACCTAAGTGTTACCTAAGTGTTACCTAAGTGTTACCTAAGTGTTACCTAAGAGTTACCTAAGTGTTACATAAGTGTTACCTAAGTGTGCCCTAAGTGTTACCTAAGTGTGCCCTAAGTGTTACCCAAGTGTGCCCTAAGTGTTACCTAAGTGTGCCCTAAGTGTTACCTAAGTGTGCCCCAAGTGTTACCTAAGTGTGCCCTAAGTGTTAACTAAGTGTTACCTAAGTGTGCCCTAAGTGTTACCTAAGTGTGCCCTAAGTGTTACCTAAGTGTTACCTAAGTGTTACCTAAGTGTTACCTAAGTGTGCCCTAAGTGTTACCTAAGTGTGCCCTAACTGTTACCTAAGTGTGCCCTAAGTGTTACCTAAGTGTGCCCTAAGTGTTACCTAAGTGTACCCTTAGTGTTACATAAGTGTTACCTAAGTGTTAACTAAGTGTTACTTAAGTGTTACCCAATTGTGCCCTAAGTGTTACCTAAGTGTGCCCTAAGTGTTACCTAAGTGTGCCCTAAGTGTTACCTAAGTGTACCCTAAGTGTTACCTAAGTGTGCCCTAAGTGTTACCTAAGTGTTACCTAAGTGTTACCTAAGTGTTACCTAAGTGTGCCCTAAGTGTTACCCAAGTGTTACCTAAGTGTTACCTAAGTGTTACCTAAGTGTTACCTAAGTGTTACCTAAGTATTACCTAAGTGTTACCTAAGTGTGCCCTAAGTGTTACCTAAGTGTGCCCTAACTGTTACCTAAGTGTGCCCTAACTGTTACCTAAGTGTGCCCTAAGTGTTACCTAAGTGTGCCCTAACTGTTACCTAAGTGTGCCCTAAGTGTTACCTAAGTGTGCCCTAAGTGTTACCTAAGTGTACCCTTAGTGTTACATAAGTGTTACCTAAGTGTTAACTAAGTGTTACTTAAGTGTTACCTAAGTGTGCCCTAAGTGTTACCTAAGTGTGCCCTAAGTGTTACCTAAGTGTGCCCTAAGTGTTACCTAAGTGTACCCTAAGTGTTACCTAAGTGTGCCCTAAGTGTTACCTAAGTGTTACCTAAGTGTTACCTAAGTGTTACCTAAGTGTGCCCTAAGTGTTACCCAAGTGTTACCTAAGTGTTACCTAAGTGTTACCTAAGTGTTACCTAAGTGTTACCTAAGTATTACCTAAGTGTTACCTAAGTGTGCCCTAAGTGTTACCTAAGTGTGCCCTAACTGTTACCTAAGTGTGCCCTAACTGTTACCTAAGTGTGCCCTAAGTGTTACCTAAGTGTGCCCTAAGTGTTACCTAAGTGTACCCTTAGTGTTACCTAAGTGTTACCTAAGTGTGCCCTAAGTGTTACCTAAGTGTTACCTAAGTGTTACCTAAGTGTTACCTAAGTGTGCCCTAAGTGTTACCTAAGTGTGCCCTAACTGTTACCTAAGTGTGCCCTAAGTGTTACCTAAGTGTTACCTAAGTGTTACCTAAGTGTGCCCTAAGTGTTACCTAAGTGTGCCCTAAGTGTTACCTAAGTGTGCCCTAAGTGTTACCTAAGTGTTACCTAAGTGTTACCTAAGTGTTACCTAAGTGTGCCCTAAGTGTTACCCAAGTGTTACCTAAGTGTTACCTAAGTGTTACCTAAGTGTTACCTAAGTGTTACCTAAGTATTACCTAAGTGTTACCTAAGTGTGCCCTAAGTGTTACCCAAGTGTTACCTAAGTGTTACCTAAGTGTTACCTAAGTGTTACCTAAGTATTACCTAAGTGTTACCTAAGTGTGCCCTAAGTGTTACCTAAGTGTGCCCTAAGTGTTACCCAAGTGTGCCCTAAGTGTTACCTAAGTGTTACCTAAGAGTTACCTAAGTGTTACATATGTGTTACCTAAGTGTGCCCTAAGTGTTACCTAAGTGTGCCCTAAGTGTTACCTAAGTGTGCCCCAAGTGTTACCTAAGTGTGCCCTAAGTGTTAACTAAGTGTTACCTAAGTGTTACCTAAGTGTTACCTAAGAGTTACCTAAGTGTTACATAAGTGTTACCTAAGTGTGCCCTAAGTGTTACCTAAGTGTGCCCTAAGTGTTACCTAAGTGTGCCCTAAGTGTTACCTAAGTGTGCCCTAAGTGTTACCTAAGTGTGCCCTAAGTGTTATCTAAGTGTGCCCTAAGTGTTACCTAAGTGTACCCTAAGTGTTACCTAAGTGTGGCCTAAGTGTTACCTAAGTGTGCCCCAAGAGTTACCTAAGTGTGCCCTAAGTGTTAACTAAGTGTTACCTAAGTGTGCCCTAAGTGTTACCTAAGTGTACCATAAGTGTTACCTAAGTGTTACCTAAGTGTTACCTAAGTGTTACCTAAGTGTTACCTAAGAGTTACCTAAGTGTTACATAAGTGTTACCTAAGTGTGCCCTAAGTGTTACCTAAGTGTGCCCTAAGTGTTACCCAAGTGTGCCCTAAGTGTTACCTAAGTGTGCCCTAAGTGTTACCTAAGTGTGCCCCAAGTGTTACCTAAGTGTGCCCTAAGTGTTAACTAAGTGTTACCTAAGTGTGCCCTAAGTGTTACCTAAGTGTGCCCTAAGTGTTACCTAAGTGTTACCTAAGTGTTACCTAAGTGTTACCTAAGTGTGCCCTAAGTGTTACCTAAGTGTGCCCTAACTGTTACCTAAGTGTGCCCTAAGTGTTACCTAAGTGTGCCCTAAGTGTTACCTAAGTGTACCCTTAGTGTTACATAAGTGTTACCTAAGTGTTAACTAAGTGTTACTTAAGTGTTACCCAATTGTGCCCTAAGTGTTACCTAAGTGTGCCCTAAGTGTTACCTAAGTGTGCCCTAAGTGTTACCTAAGTGTACCCTAAGTGTTACCTAAGTGTGCCCTAAGTGTTACCTAAGTGTTACCTAAGTGTTACCTAAGTGTTACCTAAGTGTGCCCTAAGTGTTACCCAAGTGTTACCTAAGTGTTACCTAAGTGTTACCTAAGTGTTACCTAAGTGTTACCTAAGTATTACCTAAGTGTTACCTAAGTGTGCCCTAAGTGTTACCTAAGTGTGCCCTAACTGTTACCTAAGTGTGCCCTAACTGTTACCTAAGTGTGCCCTAAGTGTTACCTAAGTGTGCCCTAACTGTTACCTAAGTGTGCCCTAAGTGTTACCTAAGTGTGCCCTAAGTGTTACCTAAGTGTACCCTTAGTGTTACATAAGTGTTACCTAAGTGTTAACTAAGTGTTACTTAAGTGTTACCCAATTGTGCCCTAAGTGTTACCTAAGTGTGCCCTAAGTGTTACCTAAGTGTGCCCTAAGTGTTACCTAAGTGTACCCTAAGTGTTACCTAAGTGTGCCCTAAGTGTTACCTAAGTGTTACCTAAGTGTTACCTAAGTGTTACCTAAGTGTGCCCTAAGTGTTACCCAAGTGTTACCTAAGTGTTACCTAAGTGTTACCTAAGTGTTACCTAAGTGTTACCTAAGTATTACCTAAGTGTTACCTAAGTGTGCCCTAAGTGTTACCTAAGTGTGCCCTAACTGTTACCTAAGTGTGCCCTAACTGTTACCTAAGTGTGCCCTAAGTGTTACCTAAGTGTGCCCTAAGTGTTACCTAAGTGTACCCTTAGTGTTACCTAAGTGTTACCTAAGTGTGCCCTAAGTGTTACCTAAGTGTTACCTAAGTGTTACCTAAGTGTTACCTAAGTGTGCCCTAAGTGTTACCTAAGTGTGCCCTAACTGTTACCTAAGTGTGCCCTAAGTGTTACCTAAGTGTTACCTAAGTGTTACCTAAGTGTGCCCTAAGTGTTACCTAAGTGTGCCCTAAGTGTTACCTAAGTGTGCCCTAAGTGTTACCTAAGTGTTACCTAAGTGTTACCTAAGTGTTACCTAAGTGTGCCCTAAGTGTTACCCAAGTGTTACCTAAGTGTTACCTAAGTGTTACCTAAGTGTTACCTAAGTGTTACCTAAGTATTACCTAAGTGTTACCTAAGTGTGCCCTAAGTGTTACCCAAGTGTTACCTAAGTGTTACCTAAGTGTTACCTAAGTGTTACCTAAGTATTACCTAAGTGTTACCTAAGTGTGCCCTAAGTGTTACCTAAGTGTGCCCTAAGTGTTACCCAAGTGTGCCCTAAGTGTTACCTAAGTGTTACCTAAGAGTTACCTAAGTGTTACATATGTGTTACCTAAGTGTGCCCTAAGTGTTACCTAAGTGTGCCCTAAGTGTTACCTAAGTGTGCCCCAAGTGTTACCTAAGTGTGCCCTAAGTGTTAACTAAGTGTTACCTAAGTGTGCCCTAAGTGTTACCTAAGTGTGCCCTAAGTGTTACCTAAGTGTTACCCAAGTGTTACCTAAGTGTTACCTAAGTGTGCCCTAAGTGTTACCTAAGTGTGCCCTAAGTGTTACCTAAGTGTGCCCTAAGTGTTACCCAAGTGTGCCCTAAGTGTTACCCAAGTGTGCCCTAAGTGTTACCTAAGTGTGCCCTAAGTGTGCCCTAAGTGTTACCTAAGTGTACCATAAGTGTTACCTAAGTGTTACCTAAGTGTTACCTAAGTGTTACCTAAGTGTTACCTAAGAGTTACCTAAGTGTTACATAAGTGTTACCTAAGTGTGCCCTAAGTGTTACCTAAGTGTGCCCTAAGTGTTACCTAAGTGTGCCCTAAGTGTTACCTAAGTGTGCCCTAAGTGTTACCTAAGTGTGCCCTAAGTGTTATCTAAGTGTGCCCTAAGTGTTACCTAAGTGTACCCTAAGTGTTACCTAAGTGTGGCCTAAGTGTTACCTAAGTGTGCCCCAAGAGTTACCTAAGTGTGCCCTAAGTGTTAACTAAGTGTTACCTAAGTGTGCCCTAAGTGTTACCTAAGTGTACCATAAGTGTTACCTAAGTGTTACCTAAGTGTTACCTAAGTGTTACCTAAGTGTTACCTAAGAGTTACCTAAGTGTTACATAAGTGTTACCTAAGTGTGCCCTAAGTGTTACCTAAGTGTGCCCTAAGTGTTACCCAAGTGTGCCCTAAGTGTTACCTAAGTGTGCCCTAAGTGTTACCTAAGTGTGCCCCAAGTGTTACCTAAGTGTGCCCTAAGTGTTAACTAAGTGTTACCTAAGTGTGCCCTAAGTGTTACCTAAGTGTGCCCTAAGTGTTACCTAAGTGTTACCTAAGTGTTACCTAAGTGTTACCTAAGTGTGCCCTAAGTGTTACCTAAGTGTGCCCTAACTGTTACCTAAGTGTGCCCTAAGTGTTACCTAAGTGTGCCCTAAGTGTTACCTAAGTGTACCCTTAGTGTTACATAAGTGTTACCTAAGTGTTAACTAAGTGTTACTTAAGTGTTACCCAATTGTGCCCTAAGTGTTACCTAAGTGTGCCCTAAGTGTTACCTAAGTGTGCCCTAAGTGTTACCTAAGTGTACCCTAAGTGTTACCTAAGTGTGCCCTAAGTGTTACCTAAGTGTTACCTAAGTGTTACCTAAGTGTTACCTAAGTGTGCCCTAAGTGTTACCCAAGTGTTACCTAAGTGTTACCTAAGTGTTACCTAAGTGTTACCTAAGTGTTACCTAAGTATTACCTAAGTGTTACCTAAGTGTGCCCTAAGTGTTACCTAAGTGTGCCCTAACTGTTACCTAAGTGTGCCCTAACTGTTACCTAAGTGTGCCCTAAGTGTTACCTAAGTGTGCCCTAACTGTTACCTAAGTGTGCCCTAAGTGTTACCTAAGTGTGCCCTAAGTGTTACCTAAGTGTACCCTTAGTGTTACATAAGTGTTACCTAAGTGTTAACTAAGTGTTACTTAAGTGTTACCCAATTGTGCCCTAAGTGTTACCTAAGTGTGCCCTAAGTGTTACCTAAGTGTGCCCTAAGTGTTACCTAAGTGTACCCTAAGTGTTACCTAAGTGTGCCCTAAGTGTTACCTAAGTGTTACCTAAGTGTTACCTAAGTGTTACCTAAGTGTGCCCTAAGTGTTACCCAAGTGTTACCTAAGTGTTACCTAAGTGTTACCTAAGTGTTACCTAAGTGTTACCTAAGTATTACCTAAGTGTTACCTAAGTGTGCCCTAAGTGTTACCTAAGTGTGCCCTAACTGTTACCTAAGTGTGCCCTAACTGTTACCTAAGTGTGCCCTAAGTGTTACCTAAGTGTGCCCTAAGTGTTACCTAAGTGTACCCTTAGTGTTACCTAAGTGTTACCTAAGTGTGCCCTAAGTGTTACCTAAGTGTTACCTAAGTGTTACCTAAGTGTTACCTAAGTGTGCCCTAAGTGTTACCTAAGTGTGCCCTAACTGTTACCTAAGTGTGCCCTAAGTGTTACCTAAGTGTTACCTAAGTGTTACCTAAGTGTGCCCTAAGTGTTACCTAAGTGTGCCCTAAGTGTTACCTAAGTGTGCCCTAAGTGTTACCTAAGTGTTACCTAAGTGTTACCTAAGTGTTACCTAAGTGTGCCCTAAGTGTTACCCAAGTGTTACCTAAGTGTTACCTAAGTGTTACCTAAGTGTTACCTAAGTGTTACCTAAGTATTACCTAAGTGTTACCTAAGTGTGCCCTAAGTGTTACCTAAGTGTGCCCTAACTGTTACCTAAGTGTGCCCTAACTGTTACCTAAGTGTGCCCTAAGTGTTACCTAAGTGTGCCCTAAGTGTTACCTAAGTGTACCCTTAGTGTTACCTAAGTGTTACCTAAGTGTTAACTAAGTGTTACTTAAGTGTTACCTAAGTGTGCCCTAAGTGTTACCTAAGTGTGCCCTAAGTGTGCCCTAAGTGTTACCTAAGTGTACCATAAGTGTTACCTAAGTGTTACCTAAGTGTTACCTAAGTGTTACCTAAGTGTTACCTAAGTGTTACCTAAGTGTTACCCAAGTGTTACCTAAGTGTGCCCTAAGTGTTACCTAAGTGTGCCCTAAGTGTGCCCTAAGTGTTACCTAAGTGTACCCTTAGTGTTACCCAAGTGTTACCTAAGTGTTAACTAAGTGTTACCTAAGTGTGCCCTAAGTGTTACCTAAGTGTGCCCTAAGTGTTAAGTGTGCCCTAAGTGTGTCCTAACTGTTACCTAAGTGTGCCCTAACTGTTACCTAAGTATGCCCTAAGTGTTACCTAAGTGTGCCCTAAGTGTTACCTAAGTGTGCCCTAAGTGTTACCTAAGTGTGCCCCAAGTGTTACCTAAGTGTGCCCTAAGTGTTAACTAAGTGTTACCTAAGTGTGCCCTAAGTGTTACCTAAGTGTACCATAAGTGTTACCTAAGTGTTACCTAAGTGTTACCTAAGTGTTACCTAAGAGTTACCTAAGTGTTACATATGTGTTACCTAAGTGTGCCCTAAGTGTTACCTAAGTGTGCGCTAAGTGTTACCTAAGTGTTATCTAAGTGTGCCCTAAGTGTTACCTAAGTGTGCCCTAAGTGTTACCTAAGTGTGCCCTAAGTGTTACCTAAGTGTGCCCTAAGTGTTACCCAAGTGTGCCCTAAGTGTTACCTAAGTGTGCCCTAAGTGTTACCTAAGTGTGCCCCAAGTGTTACCTAAGTGTGCCCTAAGTGTTAACTAAGTGTTACCTAAGTGTGCCCTAAGTGTTACCTAAGTGTGCCCTAAGTGTTACCTAAGTGTTACCTAAGTGTTACCTAAGTGTTACCTAAGTGTGCCCTAAGTGTTACCCAAGTGTTACCTAAGTGTTACCTAAGTGTTACCTAAGTGTTACCTAAGTATTACCTAAGTGTTACCTAAGTGTGCCCTAAGTGTTACCTAAGTGTGCCCTAACTGTTACCTAAGTGTGCCCTAAGTGTTACCTAAGTGTGGCCTAAGTGTTACCTAAGTGTGCCCCAAGTGTTACCTAAGTGTGCCCTAAGTGTTAACTAAGTGTGCCCCAAGTGTTACCTAAGTGTGCCCTAAGTGTTAACTAAGTGTTACCTAAGTGTGCCCTAAGTGTTACCTAAGTGTACCATAAGTGTTACCTAAGTGTTACCTAAGTGTTACCTAAGTGTTACCTAAGAGTTACCTAAGTGTTACATATGTGTTACCTAAGTGTGCCCTAAGTGTTACCTAAGTGTGCGCTAAGTGTTACCTAAGTGTTATCTAAGTGTGCCCTAAGTGTTACCTAAGTGTGCCCTAAGTGTTACCTAAGTGTGCCCTAAGTGTTACCTAAGTGTGCCCTAAGTGTTACCCAAGTGTGCCCTAAGTGTTACCTAAGTGTGCCCTAAGTGTTACCTAAGTGTGCCCCAAGTGTTACCTAAGTGTGCCCTAAGTGTTAACTAAGTGTTACCTAAGTGTGCCCTAAGTGTTACCTAAGTGTGCCCTAAGTGTTACCTAAGTGTTACCTAAGTGTTACCTAAGTGTTACCTAAGTGTGCCCTAAGTGTTACCCAAGTGTTACCTAAGTGTTACCTAAGTGTTACCTAAGTCTTACCTAAGTGTTACCTAAGTATTACCTAAGTGTTACCTAAGTGTGCCCTAAGTGTTACCTAAGTGTTATCTAAGTGTGCCCTAAGTGTTACCTAAGTGTGCCCTAAGTGTTACCTAAGTGTGCCCTAAGTGTTACCTAAGTGTGCCCTAAGTGTTACCCAAGTGTGCCCTAAGTGTTACCTAAGTGTGCCCTAAGTGTTACCTAAGTGTGCCCCAAGTGTTACCTAAGTGTGCCCTAAGTGTTAACTAAGTGTTACCTAAGTGTGCCCTAAGTGTTACCTAAGTGTGCCCTAAGTGTTACCTAAGTGTTACCTAAGTGTTACCTAAGTGTTACCTAAGTGTGCCCTAAGTGTTACCCAAGTGTTACCTAAGTGTTACCTAAGTGTTACCTAAGTCTTACCTAAGTGTTACCTAAGTATTACCTAAGTGTTACCTAAGTGTGCCCTAAGTGTTACCTAAGTGTGCCCTAACTGTTACCTAAGTGTGCCCTAACTGTTACCTAAGTGTGCCCTAAGTGTTACCTAAGTGTGCCCTAAGTGTTACCTAAGTGTACCCTTAGTGTTACCTAAGTGTTACCTAAGTGTTAACTAAGTGTTACTTAAGTGTTACCTAAGTGTGCCCTAAGTGTTACCTAAGTGTGCCCTAAGTGTGCCCTAAGTGTTACCTAAGTGTACCATAAGTGTTACCTAAGTGTTACCTAAGTGTTACCTAAGTGTTACCTAAGTGTTACCTAAGTGTTACCTAAGTGTTACCCAAGTGTTACCTAAGTGTGCCCTAAGTGTTACCTAAGTGTGCCCTAAGTGTGCCCTAAGTGTTACCTAAGTGTACCCTTAGTGTTACCCAAGTGTTACCTAAGTGTTAACTAAGTGTTACCTAAGTGTGCCCTAAGTGTTACCTAAGTGTGCCCTAAGTGTTAAGTGTGCCCTACGTGTGTCCTAACTGTTACCTAAGTGTGCCCTAACTGTTACCTAAGTATGCCCTAAGTGTTACCTAAGTGTGCCCTAAGTGTTACCTAAGTGTGGCCTAAGTGTTACCTAAGTGTGCCCCAAGTGTTACCTAAGTGTGCCCTAAGTGTTAACTAAGTGTTACCTAAGTGTGCCCTAAGTGTTACCTAAGTGTACCATAAGTGTTACCTAAGTGTTACCTAAGTGTTACCTAAGTGTTACCTAAGAGTTACCTAAGTGTTACATATGTGTTACCTAAGTGTGCCCTAAGTGTTACCTAAGTGTGCGCTAAGTGTTACCTAAGTGTTATCTAAGTGTGCCCTAAGTGTTACCTAAGTGTGCCCTAAGTGTTACCTAAGTGTGCCCTAAGTGTTACCTAAGTGTGCCCTAAGTGTTACCCAAGTGTGCCCTAAGTGTTACCTAAGTGTGCCCTAAGTGTTACCTAAGTGTGCCCCAAGTGTTACCTAAGTGTGCCCTAAGTGTTAACTAAGTGTTACCTAAGTGTGCCCTAAGTGTTACCTAAGTGTGCCCTAAGTGTTACCTAAGTGTTACCTAAGTGTTACCTAAGTGTTACCTAAGTGTGCCCTAAGTGTTACCCAAGTGTTACCTAAGTGTTACCTAAGTGTTACCTAAGTGTTACCTAAGTATTACCTAAGTGTTACCTAAGTGTGCCCTAAGTGTTACCTAAGTGTGCCCTAAGTGTTACCCAAGTGTGCCCTAAGTGTTACCTAAGTGTTACCTAAGAGTTACCTAAGTGTTACATATGTGTTACCTAAGTGTGCCCTAAGTGTTACCTAAGTGTGCCCTAAGTGTTACCTAAGTGTGCCCCAAGTGTTACCTAAGTGTGCCCTAAGTGTTAACTAAGTGTTACCTAAGTGTGCCCTAAGTGTTACCTAAGTGTGCCCTAAGTGTTACCTAAGTGTTACCCAAGTGTTACCTAAGTGTTACCTAAGTGTGCCCTAAGTGTTACCTAAGTGTGCCCTAAGTGTTACCTAAGTGTGCCCTAAGTGTTACCCAAGTGTGCCCTAAGTGTTACCCAAGTGTGCCCTAAGTGTTACCTAAGTGTGCCCTAAGTGTTACCTAAGTGTGCCCCAAGTGTTACCTAAGTGTGCCCTAAGTGTTAACTAAGTGTTACCTAAGTGTGCCCTAAGTGTTACCTAAGTGTGCCCTAAGTGTTACCTAAGTGTTACCTAAGTGTTACCTAAGTGTTACCTAAGTGTGCCCTAAGTGTTACCCAAGTGTTACCTAAGTGTTACCTAAGTGTTACCTAAGTCTTACCTAAGTGTTACCTAAGTATTACCTAAGTGTTACCTAAGTGTGCCCTAAGTGTTACCTAAGTGTGCCCTAACTGTTACCTAAGTGTGCCCTAACTGTTACCTAAGTGTGCCCTAAGTGTTACCTAAGTGTGCCCTAAGTGTTACCTAAGTGTACCCTTAGTGTTACCTAAGTGTTACCTAAGTGTTAACTAAGTGTTACTTAAGTGTTACCTAAGTGTGCCCTAAGTGTTACCTAAGTGTGCCCTAAGTGTGCCCTAAGTGTTACCTAAGTGTACCATAAGTGTTACCTAAGTGTTACCTAAGTGTTACCTAAGTGTTACCTAAGTGTTACCTAAGTGTTACCTAAGTGTTACCTAAGTGTTACCCAAGTGTTACCTAAGTGTGCCCTAAGTGTTACCTAAGTGTGCCCTAAGTGTGCCCTAAGTGTTACCTAAGTGTACCCTTAGTGTTACCCAAGTGTTACCTAAGTGTTAACTAAGTGTTACCTAAGTGTGCCCTAAGTGTTACCTAAGTGTGCCCTAAGTGTTAAGTGTGCCCTAAGTGTGTCCTAACTGTTACCTAAGTGTGCCCTAACTGTTACCTAAGTATGCCCTAAGTGTTACCTAAGTGTGCCCTAAGTGTTACCTAAGTGTGGCCTAAGTGTTACCTAAGTGTGCCCCAAGTGTTACCTAAGTGTGCCCTAAGTGTTAACTAAGTGTTACCTAAGTGTGCCCTAAGTGTTACCTAAGTGTACCATAAGTGTTACCTAAGTGTTACCTAAGAGTTACCTAAGTGTTACATATGTGTTACCTAAGTGTGCCCTAAGTGTTACCTAAGTGTGCGCTAAGTGTTACCTAAGTGTTATCTAAGTGTGCCCTAAGTGTTACCTAAGTGTGCCCTAAGTGTTACCTAAGTGTGCCCTAAGTGTTACCTAAGTGTGCCCTAAGTGTTACCCAAGTGTGCCCTAAGTGTTACCTAAGTGTGCCCTAAGTGTTACCTAAGTGTGCCCCAAGTGTTACCTAAGTGTGCCCTAAGTGTTAACTAAGTGTTACCTAAGTGTGCCCTAAGTGTTACCTAAGTGTGCCCTAAGTGTTACCTAAGTGTTACCTAAGTGTTACCTAAGTGTTACCTAAGTGTGCCCTAAGTGTTACCCAAGTGTTACCTAAGTGTTACCTAAGTGTTACCTAAGTGTTACCTAAGTATTACCTAAGTGTTACCTAAGTGTGCCCTAAGTGTTACCTAAGTGTGCCCTAACTGTTACCTAAGTGTGCCCTAACTGTTACCTAAGTGTGCCCTAAGTGTTACCTAAGTGTGCCCTAAGTGTTACCTAAGTGTACCCTTAGTGTTACCTAAGTGTTACCTAAGTGTTAACTAAGTGTTACTTAAGTGTTACCCAAGTGTGCCCTAAGTGTTACCTAAGTGTGCCCTAAGTGTTACCTAAGTGTACCCTAAGTGTTACCTAAGTGTTACCTAAGTGTTACCTAAGTGTTACCCAAGTGTTACCTAAGTGTGCCCTAAGTGTTACCTAAGTGTGCCCTAAGTGTGCCCTAAGTGTTACCTAAGTGTACCCTTAGTGTTACCCAAGTGTTACCTAAGTGTTACCTAAGTGTGCCCTAAGTGTTACCTAAGTGTGCCCTAAGTGTTACCTAAGTGTGCCCTAAGTGTTACCCAAGTGTGCCCTAAGTGTTACCCAAGTGTGCCCTAAGTGTTACCTAAGTGTGCCCTAAGTGTGCCCTAAGTGTTACCTAAGTGTACCATAAGTGTTACCTAAGTGTTACCTAAGTGTTACCTAAGTGTTACCTAAGTGTTACCTAAGAGTTACCTAAGTGTTACATAAGTGTTACCTAAGTGTGCCCTAAGTGTTACCTAAGTGTGCCCTAAGTGTTACCTAAGTGTGCCCTAAGTGTTACCTAAGTGTGCCCTAAGTGTTACCTAAGTGTGCCCTAAGTGTTATCTAAGTGTGCCCTAAGTGTTACCTAAGTGTACCCTAAGTGTTACCTAAGTGTGGCCTAAGTGTTACCTAAGTGTGCCCCAAGAGTTACCTAAGTGTGCCCTAAGTGTTAACTAAGTGTTACCTAAGTGTGCCCTAAGTGTTACCTAAGTGTACCATAAGTGTTACCTAAGTGTTACCTAAGTGTTACCTAAGTGTTACCTAAGTGTTACCTAAGAGTTACCTAAGTGTTACATAAGTGTTACCTAAGTGTGCCCTAAGTGTTACCTAAGTGTGCCCTAAGTGTTACCCAAGTGTGCCCTAAGTGTTACCTAAGTGTGCCCTAAGTGTTACCTAAGTGTGCCCCAAGTGTTACCTAAGTGTGCCCTAAGTGTTAACTAAGTGTTACCTAAGTGTGCCCTAAGTGTTACCTAAGTGTGCCCTAAGTGTTACCTAAGTGTTACCTAAGTGTTACCTAAGTGTTACCTAAGTGTGCCCTAAGTGTTACCTAAGTGTGCCCTAACTGTTACCTAAGTGTGCCCTAAGTGTTACCTAAGTGTGCCCTAAGTGTTACCTAAGTGTACCCTTAGTGTTACATAAGTGTTACCTAAGTGTTAACTAAGTGTTACTTAAGTGTTACCCAATTGTGCCCTAAGTGTTACCTAAGTGTGCCCTAAGTGTTACCTAAGTGTGCCCTAAGTGTTACCTAAGTGTACCCTAAGTGTTACCTAAGTGTGCCCTAAGTGTTACCTAAGTGTTACCTAAGTGTTACCTAAGTGTTACCTAAGTGTGCCCTAAGTGTTACCCAAGTGTTACCTAAGTGTTACCTAAGTGTTACCTAAGTGTTACCTAAGTGTTACCTAAGTATTACCTAAGTGTTACCTAAGTGTGCCCTAAGTGTTACCTAAGTGTGCCCTAACTGTTACCTAAGTGTGCCCTAACTGTTACCTAAGTGTGCCCTAAGTGTTACCTAAGTGTGCCCTAAGTGTTACCTAAGTGTACCCTTAGTGTTACCTAAGTGTTACCTAAGTGTTACCTAAGTGTGCCCTAAGTGTTACCTAAGTGTGCCCTAAGTGTTACCTAAGTGTGCCCTAAGTGTTACCTAAGTGTGCCCTAAGTGTTACCCAAGTGTGCCCTAAGTGTTACCCAAGTGTGCCCTAAGTGTTACCTAAGTGTGCCCTAAGTGTGCCCCAAGTGTTACCTAAGTGTACCCTTAGTGTTACCCAAGTGTTACCTAAGTGTTAACTAAGTGTTACCTAAGTGTGCCCTAAGTGTTACCTAAGTGTGCCCTAAGTGTGCCCTAAGTGTTACCTAAGTGTGCCCTAAGTGTTACCTAAGTGTTACCTAAGTGTTACCTAAGTGTTACCTAAGTGTGCCCTAAGTGTTACCTAAGTGTGCCCTAACTGTTACCTAAGTGTGCCCTAAGTGTTACCTAAGTGTGCCCTAAGTGTTACCTAAGTGTACCCTTAGTGTTACATAAGTGTTACCTAAGTGTTAACTAAGTGTTACTTAAGTGTTACCCAATTGTGCCCTAAGTGTTACCTAAGTGTGCCCTAAGTGTTACCTAAGTGTGCCCTAAGTGTTACCTAAGTGTACCCTAAGTGTTACCTAAGTGTTACCTAAGTGTTACCTAAGTGTTACCCAAGTGTTACCTAAGTGTGCCCTAAGTGTTACCTAAGTGTGCCCTAAGTGTGCCCTAAGTGTTACCTAAGTGTACCCTTAGTGTTACCCAAGTGTTACCTAAGTGTTACCTAAGTGTTACCTAAGTGTGCCCTAAGTGTTACCTAAGTGTGCCCTAAGTGTTACCTAAGTGTGCCCTAAGTGTTACCCAAGTGTGCCCTAAGTGTTACCCAAGTGTGCCCTAAGTGTTACCTAAGTGTGCCCTAAGTGTGCCCTAAGTGTTACCTAAGTGTACCATAAGTGTTACCTAAGTGTTACCTAAGTGTTACCTAAGTGTTACCTAAGTGTTACCTAAGAGTTACCTAAGTGTTACATAAGTGTTACCTAAGTGTGCCCTAAGTGTTACCTAAGTGTGCCCTAAGTGTTACCTAAGTGTGCCCTAAGTGTTACCTAAGTGTGCCCTAAGTGTTACCTAAGTGTGCCCTAAGTGTTACCTAAGTGTGCCCTAAGTGTGCCCTAAGTGTTACCTAAGTGTACCATAAGTGTTACCTAAGTGTTACCTAAGTGTTACCTAAGTGTTACCTAAGTGTTACCTAAGTGTTACCTAAGTGTTACCCAAGTGATACCTAAGTGTGCCCTAAGTGTTACCTAAGTGTGCCCTAAGTGTGCCCCAAGTGTTACCTAAGTGTACCCTTAGTGTTACCCAAGTGTTACCTAAGTGTTAACTAAGTGTTACCTAAGTGTGCCCTAAGTGTTACCTAAGTGTGCCCTAAGTGTTACCTAAGTGTGCCCTAAGTGTTACCCAAGTGTGCCCTAAGTGTTACCTAAGTGTGCCCTAAGTGTTACCTAAGTGTGCCCCAAGTGTTACCTAAGTGTGCCCTAAGTGTTACCTAAGTGTACCCTAAGTGTTACCTAAGTGTTACCTAAGTGTGCCCTAAGTGTTACCCAAGTGTGCCCTAAGTGTTACCTAAGTGTGCCCCAAGTGTTACCTAAGTGTGCCCTAAGTGTTAACTAAGTGTTACCTAAGTGTGCCCTAAGTGTTACCTAAGTGTGCCCTAAGTGTTACCTAAGTGTTACCTAAGTGTTACCTAAGTGTCACCTAAGTGTGCCCTAAGTGTTACCCAAGTGTTACCTAAGTGTTACCTAAGTGTTACCTAAGTATTACCTAAGTGTTACCTAAGTGTGCCCTAAGTGTTACCTAAGTGTGCCCTAACTGTTACCTAAGTGTGCCCTAACTGTTACCTAAGTGTGCCCTAAGTGTTACCTAAGTGTGCCCTAAGTGTTACCTAAGTGTACCCTTAGTGTTACCTAAGTGTTACCTAAGTGTTACCTAAGTGTTACCTAAGTGTTACCTAAGTGTTACCTAAGTGTGCCCTAAGTGTTACCTAAGTGTGCCCTAAGTGTTACCTAAGTGTGCCCTAAGTGTTACCTAAGTGTGCCCTAATTGTTACCTAAGTGTGCCCTAAGTGTTACCTAAGTGTGCCCTAAGTGTTACCTAAGTGTGCCCTAAGTGTTACCTAAGTGTGCTCTAAGTGCTACCTAAGTGTGCCCTAAGTGTTACCTAAGTGTGCCCTAAGTGTTACCTAAGTGTACCCTAAGTGTTACCTAAGTGTGGCCTAAGTGTGCCCTAAGTGTTACCTAAGTGTACCCTTAGTGTTACCCAAGTGTTACCTAAGTGTTAACTAAGTGTTACCTAAGTGTGCCCTAAGTGTTACCTAAGTGTGCCCTAAGTGTTACCTAAGTGTGCCCTAATTGTTACCTAAGTGTGCCCTAAGTGTTACCTAAGTGTGCCCTAAGTGTTACCTAAGTGTGCCCTAAGTGTTACCTAAGTGTGCTCTAAGTGCTACCTAAGTGTGCCCTAAGTGTTACCTAAGTGTGCCCTAAGTGTTACCTAAGTGTACCCTAAGTGTTACCTAAGTGTGGCCTAAGTGTTACCTAAGTGTGCCCCAAGTGTTACCTAAGTGTGCCCTAAGTGTTAACTAAGTGTTACCTGAGTGTGCCCTAAGTGTTACCTAAGTGTACCCTAAGTGTTACCTAAGAGTTACCTAAGTGTTACATAAGTGTTACCTAAGTGTGCCCTAAGTGTTACCTAAGTGTTACCTAAGTGTGCCCTAAGTGTTACCTAAGTGTTACCTAAGAGTTACCTAAGTGTTACATAAGTGTTACCTAAGTGTGCCCCAAGTGTTACCTAAGTGTTACCTAAGTGTTACCTAAGTGTTACCTAAGTGTTACCCAAGTGTTACCTAAGTGTGCCCTAAGTGTTACCTAAGTGTGCCCTAAGTGTGCCCTAAGTGTTACCTAAGTGTACCCTTAGTGTTACCCAAGTGTTACCTAAGTGTTAACTAAGTGTTACCTAAGTGTGCCCTAAGTGTTACCTAAGTGTGCCCTAAGTGTTAAGTGTGCCCTAAGTGTGTCCTAACTGTTACCTAAGTGTGCCCTAACTGTTACCTAAGTATGCCCTAAGTGTTACCTAAGTGTGCCCTAAGTGTTACCTAAGTGTGGCCTAAGTGTTACCTAAGTGTGCCCCAAGTGTTACCTAAGTGTTCCCTAAGTGTTAACTAAGTGTTACCTAAGTGTGCCCTAAGTGTTACCTAAGTGTACCATAAGTGTTACCTAAGTGTTACCTAAGTGTTACCTAAGTGTTACCTAAGAGTTACCTAAGTGTTACATATGTGTTACCTAAGTGTGCCCTAAGTGTTACCTAAGTGTGCGCTAAGTGTTACCTAAGTGTTATCTAAGTGTGCCCTAAGTGTTACCTAAGTGTGCCCTAAGTGTTACCTAAGTGTGCCCTAAGTGTTACCTAAGTGTGCCCTAAGTGTTACCCAAGTGTGCCCTAAGTGTTACCTAAGTGTGCCCTAAGTGTTACCTAAGTGTGCCCCAAGTGTTACCTAAGTGTGCCCTAAGTGTTAACTAAGTGTTACCTAAGTGTGCCCTAAGTGTTACCTAAGTGTGCCCTAAGTGTTACCTAAGTGTTACCTAAGTGTTACCTAAGTGTTACCTAAGTGTGCCCTAAGTGTTACCCAAGTGTTACCTAAGTGTTACCTAAGTGTTACCTAAGTGTTACCTAAGTATTACCTAAGTGTTACCTAAGTGTGCCCTAAGTGTTACCTAAGTGTGCCCTAACTGTTACCTAAGTGTGCCCTAACTGTTACCTAAGTGTGCCCTAAGTGTTACCTAAGTGTGCCCTAAGTGTTACCTAAGTGTACCCTTAGTGTTACCTAAGTGTTACCTAAGTGTTAACTAAGTGTTACTTAAGTGTTACCTAAGTGTGCCCTAAGTGTTACCTAAGTGTGCCCTAAGTGTGCCCTAAGTGTTACCTAAGTGTACCATAAGTGTTACCTAAGTGTTACCTAAGTGTTACCTAAGTGTTACCTAAGTGTTACCTAAGAGTTACCTAAGTGTTACATAAGTGTTACCTAAGTGTGCCCTAAGTGTTACCTAAGTGTGCCCTAAGTGTTACCTAAGTGTGCCCTAAGTGTTACCTAAGTGTGCCCTAAGTGTTACCTAAGTGTGCCCTAAGTGTTACCTAAGTGTGCCCTAAGTGTGCCCTAAGTGTTACCTAAGTGTACCATAAGTGTTACCTAAGTGTTACCTAAGTGTTACCTAAGTGTTACCTAAGTGTTACCTAAGTGTTACCTAAGTGTTACCCAAGTGATACCTAAGTGTGCCCTAAGTGTTACCTAAGTGTGCCCTAAGTGTGCCCCAAGTGTTACCTAAGTGTACCCTTAGTGTTACCCAAGTGTTACCTAAGTGTTAACTAAGTGTTACCTAAGTGTGCCCTAAGTGTTACCTAAGTGTGCCCTAAGTGTTACCTAAGTGTGCCCTAAGTGTTACCCAAGTGTGCCCTAAGTGTTACCTAAGTGTGCCCTAAGTGTTACCTAAGTGTGCCCCAAGTGTTACCTAAGTGTGCCCTAAGTGTTACCTAAGTGTACCCTAAGTGTTACCTAAGTGTTACCTAAGTGTGCCCTAAGTGTTACCCAAGTGTGCCCTAAGTGTTACCTAAGTGTGCCCCAAGTGTTACCTAAGTGTGCCCTAAGTGTTAACTAAGTGTTACCTAAGTGTGCCCTAAGTGTTACCTAAGTGTGCCCTAAGTGTTACCTAAGTGTTACCTAAGTGTTACCTAAGTGTCACCTAAGTGTGCCCTAAGTGTTACCCAAGTGTTACCTAAGTGTTACCTAAGTGTTACCTAAGTATTACCTAAGTGTTACCTAAGTGTGCCCTAAGTGTTACCTAAGTGTGCCCTAACTGTTACCTAAGTGTGCCCTAACTGTTACCTAAGTGTGCCCTAAGTGTTACCTAAGTGTGCCCTAAGTGTTACCTAAGTGTACCCTTAGTGTTACCTAAGTGTTACCTAAGTGTTACCTAAGTGTTACCTAAGTGTTACCTAAGTGTTACCTAAGTGTGCCCTAAGTGTTACCTAAGTGTGCCCTAAGTGTTACCTAAGTGTGCCCTAAGTGTTACCTAAGTGTGCCCTAATTGTTACCTAAGTGTGCCCTAAGTGTTACCTAAGTGTGCCCTAAGTGTTACCAAAGTGTGCCCTAAGTGTTACCTAAGTGTGCTCTAAGTGCTACCTAAGTGTGCCCTAAGTGTTACCTAAGTGTGCCCTAAGTGTTACCTAAGTGTACCCTAAGTGTTACCTAAGTGTGGCCTAAGTGTGCCCTAAGTGTTACCTAAGTGTACCCTTAGTGTTACCCAAGTGTTACCTAAGTGTTAACTAAGTGTTACCTAAGTGTGCCCTAAGTGTTACCTAAGTGTGCCCTAAGTGTTACCTAAGTGTGCCCTAATTGTTACCTAAGTGTGCCCTAAGTGTTACCTAAGTGTGCCCTAAGTGTTACCTAAGTGTGCCCTAAGTGTTACCTAAGTGTGCTCTAAGTGCTACCTAAGTGTGCCCTAAGTGTTACCTAAGTGTGCCCTAAGTGTTACCTAAGTGTACCCTAAGTGTTACCTAAGTGTGGCCTAAGTGTTACCTAAGTGTGCCCCAAGTGTTACCTAAGTGTGCCCTAAGTGTTAACTAAGTGTTACCTGAGTGTGCCCTAAGTGTTACCTAAGTGTACCCTAAGTGTTACCTAAGAGTTACCTAAGTGTTACATAAGTGTTACCTAAGTGTGCCCTAAGTGTTACCTAAGTGTTACCTAAGTGTGCCCTAAGTGTTACCTAAGTGTTACCTAAGAGTTACCTAAGTGTTACATAAGTGTTACCTAAGTGTGCCCCAAGTGTTACCTAAGTGTTACCTAAGTGTTACCTAAGTGTTACCTAAGTGTTACCCAAGTGTTACCTAAGTGTGCCCTAAGTGTTACCTAAGTGTGCCCTAAGTGTGCCCTAAGTGTTACCTAAGTGTACCCTTAGTGTTACCCAAGTGTTACCTAAGTGTTAACTAAGTGTTACCTAAGTGTGCCCTAAGTGTTACCTAAGTGTGCCCTAAGTGTTAAGTGTGCCCTAAGTGTGTCCTAACTGTTACCTAAGTGTGCCCTAACTGTTACCTAAGTATGCCCTAAGTGTTACCTAAGTGTGCCCTAACTGTTACCTAAGTATGCCCTAAGTGTTACCTAAGTGTGCCCTAAGTGTTACCTAAGTGTGGCCTAAGTGTTACCTAAGTGTGCCCCAAGTGTTACCTAAGTGTTACCTAAGTGTACCATAAGTGTTACCTAAGTGTTACCTAAGTGTTACCTAAGTGTTACCTAAGAGTTACCTAAGTGTTACATATGTGTTACCTAAGTGTGCCCTAAGTGTTACCTAAGTGTGCGCTAAGTGTTACCTAAGTGTTATCTAAGTGTGCCCTAAGTGTTACCTAAGTGTGCCCTAAGTGTTACCTAAGTGTGCCCTAAGTGTTACCTAAGTGTGCCCTAAGTGTTACCCAAGTGTGCCCTAAGTGTTACCTAAGTGTGCCCTAAGTGTTACCTAAGTGTGCCCCAAGTGTTACCTAAGTGTGCCCTAAGTGTTAACTAAGTGTTACCTAAGTGTGCCCTAAGTGTTACCTAAGTGTGCCCTAAGTGTTACCTAAGTGTTACCTAAGTGTTACCTAAGTGTTACCTAAGTGTGCCCTAAGTGTTACCCAAGTGTTACCTAAGTGTTACCTAAGTGTTACCTAAGTGTTACCTAAGTATTACCTAAGTGTTACCTAAGTGTGCCCTAAGTGTTACCTAAGTGTGCCCTAACTGTTACCTAAGTGTGCCCTAACTGTTACCTAAGTGTGCCCTAAGTGTTACCTAAGTGTGCCCTAAGTGTTACCTAAGTGTACCCTTAGTGTTACCTAAGTGTTACCTAAGTGTTAACTAAGTGTTACTTAAGTGTTACCTAAGTGTGCCCTAAGTGTTACCTAAGTGTGCCCTAAGTGTGCCCTAAGTGTTACCTAAGTGTACCATAAGTGTTACCTAAGTGTTACCTAAGTGTTACCTAAGTGTTACCTAAGTGTTACCTAAGTGTTACCTAAGTGTTACCCAAGTGTTACCTAAGTGTGCCCTAAGTGTTACCTAAGTGTGCCCTAAGTGTGCCCTAAGTGTTACCTAAGTGTACCCTTAGTGTTACCCAAGTGTTACCTAAGTGTTAACTAAGTGTTACCTAAGTGTGCCCTAAGTGTTACCTAAGTGTGCCCTAAGTGTTACCTAAGTGTGCCCTAAGTGTTAAGTGTGCCCTAAGTGTGTCCTAACTGTTACCTAAGTGTGCCCTAACTGTTACCTAAGTATGCCCTAAGTGTTACCTAAGTGTGCCCTAAGTGTTACCTAAGTGTGGCCTAAGTGTTACCTAAGTGTGCCCCAAGTGTTACCTAAGTGTGCCCTAAGTGTTAACTAAGTGTTACCTAAGTGTGCCCTAAGTGTTACCTAAGTGTACCATAAGTGTTACCTAAGTGTTACCTAAGTGTTACCTAAGTGTTACCTAAGAGTTACCTAAGTGTTACATATGTGTTACCTAAGTGTGCCCTAAGTGTTACCTAAGTGTGCGCTAAGTGTTACCTAAGTGTTATCTAAGTGTGCCCTAAGTGTTACCTAAGTGTGCCCTAAGTGTTACCTAAGTGTGCCCTAAGTGTTACCTAAGTGTGCCCTAAGTGTTACCCAAGTGTGCCCTAAGTGTTACCTAAGTGTGCCCTAAGTGTTACCTAAGTGTGCCCCAAGTGTTACCTAAGTGTGCCCTAAGTGTTAACTAAGTGTTACCTAAGTGTGCCCTAAGTGTTACCTAAGTGTGCCCTAAGTGTTACCTAAGTGTTACCTAAGTGTTACCTAAGTGTTACCTAAGTGTGCCCTAAGTGTTACCCAAGTGTTACCTAAGTGTTACCTAAGTGTTACCTAAGTGTTACCTAAGTATTACCTAAGTGTTACCTAAGTGTGCCCTAAGTGTTACCTAAGTGTGCCCTAACTGTTACCTAAGTGTGCCCTAACTGTTACCTAAGTGTGCCCTAAGTGTTACCTAAGTGTGCCCTAAGTGTTACCTAAGTGTACCCTTAGTGTTACCTAAGTGTTACCTAAGTGTTAACTAAGTGTTACTTAAGTGTTACCCAAGTGTGCCCTAAGTGTTACCTAAGTGTGCCCTAAGTGTTACCTAAGTGTACCCTAAGTGTTACCTAAGTGTTACCTAAGTGTTACTTAAGTGTTACCCAAGTGTTACCTAAGTGTGCCCTAAGTGTTACCTAAGTGTGCCCTAAGTGTGCCCTAAGTGTTACCTAAGTGTACCCTTAGTGTTACCCAAGTGTTACCTAAGTGTTACCTAAGTGTGCCCTAAGTGTTACCTAAGTGTGCCCTAAGTGTTACCTAAGTGTGCCCTAAGTGTTACCCAAGTGTGCCCTAAGTGTTACCCAAGTGTGCCCTAAGTGTTACCTAAGTGTGCCCTAAGTGTGCCCTAAGTGTTACCTAAGTGTACCATAAGTGTTACCTAAGTGTTACCTAAGTGTTACCTAAGTGTTACCTAAGTGTTACCTAAGAGTTACCTAAGTGTTACATAAGTGTTACCTAAGTGTGCCCTAAGTGTTACCTAAGTGTGCCCTAAGTGTTACCTAAGTGTGCCCTAAGTGTTACCTAAGTGTGCCCTAAGTGTTATCTAAGTGTGCCCTAAGTGTTACCTAAGTGTACCCTAAGTGTTACCTAAGTGTGGCCTAAGTGTTACCTAAGTGTGCCCCAAGAGTTACCTAAGTGTGCCCTAAGTGTTAACTAAGTGTTACCTAAGTGTGCCCTAAGTGTTACCTAAGTGTACCATAAGTGTTACCTAAGTGTTACCTAAGTGTTACCTAAGTGTTACCTAAGAGTTACCTAAGTGTTACATATGTGTTACCTAAGTGTGCCCTAAGTGTTACCTAAGTGTGCGCTAAGTGTTACCTAAGTGTTACCTAAGTGTGCCCTAAGTGTTACCTAAGTGTGCCCTAAGTGTTACCTAAGTGTGCCCTAAGTGTTACCTAAGTGTGCCCTAAGTGTTACCCAAGTGTGCCCTAAGTGTTACCTAAGTGTGCCCTAAGTGTTACCTAAGTGTGCCCCAAGTGTTACCTAAGTGTGCCCTAAGTGTTACCTAAGTGTGCCCTAAGTGTGCCCTAAGTGTTACCTAAGTGTACCCTTAGTGTTACCCAAGTGTTACCTAAGTGTTACCTAAGTGTGCCCTAAGTGTTACCTAAGTGTGCCCTAAGTGTTACCTAAGTGTGCCCTAAGTGTTACCCAAGTGTGCCCTAAGTGTTACCCAAGTGTGCCCTAAGTGTTACCTAAGTGTGCCCTAAGTGTGCCCTAAGTGTGCCCTAAGTGTTACCTAAGTGTGCCCTAAGTGTTACCTAAGTGTGCCCTAAGTGTTACCTAAGTGTACCCTAAGTGTTACCTAAGTGTGGCCTAAGTGTTACCTAAGTGTGCCCCAAGAGTTACCTAAGTGTGCCCTAAGTGTTAACTAAGTGTTACCTAAGTGTGCCCTAAGTGTTACCTAAGTGTACCATAAGTGTTACCTAAGTGTTACCTAAGTGTTACCTAAGTGTTACCTAAGAGTTACCTAAGTGTTACATATGTGTTACCTAAGTGTGCCCTAAGTGTTACCTAAGTGTGCGCTAAGTGTTACCTAAGTGTTACCTAAGTGTGCCCTAAGTGTGCCCTAAGTGTTACCTAAGTGTGCCCTAAGTGTGCCCTAAGTGTTACCTAAGTGTACCCTTAGTGTTACCCAAGTGTTACCTAAGTGTTACCTAAGTGTTACCTAAGTGTGCCCTAAGTGTTACCTAAGTGTGCCCTAAGTGTTACCTAAGTGTGCCCTAAGTGTTACCCAAGTGTGCCCTAAGTGTTACCCAAGTGTGCCCTAAGTGTTACCTAAGTGTGCCCTAAGTGTGCCCTAAGTGTTACCTAAGTGTACCATAAGTGTTACCTAAGTGTTACCTAAGTGTTACCTAAGTGTTACCTAAGTGTTACCTAAGAGTTACCTAAGTGTTACATAAGTGTTACCTAAGTGTGCCCTAAGTGTTACCTAAGTGTGCCCTAAGTGTTACCTAAGTGTGCCCTAAGTGTTACCTAAGTGTGCCCTAAGTGTTACCTAAGTGTGCCCTAAGTGTGCCCTAAGTGTTACCTAAGTGTACCATAAGTGTTACCTAAGTGTGCCCTAAGTGTTACCTAAGTGTGCCCTAAGTGTTACCTAAGTGTACCCTAAGTGTTACCTAAGTGTGGCCTAAGTGTTACCTAAGTGTGCCCCAAGAGTTACCTAAGTGTGCCCTAAGTGTTAACTAAGTGTTACCTAAGTGTGCCCTAAGTGTTACCTAAGTGTACCATAAGTGTTACCTAAGTGTTACCTAAGTGTTACCTAAGTGTTACCTAAGAGTTACCTAAGTGTTACATATGTGTTACCTAAGTGTGCCCTAAGTGTTACCTAAGTGTGCGCTAAGTGTTACCTAAGTGTTACCTAAGTGTGCCCTAAGTGTTACCTAAGTGTGCCCTAAGTGTTACCTAAGTGTGCCCTAAGTGTTACCTAAGTGTGCCCTAAGTGTTACCCAAGTGTGCCCTAAGTGTTACCTAAGTGTGCCCTAAGTGTTACCTAAGTGTGCCCCAAGTGTTACCTAAGTGTGCCCTAAGTGTTAACTAAGTGTTACCTAAGTGTGCCCTAAGTGTTACCTAAGTGTGCCCTAAGTGTTACCTAAGTGTTACCTAAGTGTTACCTAAGTGTTACCTAAGTGTGCCCTAAGTGTTACCTAAGTGTGCCCTAACTGTTACCTAAGTGTGCCCTAAGTGTTACCTAAGTGTGCCCTAAGTGTTACCTAAGTGTACCCTTAGTGTTACATAAGTGTTACCTAAGTGTTAACTAAGTGTTACTTAAGTGTTACCCAATTGTGCCCTAAGTGTTACCTAAGTGTGCCCTAAGTGTTACCTAAGTGTGCCCTAAGTGTTACCTAAGTGTACCCTAAGTGTTACCTAAGTGTTACCTAAGTGTTACCTAAGTGTTACCCAAGTGTTACCTAAGTGTGCCCTAAGTGTTACCTAAGTGTGCCCTAAGTGTGCCCTAAGTGTTACCTAAGTGTACCCTAAGTGTTACCTAAGTGTTACCTAAGTGTTACCTAAGTGTGCCCTAAGTGTTACCTAAGTGTGCCCTAAGTGTTACCTAAGTGTGCCCTAAGTGTTACCCAAGTGTGCCCTAAGTGTTACCCAAGTGTGCCCTAAGTGTTACCTAAGTGTGCCCTAAGTGTGCCCTAAGTGTTACCTAAGTGTACCATAAGTGTTACCTAAGTGTTACCTAAGTGTTACCTAAGTGTTACCTAAGTGTTACCTAAGAGTTACCTAAGTGTTACATAAGTGTTACCTAAGTGTGCCCTAAGTGTTACCTAAGTGTGCCCTAAGTGTTACCTAAGTGTGCCCTAAGTGTTACCTAAGTGTGCCCTAAGTGTTACCTAAGTGTGCCCTAAGTGTGCCCTAAGTGTTACCTAAGTGTACCATAAGTGTTACCTAAGTGTTACCTAAGTGTTACCTAAGTGTTACCTAAGTGTTACCTAAGTGTTACCTAAGTGTTACCCAAGTGTTACCTAAGTGTGCCCTAAGTGTTACCTAAGTGTGCCCTAAGTGTGCCCCAAGTGTTACCTAAGTGTACCCTTAGTGTTACCCAAGTGTTACCTAAGTGTTAACTAAGTGTTACCTAAGTGTGCCCTAAGTGTTACCTAAGTGTGCCCTAAGTGTTACCTAAGTGTGCCCTAAGTGTTACCCAAGTGTGCACTAAGTGTTACCTAAGTGTGCCCTAAGTGTGCCCTAAGTGTTACCTAAGTGTACCCTTAGTGTTACCCAAGTGTTACCTAAGTGTTACCTAAGTGTTACCTAAGTGTGCCCTAAGTGTTACCTAAGTGTGCCCTAAGTGTTACCTAAGTGTGCCCTAAGTGTTACCCAAGTGTGCCCTAAGTGTTACCCAAGTGTGCCCTAAGTGTTACCCAAGTGTGCCCTAAGTGTTACCTAAGTGTGCCCTAAGTGTGCCCTAAGTGTGCCCTAAGTGTTACCTAAGTGTGCCCTAAGTGTTACCTAAGTGTGCCCTAAGTGTTACCTAAGTGTACCCTAAGTGTTACCTAAGTGTGGCCTAAGTGTTACCTAAGTGTGCCCCAAGAGTTACCTAAGTGTGCCCTAAGTGTTAACTAAGTGTTACCTAAGTGTGCCCTAAGTGTTACCTAAGTGTACCATAAGTGTTACCTAAGTGTTACCTAAGTGTTACCTAAGTGTTACCTAAGAGTTACCTAAGTGTTACATATGTGTTACCTAAGTGTGCCCTAAGTGTTACCTAAGTGTGCGCTAAGTGTTACCTAAGTGTTACCTAAGTGTGCCCTAAGTGTGCCCTAAGTGTTACCTAAGTGTGCCCTAAGTGTGCCCTAAGTGTTACCTAAGTGTACCCTTAGTGTTACCCAAGTGTTACCTAAGTGTTACCTAAGTGTTACCTAAGTGTGCCCTAAGTGTTACCTAAGTGTGCCCTAAGTGTTACCTAAGTGTGCCCTAAGTGTTACCCAAGTGTGCCCTAAGTGTTACCCAAGTGTGCCCTAAGTGTTACCTAAGTGTGCCCTAAGTGTGCCCTAAGTGTTACCTAAGTGTACCATAAGTGTTACCTAAGTGTTACCTAAGTGTTACCTAAGTGTTACCTAAGTGTTACCTAAGAGTTACCTAAGTGTTACATAAGTGTTACCTAAGTGTGCCCTAAGTGTTACCTAAGTGTGCCCTAAGTGTTACCTAAGTGTGCCCTAAGTGTTACCTAAGTGTGCCCTAAGTGTTACCTAAGTGTGCCCTAAGTGTGCCCTAAGTGTTACCTAAGTGTACCATAAGTGTTACCTAAGTGTGCCCTAAGTGTTACCTAAGTGTGCCCTAAGTGTTACCTAAGTGTACCCTAAGTGTTACCTAAGTGTGGCCTAAGTGTTACCTAAGTGTGCCCCAAGAGTTACCTAAGTGTGCCCTAAGTGTTACCTAAGTGTTACCTAAGTGTGCCCTAAGTGTTACCTAAGTGTTCCCTAAGTGTTACCTAAGTGTTACCTAAGTGTTACCTAAGTGTTACCTAAGAGTTACCTAAGTGTTACATATGTGTTACCTAAGTGTGCCCTAAGTGTTACCTAAGTGTGCGCTAAGTGTTACCTAAGTGTTACCTAAGTGTGCCCTAAGTGTTACCTAAGTGTGCCCTAAGTGTTACCTAAGTGTGCCCTAAGTGTTACCTAAGTGTGCCCTAAGTGTTACCCAAGTGTGCCCTAAGTGTTACCTAAGTGTGCCCTAAGTGTTACCTAAGTGTGCCCCAAGTGTTACCTAAGTGTGCCCTAAGTGTTAACTAAGTGTTACCTAAGTGTGCCCTAAGTGTTACCTAAGTGTGCCCTAAGTGTTACCTAAGTGTTACCTAAGTGTTACCTAAGTGTTACCTAAGTGTGCCCTAAGTGTTACCTAAGTGTGCCCTAACTGTTACCTAAGTGTGCCCTAAGTGTTACCTAAGTGTGCCCTAAGTGTTACCTAAGTGTACCCTTAGTGTTACATAAGTGTTACCTAAGTGTTAACTAAGTGTTACTTAAGTGTTACCCAATTGTGCCCTAAGTGTTACCTAAGTGTGCCCTAAGTGTTACCTAAGTGTGCCCTAAGTGTTACCTAAGTGTACCCTAAGTGTTACCTAAGTGTTACCTAAGTGTTACCTAAGTGTTACCCAAGTGTTACCTAAGTGTGCCCTAAGTGTTACCTAAGTGTGCCCTAAGTGTGCCCTAAGTGTTACCTAAGTGTACCCTTAGTGTTACCCAAGTGTTACCTAAGTGTTACCTAAGTGTTACCTAAGTGTGCCCTAAGTGTTACCTAAGTGTGCCCTAAGTGTTACCTAAGTGTGCCCTAAGTGTTACCCAAGTGTGCCCTAAGTGTTACCCAAGTGTGCCCTAAGTGTTACCTAAGTGTGCCCTAAGTGTTCCCTAAGTGTTACCTAAGTGTACCATAAGTGTTACCTAAGTGTTACCTAAGTGTTACCTAAGTGTTACCTAAGTGTTACCTAAGAGTTACCTAAGTGTTACATAAGTGTTACCTAAGTGTGCCCTAAGTGTTACCTAAGTGTGCCCTAAGTGTTACCTAAGTGTGCCCTAAGTGTTACCTAAGTGTGCCCTAAGTGTTACCTAAGTGTGCCCTAAGTGTGCCCTAAGTGTTACCTAAGTGTACCCTAAGTGTTACCTAAGTGTTACCTAAGTGTTACCTAAGTGTTACCTAAGTGTTACCTAAGTGTTACCTAAGTGTTACCCAAGTGTTACCTAAGTGTGCCCTAAGTGTTACCTAAGTGTGCCCTAAGTGTGCCCCAAGTGTTACCTAAGTGTACCCTTAGTGTTACCCAAGTGTTACCTAAGTGTTAACTAAGTGTTACCTAAGTGTGCCCTAAGTGTTACCTAAGTGTGCCCTAAGTGTTACCTAAGTGTGCCCTAAGTGTTACCCAAGTGTGCACTAAGTGTTACCTAAGTGTGCCCTAAGTGTGCCCTAAGTGTTACCTAAGTGTACCCTTAGTGTTACCCAAGTGTTACCTAAGTGTTACCTAAGTGTTACCTAAGTGTGCCCTAAGTGTTACCTAAGTGTGCCCTAAGTGTTACCTAAGTGTGCCCTAAGTGTTACCCAAGTGTGCCCTAAGTGTTACCCAAGTGTGCCCTAAGTGTTACCTAAGTGTGCCCTAAGTGTGCCCTAAGTGTTACCTAAGTGTACCATAAGTGTTACCTAAGTGTTACCTAAGTGTTACCTAAGTGTTACCTAAGTGTTACCTAAGAGTTACCTAAGTGTTACATAAGTGTTACCTAAGTGTGCCCTAAGTGTTACCTAAGTGTGCCCTAAGTGTTACCTAAGTGTGCCCTAAGTGTTACCTAAGTGTGCCCTAAGTGTTACCTAAGTGTGCCCTAAGTGTGCCCTAAGTGTTACCTAAGTGTACCATAAGTGTTACCTAAGTGTTACCTAAGTGTTACCTAAGTGTTACCTAAGTGTTACCTAAGTGTTACCTAAGTGTTACCCAAGTGATACCTAAGTGTGCCCTAAGTGTTACCTAAGTGTGCCCTAAGTGTGCCCCAAGTGTTACCTAAGTGTACCCTTAGTGTTACCCAAGTGTTACCTAAGTGTTAACTAAGTGTTACCTAAGTGTGCCCTAAGTGTTACCTAAGTGTGCCCTAAGTGTTACCTAAGTGTGCCCTAAGTGTTACCCAAGTGTGCCCTAAGTGTTACCTAAGTGTGCCCTAAGTGTTACCTAAGTGTGCCCTAAGTGTTAACTAAGTGTTACCTAAGTGTGCCCTAAGTGTTACCTAAGTGTGCCCTAAGTGTTACCTAAGTGTTACCTAAGTGTTACCTAAGTGTTACCTAAGTGTGCCCTAAGTGTTACCTAAGTGTGCCCTAACTGTTACCTAAGTGTGCCCTAAGTGTTACCTAAGTGTGCCCTAAGTGTTACCTAAGTGTGCCCTAAGTGTTACCCAAGTGTGCCCTAAGTGTTACCCAAGTGTGCCCTAAGTGTTACCTAAGTGTGCCCTAAGTGTGCCCTAAGTGTTACCTAAGTGTACCATAAGTGTTACCTAAGTGTTACCTAAGTGTTACCTAAGTGTTACCTAAGTGTTACCTAAGAGTTACCTAAGTGTTACATAAGTGTTACCTAAGTGTGCCCTAAGTGTTACCTAAGTGTGCCCTAAGTGTTACCTAAGTGTGCCCTAAGTGTTACCTAAGTGTGCCCTAAGTGTTACCTAAGTGTGCCCTAAGTGTGCCCTAAGTGTTACCTAAGTGTACCATAAGTGTTACCTAAGTGTGCCCTAAGTGTTACCTAAGTGTGCCCTAAGTGTTACCTAAGTGTACCCTAAGTGTTACCTAAGTGTGGCCTAAGTGTTACCTAAGTGTGCCCCAAGAGTTACCTAAGTGTGCCCTAAGTGTTAACTAAGTGTTACCTAAGTGTGCCCTAAGTGTTACCTAAGTGTACCATAAGTGTTACCTAAGTGTTACCTAAGTGTTACCTAAGTGTTACCTAAGAGTTACCTAAGTGTTACATATGTGTTACCTAAGTGTGCCCTAAGTGTTACCTAAGTGTGCGCTAAGTGTTACCTAAGTGTTACCTAAGTGTGCCCTAAGTGTTACCTAAGTGTGCCCTAAGTGTTACCTAAGTGTGCCCTAAGTGTTACCTAAGTGTGCCCTAAGTGTTACCCAAGTGTGCCCTAAGTGTTACCTAAGTGTGCCCTAAGTGTTACCTAAGTGTGCCCCAAGTGTTACCTAAGTGTGCCCTAAGTGTTAACTAAGTGTTACCTAAGTGTGCCCTAAGTGTTACCTAAGTGTGCCCTAAGTGTTACCTAAGTGTTACCTAAGTGTTACCTAAGTGTTACCTAAGTGTGCCCTAAGTGTTACCTAAGTGTGCCCTAACTGTTACCTAAGTGTGCCCTAAGTGTTACCTAAGTGTGCCCTAAGTGTTACCTAAGTGTACCCTTAGTGTTACATAAGTGTTACCTAAGTGTTAACTAAGTGTTACTTAAGTGTTACCCAATTGTGCCCTAAGTGTTACCTAAGTGTGCCCTAAGTGTTACCTAAGTGTGCCCTAAGTGTTACCTAAGTGTACCCTAAGTGTTACCTAAGTGTTACCTAAGTGTTACCTAAGTGTTACCCAAGTGTTACCTAAGTGTGCCCTAAGTGTTACCTAAGTGTGCCCTAAGTGTGCCCTAAGTGTTACCTAAGTGTACCCTTAGTGTTACCCAAGTGTTACCTAAGTGTTACCTAAGTGTTACCTAAGTGTGCCCTAAGTGTTACCTAAGTGTGCCCTAAGTGTTACCTAAGTGTGCCCTAAGTGTTACCCAAGTGTGCCCTAAGTGTTACCCAAGTGTGCCCTAAGTGTTACCTAAGTGTGCCCTAAGTGTGCCCTAAGTGTTACCTAAGTGTTACCTAAGTGTTACCTAAGTGTTACCTAAGTGTTACCTAAGTGTTACCTAAGTGTTACCTAAGAGTTACCTAAGTGTTACATAAGTGTTACCTAAGTGTGCCCTAAGTGTTACCTAAGTGTGCCCTAAGTGTTACCTAAGTGTGCCCTAAGTGTTACCTAAGTGTGCCCTAAGTGTTACCTAAGTGTGCCCTAAGTGTGCCCTAAGTGTTACCTAAGTGTACCATAAGTGTTACCTAAGTGTTACCTAAGTGTTACCTAAGTGTTACCTAAGTGTTACCTAAGTGTTACCTAAGTGTTACCCAAGTGTTACCTAAGTGTGCCCTAAGTGTTACCTAAGTGTGCCCTAAGTGTGCCCCAAGTGTTACCTAAGTGTACCCTTAGTGTTACCCAAGTGTTACCTAAGTGTTAACTAAGTGTTACCTAAGTGTGCCCTAAGTGTTACCTAAGTGTGCCCTAAGTGTTACCTAAGTGTGCCCTAAGTGTTACCCAAGTGTGCCCTAAGTGTTACCTAAGTGTGCCCTAAGTGTGCCCTAAGTGTTACCTAAGTGTACCCTTAGTGTTACCCAAGTGTTACCTAAGTGTTACCTAAGTGTTACCTAAGTGTGCCCTAAGTGTTACCTAAGTGTGCCCTAAGTGTTACCTAAGTGTGCCCTAAGTGTTACCCAAGTGTGCCCTAAGTGTTACCCAAGTGTGCCCTAAGTGTTACCTAAGTGTGCCCTAAGTGTGCCCTAAGTGTTACCTAAGTGTACCATAAGTGTTACCTAAGTGTTACCTAAGTGTTACCTAAGTGTTACCTAAGTGTTACCTAAGAGTTACCTAAGTGTTACATAAGTGTTACCTAAGTGTGCCCTAAGTGTTACCTAAGTGTGCCCTAAGTGTTACCTAAGTGTGCCCTAAGTGTTACCTAAGTGTGCCCTAAGTGTGCCCTAAGTGTTACCTAAGTGTACCATAAGTGTTACCTAAGTGTTACCTAAGTGTTACCTAAGTGTTACCTAAGTGTTACCTAAGTGTTACCTAAGTGTTACCCAAGTGATACCTAAGTGTGCCCTAAGTGTTACCTAAGTGTGCCCTAAGTGTGCCCCAAGTGTTACCTAAGTGTACCCTTAGTGTTACCCAAGTGTTACCTAAGTGTTAACTAAGTGTTACCTAAGTGTGCCCTAAGTGTTACCTAAGTGTGCCCTAAGTGTTACCTAAGTGTGCCCTAAGTGTTACCCAAGTGTGCCCTAAGTGTTACCTAAGTGTGCCCTAAGTGTTACCTAAGTGTGCCCCAAGTGTTACCTAAGTGTGCCCTAAGTGTTACCTAAGTGTGCCCTAAGTGTGCCCCAAGTGTTACCTAAGTGTACCCTTAGTGTTACCCAAGTGTTACCTAAGTGTTACCTAAGTGTTACCTAAGTGTTACCCAAGTGATACCTAAGTGTGCCCTAAGTGTTACCTAAGTGTGCCCTAAGTGTGCCCCAAGTGTTACCTAAGTGTACCCTTAGTGTTACCCAAGTGTTACCTAAGTGTTGACTAAGTGTTACCTAAGTGTGCCCTAAGTGTTACCTAAGTGTGCCCTAAGTGTAACCCAAGTGTGCCCTAAGTGTTACCTAAGTGTGCCCTAAGTGTTACCTAAGTGTGCCCCAAGTGTTACCTAAGTGTACCCTTAGTGTTACCCAAGTGTTACCTAAGTGTTAACTAAGTGTTACCTAAGTGTGCCCTAAGTGTTACCTAAGTGTGCCCTAAGTGTAACCCAAGTGTGCCCTAAGTGTTACCTAAGTGTGCCCTAAGTGTTACCTAAGTGTGCCCCAAGTGTTACCTAAGTGTGCCCTAAGTGTTACCTAAGTGTGCCCCAAGTGTTACCTAAGTGTGCCCTAAGTGTTACCTAAGTGTACCCTAAGTGTTACCTAAGTGTTACCTAAGTGTGCCCTAAGTGTTACCTAAGTGTGCCCTAAGTGTTACCTAAGTGTGCCCTAAGTGTTACCTAAGTGTGCCCTAAGTGTTACCTAAGTGTGCCCTAAGTGTTACCCAAGTGTGCCCTAAGTGTTACCTAAGTGTGCCCTAAGTGTTACCCAAGTGTGCCCTAAGTGTTACCCAAGTGTGCCCTAAGTGTTACCTAAGTGTGCCCTAAGTGTGCCCTAAGTGTTACCTAAGTGTACCATAAGTGTTACCTAAGTGTTACCTAAGTGTTACCTAAGTGTTACCTAAGTGTTACCTAAGAGTTACCTAAGTGTTACATAAGTGTTACCTAAGTGTGCCCTAAGTGTTACCTAAGTGTGCCCTAAGTGTTAACTAAGTGTTACCTAAGTGTGCCCTAAGTGTTACCTAAGTGTGCCCTAAGTGTTACCTAAGTGTTACCTAAGTGTTACCTAAGTGTCACCTAAGTGTGCCCTAAGTGTTACCCAAGTGTTACCTAAGTGTTACCTAAGTGTTACCTAAGTGTTACCTAAGTATTACCTAAGTGTTACCTAAGTGTGCCCTAAGTGTTACCTAAGTGTGCCCTAACTGTTACCTAAGTGTGCCCTAACTGTTACCTAAGTGTGCCCTAAGTGTTACCTAAGTGTGCCCTAAGTGTTACCTAAGTGTACCCTTAGTGTTACCTAAGTGTTACCTAAGTGTTAACTAAGTGTTACTTAAGTGTTACCTAAGTGTTACCTAAGTGTTACCTAAGTGTGCCCTAAGTGTTACCTAAGTGTTACCTAAGTGTTACCTAAGTGTGCCCTAAGTGTTACCTAAGTGTGCCCTAAGTGTTACCTAAGTGTGCCCTAAGTGTTACCTAAGTGTGCCCTAATTGTTACCTAAGTGTGCCCTAAGTGTTACCTAAGTGTGCCCTAAGTGTTACCTAAGTGTGCCCTAAGTGTTACCTAAGTGTGCTCTAAGTGCTACCTAAGTGTGCCCTAAGTGTTACCTAAGTGTGCCCTAAGTGTTACCTAAGTGTACCCTAAGTGTTACCTAAGTGTGGCCTAAGTGTTACCTAAGTGTGCCCCAAGTGTTACCTAAGTGTGCCCTAAGTGTTACCTAAGTGTGCCCTAACTGTTACCTAAGTGTGCCCTAACTGTTACCTAAGTGTGCCCTAAGTGTTACCTAAGTGTGCCCTAAGTGTTACCTAAGTGTACCCTTAGTGTTACCTAAGTGTTACCTAAGTGTTAACTAAGTGTTACTTAAGTGTTACCTAAGTGTTACCTAAGTGTTACCTAAGTGTGCCCTAAGTGTTACCTAAGTGTGCCCTAAGTGTGCCCTAAGTGTTACCTAAGTGTGCCCTAAGTGTTACCTAAGTGTTACCTAAGTGTTACCTAAGTGTTACCTAAGTGTGCCCTAAGTGTTACCTAAGTGTGCCCTAAGTGTTACCTAAGTGTGCCCTAAGTGTTACCTAAGTGTGCCCTAAGTGTTACCTAAGTGTGCCCTAAGTGTCACCTAAGTGTGCCCTAAGTGTTACCCAAGTGTTACCTAAGTGTTACCTAAGTGTTACCTAAGTGTTACCTAAGTATTACCTAAGTGTTACCTAAGTGTTACCTAAGAGTTACCTAAGTGTTACATAAGTGTTACCTAAGTGTGCCCTAAGTGTTACCTAAGTGTTACCTAAGTGTGCCCTAAGTGTTACCTAAGTGTTACCTAAGAGTTACCTAAGTGTTACCTAAGTGTGCCCTAAGTGTTACCTAAGTGTTACCTAAGTGTTACCTAAGTGTTACCTAAGTGTGCCCTAACTGTTACCTAAGTGTGCCCTAAGTGTTACCTAAGTGTGCCCTAAGTGTTACCTAAGTGTACCCTTAGTGTTACCTAAGTGTTACCTAAGTGTTAACTAAGTGTTACTTAAGTGTTACCTAAGTGTTACCTAAGTGTTACCTAAGTGTGCCCTAAGTGTTACCTAAGTGTGCATTAAGTGTTACCTAAGTGTGCCCTAAGTGTTACCTAAGTGTTACCTAAGTGTTACCTAAGTGTTACCTAAGTGTTACCTAAGTGTGCCCTAAGTGTTACCTAAGTGTGCCCTAAGTGTTACCTAAGTGTGCCCTAAGTGTTACCTAAGTGTGCCCTAATTGTTACCTAAGTGTGCCCTAAGTGTTACCTAAGTGTGCCCTAAGTGTTACCTAAGTGTGCCCTAAGTGTTACCTAAGTGTGCTCTAAGTGCTACCTAAGTGTGCCCTAAGTGTTACCTAAGTGTGCCCTAAGTGTTACCTAAGTGTACCCTAAGTGTTACCTAAGTGTGGCCTAAGTGTTACCTAAGTGTGCCCTAAGTGTTACCTAAGTGTGCCCTAAGTGTTACCTAAGTGTGCCCTAACTGTTACCTAAGTGTGCCCTAACTGTTACCTAAGTGTGCCCTAAGTGTTACCTAAGTGTGCCCTAAGTGTTACCTAAGTGTACCCTTAGTGTTACCTAAGTGTTACCTAAGTGTTAACTAAGTGTTACTTAAGTGTTACCTAAGTGTTACCTAAGTGTTACCTAAGTGTGCCCTAAGTGTTACCTAAGTGTGCCCTAAGTGTGCCCTAAGTGTTACCTAAGTGTGCCCTAAGTGTTACCTAAGTGTTACCTAAGTGTTACCTAAGTGTTACCTAAGTGTGCCCTAAGTGTTACCTAAGTGTGCCCTAAGTGTTACCTAAGTGTGCCCTAAGTGTTACCTAAGTGTGCCCTAAGTGTTACCTAAGTGTGCCCTAAGTGTCACCTAAGTGTGCCCTAAGTGTTACCCAAGTGTTACCTAAGTGTTACCTAAGTGTTACCTAAGTGTTACCTAAGTATTACCTAAGTGTTACCTAAGTGTTACCTAAGAGTTACCTAAGTGTTACATAAGTGTTACCTAAGTGTGCCCTAAGTGTTACCTAAGTGTTACCTAAGTGTGCCCTAAGTGTTACCTAAGTGTTACCTAAGAGTTACCTAAGTGTTACATAAGTGTTACCTAAGTGTGCCCTAAGTGTTACCTAAGTGTGCCCTAAGTGTTACCTAAGTGTGCCCTAAGTGTTACCTAAGTGTGCCCTAAGTGTTACCTAAGTGTGCCCTAAGTGTGCCCTAAGTGTTACCTAAGTGTACCATAAGTGTTACCTAAGTGTTACCTAAGTGTTACCTAAGTGTTACCTAAGTGTTACCTAAGTGTTACCTAAGTGTTACCCAAGTGTTACCTAAGTGTGCCCTAAGTGTTACCTAAGTGTGCCCTAAGTGTGCCCTAAGTGTTACCTAAGTGTACCCTTAGTGTTACCCAAGTGTTACCTAAGTGTTAACTAAGTGTTACCTAAGTGTGCCCTAAGTGTTACCTAAGTGTGCCCTAAGTGTTAAGTGTGCCCTAAGTGTGTCCTAACTGTTACCTAAGTGTGCCCTAACTGTTACCTAAGTGTGCCCTAAGTGTTACCTAAGTGTGCCCTAAGTGTTACCTAAGTGTGCCCTAAGTGTTACCTAAGTGTGCCCTAAGTGTTACCTAAGTGTGCCCTAAGTGTTACCCAAGTGTGCCCTAAGTGTTACCTAAGTGTGCCCTAAGTGTGCCCTAAGTGTTACCTAAGTGTACCCTTAGTGTTACCCAAGTGTTACCTAAGTGTTACCTAAGTGTTACCTAAGTGTGCCCTAAGTGTTACCTAAGTGTGCCCTAAGTGTTACCTAAGTGTGCCCTAAGTGTTACCCAAGTGTGCCCTAAGTGTTACCCAAGTGTGCCCTAAGTGTTACCTAAGTGTGCCCTAAGTGTGCCCTAAGTGTTACCTAAGTGTACCATAAGTGTTACCTAAGTGTTACCTAAGTGTTACCTAAGTGTTACCTAAGTGTTACCTAAGAGTTACCTAAGTGTTACATAAGTGTTACCTAAGTGTGCCCTAAGTGTTACCTAAGTGTGCCCTAAGTGTTACCTAAGTGTGCCCTAAGTGTTACCTAAGTGTGCCCTAAGTGTTACCTAAGTGTGCCCTAAGTGTGCCCTAAGTGTTACCTAAGTGTACCATAAGTGTTACCTAAGTGTTACCTAAGTGTTACCTAAGTGTTACCTAAGTGTTACCTAAGTGTTACCTAAGTGTTACCCAAGTGATACCTAAGTGTGCCCTAAGTGTTACCTAAGTGTGCCCTAAGTGTGCCCCAAGTGTTACCTAAGTGTACCCTTAGTGTTACCCAAGTGTTACCTAAGTGTTAACTAAGTGTTACCTAAGTGTGCCCTAAGTGTTACCTAAGTGTGCCCTAAGTGTAACCCAAGTGTGCCCTAAGTGTTACCTAAGTGTGCCCTAAGTGTTACCTAAGTGTGCCCCAAGTGTTACCTAAGTGTGCCCTAAGTGTTACCTAAGTGTACCCTAAGTGTTACCTAAGTGTTACCTAAGTGTGCCCTAAGTGTTACCTAAGTGTGCCCTAAGTGTTACCTAAGTGTGCCCTAAGTGTTACCTAAGTGTGCCCTAAGTGTTACCTAAGTGTGCCCTAAGTGTTACCCAAGTGTGCCCTAAGTGTTACCTAAGTGTGCCCTAAGTGTTACCCAAGTGTGCCCTAAGTGTTACCCAAGTGTGCCCTAAGTGTTACCTAAGTGTGCCCTAAGTGTGCCCTAAGTGTTACCTAAGTGTACCATAAGTGTTACCTAAGTGTTACCTAAGTGTTACCTAAGTGTTACCTAAGTGTTACCTAAGAGTTACCTAAGTGTTACATAAGTGTTACCTAAGTGTGCCCTAAGTGTTACCTAAGTGTGCCCTAAGTGTTAACTAAGTGTTACCTAAGTGTGCCCTAAGTGTTACCTAAGTGTGCCCTAAGTGTTACCTAAGTGTTACCTAAGTGTTACCTAAGTGTCACCTAAGTGTGCCCTAAGTGTTACCCAAGTGTTACCTAAGTGTTACCTAAGTGTTACCTAAGTGTTACCTAAGTATTACCTAAGTGTTACCTAAGTGTGCCCTAAGTGTTACCTAAGTGTGCCCTAACTGTTACCTAAGTGTGCCCTAACTGTTACCTAAGTGTGCCCTAAGTGTTACCTAAGTGTGCCCTAAGTGTTACCTAAGTGTACCCTTAGTGTTACCTAAGTGTTACCTAAGTGTTAACTAAGTGTTACTTAAGTGTTACCTAAGTGTTACCTAAGTGTTACCTAAGTGTGCCCTAAGTGTTACCTAAGTGTTACCTAAGTGTTACCTAAGTGTGCCCTAAGTGTTACCTAAGTGTGCCCTAAGTGTTACCTAAGTGTGCCCTAAGTGTTACCTAAGTGTGCCCTAATTGTTACCTAAGTGTGCCCTAAGTGTTACCTAAGTGTGCCCTAAGTGTTACCTAAGTGTGCCCTAAGTGTTACCTAAGTGTGCTCTAAGTGCTACCTAAGTGTGCCCTAAGTGTTACCTAAGTGTGCCCTAAGTGTTACCTAAGTGTACCCTAAGTGTTACCTAAGTGTGGCCTAAGTGTTACCTAAGTGTGCCCCAAGTGTTACCTAAGTGTGCCCTAAGTGTTACCTAAGTGTGCCCTAACTGTTACCTAAGTGTGCCCTAACTGTTACCTAAGTGTGCCCTAAGTGTTACCTAAGTGTGCCCTAAGTGTTACCTAAGTGTACCCTTAGTGTTACCTAAGTGTTACCTAAGTGTTAACTAAGTGTTACTTAAGTGTTACCTAAGTGTTACCTAAGTGTTACCTAAGTGTGCCCTAAGTGTTACCTAAGTGTGCCCTAAGTGTGCCCTAAGTGTTACCTAAGTGTGCCCTAAGTGTTACCTAAGTGTTACCTAAGTGTTACCTAAGTGTTACCTAAGTGTGCCCTAAGTGTTACCTAAGTGTGCCCTAAGTGTTACCTAAGTGTGCCCTAAGTGTTACCTAAGTGTGCCCTAAGTGTTACCTAAGTGTGCCCTAAGTGTCACCTAAGTGTGCCCTAAGTGTTACCCAAGTGTTACCTAAGAGTTACCTAAGTGTTACATAAGTGTTACCTAAGTGTGCCCTAAGTGTTACCTAAGTGTTACCTAAGTGTGCCCTAAGTGTTACCTAAGTGTTACCTAAGAGTTACCTAAGTGTTACATAAGTGTTACCTAAGTGTGCCCTAAGTGTTACCTAAGTGTGCCCTAAGTGTTACCTAAGTGTGCCCTAAGTGTTACCTAAGTGTGCCCTAAGTGTTACCTAAGTGTGCCCTAAGTGTGCCCTAAGTGTTACCTAAGTGTACCATAAGTGTTACCTAAGTGTTACCTAAGTGTTACCTAAGTGTTACCTAAGTGTTACCTAAGTGTTACCTAAGTGTTACCCAAGTGTTACCTAAGTGTGCCCTAAGTGTTACCTAAGTGTGCCCTAAGTGTGCCCTAAGTGTTACCTAAGTGTACCCTTAGTGTTACCCAAGTGTTACCTAAGTGTTAACTAAGTGTTACCTAAGTGTGCCCTAAGTGTTACCTAAGTGTGCCCTAAGTGTTAAGTGTGCCCTAAGTGTGTCCTAACTGTTACCTAAGTGTGCCCTAACTGTTACCTAAGTATGCCCTAAGTGTTACCTAAGTGTGCCCTAAGTGTTACCTAAGTGTGGCCTAAGTGTTACCTAAGTTTGCCCCAAGTGTTACCTAAGTGTGCCCTAAGTGTTAACTAAGTGTTACCTAAGTGTGCCCTAAGTGTTACCTAAGTGTACCATAAGTGTTACCTAAGTGTTACCTAAGTGTTACCTAAGTGTTACCTAAGAGTTACCTAAGTGTTACATATGTGTTACCTAAGTGTGCCCTAAGTGTTACCTAAGTGTGCGCTAAGTGTTACCTAAGTGTTATCTAAGTGTGCCCTAAGTGTTACCTAAGTGTGCCCTAAGTGTTACCTAAGTGTGCCCTAAGTGTTACCTAAGTGTGCCCTAAGTGTTACCCAAGTGTGCCCTAAGTGTTACCTAAGTGTGCCCTAAGTGTTACCTAAGTGTGCCCCAAGTGTTACCTAAGTGTGCCCTAAGTGTTAACTAAGTGTTACCTAAGTGTGCCCTAAGTGTTACCTAAGTGTGCCCTAAGTGTTACCTAAGTGTTACCTAAGTGTTACCTAAGTGTTACCTAAGTGTGCCCTAAGTGTTACCCAAGTGTTACCTAAGTGTTACCTAAGTGTTACCTAAGTGTTACCTAAGTATTACCTAAGTGTTACCTAAGTGTGCCCTAAGTGTTACCTAAGTGTGCCCTAACTGTTACCTAAGTGTGCCCTAACTGTTACCTAAGTGTGCCCTAAGTGTTACCTAAGTGTGCCCTAAGTGTTACCTAAGTGTACCCTTAGTGTTACCTAAGTGTTACCTAAGTGTTAACTAAGTGTTACTTAAGTGTTACCTAAGTGTGCCCTAAGTGTTACCTAAGTGTGCCCTAAGTGTGCCCTAAGTGTTACCTAAGTGTACCATAAGTGTTACCTAAGTGTTACCTAAGTGTTACCTAAGTGTTACCTAAGTGTTACCTAAGTGTTACCTAAGTGTTACCCAAGTGTTACCTAAGTGTGCCCTAAGTGTTACCTAAGTGTGCCCTAAGTGTGCCCTAAGTGTTACCTAAGTGTACCCTTAGTGTTACCCAAGTGTTACCTAAGTGTTAACTAAGTGTTACCTAAGTGTGCCCTAAGTGTTACCTAAGTGTGCCCTAAGTGTTAAGTGTGCCCTAAGTGTGTCCTAACTGTTACCTAAGTGTGCCCTAACTGTTACCTAAGTATGCCCTAAGTGTTACCTAAGTGTGCCCTAAGTGTTACCTAAGTGTGGCCTAAGTGTTACCTAAGTGTGCCCCAAGTGTTACCTAAGTGTGCCCTAAGTGTTAACTAAGTGTTACCTAAGTGTGCCCTAAGTGTTACCTAAGTGTACCATAAGTGTTACCTAAGTGTTACCTAAGTGTTACCTAAGTGTTACCTAAGTGTTACCTAAGTGTTACCTAAGTGTGCCCTAAGTGTTACCCAAGTGTTACCTAAGTGTTACCTAAGTGTGCCCTAAGTGTTACCCAAGTGTACCCTTAGTGTTACCCAAGTGTTACCTAAGTGTTACATATGTGTTACCTAAGTGTGCCCTAAGTGTTACCTAAGTGTGCGCTAAGTGTTACCTAAGTGTTATCTAAGTGTGCCCTAAGTGTTACCTAAGTGTGCCCTAAGTGTTACCTAAGTGTGCCCTAAGTGTTACCTAAGTGTGCCCTAAGTGTTACCCAAGTGTGCCCTAAGTGTTACCTAAGTGTGCCCTAAGTGTTACCTAAGTGTGCCCCAAGTGTTACCTAAGTGTGCCCTAAGTGTTAACTAAGTGTTACCTAAGTGTGCCCTAAGTGTTACCTAAGTGTGCCCTAAGTGTTACCTAAGTGTTACCTAAGTGTTACCTAAGTGTTACCTAAGTGTGCCCTAAGTGTTACCCAAGTGTTACCTAAGTGTTACCTAAGTGTTACCTAAGTGTTACCTAAGTATTACCTAAGTGTTACCTAAGTGTGCCCTAAGTGTTACCTAAGTGTGCCCTAACTGTTACCTAAGTGTGCCCTAAGTGTTACCTAAGTGTGCCCTAAGTGTTACCTAAGTGTACCCTTAGTGTTACCTAAGTGTTACCTAAGTGTTAACTAAGTGTTACTTAAGTGTTACCCAAGTGTGCCCTAAGTGTTACCTAAGTGTGCCCTAAGTGTTACCTAAGTGTACCCTAAGTGTTACCTAAGTGTTACCTAAGTGTTACCTAAGTGTTACCCAAGTGTTACCTAAGTGTGCCCTAAGTGTTACCTAAGTGTGCCCTAAGTGTGCCCTAAGTGTTACCTAAGTGTACCCTTAGTGTTACCCAAGTGTTACCTAAGTGTTACCTAAGTGTGCCCTAAGTGTTACCTAAGTGTGCCCTAAGTGTTACCTAAGTGTGCCCTAAGTGTTACCCAAGTGTGCCCTAAGTGTTACCCAAGTGTACCCTTAGTGTTACCTAAGTGTTACCTAAGTGTTAACTAAGTGTTACTTAAGTGTTACCTAAGTGTGCCCTAAGTGTTACCTAAGTGTGCCCTAAGTGTGCCCTAAGTGTTACCTAAGTGTACCATAAGTGTTACCTAAGTGTTACCTAAGTGTTACCTAAGTGTTACCTAAGTGTTACCTAAGTGTTACCTAAGTGTTACCCAAGTGTTACCTAAGTGTGCCCTAAGTGTTACCTAAGTGTGCCCTAAGTGTGCCCTAAGTGTTACCTAAGTGTACCCTTAGTGTTACCCAAGTGTTACCTAAGTGTTAACTAAGTGTTACCTAAGTGTACCCTAAGTGTTACCTAAGTGTGCCCTAAGTGTTAAGTGTGCCCTAAGTGTGTCCTAACTGTTACCTAAGTGTGCCCTAACTGTTACCTAAGTATGCCCTAAGTGTTACCTAAGTGTGCCCTAAGTGTTACCTAAGTGTGGCCTAAGTGTTACCTAAGTGTGCCCCAAGTGTTACCTAAGTGTGCCCTAAGTGTTAACTAAGTGTTACCTAAGTGTGCCCTAAGTGTTACCTAAGTGTACCATAAGTGTTACCTAAGTGTTACCTAAGTGTTACCTAAGTGTTACCTAAGAGTTACCTAAGTGTTACATATGTGTTACCTAAGTGTGCCCTAAGTGTTACCTAAGTGTGCGCTAAGTGTTACCTAAGTGTTATCTAAGTGTGCCCTAAGTGTTACCTAAGTGTGCCCTAAGTGTTACCTAAGTGTGCCCTAAGTGTTACCTAAGTGTGCCCTAAGTGTTACCCAAGTGTGCCCTAAGTGTTACCTAAGTGTGCCCTAAGTGTTACCTAAGTGTGCCCCAAGTGTTACCTAAGTGTGCCCTAAGTGTTAACTAAGTGTTACCTAAGTGTGCCCTAAGTGTTACCTAAGTGTGCCCTAAGTGTTACCTAAGTGTTACCTAAGTGTTACCTAAGTGTTACCTAAGTGTGCCCTAAGTGTTACCCAAGTGTTACCTAAGTGTTACCTAAGTGTTACCTAAGTGTTACCTAAGTATTACCTAAGTGTTACCTAAGTGTGCCCTAAGTGTTACCTAAGTGTGCCCTAACTGTTACCTAAGTGTGCCCTAAGTGTTACCTAAGTGTGCCCTAAGTGTTACCTAAGTGTACCCTTAGTGTTACCTAAGTGTTACCTAAGTGTTAACTAAGTGTTACTTAAGTGTTACCCAAGTGTGCCCTAAGTGTTACCTAAGTGTGCCCTAAGTGTTACCTAAGTGTACCCTAAGTGTTACCTAAGTGTTACCTAAGTGTTACCTAAGTGTTACCCAAGTGTTACCTAAGTGTGCCCTAAGTGTTACCTAAGTGTGCCCTAAGTGTGCCCTAAGTGTTACCTAAGTGTACCCTTAGTGTTACCCAAGTGTTACCTAAGTGTTACCTAAGTGTGCCCTAAGTGTTACCTAAGTGTGCCCTAAGTGTTACCTAAGTGTGCCCTAAGTGTTACCCAAGTGTGCCCTAAGTGTTACCCAAGTGTGCCCTAAGTGTTACCTAAGTGTGCCCTAAGTGTGCCCTAAGTGTTACCTAAGTGTACCATAAGTGTTACCTAAGTGTTACCTAAGTGTTACCTAAGTGTTACCTAAGTGTTACCTAAGTGTTACCTAAGTGTTACATAAGTGTTACCTAAGTGTGGCCTAAGTGTTACCTAAGTGTGCCCTAAGTGTTACCTAAGTGTGCCCTAAGTGTTACCTAAGTGTGCCCTAAGTGTTACCTAAGTGTGCCCTAAGTGTTATCTAAGTGTGCCCTAAGTGTTACCTAAGTGTACCCTAAGTGTTACCTAAGTGTGGCCTAAGTGTTACCTAAGTGTGCCCCAAGAGTTACCTAAGTGTGCCCTAAGTGTTAACTAAGTGTTACCTAAGTGTGCCCTAAGTGTTACCTAAGTGTACCATAAGTGTTACCTAAGTGTTACCTAAGTGTTACCTAAGTGTTACCTAAGTGTGCCCTAACTGTTACCTAAGTGTGCCCTAAGTGTTACCTAAGTGTGCCCTAAGTGTTACCTAAGTGTACCCTTAGTGTTACATAAGTGTTACCTAAGTGTTAACTAAGTGTTACTTAAGTGTTACCCAATTGTGCCCTAAGTGTTACCTAAGTGTGCCCTAAGTGTTACCTAAGTGTTACCTAAGTGTTACCTAAGTGTTACCTAAGTGTGCCCTAAGTGTTACCCAAGTGTTACCTAAGTGTTACCTAAGTGTTACCTAAGTGTTACCTAAGTATTACCTAAGTGTTACCTAAGTGTGCCCTAAGTGTTACCTAAGTGTGCCCTAACTGTTACCTAAGTGTGCCCTAACTGTTACCTAAGTGTGCCCTAAGTGTTACCTAAGTGTGCCCTAAGTGTTACCTAAGTGTACCCTTAGTGTTACCTAAGTGTTACCTAAGTGTTAACTAAGTGTTAACTAAGTGTTACCTAAGTGTGCCCTAAGTGTTACCTAAGTGTGCCCTAAGTGTTACCTAAGTGTTACCTAAGTGTTACCTAAGTGTTACCTAAGTGTGCCCTAAGTGTTACCCAAGTGTTACCTAAGTGTTACCTAAGTGTTACCTAAGTGTTACCTAAGTATTACCTAAGTGTTACCTAAGTGTGCCCTAAGTGTTACCTAAGTGTGCCCTAACTGTTACCTAAGTGTGCCCTAACTGTTACCTAAGTGTGCCCTAAGTGTTACCTAAGTGTGCCCTAAGTGTTACCTAAGTGTACCCTTAGTGTTACCTAAGTGTTACCTAAGTGTTAACTAAGTGTTACTTAAGTGTTACCTAAGTGTGCCCTAAGTGTTACCTAAGTGTGCCCTAAGTGTGCCCTAAGTGTTACCTAAGTGTACCATAAGTGTTACCTAAGTGTTACCTAAGTGTTACCTAAGTGTTACCTAAGTGTTACCTAAGTGTTACCTAAGTGTTACCCAAGTGTTACCTAAGTGTGCCCTAAGTGTTACCTAAGTGTGCCCTAAGTGTGCCCTAAGTGTTACCTAAGTGTACCCTTAGTGTTACCCAAGTGTTACCTAAGTGTTAACTAAGTGTTACCTAAGTGTGCCCTAAGTGTTACCTAAGTGTGCCCTAAGTGTTAAGTGTGCCCTAAGTGTGTCCTAACTGTTACCTAAGTGTGCCCTAACTGTTACCTAAGTATGCCCTAAGTGTTACCTAAGTGTGCCCTAAGTGTTACCTAAGTGTGGCCTAAGTGTTACCTAAGTGTGCCCCAAGTGTTACCTAAGTGTGCCCTAAGTGTTAACTAAGTGTTACCTAAGTGTGCCCTAAGTGTTACCTAAGTGTACCATAAGTGTTACCTAAGTGTTACCTAAGTGTTACCTAAGTGTTACCTAAGTGTTACCTAAGTGTTACATATGTGTTACCTAAGTGTGCCCTAAGTGTTACCTAAGTGTGCGCTAAGTGTTACCTAAGTGTTATCTAAGTGTGCCCTAAGTGTTACCTAAGTGTGCCCTAAGTGTTACCTAAGTGTGCCCTAAGTGTTACCTAAGTGTGCCCTAAGTGTTACCCAAGTGTGCCCTAAGTGTTACCTAAGTGTGCCCTAAGTGTTACCTAAGTGTGCCCCAAGTGTTACCTAAGTGTGCCCTAAGTGTTAACTAAGTGTTACCTAAGTGTGCCCTAAGTGTTACCTAAGTGTGCCCTAAGTGTTACCTAAGTGTTACCTAAGTGTTACCTAAGTGTTACCTAAGTGTGCCCTAAGTGTTACCCAAGTGTTACCTAAGTGTTACCTAAGTGTTACCTAAGTGTTACCTAAGTATTACCTAAGTGTTACCTAAGTGTGCCCTAAGTGTTACCTAAGTGTGCCCTAACTGTTACCTAAGTGTGCCCTAAGTGTTACCTAAGTGTGCCCTAAGTGTTACCTAAGTGTACCCTTAGTGTTACCTAAGTGTTACCTAAGTGTTAACTAAGTGTTACTTAAGTGTTACCCAAGTGTGCCCTAAGTGTTACCTAAGTGTGCCCTAAGTGTTACCTAAGTGTACCCTAAGTGTTACCTAAGTGTTACCTAAGTGTTACCTAAGTGTTACCCAAGTGTTACCTAAGTGTGCCCTAAGTGTTACCTAAGTGTGCCCTAAGTGTGCCCTAAGTGTTACCTAAGTGTACCCTTAGTGTTACCCAAGTGTTACCTAAGTGTTACCTAAGTGTGCCCTAAGTGTTACCTAAGTGTGCCCTAAGTGTTACCTAAGTGTGCCCTAAGTGTTACCCAAGTGTGCCCTAAGTGTTACCCAAGTGTACCCTTAGTGTTACCTAAGTGTTACCTAAGTGTTAACTAAGTGTTACTTAAGTGTTACCTAAGTGTGCCCTAAGTGTTACCTAAGTGTGCCCTAAGTGTGCCCTAAGTGTTACCTAAGTGTACCATAAGTGTTACCTAAGTGTTACCTAAGTGTTACCTAAGTGTTACCTAAGTGTTACCTAAGTGTTACCTAAGTGTTACCCAAGTGTTACCTAAGTGTGCCCTAAGTGTTACCTAAGTGTGCCCTAAGTGTGCCCTAAGTGTTACCTAAGTGTACCCTTAGTGTTACCCAAGTGTTACCTAAGTGTTAACTAAGTGTTACCTAAGTGTACCCTAAGTGTTACCTAAGTGTGCCCTAAGTGTTAAGTGTGCCCTAAGTGTGTCCTAACTGTTACCTAAGTGTGCCCTAACTGTTACCTAAGTATGCCCTAAGTGTTACCTAAGTGTGCCCTAAGTGTTACCTAAGTGTGGCCTAAGTGTTACCTAAGTGTGCCCCAAGTGTTACCTAAGTGTGCCCTAAGTGTTAACTAAGTGTTACCTAAGTGTGCCCTAAGTGTTACCTAAGTGTACCATAAGTGTTACCTAAGTGTTACCTAAGTGTTACCTAAGTGTTACCTAAGAGTTACCTAAGTGTTACATATGTGTTACCTAAGTGTGCCCTAAGTGTTACCTAAGTGTGCGCTAAGTGTTACCTAAGTGTTATCTAAGTGTGCCCTAAGTGTTACCTAAGTGTGCCCTAAGTGTTACCTAAGTGTGCCCTAAGTGTTACCTAAGTGTGCCCTAAGTGTTACCCAAGTGTGCCCTAAGTGTTACCTAAGTGTGCCCTAAGTGTTACCTAAGTGTGCCCCAAGTGTTACCTAAGTGTGCCCTAAGTGTTAACTAAGTGTTACCTAAGTGTGCCCTAAGTGTTACCTAAGTGTGCCCTAAGTGTTACCTAAGTGTTACCTAAGTGTTACCTAAGTGTTACCTAAGTGTGCCCTAAGTGTTACCCAAGTGTTACCTAAGTGTTACCTAAGTGTTACCTAAGTGTTACCTAAGTATTACCTAAGTGTTACCTAAGTGTGCCCTAAGTGTTACCTAAGTGTGCCCTAACTGTTACCTAAGTGTGCCCTAAGTGTTACCTAAGTGTGCCCTAAGTGTTACCTAAGTGTACCCTTAGTGTTACCTAAGTGTTACCTAAGTGTTAACTAAGTGTTACTTAAGTGTTACCCAAGTGTGCCCTAAGTGTTACCTAAGTGTGCCCTAAGTGTTACCTAAGTGTACCCTAAGTGTTACCTAAGTGTTACCTAAGTGTTACCTAAGTGTTACCCAAGTGTTACCTAAGTGTGCCCTAAGTGTTACCTAAGTGTGCCCTAAGTGTGCCCTAAGTGTTACCTAAGTGTACCCTTAGTGTTACCCAAGTGTTACCTAAGTGTTACCTAAGTGTGCCCTAAGTGTTACCTAAGTGTGCCCTAAGTGTTACCTAAGTGTGCCCTAAGTGTTACCCAAGTGTGCCCTAAGTGTTACCCAAGTGTGCCCTAAGTGTTACCTAAGTGTGCCCTAAGTGTGCCCTAAGTGTTACCTAAGTGTACCATAAGAGTTACCTAAGTGTTACCTAAGTGTTACCTAAGTGTTACCTAAGTGTTACCTAAGAGTTACCTAAGTGTTACATAAGTGTTACCTAAGTGTGGCCTAAGTGTTACCTAAGTGTGCCCTAAGTGTTACCTAAGTGTGCCCTAAGTGTTACCTAAGTGTGCCCTAAGTGTTACCTAAGTGTGCCCTAAGTGTTATCTAAGTGTGCCCTAAGTGTTACCTAAGTGTACCCTAAGTGTTACCTAAGTGTGGCCTAAGTGTTACCTAAGTGTGCCCCAAGAGTTACCTAAGTGTGCCCTAAGTGTTAACTAAGTGTTACCTAAGTGTGCCCTAAGTGTTACCTAAGTGTACCATAAGTGTTACCTAAGTGTTACCTAAGTGTTACCTAAGTGTTACCTAAGTGTGCCCTAACTGTTACCTAAGTGTGCCCTAAGTGTTACCTAAGTGTGCCCTAAGTGTTACCTAAGTGTACCCTTAGTGTTACATAAGTGTTACCTAAGTGTTAACTAAGTGTTACTTAAGTGTTACCCAATTGTGCCCTAAGTGTTACCTAAGTGTGCCCTAAGTGTTACCTAAGTGTGCCCTAAGTGTTACCTAAGTGTACCCTAAGTGTTACCTAAGTGTTACCTAAGTGTTACCTAAGTGTTACCCAAGTGTTACCTAAGTGTGCCCTAAGTGTTACCTAAGTGTGCCCTAAGTGTGCCCTAAGTGTTACCTAAGTGTACCCTTAGTGTTACCCAAGTGTTACCTAAGTGTTACCTAAGTGTTACCTAAGTGTGCCCTAAGTGTTACCTAAGTGTGCCCTAAGTGTTACCTAAGTGTGCCCTAAGTGTTACCCAAGTGTGCCCTAAGTGTTACCCAAGTGTGCCCTAAGTGTTACCTAAGTGTGCCCTAAGTGTGCCCTAAGTGTTACCTAAGTGTACCATAAGTGTTACCTAAGTGTTACCTAAGTGTTACCTAAGTGTTACCTAAGTGTTACCTAAGAGTTACCTAAGTGTTACATAAGTGTTACCTAAGTGTGCCCTAAGTGTTACCTAAGTGTGCCCTAAGTGTTACCTAAGTGTGCCCTAAGTGTTACCTAAGTGTGCCCTAAGTGTTACCTAAGTGTGCCCTAAGTGTGCCCTAAGTGTTACCTAAGTGTACCATAAGTGTTACCTAAGTGTTACCTAAGTGTTACCTAAGTGTTACCTAAGTGTTACCTAAGTGTTACCTAAGTGTTACCCAAGTGTTACCTAAGTGTGCCCTAAGTGTTACCTAAGTGTGCCCTAAGTGTGCCCCAAGTGTTACCTAAGTGTTATCTAAGTGTGCCCTAAGTGTTACCTAAGTGTGCCCTAAGTGTTACCTAAGTGTGCCCTAAGTGTTACCTAAGTGTGCCCTAAGTGTTACCCAAGTGTGCCCTAAGTGTTACCTAAGTGTGCCCTAAGTGTGCCCTAAGTGTTACCTAAGTGTACCCTTAGTGTTACCCAAGTGTTACCTAAGTGTTAACTAAGTGTTACCTAAGTGTGCCCTAAGTGTTACCTAAGTGTGCCCTAAGTGTTAAGTGTGCCCTAAGTGTGTCCTAACTGTTACCTAAGTGTGCCCTAACTGTTACCTAAGTATGCCCTAAGTGTTACCTAAGTGTGCCCTAAGTGTTACCTAAGTGTGGCCTAAGTGTTACCTAAGTTTGCCCCAAGTGTTACCTAAGTGTGCCCTAAGTGTTAACTAAGTGTTACCTAAGTGTGCCCTAAGTGTTACCTAAGTGTACCATAAGTGTTACCTAAGTGTTACCCAAGTGTTACCTAAGTGTTACCTAAGAGTTACCTAAGTGTTACATATGTGTTACCTAAGTGTGCCCTAAGTGTTACCTAAGTGTGCGCTAAGTGTTACCTAAGTGTTATCTAAGTGTGCCCTAAGTGTTACCTAAGTGTGCCCTAAGTGTTACCTAAGTGTGCCCTAAGTGTTACCTAAGTGTGCCCTAAGTGTTACCCAAGTGTGCCCTAAGTGTTACCTAAGTGTGCCCTAAGTGTTACCTAAGTGTGCCCCAAGTGTTACCTAAGTGTGCCCTAAGTGTTAACTAAGTGTTACCTAAGTGTGCCCTAAGTGTTACCTAAGTGTGCCCTAAGTGTTACCTAAGTGTTACCTAAGTGTTACCTAAGTGTTACCTAAGTGTGCCCTAAGTGTTACCCAAGTGTTACCTAAGTGTTACCTAAGTGTTACCTAAGTGTTACCTAAGTATTACCTAAGTGTTACCTAAGTGTGCCCTAAGTGTTACCTAAGTGTGCCCTAACTGTTACCTAAGTGTGCCCTAACTGTTACCTAAGTGTGCCCTAAGTGTTACCTAAGTGTGCCCTAAGTGTTACCTAAGTGTACCCTTAGTGTTACCTAAGTGTTACCTAAGTGTTAACTAAGTGTTACTTAAGTGTTACCTAAGTGTGCCCTAAGTGTTACCTAAGTGTGCCCTAAGTGTGCCCTAAGTGTTACCTAAGTGTACCATAAGTGTTACCTAAGTGTTACCTAAGTGTTACCTAAGTGTTACCTAAGTGTTACCTAAGTGTTACCTAAGTGTTACCTAAGTGTTACCTAAGTGTTACCCAAGTGTTACCTAAGTGTGCCCTAAGTGTTACCTAAGTGTGCCCTAAGTGTGCCCTAAGTGTTACCTAAGTGTACCCTTAGTGTTACCCAAGTGTTACCTAAGTGTTAACTAAGTGTTACCTAAGTGTGCCCTAAGTGTTACCTAAGTGTGCCCTAAGTGTTAAGTGTGCCCTAAGTGTGTCCTAACTGTTACCTAAGTGTGCCCTAACTGTTACCTAAGTATGCCCTAAGTGTTACCTAAGTGTGCCCTAAGTGTTACCTAAGTGTGGCCTAAGTGTTACCTAAGTGTGCCCCAAGTGTTACCTAAGTGTGCCCTAAGTGTTAACTAAGTGTTACCTAAGTGTGCCCTAAGTGTTACCTAAGTGTACCATAAGTGTTACCTAAGTGTTACCTAAGTGTTACCTAAGTGTTACCTAAGAGTTACCTAAGTGTTACATATGTGTTACCTAAGTGTGCCCTAAGTGTTACCTAAGTGTGCGCTAAGTGTTACCTAAGTGTTATCTAAGTGTGCCCTAAGTGTTACCTAAGTGTGCCCTAAGTGTTACCTAAGTGTGCCCTAAGTGTTACCTAAGTGTGCCCTAAGTGTTACCCAAGTGTGCCCTAAGTGTTACCTAAGTGTGCCCTAAGTGTTACCTAAGTGTGCCCCAAGTGTTACCTAAGTGTGCCCTAAGTGTTAACTAAGTGTTACCTAAGTGTGCCCTAAGTGTTACCTAAGTGTGCCCTAAGTGTTACCTAAGTGTTACCTAAGTGTTACCTAAGTGTTACCTAAGTGTGCCCTAAGTGTTACCCAAGTGTTACCTAAGTGTTACCTAAGTGTTACCTAAGTGTTACCTAAGTATTACCTAAGTGTTACCTAAGTGTGCCCTAAGTGTTACCTAAGTGTGCCCTAACTGTTACCTAAGTGTGCCCTAAGTGTTACCTAAGTGTGCCCTAAGTGTTACCTAAGTGTACCCTTAGTGTTACCTAAGTGTTACCTAAGTGTTAACTAAGTGTTACTTAAGTGTTACCCAAGTGTGCCCTAAGTGTTACCTAAGTGTGCCCTAAGTGTTACCTAAGTGTACCCTAAGTGTTACCTAAGTGTTACCTAAGTGTTACCTAAGTGTTACCCAAGTGTTACCTAAGTGTGCCCTAAGTGTTACCTAAGTGTGCCCTAAGTGTGCCCTAAGTGTTACCTAAGTGTACCCTTAGTGTTACCCAAGTGTTACCTAAGTGTTACCTAAGTGTGCCCTAAGTGTTACCTAAGTGTGCCCTAAGTGTTACCTAAGTGTGCCCTAAGTGTTACCCAAGTGTGCCCTAAGTGTTACCCAAGTGTGCCCTAAGTGTTACCTAAGTGTGCCCTAAGTGTGCCCTAAGTGTTACCTAAGTGTACCATAAGTGTTACCTAAGTGTTACCTAAGTGTTACCTAAGTGTTACCTAAGTGTTACCTAAGAGTTACCTAAGTGTTACATAAGTGTTACCTAAGTGTGGCCTAAGTGTTACCTAAGTGTGCCCTAAGTGTTACCTAAGTGTGCCCTAAGTGTTACCTAAGTGTGCCCTAAGTGTTACCTAAGTGTGCCCTAAGTGTTATCTAAGTGTGCCCTAAGTGTTACCTAAGTGTACCCTAAGTGTTACCTAAGTGTGGCCTAAGTGTTACCTAAGTGTGCCCCAAGAGTTACCTAAGTGTGCCCTAAGTGTTACCTAAGTGTTACCTAAGTGTGCCCTAAGTGTTACCTAAGTGTACCCTAAGTGTTACCTAAGTGTTACCTAAGTGTTACCTAAGTGTTACCTAAGAGTTACCTAAGTGTTACATATGTGTTACCTAAGTGTGCCCTAAGTGTTACCTAAGTGTGCCCTAAGTGTTACCTAAGTGTTACCTAAGTGTGCCCTAAGTGTTACCTAAGTGTGCCCTAAGTGTTACCTAAGTGTGCCCTAAGTGTTACCTAAGTGTGCCTTAAGTGTTACCCAAGTGTGCCCTAAGTGTTACCTAAGTGTGCCCTAAGTGTTACCTAAGTGTGCCCCAAGTGTTACCTAAGTGTGCCCTAAGTGTTAACTAAGTGTTACCTAAGTGTGCCCTAAGTGTTACCTAAGTGTGCCCTAAGTGTTACCTAAGTGTTACCTAAGTGTTACCTAAGTGTTACCTAAGTGTGCCCTAAGTGTTACCTAAGTGTGCCCTAACTGTTACCTAAGTGTGCCCTAAGTGTTACCTAAGTGTGCCCTAAGTGTTACCTAAGTGTACCCTTAGTGTTACATAAGTGTTACCTAAGTGTTAACTAAGTGTTACTTAAGTGTTACCCAATTGTGCCCTAAGTGTTACCTAAGTGTGCCCTAAGTGTTACCTAAGTGTGCCCTAAGTGTTACCTAAGTGTACCCTAAGTGTTACCTAAGTGTTACCTAAGTGTTACCTAAGTGTTACCCAAGTGTTACCTAAGTGTGCCCTAAGTGTTACCTAAGTGTGCCCTAAGTGTGCCCTAAGTGTTACCTAAGTGTACCCTTAGTGTTACCCAAGTGTTACCTAAGTGTTACCTAAGTGTTACCTAAGTGTGCCCTAAGTGTTACCTAAGTGTGCCCTAAGTGTTACCTAAGTGTGCCCTAAGTGTTACCCAAGTGTGCCCTAAGTGTTACCCAAGTGTGCCCTAAGTGTTACCTAAGTGTGCCCTAAGTGTGCCCTAAGTGTTACCTAAGTGTACCATAAGTGTTACCTAAGTGTTACCTAAGTGTTACCTAAGTGTTACCTAAGTGTTACCTAAGAGTTACCTAAGTGTTACATAAGTGTTACCTAAGTGTGCCCTAAGTGTTACCTAAGTGTGCCCTAAGTGTTACCTAAGTGTGCCCTAAGTGTTACCTAAGTGTGCCCTAAGTGTTACCTAAGTGTGCCCTAAGTGTGCCCTAAGTGTTACCTAAGTGTACCATAAGTGTTACCTAAGTGTTACCTAAGTGTTACCTAAGTGTTACCTAAGTGTTACCTAAGTGTTACCTAAGTGTTACCCAAGTGTTACCTAAGTGTGCCCTAAGTGTTACCTAAGTGTGCCCTAAGTGTGCCCCAAGTGTTACCTAAGTGTACCCTTAGTGTTACCCAAGTGTTACCTAAGTGTTAACTAAGTGTTACCTAAGTGTGCCCTAAGTGTTACCTAAGTGTGCCCTAAGTGTTACCTAAGTGTGCCCTAAGTGTTACCCAAGTGTGCCCTAAGTGTTACCTAAGTGTGCCCTAAGTGTTACCTAAGTGTGCCCCAAGTGTTACCTAAGTGTGCCCTAAGTGTTACCTAAGTGTACCCTAAGTGTTACCTAAGTGTTACCTAAGTGTGCCCTAAGTGTTACCCAAGTGTGCCCTAAGTGTTACCTAAGTGTGCCCCAAGTGTTACCTAAGTGTGCCCTAAGTGTTAACTAAGTGTTACCTAAGTGTGCCCTAAGTGTTACCTAAGTGTGCCCTAAGTGTTACCTAAGTGTTACCTAAGTGTTACCTAAGTGTCACCTAAGTGTGCCCTAAGTGTTACCCAAGTGTTACCTAAGTGTTACCTAAGTGTTACCTAAGTGTTAACTAAGTGTTACCTAAGTGTGCCCTAAGTGTTACCTAAGTGTGCCCTAAGTGTTACCTAAGTGTGCCCTAAGTGTTACCCAAGTGTGCCCTAAGTGTTACCTAAGTGTGCCCTAAGTGTTACCTAAGTGTTACCTAAGTGTTACCTAAGTGTTACCTAAGTGTTACCCAAGTGTTACCTAAGTGTGCCCTAAGTGTTACCTAAGTGTGCCCTAAGTGTGCCCTAAGTGTTACCTAAGTGTACCCTTAGTGTTACCCAAGTGTTACCTAAGTGTTACCTAAGTGTTACCTAAGTGTGCCCTAAGTGTTACCTAAGTGTGCCCTAAGTGTTACCTAAGTGTGCCCTAAGTGTTACCCAAGTGTGCCCTAAGTGTTACCCAAGTGTGCCCTAAGTGTTACCTAAGTGTGCCCTAAGTGTGCCCTAAGTGTTACCTAAGTGTTACCTAAGTGTTACCTAAGTGTTACCTAAGTGTGCCCTAAGTGTTACCCAAGTGTTACCTAAGTGTTACCTAAGTGTTACCTAAGTGTTACCTAAGTATTACCTAAGTGTTACCTAAGTGTGCCCTAAGTGTTACCTAAGTGTGCCCTAACTGTTACCTAAGTGTGCCCTAAGTGTTACCTAAGTGTGCCCTAAGTGTTACCTAAGTGTACCCTTAGTGTTACCTAAGTGTTACCTAAGTGTTAACTAAGTGTTACTTAAGTGTTACCCAAGTGTGCCCTAAGTGTTACCTAAGTGTGCCCTAAGTGTTACCTAAGTGTACCCTAAGTGTTACCTAAGTGTTACCTAAGTGTTACCTAAGTGTTACCCAAGTGTTACCTAAGTGTGCCCTAAGTGTTACCTAAGTGTGCCCTAAGTGTGCCCTAAGTGTTACCTAAGTGTACCCTTAGTGTTACCCAAGTGTTACCTAAGTGTTACCTAAGTGTGCCCTAAGTGTTACCTAAGTGTGCCCTAAGTGTTACCTAAGTGTGCCCTAAGTGTTACCCAAGTGTGCCCTAAGTGTTACCCAAGTGTGCCCTAAGTGTTACCTAAGTGTGCCCTAAGTGTGCCCTAAGTGTTACCTAAGTGTACCATAAGTGTTACCTAAGTGTTACCTAAGTGTTACCTAAGTGTTACCTAAGAGTTACCTAAGTGTTACATAAGTGTTACCTAAGTGTGGCCTAAGTGTTACCTAAGTGTGCCCTAAGTGTTACCTAAGTGTGCCCTAAGTGTTACCTAAGTGTGCCCTAAGTGTTACCTAAGTGTGCCCTAAGTGTTATCTAAGTGTGCCCTAAGTGTTACCTAAGTGTACCCTAAGTGTTACCTAAGTGTGGCCTAAGTGTTACCTAAGTGTGCCCCAAGAGTTACCTAAGTGTGCCCTAAGTGTTAACTAAGTGTTACCTAAGTGTGCCCTAAGTGTTACCTAAGTGTACCATAAGTGTTACCTAAGTGTTACCTAAGTGTTACCTAAGTGTTACCTAAGAGTTACCTAAGTGTTACATATGTGTTACCTAAGTGTGCCCTAAGTGTTACCTAAGTGTGCGCTAAGTGTTACCTAAGTGTTACCTAAGTGTGCCCTAAGTGTTACCTAAGTGTGCCCTAAGTGTTACCTAAGTGTGCCCTAAGTGTTACCTAAGTGTGCCTTAAGTGTTACCCAAGTGTGCCCTAAGTGTTACCTAAGTGTGCCCTAAGTGTTACCTAAGTGTGCCCCAAGTGTTACCTAAGTGTGCCCTAAGTGTTAACTAAGTGTTACCTAAGTGTGCCCTAAGTGTTACCTAAGTGTGCCCTAAGTGTTACCTAAGTGTTACCTAAGTGTTACCTAAGTGTTACCTAAGTGTGCCCTAAGTGTTACCTAAGTGTGCCCTAACTGTTACCTAAGTGTGCCCTAAGTGTTACCTAAGTGTGCCCTAAGTGTTACCTAAGTGTACCCTTAGTGTTACATAAGTGTTACCTAAGTGTTAACTAAGTGTTACTTAAGTGTTACCCAATTGTGCCCTAAGTGTTACCTAAGTGTGCCCTAAGTGTTACCTAAGTGTGCCCTAAGTGTTACCTAAGTGTACCCTAAGTGTTACCTAAGTGTTACCTAAGTGTTACCTAAGTGTTACCCAAGTGTTACCTAAGTGTGCCCTAAGTGTTACCTAAGTGTGCCCTAAGTGTGCCCTAAGTGTTACCTAAGTGTACCCTTAGTGTTACCTAAGTGTTACCTAAGTGTTACCTAAGTGTTACCTAAGTGTGCCCTAAGTGTTACCTAAGTGTGCCCTAAGTGTTACCTAAGTGTGCCCTAAGTGTTACCCAAGTGTGCCCTAAGTGTTACCCAAGTGTGCCCTAAGTGTTACCTAAGTGTGCCCTAAGTGTGCCCTAAGTGTTACCTAAGTGTACCATAAGTGTTACCTAAGTGTTACCTAAGTGTTACCTAAGTGTTACCTAAGTGTTACCTAAGAGTTACCTAAGTGTTACATAAGTGTTACCTAAGTGTGCCCTAAGTGTTACCTAAGTGTGCCCTAAGTGTTACCTAAGTGTGCCCTAAGTGTTACCTAAGTGTGCCCTAAGTGTTACCTAAGTGTGCCCTAAGTGTGCCCTAAGTGTTACCTAAGTGTACCATAAGTGTTACCTAAGTGTTACCTAAGTGTTACCTAAGTGTTACCTAAGTGTTACCTAAGTGTTACCTAAGTGTTACCCAAGTGTTACCTAAGTGTGCCCTAAGTGTTACCTAAGTGTGCCCTAAGTGTGCCCCAAGTGTTACCTAAGTGTACCCTTAGTGTTACCCAAGTGTTACCTAAGTGTTAACTAAGTGTTACCTAAGTGTGCCCTAAGTGTTACCTAAGTGTGCCCTAAGTGTTACCTAAGTGTGCCCTAAGTGTTACCCAAGTGTGCCCTAAGTGTTACCTAAGTGTGCCCTAAGTGTTACCTAAGTGTGCCCCAAGTGTTACCTAAGTGTGCCCTAAGTGTTACCTAAGTGTACCCTAAGTGTTACCTAAGTGTTACCTAAGTGTGCCCTAAGTGTTACCCAAGTGTGCCCTAAGTGTTACCTAAGTGTGCCCCAAGTGTTACCTAAGTGTGCCCTAAGTGTTACCTAAGTGTTACCTAAGTGTGCCCTAAGTGTTACCTAAGTGTGCCCTAAGTGTTACCTAAGTGTTACCTAAGTGTTACCTAAGTGTCACCTAAGTGTGCCCTAAGTGTTACCCAAGTGTTACCTAAGTGTTACCTAAGTGTTACCTAAGTGTTAACTAAGTGTTACCTAAGTGTGCCCTAAGTGTTACCTAAGTGTGCCCTAAGTGTTACCTAAGTGTGCCCTAAGTGTTACCCAAGTGTGCCCTAAGTGTTACCTAAGTGTGCCCTAAGTGTTACCTAAGTGTTACCTAAGTGTTACCTAAGTGTTACCTAAGTGTTACCCAAGTGTTACCTAAGTGTGCCCTAAGTGTTACCTAAGTGTGCCCTAAGTGTGCCCTAAGTGTTACCTAAGTGTACCCTTAGTGTTACCCAAGTGTTACCTAAGTGTTACCTAAGTGTTACCTAAGTGTGCCCTAAGTGTTACCTAAGTGTGCCCTAAGTGTTACCTAATTGTGCCCTAAGTGTTACCCAAGTGTGCCCTAAGTGTTACCCAAGTGTGCCCTAAGTGTTACCTAAGTGTGCCCTAAGTGTGCCCTAAGTGTTACCTAAGTGTACCATAAGTGTTACCTAAGTGTTACCTAAGTGTTACCTAAGTGTTACCTAAGTGTTACCTAAGAGTTACCTAAGTGTTACATAAGTGTTACCTAAGTGTGCCCTAAGTGTTACCTAAGTGTGCCCTAAGTGTTACCTAAGTGTGCCCTAAGTGTTACCTAAGTGTGCCCTAAGTGTTACCTAAGTGTGCCCTAAGTGTGCCCTAAGTGTTACCTAAGTGTACCATAAGTGTTACCTAAGTGTTACCTAAGTGTTACCTAAGTGTTACCTAAGTGTTACCTAAGTGTTACCTAAGTGTTACCCAAGTGTTACCTAAGTGTGCCCTAAGTGTTACCTAAGTGTGCCCTAAGTGTGCCCCAAGTGTTACCTAAGTGTACCCTTAGTGTTACCCAAGTGTTACCTAAGTGTTAACTAAGTGTTACCTAAGTGTGCCCTAAGTGTTACCTAAGTGTGCCCTAAGTGTTACCTAAGTGTGCCCTAAGTGTTACCCAAGTGTGCCCTAAGTGTTACCTAAGTGTGCCCTAAGTGTTACCTAAGTGTGCCCCAAGTGTTACCTAAGTGTGCCCTAAGTGTTACCTAAGTGTACCCTAAGTGTTACCTAAGTGTTACCTAAGTGTGCCCTAAGTGTTACCCAAGTGTGCCCTAAGTGTTACCTAAGTGTGCCCCAAGTGTTACCTAAGTGTGCCCTAAGTGTTAACTAAGTGTTACCTAAGTGTGCCCTAAGTGTTACCTAAGTGTGCCCTAAGTGTTACCTAAGTGTTACCTAAGTGTTACCTAAGTGTCACCTAAGTGTGCCCTAAGTGTTACCCAAGTGTTACCTAAGTGTTACCTAAGTGTTACCTAAGTGTTACCTAAGTATTACCTAAGTGTTACCTAAGTGTGCCCTAAGTGTTACCTAAGTGTGCCCTAACTGTTACCTAAGTGTGCCCTAACTGTTACCTAAGTGTGCCCTAAGTGTTACCTAAGTGTGCCCTAAGTGTTACCTAAGTGTACCCTTAGTGTTACCTAAGTGTTACCTAAGTGTTAACTAAGTGTTACTTAAGTGTTACCTAAGTGTTACCTAAGTGTTACCTAAGTGTGCCCTAAGTGTTACCTAAGTGTGCCCTAAGTGTTACCTAAGTGTGCCCTAAGTGTTACCTAAGTGTTACCTAAGTGTTACCTAAGTGTTACCTAAGTGTGCCCTAAGTGTTACCTAAGTGTGCCCTAAGTGTTACCTAAGTGTGCCCTAAGTGTTACCTAAGTGTGCCCTAATTGTTACCTAAGTGTGCCCTAAGTGTTACCTAAGTGTGCCCTAAGTGTTACCTAAGTGTGCCCTAAGTGTTACCTAAGTGTGCCCTAAGTGCTACCTAAGTGTGCCCTAAGTGTTACCTAAGTGTGCCCTAAGTGTTACCTAAGTGTACCCTAAGTGTTACCTAAGTGTGGCCTAAGTGTTACCTAAGTGTGCCCCAAGTGTTACCTAAGTGTGCCCTAAGTGTTACCTGAGTGTGCCCTAAGTGTTACCTAAGTGTACCCTAAGTGTTACCTAAGAGTTACCTAAGTGTTACATAAGTGTTACCTAAGTGTGCCCTAAGTGTTACCTAAGTGTTACCTAAGTGTGCCCTAAGTGTTACCTAAGTGTGCCCTAAGTGTTACCTAAGTGTGCCCTAAATGTTACCCAAGTGTGCCCTAAGTGTTACCTAAGTGTGCCCTAAGTGTTACCTAAGTGTGCCCCAAGTGTTACCTAAGTGTGCCTTAAGTGTTACCTAAGTGTACCCTAAGTGTTACCTAAGTGTTACCTAAGTGTGCCCTAAGTGTTACCCAAGTGTGCCCTAAGTGTTACCTAAGTGTGCCCCAAGTGTTACCTAAGTGTGCCCTAAGTGTTAACTAAGTGTTACCTAAGTGTGTCCTAAGTGTTACCTAAGTGTGCCCTAAGTGTTACCTAAGTGTGCCCTAAGTGTTACCTAAGTGTTACCTAAGTGTTACCTAAGTGTTACCTAAGTGTGCCCTAAGTGTTACCCAAGTGTTACCTAAGTGTTACCTAAGTGTTACCTAAGTGTTACCTAAGTATTACCTAAGTGTTACCTAAGTGTGCCCTAAGTGTTACCTAAGTGTGCCCTAACTGTTACCTAAGTGTGCCCTAACTGTTACCTAAGTGTGCCCTAAGTGTTACCTAAGTGTGCCCTAAGTGTTACCTAAGTGTACCCTTAGTGTTACCTAAGTGTTACCTAAGTGTTAACTAAGTGTTACCTAAGTGTTACCTAAGTGTTACCTAAGTGTTACCTAAGTGTGCCCTAAGTGTTACCTAAGTGTACCCTTAGTGTTACCTAAGTGTTACCTAAGTGTTAACTAAGTGTTACTTAAGTGTTACCTAAGTGTTACCTAAGTGTTACCTAAGTGTGCCCTAAGTGTTACCTAAGTGTGCCCTAAGTGTTACCTAAGTGTGCCCTAAGTGTTACCTAAGTGTTACCTAAGTGTTACCTAAGTGTTACCTAAGTGTGCCCTAAGTGTTACCTAAGTGTGCCCTAAGTGTTACCTAAGTGTGCCCTAAGTGTTACCTAAGTGTGCCCTAATTGTTACCTAAGTGTGCCCTAAGTGTTACCTAAGTGTGCCCTAAGTGTTACCTAAGTGTGCCCTAAGTGTTACCTAAGTGTGCTCTAAGTGTTACCTAAGTGTGCCCTAAGTGTTACCTAAGTGTGCCCTAAGTGTTACCTAAGTGTACCCTAAGTGTTACCTAAGTGTGGCCTAAGTGTTACCTAAGTGTGCCCCAAGTGTTACCTAAGTGAGCCCTAAGTGTTAACTAAGTGTTACCTGAGTGTGCCCTAAGTGTTACCTAAGTGTACCCTAAGTGTTACCTAAGAGTTACCTAAGTGTTACATAAGTGTTACCTAAGTGTGCCCTAAGTGTTACCTAAGTGTTACCTAAGTGTGCCCTAAGTGTTACCTAAGTGTGCCCTAAGTGTTACCTAAGTGTGCCCTAAATGTTACCCAAGTGTTACCTAAGTGTGCCCTAAGTGTTACCTAAGTGTGGCCTAAGTGTTACCTAAGTGTGCCCTAAGTGTTAACTAAGTGTTACCTGAGTGTGCCCTAAGTGTTACCTAAGTGTACCCTAAGTGTTACCTAAGAGTTACCTAAGTGTTACATAAGTGTCACCTAAGTGTGCCCTAAGTGTTACCTAAGTGTACCCTAAGTGTTACCTAAGTGTTACCTAAGTGTGCCCTAAGTGTTACCCAAGTGTGCCCTAAGTGTTACCTAAGTGTACCATAAGTGTTACCTAAGTGTTACCTAAGTGTTACCTAAGTGTTACCTAAGTGTTACCTAAGAGTTACCTAAGTGTTACATAAGTGTTACCTAAGTGTGGCCTAAGTGTTACCTAAGTGTGCCCTAAGTGTTACCTAAGTGTGCCCTAAGTGTTACCTAAGTGTGCCCTAAGTGTTACCTAAGTGTGCCCTAAGTGTTATCTAAGTGTGCCCTAAGTGTTACCTAAGTGTACCCTAAGTGTTACCTAAGTGTGGCCTAAGTGTTACCTAAGTGTGCCCCAAGAGTTACCTAAGTGTGCCCTAAGTGTTAACTAAGTGTTACCTAAGTGTGCCCTAAGTGTTACCTAAGTGTACCATAAGTGTTACCTAAGTGTTACCTAAGTGTTACCTAAGTGTTACCTAAGAGTTACCTAAGTGTTACATATGTGTTACCTAAGTGTGCCCTAAGTGTTACCTAAGTGTGCGCTAAGTGTTACCTAAGTGTTACCTAAGTGTGCCCTAAGTGTTACCTAAGTGTGCCCTAAGTGTTACCTAAGTGTGCCCTAAGTGTTACCTAAGTGTGCCTTAAGTGTTACCCAAGTGTGCCCTAAGTGTTACCTAAGTGTGCCCTAAGTGTTACCTAAGTGTGCCCCAAGTGTTACCTAAGTGTGCCCTAAGTGTTAACTAAGTGTTACCTAAGTGTGCCCTAAGTGTTACCTAAGTGTGCCCTAAGTGTTACCTAAGTGTTACCTAAGTGTTACCTAAGTGTTACCTAAGTGTGCCCTAAGTGTTACCTAAGTGTGCCCTAACTGTTACCTAAGTGTGCCCTAAGTGTTACCTAAGTGTGCCCTAAGTGTTACCTAAGTGTACCCTTAGTGTTACATAAGTGTTACCTAAGTGTTAACTAAGTGTTACTTAAGTGTTACCCAATTGTGCCCTAAGTGTTACCTAAGTGTGCCCTAAGTGTTACCTAAGTGTGCCCTAAGTGTTACCTAAGTGTACCCTAAGTGTTACCTAAGTGTTACCTAAGTGTTACCTAAGTGTTACCCAAGTGTTACCTAAGTGTGCCCTAAGTGTTACCTAAGTGTGCCCTAAGTGTGCCCTAAGTGTTACCTAAGTGTACCCTTAGTGTTACCCAAGTGTTACCTAAGTGTTACCTAAGTGTTACCTAAGTGTGCCCTAAGTGTTACCTAAGTGTGCCCTAAGTGTTACCTAAGTGTGCCCTAAGTGTTACCCAAGTGTGCCCTAAGTGTTACCCAAGTGTGCCCTAAGTGTTACCTAAGTGTGCCCTAAGTGTGCCCTAAGTGTTACCTAAGTGTGCCCTAAGTGTTACCTAAGTGTTACCTAAGTGTTACCTAAGTGTTACCTAAGTGTTACCTAAGAGTTACCTAAGTGTTACATAAGTGTTACCTAAGTGTGCCCTAAGTGTTACCTAAGTGTGCCCTAAGTGTTACCTAAGTGTGCCCTAAGTGTTACCTAAGTGTGCCCTAAGTGTTACCTAAGTGTGCCCTAAGTGTGCCCTAAGTGTTACCTAAGTGTACCATAAGTGTTACCTAAGTGTTACCTAAGTGTTACCTAAGTGTTACCTAAGTGTTACCTAAGTGTTACCTAAGTGTTACCCAAGTGTTACCTAAGTGTGCCCTAAGTGTTACCTAAGTGTGCCCTAAGTGTGCCCCAAGTGTTACCTAAGTGTACCCTTAGTGTTACCCAAGTGTTACCTAAGTGTTAACTAAGTGTTACCTAAGTGTGCCCTAAGTGTTACCTAAGTGTGCCCTAAGTGTTACCTAAGTGTGCCCTAAGTGTTACCCAAGTGTGCCCTAAGTGTTACCTAAGTGTGCCCTAAGTGTTACCTAAGTGTGCCCCAAGTGTTACCTAAGTGTGCCCTAAGTGTTACCTAAGTGTACCCTAAGTGTTACCTAAGTGTTACCTAAGTGTGCCCTAAGTGTTACCCAAGTGTGCCCTAAGTGTTACCTAAGTGTGCCCCAAGTGTTACCTAAGTGTGCCCTAAGTGTTAACTAAGTGTTACCTAAGTGTGCCCTAAGTGTTACCTAAGTGTGCCCTAAGTGTTACCTAAGTGTTACCTAAGTGTTACCTAAGTGTCACCTAAGTGTGCCCTAAGTGTTACCCAAGTGTTACCTAAGTGTTACCTAAGTGTTACCTAAGTGTTAACTAAGTGTTACCTAAGTGTGCCCTAAGTGTTACCTAAGTGTGCCCTAAGTGTTACCTAAGTGTGCCCTAAGTGTTACCCAAGTGTGCCCTAAGTGTTACCTAAGTGTGCCCTAAGTGTTACCTAAGTGTTACCTAAGTGTTACCTAAGTGTTACCTAAGTGTTACCCAAGTGTTACCTAAGTGTGCCCTAAGTGTTACCTAAGTGTGCCCTAAGTGTGCCCTAAGTGTTACCTAAGTGTACCCTTAGTGTTACCCAAGTGTTACCTAAGTGTTACCTAAGTGTTACCTAAGTGTGCCCTAAGTGTTACCTAAGTGTGCCCTAAGTGTTACCTAATTGTGCCCTAAGTGTTACCCAAGTGTGCCCTAAGTGTTACCCAAGTGTGCCCTAAGTGTTACCTAAGTGTGCCCTAAGTGTGCCCTAAGTGTTACCTAAGTGTACCATAAGTGTTACCTAAGTGTTACCTAAGTGTTACCTAAGTGTTACCTAAGTGTTACCTAAGAGTTACCTAAGTGTTACATAAGTGTTACCTAAGTGTGCCCTAAGTGTTACCTAAGTGTGCCCTAAGTGTTACCTAAGTGTGCCCTAAGTGTTACCTAAGTGTGCCCTAAGTGTTACCTAAGTGTGCCCTAAGTGTGCCCTAAGTGTTACCTAAGTGTACCATAAGTGTTACCTAAGTGTTACCTAAGTGTTACCTAAGTGTTACCTAAGTGTTACCTAAGTGTTACCTAAGTGTTACCCAAGTGTTACCTAAGTGTGCCCTAAGTGTTACCTAAGTGTGCCCTAAGTGTGCCCCAAGTGTTACCTAAGTGTTCCCTTAGTGTTACCCAAGTGTTACCTAAGTGTTAACTAAGTGTTACCTAAGTGTGCCCTAAGTGTTACCTAAGTGTGCCCTAAGTGTTACCTAAGTGTGCCCTAAGTGTTACCCAAGTGTGCCCTAAGTGTTACCTAAGTGTGCCCTAAGTGTTACCTAAGTGTGCCCCAAGTGTTACCTAAGTGTGCCCTAAGTGTTACCTAAGTGTACCCTAAGTGTTACCTAAGTGTTACCTAAGTGTGCCCTAAGTGTTACCCAAGTGTGCCCTAAGTGTTACCTAAGTGTGCCCCAAGTGTTACCTAAGTGTGCCCTAAGTGTTAACTAAGTGTTACCTAAGTGTGCCCTAAGTGTTACCTAAGTGTGCCCTAAGTGTTACCTAAGTGTTACCTAAGTGTTACCTAAGTGTCACCTAAGTGTGCCCTAAGTGTTACCCAAGTGTTACCTAAGTGTTACCTAAGTGTTACCTAAGTGTTACCTAAGTATTACCTAAGTGTTACCTAAGTGTGCCCTAAGTGTTACCTAAGTGTGCCCTAACTGTTACCTAAGTGTGCCCTAACTGTTACCTAAGTGTGCCCTAAGTGTTACCTAAGTGTGCCCTAAGTGTTACCTAAGTGTACCCTTAGTGTTACCTAAGTGTTACCTAAGTGTTAACTAAGTGTTACTTAAGTGTTACCTAAGTGTTACCTAAGTGTTACCTAAGTGTGCCCTAAGTGTTACCTAAGTGTGCCCTAAGTGTTACCTAAGTGTGCCCTAAGTGTTACCTAAGTGTTACCTAAGTGTTACCTAAGTGTTACCTAAGTGTGCCCTAAGTGTTACCTAAGTGTGCCCTAAGTGTTACCTAAGTGTGCCCTAAGTGTTACCTAAGTGTGCCCTAATTGTTACCTAAGTGTGCCCTAAGTGTTACCTAAGTGTGCCCTAAGTGTTACCTAAGTGTGCCCTAAGTGTTACCTAAGTGTGCTCTAAGTGCTACCTAAGTGTGCCCTAAGTGTTACCTAAGTGTGCCCTAAGTGTTACCTAAGTGTACCCTAAGTGTTACCTAAGTGTGGCCTAAGTGTTACCTAAGTGTGCCCCAAGTGTTACCTAAGTGTGCCCTAAGTGTTAACTAAGTGTTACCTGAGTGTGCCCTAAGTGTTACCTAAGTGTACCCTAAGTGTTACCTAAGAGTTACCTAAGTGTTACATAAGTGTTACCTAAGTGTGCCCTAAGTGTTACCTAAGTGTTACCTAAGTGTGCCCTAAGTGTTACCTAAGTGTGCCCTAAGTGTTACCTAAGTGTGCCCTAAATGTTACCCAAGTGTGCCCTAAGTGTTACCTAAGTGTGCCCTAAGTGTTACCTAAGTGTGCCCCAAGTGTTACCTAAGTGTGCCTTAAGTGTTACCTAAGTGTACCCTAAGTGTTACCTAAGTGTTACCTAAGTGTGCCCTAAGTGTTACCCAAGTGTGCCCTAAGTGTTACCTAAGTGTGCCCCAAGTGTTACCTAAGTGTGCCCTAAGTGTTAACTAAGTGTTACCTAAGTGTGCCCTAAGTGTTACCTAAGTGTGCCCTAAGTGTTACCTAAGTGTGCCCTAAGTGTTACCTAAGTGTTACCTAAGTGTTACCTAAGTGTTACCTAAGTGTGCCCTAAGTGTTACCCAAGTGTTACCTAAGTGTTACCTAAGTGTTACCTAAGTGTTACCTAAGTATTACCTAAGTGTTACCTAAGTGTGCCCTAAGTGTTACCTAAGTGTGCCCTAACTGTTACCTAAGTGTGCCCTAACTGTTACCTAAGTGTGCCCTAAGTGTTACCTAAGTGTGCCCTAAGTGTTACCTAAGTGTACCCTTAGTGTTACCTAAGTGTTACCTAAGTGTTAACTAAGTGTTACTTAAGTGTTACCTAAGTGTTACCTAAGTGTTACCTAAGTGTGCCCTAAGTGTTACCTAAGTGTACCCTTAGTGTTACCTAAGTGTTACCTAAGTGTTAACTAAGTGTTACTTAAGTGTTACCTAAGTGTTACCTAAGTGTTACCTAAGTGTGCCCTAAGTGTTACCTAAGTGTGCCCTAAGTGTTACCTAAGTGTGCCCTAAGTGTTACCTAAGTGTTACCTAAGTGTTACCTAAGTGTTACCTAAGTGTGCCCTAAGTGTTACCTAAGTGTGCCCTAAGTGTTACCTAAGTGTGCCCTAAGTGTTACCTAAGTGTGCCCTAATTGTTACCTAAGTGTGCCCTAAGTGTTACCTAAGTGTGCCCTAAGTGTTACCTAAGTGTGCCCTAAGTGTTACCTAAGTGTGCTCTAAGTGTTACCTAAGTGTGCCCTAAGTGTTACCTAAGTGTGCCCTAAGTGTTACCTAAGTGTACCCTAAGTGTTACCTAAGTGTGGCCTAAGTGTTACCTAAGTGTGCCCCAAGTGTTACCTAAGTGAGCCCTAAGTGTTAACTAAGTGTTACCTGAGTGTGCCCTAAGTGTTACCTAAGTGTACCCTAAGTGTTACCTAAGAGTTACCTAAGTGTTACATAAGTGTTACCTAAGTGTGCCCTAAGTGTTACCTAAGTGTTACCTAAGTGTGCCCTAAGTGTTACCTAAGTGTGCCCTAAGTGTTACCTAAGTGTGCCCTAAATGTTACCCAAGTGTTACCTAAGTGTGCCCTAAGTGTTACCTAAGTGTGGCCTAAGTGTTACCTAAGTGTGCCCCAAGTGTTACCTAAGTGTGCCCTAAGTGTTAACTAAGTGTTACCTGAGTGTGCCCTAAGTGTTACCTAAGTGTACCCTAAGTGTTACCTAAGAGTTACCTAAGTGTTACATAAGTGTCACCTAAGTGTGCCCTAAGTGTTACCTAAGTGTTACCTAAGTGTGCCCTAAGTGTTACCTAAGTGTGCCCTAAGTGTTACCTAAGTGTGCCCTAAATGTTACCCAAGTGTTACCTAAGTGTACCCTAAGTGTTACCTAAGTGTTACCTAAGTGTGCCCTAAGTGTTACCCAAGTGTGCCCTAAGTGTTACCTAAGTGTGCCCCAAGTGTTACCTAAGTGTGCCCTAAGTGTTAACTAAGTGTTACCTAAGTGTGCCCTAAGTGTTACCTAAGTGTTACCTAAGTGTTACCTAAGTGTTACCTAAGTGTGCCCTAAGTGTTACCCAAGTGTTACCTAAGTGTTACCTAAGTGTTACCTAAGTGTGCCCTAAGTGTTACCTAAGTGTGCCCTAACTGTTACCTAAGTGTGCCCTAACTGTTACCTAAGTGTGCCCTAAGTGTTACCTAAGTGTGCCCTAAGTGTTACCTAAGTGTACCCTTAGTGTTACCTAAGTGTTACCTAAGTGTTAACTAAGTGTTACTCAAGTGTTACCTAAGTGTTACCTAAGTGTTACCTAAGTGTGCCCTAAGTTTTACCTAAGTGTACCCTTAGTGTTACCTAAGTGTTACCTAAGTGTTAACTAAGTGTTACTTAAGTGTTACCTAAGTGTTACCTAAGTGTTACCTAAGTGTGCCCTAAGTGTTACCTAAGTGTGCCCTAAGTGTTACCTAAGTGTGCCCTAAGTGTTACCTAAGTGTTACCTAAGTGTTACCTAAGTGTTACCTAAGTGTGCCCTAAGTGTTACCTAAGTGTGCCCTAAGTGTTACCTAAGTGTGCCCTAAGTGTTACCTAAGTGTGCCCTAATTGTTACCTAAGTGTGCCCTAAGTGTTACCTAAGTGTGCCCTAAGTGTTACCTAAGTGTGCCCTAAGTGTTACCTAAGTGTGCTCTAAGTGTTACCTAAGTGTGCCCTAAGTGTTACCTAAGTGTGCCCTAAGTGTTACCTAAGTGTACCCTAAGTGTTACCTAAGTGTGGCCTAAGTGTTACCTAAGTGTGCCCCAAGTGTTACCTAAGTGTGCCCTAAGTGTTAACTAAGTGTTACCTGAGTGTGCCCTAAGTGTTACCTAAGTGTACCCTAAGTGTTACCTAAGAGTTACCTAAGTGTTACATAAGTGTTACCTAAGTGTGCCCTAAGTGTTACCTAAGTGTTACCTAAGTGTGCCCTAAGTGTTACCTAAGTGTGCCCTAAGTGTTACCTAAGTGTGCCCTAAATGTTACCCAAGTGTTACCTAAGTGTGCCCTAAGTGTTACCTAAGTGTGCCCTAAGTGTTACCTAAGTGTGTCCTAACTGTTACCTAAGTGTGCCCTAACTGTTACCTAAGTGTGCCCTAAGTTTTACCTAAGTGTGCCCTAAGTGTTACCTAAGTGTGCCCTAAGTGTTACCTAAGTGTGCCCTAAGTGTTACCTAAGTGTGCCCTAAGTGTTACCTAAGTGTGCCCTAAGTGTTACCTAAGTGTGCCCTAAGTGTTACCTAAGTGTGCCCTAAGTGTTACCTAAGTGTGCCCTAAGTGTTACCTAAGTGTGCTTTAAGTGTTACCTAAGTGTGCCCTAAGTGTTACCTAAGTGTGCCCTAAGTGTTACCTAAGTGTACCCTAAGTGTTACCCAAGTGTGGCCTAAGTGTTACCTAAGTGTGCCCCAAGTGTTACCTAAGTGTGCCCTAAGTGTTAACTAAGTGTTACCTAAGTGTGCCCTAAGTGTTACCTAAGTGTACCATAAGTGTTACCTAAGTGTTACCTAAGTGTTACCTAAGTGTTACCTAAGAGTTACCTAAGTGTTACATATGTGTTACCTAAGTGTGCCCTAAGTGTTACCTAAGTGTGCGCTAAGTGTTACCTAAGTGTTACCTAAGTGTGCCCTAAGTGTTACCTAAGTGTGCCCTAAGTGTTACCTAAGTGTGCCCTAAGTGTTACCTAAGTGTGCCCTAAGTGTTACCCAAGTGTGCCCTAAGTGTTACCTAAGTGTGCCCCAAGTGTTACCTAAGTGTGCCCCAAGTGTTACCTAAGTGTGCCCTAAGTCTTAACTAAGTGTTACCTAAATGTGCCCTAAGTGTTACCTAAGTGTGCCCTAAGTGTTACCTAAGTGTTACCTAAGTGTTACCTAAGTGTTACCTAAGTGTGCCCTAAGTGTTACCCAAGTGTTACCTAAGTGTTACCTAAGTGTTACCTAAGTGTTACCTAAGAGTTACCTAAGTGTTACATATGTGTTACCTAAGTGTGCCCTAAGTGTTACCTAAGTGTGCGCTAAGTGTTACCTAAGTGTTACCTAAGTGTGCCCTAAGTGTTACCTAAGTGTGCCCTAACTGTTACCTAAGTGTGCCCTAACTGTTACCTAAGTGTGCCCTAAGTGTTACCTAAGTGTGCCCTAAGTGTTACCTAAGTGTACCCTTAGTGTTACCTAAGTGTTACCTAAGTGTTAACTAAGTGTTACTCAAGTGTTACCCAAGTGTGCCCTAAGTGTTACCTAAGTGTGCCCTAAGTGTTACCTAAGTGTGCCCTAAGTGTTACCTAAGTGTACCCTAAGTGTTACCTAAGTGTTACCTAAGTGTTACCTAAGTGTTACCTAAGTGTTACCTAAGTGTTACCCAAGTGTTACCTAAGTGTGCCCTAAGTGTTACCTAAGTGTGCCCTAAGTGTGCCCTAAGTGTTACCTAAGTGTACCCTTAGTGTTACCCAAGTGTTACCTAAGTGTTAACTAAGTGTTACCTAAGTGTGCCCAAAGTGTTACCTAAGTGTGCCCTAAGTGTTACCTAAGTGTGCCCTAAGTGTTACCTAAGTGTGCCCTAAGTGTTACCCAAGTGTGCCCTAAGTGTTACCTAAGTGTGCCCCAAGTGTTACCTAAGTGTGCCCCAAGTGTTACCTAAGTGTGCCCTAAGTGTACCCTAAGTGTTACCTAAGTGTGCCCTAAGTGTTACCTAAGTGTTACCTAAGTGTTACCTAAGTGTTACCTAAGTGTGCCCTAAGTGTTACCTAAGTGTGCCCTAAGTGTTACCTAAGTGTGCCCTAAGTGTTACCTAAGTGTGCCCTAATTGTTACCTAAGTGTGCCCTAAGTGTTACCTAAGTGTGCCCTAAGTGTTACCTAAGTGTGCCCTAAGTGTTACCTAAGTGTGCTCTAAGTGCTACCTAAGTGTGCCCTAAGTGTTACCTAAGTGTGCCCTAAGTGTTACCTAAGTGTACCCTAAGTGTTACCTAAGTGTGGCCTAAGTGTTACCTAAGTGTGCCCCAAGTGTTACCTAAGTGTGCCCTAAGTGTTAACTAAGTGTTACCTGAGTGTGCCCTAAGTGTTACCTAAGTGTACCCTAAGTGTTACCTAAGAGTTACCTAAGTGTTACATAAGTGTTACCTAAGTGTGCCCTAAGTGTTACCTAAGTGTTACCTAAGTGTGCCCTAAGTGTTACCTAAGTGTGCCCTAAGTGTTACCTAAGTGTGCCCTAAATGTTACCCAAGTGTGCCCTAAGTGTTACCTAAGTGTGCCCTAAGTGTTACCTAAGTGTGCCCCAAGTGTTACCTAAGTGTGCCTTAAGTGTTACCTAAGTGTACCCTAAGTGTTACCTAAGTGTTACCTAAGTGTGCCCTAAGTGTTACCCAAGTGTGCCCTAAGTGTTACCTAAGTGTGCCCCAAGTGTTACCTAAGTGTGCCCTAAGTGTTAACTAAGTGTTACCTAAGTGTGCCCTAAGTGTTACCTAAGTGTGCCCTAAGTGTTACCTAAGTGTGCCCTAAGTGTTACCTAAGTGTTACCTAAGTGTTACCTAAGTGTTACCTAAGTGTGCCCTAAGTGTTACCCAAGTGTTACCTAAGTGTTACCTAAGTGTTACCTAAGTGTTACCTAAGTATTACCTAAGTGTTACCTAAGTGTGCCCTAAGTGTTACCTAAGTGTGCCCTAACTGTTACCTAAGTGTGCCCTAACTGTTACCTAAGTGTGCCCTAAGTGTTACCTAAGTGTGCCCTAAGTGTTACCTAAGTGTACCCTAAGTGTTACCTAAGTGTTACCTAAGTGTTAACTAAGTGTTACTTAAGTGTTACCTAAGTGTTACCTAAGTGTTACCTAAGTGTGCCCTAAGTGTTACCTAAGTGTACCCTTAGTGTTACCTAAGTGTTACCTAAGTGTTAACTAAGTGTTACTTAAGTGTTACCTAAGTGTTACCTAAGTGTTACCTAAGTGTGCCCTAAGTGTTACCTAAGTGTGCCCTAAGTGTTACCTAAGTGTGCCCTAAGTGTTACCTAAGTGTTACCTAAGTGTTACCTAAGTGTTACCTAAGTGTGCCCTAAGTGTTACCTAAGTGTGCCCTAAGTGTTACCTAAGTGTGCCCTAAGTGTTACCTAAGTGTGCCCTAATTGTTACCTAAGTGTGCCCTAAGTGTTACCTAAGTGTGCCCTAAGTGTTACCTAAGTGTGCCCTAAGTGTTACCTAAGTGTGCTCTAAGTGTTACCTAAGTGTGCCCTAAGTGTTACCTAAGTGTGCCCTAAGTGTTACCTAAGTGTACCCTAAGTGTTACCTAAGTGTGGCCTAAGTGTTACCTAAGTGTGCCCCAAGTGTTACCTAAGTGAGCCCTAAGTGTTAACTAAGTGTTACCTGAGTGTGCCCTAAGTGTTACCTAAGTGTACCCTAAGTGTTACCTAAGAGTTACCTAAGTGTTACATAAGTGTTACCTAAGTGTGCCCTAAGTGTTACCTAAGTGTTACCTAAGTGTGCCCTAAGTGTTACCTAAGTGTGCCCTAAGTGTTACCTAAGTGTGCCCTAAATGTTACCCAAGTGTTACCTAAGTGTGCCCTAAGTGTTACCTAAGTGTGGCCTAAGTGTTACCTAAGTGTGCCCCAAGTGTTACCTAAGTGTGCCCTAAGTGTTAACTAAGTGTTACCTGAGTGTGCCCTAAGTGTTACCTAAGTGTACCCTAAGTGTTACCTAAGAGTTACCTAAGTGTTACATAAGTGTCACCTAAGTGTGCCCTAAGTGTTACCTAAGTGTTACCTAAGTGTGCCCTAAGTGTTACCTAAGTGTGCCCTAAGTGTTACCTAAGTGTGCCCTAAATGTTACCCAAGTGTTACCTAAGTGTACCCTAAGTGTTACCTAAGTGTTACCTAAGTGTGCCCTAAGTGTTACCCAAGTGTGCCCTAAGTGTTACCTAAGTGTGCCCCAAGTGTTACCTAAGTGTGCCCTAAGTGTTAACTAAGTGTTACCTAAGTGTGCCCTAAGTGTTACCTAAGTGTTACCTAAGTGTTACCTAAGTGTTACCTAAGTGTGCCCTAAGTGTTACCCAAGTGTTACCTAAGTGTTACCTAAGTGTTACCTAAGTGTGCCCTAAGTGTTACCTAAGTGTGCCCTAACTGTTACCTAAGTGTGCCCTAACTGTTACCTAAGTGTGCCCTAAGTGTTACCTAAGTGTGCCCTAAGTGTTACCTAAGTGTACCCTTAGTGTTACCTAAGTGTTACCTAAGTGTTAACTAAGTGTTACTCAAGTGTTACCTAAGTGTTACCTAAGTGTTACCTAAGTGTGCCCTAAGTTTTACCTAAGTGTACCCTTAGTGTTACCTAAGTGTTACCTAAGTGTTAACTAAGTGTTACTTAAGTGTTACCTAAGTGTTACCTAAGTGTTACCTAAGTGTGCCCTAAGTGTTACCTAAGTGTGCCCTAAGTGTTACCTAAGTGTGCCCTAAGTGTTACCTAAGTGTTACCTAAGTGTTACCTAAGTGTTACCTAAGTGTGCCCTAAGTGTTACCTAAGTGTGCCCTAAGTGTTACCTAAGTGTGCCCTAAGTGTTACCTAAGTGTGCCCTAATTGTTACCTAAGTGTGCCCTAAGTGTTACCTAAGTGTGCCCTAAGTGTTACCTAAGTGTGCCCTAAGTGTTACCTAAGTGTGCTCTAAGTGTTACCTAAGTGTGCCCTAAGTGTTACCTAAGTGTGCCCTAAGTGTTACCTAAGTGTACCCTAAGTGTTACCTAAGTGTGGCCTAAGTGTTACCTAAGTGTGCCCCAAGTGTTACCTAAGTGTGCCCTAAGTGTTAACTAAGTGTTACCTGAGTGTGCCCTAAGTGTTACCTAAGTGTACCCTAAGTGTTACCTAAGAGTTACCTAAGTGTTACATAAGTGTTACCTAAGTGTGCCCTAAGTGTTACCTAAGTGTTACCTAAGTGTTACCTAAGTGTTACCTAAGTGTGCCCTAAGTGTTACCTAAGTGTGCCCTAAATGTTACCCAAGTGTTACCTAAGTGTGCCCTAAGTGTTACCTAAGTGTGCCCTAAGTGTTACCTAAGTGTGTCCTAACTGTTACCTAAGTGTGCCCTAACTGTTACCTAAGTGTGCCCTAAGTTTTACCTAAGTGTGCCCTAAGTGTTACCTAAGTGTGCCCTAAGTGTTACCTAAGTGTGCCCTAAGTGTTACCTAAGTGTGCCCTAAGTGTTACCTAAGTGTGCCCTAAGTGTTACCTAAGTGTGCCCTAAGTGTTACCTAAGTGTGCCCTAAGTGTTACCTAAGTGTGCCCTAAGTGTTACCTAAGTGTGCTTTAAGTGTTACCTAAGTGTGCCCTAAGTGTTACCTAAGTGTGCCCTAAGTGTTACCTAAGTGTACCCTAAGTGTTACCCAAGTGTGGCCTAAGTGTTACCTAAGTGTGCCCCAAGTGTTACCTAAGTGTGCCCTAAGTGTTAACTAAGTGTTACCTAAGTGTGCCCTAAGTGTTACCTAAGTGTACCATAAGTGTTACCTAAGTGTTACCTAAGTGTTACCTAAGTGTTACCTAAGTGTTACCTAAGTGTTACATATGTGTTACCTAAGTGTGCCCTAAGTGTTACCTAAGTGTGCGCTAAGTGTTACCTAAGTGTTACCTAAGTGTGCCCTAAGTGTTACCTAAGTGTGCCCTAAGTGTTACCTAAGTGTGCCCTAAGTGTTACCTAAGTGTGCCCTAAGTGTTACCCAAGTGTGCCCTAAGTGTTACCTAAGTGTGCCCCAAGTGTTACCTAAGTGTGCCCCAAGTGTTACCTAAGTGTGCCCTAAGTCTTAACTAAGTGTTACCTAAATGTGCCCTAAGTGTTACCTAAGTGTGCCCTAAGTGTTACCTAAGTGTTACCTAAGTGTTACCTAAGTGTTACCTAAGTGTGCCCTAAGTGTTACCTAAGTGTTACCTAAGTGTTACCTAAGTGTTACCTAAGTGTTACCTAAGAGTTACCTAAGTGTTACATATGTGTTACCTAAGTGTGCCCTAAGTGTTACCTAAGTGTGCGCTAAGTGTTACCTAAGTGTTACCTAAGTGTGCCCTAAGTGTTACCTAAGTGTGCCCTAACTGTTACCTAAGTGTGCCCTAACTGTTACCTAAGTGTGCCCTAAGTGTTACCTAAGTGTGCCCTAAGTGTTACCTAAGTGTACCCTTAGTGTTACCTAAGTGTTACCTAAGTGTTAACTAAGTGTTACTCAAGTGTTACCCAAGTGTGCCCTAAGTGTTACCTAAGTGTGCCCTAAGTGTTACCTAAGTGTGCCCTAAGTGTTACCTAAGTGTACCCTAAGTGTTACCTAAGTGTTACCTAAGTGTTACCTAAGTGTTACCTAAGTGTTACCTAAGTGTTACCCAAGTGTTACCTAAGTGTGCCCTAAGTGTTACCTAAGTGTGCCCTAAGTGTGCCCTAAGTGTTACCTAAGTGTACCCTTAGTGTTACCCAAGTGTTACCTAAGTGTTAACTAAGTGTTACCTAAGTGTGCCCAAAGTGTTACCTAAGTGTGCCCTAAGTGTTACCTAAGTGTGCCCTAAGTGTTACCTAAGTGTGCCCTAAGTGTTACCCAAGTGTGCCCTAAGTGTTACCTAAGTGTGCCCCAAGTGTTACCTAAGTGTGCCCCAAGTGTTACCTAAGTGTGCCCTAAGTGTTAACTAAGTGTTACCTAAGTGTGCCCTAAGTGTTACCTAAGTGTGCCCTAAGTGTTACCTAAGTGTTACCTAAGTGTTACCTAAGTGTTACCTAAGTGTGCCCTAAGTGTTACCCAAGTGTTACCTAAGTGTTACCTAAGTGTTACCTAAGTGTTACCTAAGTGTTACCTAAGTGTTACCTAAGTGTGCCCTAAGTGTTACCTAAGTGTGCCCTAACTGTTACCTAAGTGTGCCCTAACTGTTACCTAAGTGTGCCCTAAGTGTTACCTAAGTGTGCCCTAAGTGTTACCTAAGTGTACCCTTAGTGTTACCTAAGTGTTACCTAAGTGTTAACTAAGTGTTACTTAAGTGTTACCCAAGTGTGCCCTAAGTGTTACCTAAGTGTGCCCTAAGTGTTACCTAAGTGTGCCCTAAGTGTTACCTAAGTGTACCCTAAGTGTTACCTAAGTGTTACCTAAGTGTTACCTAAGTGTTACCCAAGTGTTACCTAAGTGTGCCCTAAGTGTTACCTAAGTGTGCCCTAAGTGTGCCCTAAGTGTTACCTAAGTGTACCCTTAGTGTTACCCAAGTGTTACCTAAGTGTTACCTAAGTGTTACCTAAGTGTGCCCTAAGTGTTACCTAAGTGTGCCCTAAGTGTTACCTAAGTGTGCCCTAAGTGTTACCCAAGTGTGCCCTAAGTGTTACCTAAGTGTGCCCTAAGTGTTACCTAAGTGTGCTCTAAGTGTTACCTAAGTGTGCCCTAAGTGTTACCTAAGTGTGCCCTAAGTGTTACCTAAGTGTGCCCTAATTGTTACCTAAGTGTGCCCTAAGTGTTACCTAAGTGTGCCCTAAGTGTTACCTAAGTGTGCCCTAAGTGTTACCTAAGTGTGCTCTAAGTGTTACCTAAGTGTGCCCTAAGTGTTACCTAAGTGTGCCCTAAGTGTTACCTAAGTGTACCCTAAGTGTTACCTAAGTGTGGCCTAAGTGTTACCTAAGTGTGCCCCAAGTGTTACCTAAGTGTGCCCTAAGTGTTAACTAAGTGTTACCTGAGTGTGCCCTAAGTGTTACCTAAGTGTACCCTAAGTGTTACCTAAGAGTTACCTAAGTGTTACATAAGTGTTACCTAAGTGTGCCCTAAGTGTTACCTAAGTGTTACCTAAGTGTGCCCTAAGTGTTACCTAAGTGTGCCCTAAGTGTTACCTAAGTGTGCCCTAAATGTTACCCAAGTGTTACCTAAGTGTGCCCTAAGTGTTACCTAAGTGTGCCCTAAGTGTTACCTAAGTGTGTCCTAACTGTTACCTAAGTGTGCCCTAACTGTTACCTAAGTGTGCCCTAAGTGTTACCTAAGTGTGCCCTAAGTGTTACCTAAGTGTGCCCTAAGTGTTAACTAAGTGTTACCTAAGTGTGCCCTAAGTGTTACCTAAGTGTGCCCTAAGTGTTACCTAAGTGTTACCTAAGTGTGCCCCAAGTGTTACCTAAGTGTGCCCCAAGTGTTACCTAAGTGTGCCCTAAGTGTTAACTAAGTGTTACCTAAGTGTGCCCTAAGTGTTACCTAAGTGTGCCCTAAGTGTTACCTAAGTGTGCCCTAAGTGTTACCTAAGTGTGCTCTAAGTGTTACCTAAGTGTGCCCTAAGTGTTTCCTAAGTGTGCCCTAAGTGTTACCTAAGTGTGCCCTAATTGTTACCTAAGTGTGCCCTAAGTGTTACCTAAGTGTTACCTAAGTGTTACCTAAGTGTGCCCTAAGTGTTACCTAAGTGTGCCCTAATTGTTACCTAAGTGTGCCCTAAGTGTTACCTAAGTGTGCCCTAAGTGTTACCCAAGTGTGCCCTAAGTGTTACCTAAGTGTGCCCCAAGTGTTACCTAAGTGTGCCCCAAGTGTTACCTAAGTGTGCCCTAAGTCTTAACTAAGTGTTACCTAAATGTGCCCTAAGTGTTACCTAAGTGTGCCCTAAGTGTTACCTAAGTGTTACCTAAGTGTTACCTAAGTGTTACCTAAGTGTGCCCTAAGTGTTACCCAAGTGTTACCTAAGTGTTACCTAAGTGTTACCTAAGTGTTACCTAAGAGTTACCTAAGTGTTACATATGTGTTACCTAAGTGTGCCCTAAGTGTTACCTAAGTGTGCGCTAAGTGTTACCTAAGTGTTACCTAAGTGTGCCCTAAGTGTTACCTAAGTGTGCCCTAACTGTTACCTAAGTGTGCCCTAACTGTTACCTAAGTGTGCCCTAAGTGTTACCTAAGTGTGCCCTAAGTGTTACCTAAGTGTACCCTTAGTGTTACCTAAGTGTTACCTAAGTGTTAACTAAGTGTTACTCAAGTGTTACCCAAGTGTGCCCTAAGTGTTACCTAAGTGTGCCCTAAGTGTTACCTAAGTGTGCCCTAAGTGTTACCTAAGTGTACCCTAAGTGTTACCTAAGTGTTACCTAAGTGTTACCTAAGTGTTACCTAAGTGTTACCTAAGTGTTACCCAAGTGTTACCTAAGTGTGCCCTAAGTGTTACCTAAGTGTGCCCTAAGTGTGCCCTAAGTGTTACCTAAGTGTACCCTTAGTGTTACCCAAGTGTTACCTAAGTGTTAACTAAGTGTTACCTAAGTGTGCCCAAAGTGTTACCTAAGTGTGCCCTAAGTGTTACCTAAGTGTGCCCTAAGTGTTACCTAAGTGTGCCCTAAGTGTTACCCAAGTGTGCCCTAAGTGTTACCTAAGTGTGCCCCAAGTGTTACCTAAGTGTGCCCCAAGTGTTACCTAAGTGTGCCCTAAGTGTTAACTAAGTGTTACCTAAGTGTGCCCTAAGTGTTACCTAAGTGTGCCCTAAGTGTTACCTAAGTGTTACCTAAGTGTTACCTAAGTGTTACCTAAGTGTGCCCTAAGTGTTACCCAAGTGTTACCTAAGTGTTACCTAAGTGTTACCTAAGTGTTACCTAAGTATTACCTAAGTGTTACCTAAGTGTGCCCTAAGTGTTACCTAAGTGTGCCCTAACTGTTACCTAAGTGTGCCCTAACTGTTACCTAAGTGTGCCCTAAGTGTTACCTAAGTGTTCCCTAAGTGTTACCTAAGTGTTCCCTTAGTGTTACCTAAGTGTTACCTAAGTGTTAACTAAGTGTTACTTAAGTGTTACCCAAGTGTGCCCTAAGTGTTACCTAAGTGTGCCCTAAGTGTTACCTAAGTGTGCCCTAAGTGTTACCTAAGTGTACCCTAAGTGTTACCTAAGTGTTACCTAAGTGTTACCTAAGTGTTACCCAAGTGTTACCTAAGTGTGCCCTAAGTGTTACCTAAGTGTGCCCTAAGTGTGCCCTAAGTGTTACCTAAGTGTACCCTTAGTGTTACCCAAGTGTTACCTAAGTGTTACCTAAGTGTTACCTAAGTGTGCCCTAAGTGTTACCTAAGTGTGCCCTAAGTGTTACCTAAGTGTGCCCTAAGTGTTACCCAAGTGTGCCCTAAGTGTTACCTAAGTGTGCCCTAAGTGTTACCTAAGTGTGCTCTAAGTGTTACCTAAGTGTGCCCTAAGTGTTACCTAAGTGTGCCCTAAGTGTTACCTAAGTGTGCCCTAATTGTTACCTAAGTGTGCCCTAAGTGTTACCTAAGTGTGCCCTAAGTGTTACCTAAGTGTGCCCTAAGTGTTACCTAAGTGTGCTCTAAGTGTTACCTAAGTGTGCCCTAAGTGTTACCTAAGTGTGCCCTAAGTGTTACCTAAGTGTACCCTAAGTGTTACCTAAGTGTGGCCTAAGTGTTACCTAAGTGTGCCCCAAGTGTTACCTAAGTGTGCCCTAAGTGTTAACTAAGTGTTACCTGAGTGTGCCCTAAGTGTTACCTAAGTGTACCCTAAGTGTTACCTAAGAGTTACCTAAGTGTTACATAAGTGTTACCTAAGTGTGCCCTAAGTGTTACCTAAGTGTTACCTAAGTGTGCCCTAAGTGTTACCTAAGTGTGCCCTAAGTGTTACCTAAGTGTGCCCTAAATGTTACCCAAGTGTTACCTAAGTGTGCCCTAAGTGTTACCTAAGTGTGCCCTAAGTGTTACCTAAGTGTGTCCTAACTGTTACCTAAGTGTGCCCTAACTGTTACCTAAGTGTGCCCTAAGTGTTACCTAAGTGTGCCCTAAGTGTTACCTAAGTGTGCCCTAAGTGTTAACTAAGTGTTACCTAAGTGTGCCCTAAGTGTTACCTAAGTGTGCCCTAAGTGTTACCTAAGTGTTACCTAAGTGTGCCCCAAGTGTTACCTAAGTGTGCCCCAAGTGTTACCTAAGTGTGCCCTAAGTGTTAACTAAGTGTTACCTAAGTGTGCCCTAAGTGTTACCTAAGTGTGCCCTAAGTGTTACCTAAGTGTGCTCTAAGTGTTACCTAAGTGTGCCCTAAGTGTTACCTAAGTGTGCCCTAAGTGTTACCTAAGTGTGCCCTAATTGTTACCTAAGTGTGCCCTAAGTGTTACCTAAGTGTGCCCTAAGTGTTACCTAAGTGTGCCCTAAGTGTTACCTAAGTGTGCTCTAAGTGTTACCTAAGTGTGCCCTAAGTGTTACCTAAGTGTGCCCTAAGTGTTACCTAAGTGTACCCTAAGTGTTACCTAAGTGTGGCCTAAGTGTTACCTAAGTGTGCCCCAAGTGTTACCTAAGTGTGCCCTAAGTGTTAACTAAGTGTTACCTGAGTGTGCCCTAAGTGTTACCTAAGTGTACCCTAAGTGTTACCTAAGAGTTACCTAAGTGTTACATAAGTGTTACCTAAGTGTGCCCTAAGTGTTACCTAAGTGTTACCTAAGTGTGCCCTAAGTGTTACCTAAGTGTGCCCTAAGTGTTACCTAAGTGTGCCCTAAATGTTACCCAAGTGTTACCTAAGTGTGCCCTAAGTGTTACCTAAGTGTGCCCTAAGTGTTACCTAAGTGTGTCCTAACTGTTACCTAAGTGTGCCCTAACTGTTACCTAAGTGTGCCCTAAGTGTTACCTAAGTGTGCCCTAAGTGTTACCTAAGTGTGCCCTAAGTGTTAACTAAGTGTTACCTAAGTGTGCCCTAAGTGTTACCTAAGTGTGCCCTAAGTGTTACCTAAGTGTTACCTAAGTGTGCCCCAAGTGTTACCTAAGTGTGCCCCAAGTGTTACCTAAGTGTGCCCTAAGTGTTAACTAAGTGTTACCTAAGTGTGCCCTAAGTGTTACCTAAGTGTGCCCTAAGTGTTACCTAAGTGTGCCCTAAGTGTTACCTAAGTGTGCTCTAAGTGTTACCTAAGTGTGCCCTAAGTGTTTCCTAAGTGTGCCCTAAGTGTTACCTAAGTGTGCCCTAATTGTTACCTAAGTGTGCCCTAAGTGTTACCTAAGTGTGCCCTAAGTGTTACCTAAGTGTGCCCTAAGTGTTACCTAAGTGTGCTCTAAGTGTTACCTAAGTGTGCCCTAAGTGTTACCTAAGTGTACCCTAAGTGTTACCTAAGTGTGGCCTAAGTGTTACCTAAGTGTGCCCCAAGTGTTACCTAAGTGTGCCCTAAGTGTTAACTAAGTGTTACCTGAGTGTGCCCTAAGTGTTACCTAAATGTACCCTAAGTGTTACCTAAGAGTTACCTATGTGTTACATAAGTGTTACCTAAGTGTGCCCTAAGTGTTACCTAAGTGTTACCTAAGTATTACCTAAGTGTTACCTAAGTGTTACCTAAGTGTTACCCAAGTGTTACCTAAGTGTGCCCTAAGTGTTACCTAAGTGTGCCCTAAGTGTTACCTAAGTGTGCCCTAAGTGTTACCTAAGTGTGCCCTAAGTGTTACCTAAGTGTGCCCTAAGTGTTAACTAAGTGTTACCTAAGTGTGCTCTAAGTGTTACCTAAGTGTGCCCTAAGTGTTTCCTAAGTGTGCCCTAAGTGTTACCCAAGTGTGCCCTAAGTGTTACCTAAGTGTGCCCTAAGTGTTACCTAAGTGTGCCCTAAGTGTTACCTAAGTGTACCCTAAGTGTTACCTAAGTGTTACCTAAGTGTTACCTAAGTGTTACCCAAGTGTTACCTAAGTGTGCCCTAAGTGTTACCTAAGTGTGCCCTAAGTGTGCCCTAAGTGTTACCTAAGTGTACCCTTAGTGTTACCCAAGTGTTACCTAAGTGTTACCTAAGTGTTACCTAAGTGTGCCCTAAGTGTTACCTAAGTGTGCCCTAAGTGTTACCTAAGTGTGCCCTAAGTGTTACCCAAGTGTGCCCTAAGTGTTACCTAAGTGTGCCCTAAGTGTTACCTAAGTGTGCTCTAAGTGTTACCTAAGTGTGCCCTAAGTGTTACCTAAGTGTGCCCTAAGTGTTACCTAAGTGTGCCCTAATTGTTACCTAAGTGTGCCCTAAGTGTTACCTAAGTGTGCCCTAAGTGTTACCTAAGTGTGCCCTAAGTGTTACCTAAGTGTGCTCTAAGTGTTACCTAAGTGTGCCCTAAGTGTTACCTAAGTGTGCCCTAAGTGTTACCTAAGTGTACCCTAAGTGTTACCTAAGTGTGGCCTAAGTGTTACCTAAGTGTGCCCCAAGTGTTACCTAAGTGTGCCCTAAGTGTTAACTAAGTGTTACCTGAGTGTGCCCTAAGTGTTACCTAAGTGTGCCCTAAGTGTTACCTAAGTGTTACCTAAGTGTTACATAAGTGTTACCTAAGTGTGCCCTAAGTGTTACCTAAGTGTTACCTAAGTGTGCCCTAAGTGTTACCTAAGTGTGCCCTAAGTGTTACCTAAGTGTGCCCTAAATGTTACCCAAGTGTTACCTAAGTGTGCCCTAAGTGTTACCTAAGTGTGCCCTAAGTGTTACCTAAGTGTGTCCTAACTGTTACCTAAGTGTGCCCTAACTGTTACCTAAGTGTGCCCTAAGTGTTACCTAAGTGTGCCCTAAGTGTTACCTAAGTGTGCCCTAAGTGTTAACTAAGTGTTACCTAAGTGTGCCCTAAGTGTTACCTAAGTGTGCCCTAAGTGTTACCTAAGTGTTACCTAAGTGTGCCCCAAGTGTTACCTAAGTGTGCCCCAAGTGTTACCTAAGTGTGCCCTAAGTGTTAACTAAGTGTTACCTAAGTGTGCCCTAAGTGTTACCTAAGTGTGCCCTAAGTGTTACCTAAGTGTGCCCTAAGTGTTACCTAAGTGTGCTCTAAGTGTTACCTAAGTGTGCCCTAAGTGTTTCCTAAGTGTGCCCTAAGTGTTACCTAAGTGTGCCCTAATTGTTACCTAAGTGTGCCCTAAGTGTTACCTAAGTGTGCCCTAAGTGTTACCTAAGTGTGCCCTAAGTGTTACCTAAGTGTGCTCTAAGTGTTACCTAAGTGTGCCCTAAGTGTTACCTAAGTGTACCCTAAGTGTTACCTAAGTGTGGCCTAAGTGTTACCTAAGTGTGCCCCAAGTGTTACCTAAGTGTGCCCTAAGTGTTAACTAAGTGTTACCTGAGTGTGCCCTAAGTGTTACCTAAATGTACCCTAAGTGTTACCTAAGTGTTACCTATGTGTTACATAAGTGTTACCTAAGTGTGCCCTAAGTGTTACCTAAGTGTTACCTAAGTATTACCTAAGTGTTACCTAAGTGTTACCTAAGTGTTACCCAAGTGTTACCTAAGTGTGCCCTAAGTGTTACCTAAGTGTGCCCTAAGTGTTACCTAAGTGTGCCCTAAGTGTTACCTAAGTGTGCCCTAAGTGTTACCTAAGTGTGCCCTAAGTGTTACCCAAGTGTGCCCTAAGTGTTACCTAAGTGTGCCCCAAGTGTTACCTAAGTGTGCCCCAAGTGTTACCTAAGTGTGCCCTAAGTGTTAACTAAGTGTTACCTAAGTGTGCCCTAAGTGTTACCTAAGTGTGCCCTAAGTGTTACCTAAGTGTGCCCTAAGTGTTACCTAAGTGTGCTCTAAGTGTTACCTAAGTGTGCCCTAAGTGTTTCCTAAGTGTGCCCTAAGTGTTACCTAAGTGTGCCCTAATTGTTACCTAAGTGTGCCCTAAGTGTTACCTAAGTGTGCCCTAAGTGTTACCTAAGTGTGCCCTAAGTGTTACCTAAGTGTGCTCTAAGTGTTACCTAAGTGTGCCCTAAGTGTTACCTAAGTGTGCCCTAAGTGTTACCTAAGTGTACCCTAAGTGTTACCTAAGTGTGCCCTAAGTGTTACCTAAGTGTGCCCTAAGTGTTACCTAAGTGTGCCCTAAGTGTTAACTAAGTGTTACCTGAGTGTGCCCTAAGTGTTAACTAAGTGTTACTTAAGTGTTACCCAAGTGTGCCCTAAGTGTTACCTAAGTGTGCCCTAAGTGTTACCTAAGTGTGCCCTAAGTGTTACCTAAGTGTACCCTAAGTGTTACCTAAGTGTTACCTAAGTGTTACCCAAGTGTTACCTAAGTGTGCCCTAAGTGTTACCTAAGTGTGCCCTAAGTGTGCCCTAAGTGTTACCTAAGTGTACCCTTAGTGTTACCCAAGTGTTACCTAAGTGTTACCTAAGTGTTACCTAAGTGTGCCCTAAGTGTTACCTAAGTGTGCCCTAAGTGTTACCTAAGTGTGCCCTAAGTGTTACCCAAGTGTGCCCTAAGTGTTACCCAAGTGTGCCCTAAGTGTTACCTAAGTGTGCCCTAAGTGTGTCCTAAGTGTTACCTAAGTGTACCCTAAGTGTTACCTAAGTGTTACCTAAGTGTTACCTAAGTGTTACCTAAGTGTTACCTAAGAGTTACCTAAGTGTTACATAAGTGTTACCTAAGTGTGCCCTAAGTGTTACCTAAGTGTGCCCTAAGTGTTACCTAAGTGTGCCCTAAGTGTTACCTAAGTGTGCCCTAAGTGTTACCTAAGTGTGCCCTAAGTGTGCCCTAAGTGTTACCTAAGTGTACCATAAGTGTTACCTAAGTGTTACCTAAGTGTTACCTAAGTGTTACCTAAGTGTTACCTAAGTGTTACCTAAGTGTTACCCAAGTGTTACCTAAGTGTGCCCTAAGTGTTACCTAAGTGTGCCCTAAGTGTGCCCTAAGTGTTACCTAAGTGTTACCTAAGTGTTACCTAAGTGTTACCTAAGTATTACCTAAGTGTTACCTAAGTGTGCCCTAAGTGTTACCTAAGTGTGCCCTAACTGTTACCTAAGTGTGCCCTAACTGTTACCTAAGTGTGCCCTAAGTGTTACCTAAGTATGCCCTAAGTGTTACCTAAGTGTACCCTTAGTGTTACCTAAGTGTTACCTAAGTGTTAACTAAGTGTTACCTAAGTGTTACCCAAGTGTGCCCTAAGTGTTACCTAAGTGTGCCCTAAGTGTTACCTAAGTGTGCCCTAAGTGTTACCTAAGTGTACCCTAAGTGTTACCTAAGTGTTACCTAAGTGTTACCCAAGTGTTACCTAAGTGTGCCCTAAGTGTTACCTAAGTGTGCCCTAAGTGTGCCCTAAGTGTTACCTAAGTGTACCCTTAGTGTTACCCAAGTGTTACCTAAGTGTTACCTAAGTGTTACCTAAGTGTGCCCTAAGTGTTACCTAAGTGTGCCCTAAGTGTTACCTAAGTGTGCCCTAAGTGTTACCTAAGTGTGCTTTAAGTGTTACCTAAGTGTGCCCTAAGTGTTACCTAAGTGTGCCCTAAGTGTTACCTAAGTGTTACCTAAGTGTACCCTAAGTGTTACCCAAGTGTGGCCTAAGTGTTACCTAAGTGTGCCCCAAGTGTTACCTAAGTGTGCCCAAAGTGTTAACTAAGTGTTACCTAAGTGTGCCCTAAGTGTTACCTAAGTGTTACCTAAGTGTGCCCTAAGTGTTACCTAAGTGTTACCTAAGTGTACCCTAAGTGTTACCCAAGTGTGGCCTAAGTGTTACCTAAGTGTGCCCCAAGTGTTACCTAAGTGTGCCCAAAGTGTTAACTAAGTGTTACCTAAGTGTGCCCTAAGTGTTACCTAAGTGTGCCCTAAGTGTTACCTAAGTGTGCCCTAAGTGTTAACTAAGTGTTACCTAAGTGTGCTCTAAGTGTTACCTAAGTGTGCCCTAAGTGTTTCCTAAGTGTGCCCTAAGTGTTACCCAAGTGTGCCCTAAGTGTTACCTAAGTGTGCCCTAAGTGTTACCTAAGTGTGCCCTAAGTGTTACCTAAGTGTACCCTAAGTGTTACCTAAGTGTTACCTAAGTGTTACCTAAGTGTTACCCAAGTGTTACCTAAGTGTGCCCTAAGTGTTACCTAAGTGTGCCCTAAGTGTGCCCTAAGTGTTACCTAAGTGTACCCTTAGTGTTACCCAAGTGTTACCTAAGTGTTACCTAAGTGTTACCTAAGTGTGCCCTAAGTGTTACCTAAGTGTGCCCTAAGTGTTACCTAAGTGTGCCCTAAGTGTTACCCAAGTGTGCCCTAAGTGTTACCTAAGTGTGCCCTAAGTGTTACCTAAGTGTGCTCTAAGTGTTACCTAAGTGTGCCCTAAGTGTTACCTAAGTGTGCCCTAAGTGTTACCTAAGTGTGCCCTAATTGTTACCTAAGTGTGCCCTAAGTGTTACCTAAGTGTGCCCTAAGTGTTACCTAAGTGTGCCCTAAGTGTTACCTAAGTGTGCTCTAAGTGTTACCTAAGTGTGCCCTAAGTGTTACCTAAGTGTGCCCTAAGTGTTACCTAAGTGTACCCTAAGTGTTACCTAAGTGTGGCCTAAGTGTTACCTAAGTGTGCCCCAAGTGTTACCTAAGTGTGCCCTAAGTGTTAACTAAGTGTTACCTGAGTGTGCCCTAAGTGTTACCTAAGTGTACCCTAAGTGTTACCTAAGAGTTACCTAAGTGTTACATAAGTGTTACCTAAGTGTGCCCTAAGTGTTACCTAAGTGTTACCTAAGTGTGCCCTAAGTGTTACCTAAGTGTGCCCTAAGTGTTACCTAAGTGTGCCCTAAATGTTACCCAAGTGTTACCTAAGTGTGCCCTAAGTGTTACCTAAGTGTGCCCTAAGTGTTACCTAAGTGTGTCCTAACTGTTACCTAAGTGTGCCCTAACTGTTACCTAAGTGTGCCCTAAGTGTTACCTAAGTGTGCCCTAAGTGTTACCTAAGTGTGCCCTAAGTGTTAACTAAGTGTTACCTAAGTGTGCCCTAAGTGTTACCTAAGTGTGCCCTAAGTGTTACCTAAGTGTTACCTAAGTGTGCCCCAAGTGTTACCTAAGTGTGCCCCAAGTGTTACCTAAGTGTGCCCTAAGTGTTAACTAAGTGTTACCTAAGTGTGCCCTAAGTGTTACCTAAGTGTGCCCTAAGTGTTACCTAAGTGTGCCCTAAGTGTTACCTAAGTGTGCTCTAAGTGTTACCTAAGTGTGCCCTAAGTGTTTCCTAAGTGTGCCCTAAGTGTTACCTAAGTGTGCCCTAATTGTTACCTAAGTGTGCCCTAAGTGTTACCTAAGTGTGCCCTAAGTGTTACCTAAGTGTGCCCTAAGTGTTACCTAAGTGTGCTCTAAGTGTTACCTAAGTGTGCCCTAAGTGTTACCTAAGTGTACCCTAAGTGTTACCTAAGTGTGGCCTAAGTGTTACCTAAGTGTGCCCCAAGTGTTACCTAAGTGTGCCCTAAGTGTTAACTAAGTGTTACCTGAGTGTGCCCTAAGTGTTACCTAAATGTACCCTAAGTGTTACCTAAGAGTTACCTATGTGTTACATAAGTGTTACCTAAGTGTGCCCTAAGTGTTACCTAAGTGTTACCTAAGTATTACCTAAGTGTTACCTAAGTGTTACCTAAGTGTTACCCAAGTGTTACCTAAGTGTGCCCTAAGTGTTACCTAAGTGTGCCCTAAGTGTTACCTAAGTGTGCCCTAAGTGTTACCTAAGTGTGCCCTAAGTGTTACCTAAGTGTGCCCTAAGTGTTACCCAAGTGTGCCCTAAGTGTTACCTAAGTGTGCCCCAAGTGTTACCTAAGTGTGCCCCAAGTGTTACCTAAGTGTGCCCTAAGTGTTACCTAAGTGTTACCTAAGTGTGCCCTAAGTGTTACCTAAGTGTGCCCTAAGTGTTACCTAAGTGTGCCCTAAGTGTTACCTAAGTGTGCTCTAAGTGTTACCTAAGTGTGCCCTAAGTGTTTCCTAAGTGTGCCCTAAGTGTTACCTAAGTGTGCCCTAATTGTTACCTAAGTGTGCCCTAAGTGTTACCTAAGTGTGCCCTAAGTGTTACCTAAGTGTGCCCTAAGTGTTACCTAAGTGTGCTCTAAGTGTTACCTAAGTGTGCCCTAAGTGTTACCTAAGTGTGCCCTAAGTGTTACCTAAGTGTACCCTAAGTGTTACCTAAGTGTGGCCTAAGTGTTACCTAAGTGTGCCCCAAGTGTTACCTAAGTGTGCCCTAAGTGTTAACTAAGTGTTACCTAAGTGTGCCCTAAGTGTTAACTAAGTGTTACTTAAGTGTTACCCAAGTGTGCCCTAAGTGTTACCTAAGTGTGCCCTAAGTGTTACCTAAGTGTGCCCTAAGTGTTACCTAAGTGTACCCTAAGTGTTACCTAAGTGTTACCTAAGTGTTACCCAAGTGTTACCTAAGTGTGCCCTAAGTGTTACCTAAGTGTGCCCTAAGTGTGCCCTAAGTGTTACCTAAGTGTACCCTTAGTGTTACCCAAGTGTTACCTAAGTGTTACCTAAGTGTTACCTAAGTGTGCCCTAAGTGTTACCTAAGTGTGCCCTAAGTGTTACCTAAGTGTGCCCTAAGTGTTACCCAAGTGTGCCCTAAGTGTTACCCAAGTGTGCCCTAAGTGTTACCTAAGTGTGCCCTAAGTGTGTCCTAAGTGTTACCTAAGTGTACCATAAGTGTTACCTAAGTGTTACCTAAGTGTTACCTAAGTGTTACCTAAGTGTTACCTAAGAGTTACCTAAGTGTTACATAAGTGTTACCTAAGTGTGCCCTAAGTGTTACCTAAGTGTGCCCTAAGTGTTACCTAAGTGTGCCCTAAGTGTTACCTAAGTGTGCCCTAAGTGTTACCTAAGTGTGCCCTAAGTGTGCCCTAAGTGTTACCTAAGTGTACCATAAGTGTTACCTAAGTGTTACCTAAGTGTTACCTAAGTGTTACCTAAGTGTTACCTAAGTGTTACCTAAGTGTTACCCAAGTGTTACCTAAGTGTGCCCTAAGTGTTACCTAAGTGTGCCCTAAGTGTGCCCTAAGTGTTACCTAAGTGTTACCTAAGTGTTACCTAAGTGTTACCTAAGTATTACCTAAGTGTTACCTAAGTGTGCCCTAAGTGTTACCTAAGTGTGCCCTAACTGTTACCTAAGTGTGCCCTAACTGTTACCTAAGTGTGCCCTAAGTGTTACCTAAGTATGCCCTAAGTGTTACCTAAGTGTACCCTTAGTGTTACCTAAGTGTTACCTAAGTGTTAACTAAGTGTTACTTAAGTGTTACCCAAGTGTGCCCTAAGTGTTACCTAAGTGTGCCCTAAGTGTTACCTAAGTGTGCCCTAAGTGTTACCTAAGTGTACCCTAAGTGTTACCTAAGTGTTACCTAAGTGTTACCCAAGTGTTACCTAAGTGTGCCCTAAGTGTTACCTAAGTGTGCCCTAAGTGTGCCCTAAGTGTTACCTAAGTGTACCCTTAGTGTTACCCAAGTGTTACCTAAGTGTTACCTAAGTGTTACCTAAGTGTGCCCTAAGTGTTACCTAAGTGTGCCCTAAGTGTTACCTAAGTGTGCCCTAAGTGTTACCTAAGTGTGCTTTAAGTGTTACCTAAGTGTGCCCTAAGTGTTACCTAAGTGTGCCCTAAGTGTTACCTAAGTGTTACCTAAGTGTACCCTAAGTGTTACCCAAGTGTGGCCTAAGTGTTACCTAAGTGTGCCCCAAGTGTTACCTAAGTGTGCCCAAAGTGTTAACTAAGTGTTACCTAAGTGTGCCCTAAGTGTTACCTAAGTGTTACCTAAGTGTGCCCTAAGTGTTACCTAAGTGTTACCTAAGTGTACCCTAAGTGTTACCCAAGTGTGGCCTAAGTGTTACCTAAGTGTGCCCCAAGTGTTACCTAAGTGTGCCCAAAGTGTTAACTAAGTGTTACCTAAGTGTGCCCTAAGTGTTACCTAAGTGTACCATAAGTGTTACCTAAGTGTTACCTAAGAGTTACCTAAGTGTTACATATGTGTTACCTAAGTGTGCCCTAAGTGTTACCTAAGTGTGCGCTAAGTGTTACCTAAGTGTTACCTAAGTGTGCCCTAAGTGTTACCTAAGTGTGCCCTAAGTGTTACTTAAGTGTGGCCTAAGTGTTACCTAAGTGTGCCCTAAGTGTTACCCAAGTGTGCCCTAAGTGTAACCTAAGTGTGCCCCAAGTGTTACCTAAGTGTGCCCCAAGTGTTACCTAAGTGTGCCCTAAGTGTTAACTAAGTGTTACCTAAGTGTGCCCTGAGTGTGCCCTAAGTGTTACCTAAGTGTACCCTTAGTGTTACCTAAGTGTTACCTAAGTGTTAACTAAGTGTTACTTAAGTGTTACCCAAGTGTGCCCTAAGTGTTACCTAAGTGTGCCCTAAGTGTTACCTAAGTGTGCCCTAAGTGTTACCTAAGTGTACCCTAAGTGTTACCTAAGTGTACCCTAAGTGTTACCTAAGTGTTACCTAAGTGTGCCCTAAGTGTTACCTAAGTGTGCCCTAAGTGTTACCTAAGTGTGCCCTAAATGTTACCCAAGTGTTACCTAAGTGTGCCCTAAATGTACCCTAAGTGTTACCTAAGAGTTACCTATGTGTTACATAAGTGTTACCTAAGTGTGCCCTAAGTGTTACCTAAGTGTTACCTAAGTATTACCTAAGTGTTACCTAAGTGTTACCTAAGTGTTACCCAAGTGTTACCTAAGTGTGCCCTAAGTGTTACCTAAGTGTGCCCTAAGTGTTACCTAAGTGTGCCCTAAGTGTTACCTAAGTGTGCCCTAAGTGTTACCTAAGTGTGCCCTAAGTGTTACCTAAGTGTTACCTAAGTGTTACCCAAGTGTGCCCTAAGTGTTACCTAAGTGTGCCCTAAGTGTTACCTAAGTGTGCCCTAAGTGTGCCCTAAGTGTTACCCAAGTGTTACCTAAGTGTTACCTAAGTGTTACCTAAGTGTTACCTAAGTATTACCTAAGTGTTACCTAAGTGTGCCCTAAGTGTTACCTAAGTGTGCCCTAACTGTTACCTAAGTGTGCCCTAACTGTTACCTAAGTGTGCCCTAAGTGTTACCTAAGTGTGCCCTAAGTGTTACCTAAGTGTACCCTTAGTGTTACCTAAGTGTTACCTAAGTGTTAACTAAGTGTTACTTAAGTGTTACCCAAGTGTGCCCTAAGTGTTACCTAAGTGTGCCCTAAGTGTTACCTAAGTGTGCCCTAAGTGTTACCTAAGTGTTACCTAAGTGTTACCTAAGTGTGTCCTAACTGTTACCTAAGTGTGCCCTAACTGTTACCTAAGTGTGCCCTAAGTGTTACCTAAGTGTGCCCTAAGTGTTACCTAAGTGTGCCCTAAGTGTTAACTAAGTGTTACCTAAGTGTGCCCTAAGTGTTACCTAAGTGTGCCCTAAGTGTTACCTAAGTGTTACCTAAGTGTGCCCCAAGTGTTACCTAAGTGTGCCCCAAGTGTTACCTAAGTGTGCCCTAAGTGTTAACTAAGTGTTACCTAAGTGTGCCCTAAGTGTTACCTAAGTGTGCCCTAAGTGTTACCTAAGTGTGCCCTAAGTGTTACCTAAGTGTGCTCTAAGTGTTACCTAAGTGTGCCCTAAGTGTTTCCTAAGTGTGCCCTAAGTGTTACCTAAGTGTGCCCTAATTGTTACCTAAGTGTGCCCTAAGTGTTACCTAAGTGTGCCCTAAGTGTTACCTAAGTGTGCCCTAAGTGTTACCTAAGTGTGCTCTAAGTGTTACCTAAGTGTGCCCTAAGTGTTACCTAAGTGTACCCTAAGTGTTACCTAAGTGTGGCCTAAGTGTTACCTAAGTGTGCCCCAAGTGTTACCTAAGTGTGCCCTAAGTGTTAACTAAGTGTTACCTGAGTGTGCCCTAAGTGTTACCTAAATGTACCCTAAGTGTTACCTAAGAGTTACCTATGTGTTACATAAGTGTTACCTAAGTGTGCCCTAAGTGTTACCTAAGTGTTACCTAAGTATTACCTAAGTGTTACCTAAGTGTTACCTAAGTGTTACCCAAGTGTTACCTAAGTGTGCCCTAAGTATTACCTAAGTGTTACCTAAGTGTTACCTAAGTGTTACCCAAGTGTTACCTAAGTGTGCCCTAAGTGTTACCTAAGTGTGCCCTAAGTGTTACCTAAGTGTGCCCTAAGTGTTACCTAAGTGTGCCCTAAGTGTTACCTAAGTGTGCCCTAAGTGTTACCTAAGTGTACCCTAAGTGTTACCTAAGTGTTACCTAAGTGTTACCCAAGTGTTACCTAAGTGTGCCCTAAGTGTTACCTAAGTGTGCCCTAAGTGTGCCCTAAGTGTTACCTAAGTGTACCCTTAGTGTTACCCAAGTGTTACCTAAGTGTTACCTAAGTGTTACCTAAGTGTGCCCTAAGTGTTACCTAAGTGTGCCCTAAGTGTTACCTAAGTGTGCCCTAAGTGTTACCCAAGTGTGCCCTAAGTGTTACCCAAGTGTGCCCTAAGTGTTACCTAAGTGTGCCCTAAGTGTGTCCTAAGTGTTACCTAAGTGTACCATAAGTGTTACCTAAGTGTTACCTAAGTGTTACCTAAGTGTTACCTAAGTGTTACCTAAGAGTTACCTAAGTGTTACATAAGTGTTACCTAAGTGTGCCCTAAGTGTTACCTAAGTGTGCCCTAAGTGTTACCTAAGTGTGCCCTAAGTGTTACCTAAGTGTGCCCTAAGTGTTACCTAAGTGTGCCCTAAGTGTGCCCTAAGTGTTACCTAAGTGTACCATAAGTGTTACCTAAGTGTTACCTAAGTGTTACCTAAGTGTTACCTAAGTGTTACCTAAGTGTTACCTAAGTGTTACCCAAGTGTTACCTAAGTGTGCCCTAAGTGTTACCTAAGTGTGCCCTAAGTGTGCCCTAAGTGTTACCTAAGTGTTACCTAAGTGTTACCTAAGTGTTACCTAAGTATTACCTAAGTGTTACCTAAGTGTGCCCTAAGTGTTACCTAAGTGTGCCCTAACTGTTACCTAAGTGTGCCCTAACTGTTACCTAAGTGTGCCCTAAGTGTTACCTAAGTATGCCCTAAGTGTTACCTAAGTGTACCCTTAGTGTTACCTAAGTGTTACCTAAGTGTTAACTAAGTGTTACTTAAGTGTTACCCAAGTGTGCCCTAAGTGTTACCTAAGTGTGCCCTAAGTGTTACCTAAGTGTGCCCTAAGTGTTACCTAAGTGTACCCTAAGTGTTACCTAAGTGTTACCTAAGTGTTACCCAAGTGTTACCTAAGTGTGCCCTAAGTGTTACCTAAGTGTGCCCTAAGTGTGCCCTAAGTGTTACCTAAGTGTACCCTTAGTGTTACCCAAGTGTTACCTAAGTGTTACCTAAGTGTTACCTAAGTGTGCCCTAAGTGTTACCTAAGTGTGCCCTAAGTGTTACCTAAGTGTGCCCTAAGTGTTACCTAAGTGTGCTTTAAGTGTTACCTAAGTGTGCCCTAAGTGTTACCTAAGTGTGCCCTAAGTGTTACCTAAGTGTTACCTAAGTGTACCCTAAGTGTTACCCAAGTGTGGCCTAAGTGTTACCTAAGTGTGCCCCAAGTGTTACCTAAGTGTGCCCAAAGTGTTAACTAAGTGTTACCTAAGTGTGCCCTAAGTGTTACCTAAGTGTACCATAAGTGTTACCTAAGTGTTACCTAAGTGTTACCTAAGTGTTACCTAAGAGTTACCTAAGTGTTACATATGTGTTACCTAAGTGTGCCCTAAGTGTTACCTAAGTGTGCGCTAAGTGTTACCTAAGTGTTACCTAAGTGTGCCCTAAGTGTTACCTAAGTGTGCCCTAAGTGTTACTTAAGTGTGGCCTAAGTGTTACCTAAGTGTGCCCTAAGTGTTACCCAAGTGTGCCCAAAGTGTAACCTAAGTGTGCCCCAAGTGTTACCTAAGTGTGCCCCAAGTGTTACCTAAGTGTGCCCTAAGTGTTAACTAAGTGTTACCTAAGTGTGCCCTAAGTGTGCCCTAAGTGTTACCTAAGTGTACCCTTAGTGTTACCTAAGTGTTACCTAAGTGTTAACTAAGTGTTACTTAAGTGTTACCCAAGTGTGCCCTAAGTGTTACCTAAGTGTGCCCTAAGTGTTACCTAAGTGTGCCCTAAGTGTTACCTAAGTGTACCCTAAGTGTTACCTAAGTGTACCCTAAGTGTTACCTAAGTGTTACCTAAGTGTGCCCTAAGTGTTACCTAAGTGTGCCCTAAGTGTTACCTAAGTGTGCCCTAAATGTTACCCAAGTGTTACCTAAGTGTGCCCTAAATGTACCCTAAGTGTTACCTAAGAGTTACCTATGTGTTACATAAGTGTTACCTAAGTGTGCCCTAAGTGTTACCTAAGTGTTACCTAAGTATTACCTAAGTGTTACCTAAGTGTTACCTAAGTGTTACCCAAGTGTTACCTAAGTGTGCCCTAAGTGTTACCTAAGTGTGCCCTAAGTGTTACCTAAGTGTGCCCTAAGTGTTACCTAAGTGTGCCCTAAGTGTTACCTAAGTGTGCCCTAAGTGTTACCTAAGTGTTACCTAAGTGTTACCCAAGTGTGCCCTAAGTGTTACCTAAGTGTGCCCTAAGTGTTACCTAAGTGTGCCCTAAGTGTGCCCTAAGTGTTACCCAAGTGTTACCTAAGTGTTACCTAAGTGTTACCTAAGTGTTACCTAAGTGTTACCTAAGTGTTACCTAAGTGTGCCCTAAGTGTTACCTAAGTGTGCCCTAACTGTTACCTAAGTGTGCCCTAACTGTTACCTAAGTGTGCCCTAAGTGTTACCTAAGTGTGCCCTAAGTGTTACCTAAGTGTACCCTTAGTGTTACCTAAGTGTTACCTAAGTGTTAACTAAGTGTTACTTAAGTGTTACCCAAGTGTGCCCTAAGTGTTACCTAAGTGTGCCCTAAGTGTTACCTAAGTGTGCCCTAAGTGTTACCTAAGTGTTACCTAAGTGTTACCTAAGTGTTACCCAAGTGTTACCTAAGTGTTACCTAAGTGTTACCTAAGTGTGCCCTAAGTGTTACCTAAGTGTGCCCTAAGTGTTACCTAAGTGTGCCCTAAGTGTTACCCAAGTGTGCCCTAAGTGTTACCTAAGTGTGCCCTAAGTGTTACCTAAGTGTGCTCTAAGTGTTACCTAAGTGTGTCCTAAGTGTTACCTAAGTGTGCCCTAAGTGTTACCTAAGTGTGCCCTAAGTGTTACCTAAGTGTGCCCTAAGTGTTACCTAAGTGTGCCCTAAGTGTTACCTAAGTGTGCCCCAAGTGTTACCTAAGTGTGCCCTAAGTGTTAACTAAGTGTTACCTAAGTGTGCCCTAAGTGTTACCTAAGTGTGCCCTAAGTGTTACCTAAGTGTGCCCTAAGTGTTACCTAAGTGTGCCCTAAGTGTTACCTAAGTGTGCCCTAAGTGTGCCCTAAGTGTTACCTAAGTGTACCCTTAGTGTTACCCAAGTGTTACCTAAGTGTTACCTAAGTGTTACCTAAGTGTGCCCTAAGTGTTACCTAAGTGTGCCCTAAGTGTTACCTAAGTGTGCCCTAAGTGTTACCCAAGTGTGCCCTAAGTGTTACCTAAGTGTGCCCTAAGTGTTACCTAAGTGTGCTCTAAGTGTTACCTAAGTGTGCCCTAAGTGTTACCTAAGTGTGCCCTAAGTGTTACCTAAGTGTGCCCTAATTGTTACCTAAGTGTGCCCTAAGTGTTACCTAAGTGTGCCCTAAGTGTTACCTAAGTGTGCCCTAAGTGTTACCTAAGTGTGCTCTAAGTGTTACCTAAGTGTGCCCTAAGTGTTACCTAAGTGTGCCCTAAGTGTTACCTAAGTGTACCCTAAGTGTTACCTAAGTGTGGCCTAAGTGTTACCTAAGTGTGCCCCAAGTGTTACCTAAGTGTGCCCTAAGTGTTAACTAAGTGTTACCTGAGTGTGCCCTAAGTGTGCCCTAAGTGTTACCTAAGTGTGCCCTAATTGTTACCTAAGTGTGCCCTAAGTGTTACCTAAGTGTGCCCTAAGTGTTACCTAAGTGTGCCCCAAGTGTTACCTAAGTGTGCCCTAAGTGTTAACTAAGTGTTACCTAAGTGTGCCCTAAGTGTTACCTAAGTGTGCCCTAAGTGTTACCTAAGTGTGCCCTAAGTGTTACCTAAGTGTGCCCTAAGTGTTACCTAAGTGTGCCCTAAGTGTGCCCTAAGTGTTACCTAAGTGTACCCTTAGTGTTACCCAAGTGTTACCTAAGTGTTACCTAAGTGTTACCTAAGTGTGCCCTAAGTGTTACCTAAGTGTGCCCTAAGTGTTACCTAAGTGTGCCCTAAGTGTTACCCAAGTGTGCCCTAAGTGTTACCTAAGTGTGCCCTAAGTGTTACCTAAGTGTGCTCTAAGTGTTACCTAAGTGTGCCCTAAGTGTTACCTAAGTGTGCCCTAAGTGTTACCTAAGTGTGCCCTAATTGTTACCTAAGTGTGCCCTAAGTGTTACCTAAGTGTGCCCTAAGTGTTACCTAAGTGTGCCCTAAGTGTTACCTAAGTGTGCTCTAAGTGTTACCTAAGTGTGCCCTAAGTGTTACCTAAGTGTGCCCTAAGTGTTACCTAAGTGTACCCTAAGTGTTACCTAAGTGTGGCCTAAGTGTTACCTAAGTGTGCCCCAAGTGTTACCTAAGTGTGCCCTAAGTGTTAACTAAGTGTTACCTGAGTGTGCCCTAAGTGTTACCTAAGTGTACCCTAAGTGTTACCTAAGAGTTACCTAAGTGTTACATAAGTGTTACCTAAGTGTGCCCTAAGTGTTACCTAAGTGTTACCTAAGTGTGCCCTAAGTGTTACCTAAGTGTGCCCTAAGTGTTACCTAAGTGTGCCCTAAATGTTACCCAAGTGTTACCTAAGTGTGCCCTAAGTGTTACCTAAGTGTGCCCTAAGTGTTACCTAAGTGTGTCCTAACTGTTACCTAAGTGTGCCCTAACTGTTACCTAAGTGTGCCCTAAGTGTTACCTAAGTGTGCCCTAAGTGTTACCTAAGTGTGCCCTAAGTGTTAACTAAGTGTTACCTAAGTGTGCCCTAAGTGTTACCTAAGTGTGCCCTAAGTGTTACCTAAGTGTTACCTAAGTGTGCCCCAAGTGTTACCTAAGTGTGCCCCAAGTGTTACCTAAGTGTGCCCTAAGTGTTAACTAAGTGTTACCTAAGTGTGCCCTAAGTGTTACCTAAGTGTGCCCTAAGTGTTACCTAAGTGTGCCCTAAGTGTTACCTAAGTGTGCTCTAAGTGTTACCTAAGTGTGCCCTAAGTGTTTCCTAAGTGTGCCCTAAGTGTTACCTAAGTGTGCCCTAATTGTTACCTAAGTGTGCCCTAAGTGTTACCTAAGTGTGCCCTAAGTGTTACCTAAGTGTGCCCTAAGTGTTACCTAAGTGTGCTCTAAGTGTTACCTAAGTGTGCCCTAAGTGTTACCTAAGTGTGCCCTAAGTGTGCCCTAAGTGTTACCTAAGTGTACCCTAAGTGTTACCTAAGTGTGGCCTAAGTGTTACCTAAGTGTGCCCCAAGTGTTACCTAAGTGTGCCCTAAGTGTTAACTAAGTGTTACCTGAGTGTGCCCTAAGTGTTACCTAAATGTACCCTAAGTGTTACCTAAGTGTTACCTAAGTGTTACCTAAGAGTTACCTAAGTGTTACATATGTGTTACCTAAGTGTGCCCTAAGTGTTACCTAAGTGTGCGCTAAGTGTTACCTAAGTGTTACCTAAGTGTGCCCTAAGTGTTACCTAAGTGTGCCCTAAGTGTTACTTAAGTGTGGCCTAAGTGTTACCTAAGTGTGCCCTAAGTGTTACCCAAGTGTGCCCTAAGTGTAACCTAAGTGTGCCCCAAGTGTTACCTAAGTGTGCCCCAAGTGTTACCTAAGTGTGCCCTAAGTGTTAACTAAGTGTTACCTAAGTGTGCCCTGAGTGTGCCCTAAGTGTTACCTAAGTGTACCCTTAGTGTTACCTAAGTGTTACCTAAGTGTTAACTAAGTGTTACTTAAGTGTTACCCAAGTGTGCCCTAAGTGTTACCTAAGTGTGCCCTAAGTGTTACCTAAGTGTGCCCTAAGTGTTACCTAAGTGTACCCTAAGTGTTACCTAAGTGTACCCTAAGTGTTACCTAAGTGTTACCTAAGTGTGCCCTAAGTGTTACCTAAGTGTGCCCTAAGTGTTACCTAAGTGTGCCCTAAATGTTACCCAAGTGTTACCTAAGTGTGCCCTAAATGTACCCTAAGTGTTACCTAAGAGTTACCTATGTGTTACATAAGTGTTACCTAAGTGTGCCCTAAGTGTTACCTAAGTGTTACCTAAGTATTACCTAAGTGTTACCTAAGTGTTACCTAAGTGTTACCCAAGTGTTACCTAAGTGTGCCCTAAGTGTTACCTAAGTGTGCCCTAAGTGTTACCTAAGTGTGCCCTAAGTGTTACCTAAGTGTGCCCTAAGTGTTACCTAAGTGTGCCCTAAGTGTTACCCAAGTGTGCCCTAAGTGTTACCTAAGTGTGCCCCAAGTGTTACCTAAGTGTGCCCCAAGTGTTACCTAAGTGTGCCCTAAGTGTTAACTAAGTGTTACCTAAGTGTGCCCTAAGTGTTACCTAAGTGTGCCCTAAGTGTTACCTAAGTGTGCCCTAAGTGTTACCTAAGTGTGCTCTAAGTGTTACCTAAGTGTGCCCTAAGTGTTTCCTAAGTGTGCCCTAAGTGTTACCTAAGTGTGCCCTAATTGTTACCTAAGTGTGCCCTAAGTGTTACCTAAGTGTGCCCTAAGTGTTACCTAAGTGTGCCCTAAGTGTTACCTAAGTGTGCTCTAAGTGTTACCCAAGTGTGCCCTAAGTGTTACCCAAGTGTGCCCTAAGTGTTACCTAAGTGTGCCCTAAGTGTGCCCTAAGTGTTACCTAAGTGTACCATAAGTGTTACCTAAGTGTTACCTAAGTGTTACCTAAGTGTTACCTAAGTGTTACCTAAGAGTTACCTAAGTGTTACATAAGTGTTACCTAAGTGTGCCCTAAGTGTTACCTAAGTGTGCCCTAAGTGTTACCTAAGTGTGCCCTAAGTGTTACCTAAGTGTGCCCTAAGTGTTACCTAAGTGTGCCCTAAGTGTGCCCTAAGTGTTACCTAAGTGTACCATAAGTGTTACCTAAGTGTTACCTAAGTGTTACCTAAGTGTTACCTAAGTGTTACCTAAGTGTTACCTAAGTGTTACCCAAGTGTTACCTAAGTGTGCCCTAAGTGTTACCTAAGTGTGCCCTAAGTGTGCCCTAAGTGTTACCTAAGTGTACCCTTAGTGTTACCCAAGTGTTACCTAAGTGTTAACTAAGTGTTACCTAAGTGTGCCCAAAGTGTTACCTAAGTGTGCCCTAAGTGTTACCTAAGTGTGCCCTAAGTGTTACCTAAGTGTACCCTAAGTGTTACCTAAGTGTTACCTAAGTGTTACCCAAGTGTGCCCTAAGTGTTACCTAAGTGTGCCCTAAGTGTTACCTAAGTGTGCCCTAAGTGTTACCTAAGTGTGCCATAAGTGTTACCCAAGTGTGCCCTAAGTGTTACCTAAGTGTGCCCCAAGTGTTACCTAAGTGTGCCCCAAGTGTTACCTAAGTGTGCCCTAAGTGTTAACTAAGTGTTACCTAAGTGTGCCCTAAGTGTTACCTAAGTGTGCCCTAAGTGTTACCTAAGTGTGCCCTAAGTGTTACCTAAGTGTGCCCCAAGTGTTACCTAAGTGTGCCCCAAGTGTTACCTAAGTGTGCCCTAAGTGTTAACTAAGTGTTACCTAAGTGTGCCCTAAGTGTTACCTAAGTGTGCCCTAAGTGTTACCTAAGTGTTACCTAAGTGTTACCTAAGTGTTACCTAAGTGTGCCCTAAGTGTTACCTAAGTGTGCCCTAAGTGTTACCTAAGTGTTACCTAAGTGTTACCTAAGTGTTACCTAAGTGTGCCCTAAGTGTTACCCAAGTGTTACCTAAGTATTACCTAAGTGTTACCTAAGTGTGCCCTAAGTGTTACCTAAGTGTGCCCTAACTGTTACCTAAGTGTGCCCTAACTGTTACCTAAGTGTGCCCTAAGTGTTACCTAAGTATGCCCTAAGTGTTACCTAAGTGTACCCTTAGTGTTACCTAAGTGTTACCTAAGTGTTAACTAAGTGTTACTTAAGTGTTACCCAAGTGTGCCCTAAGTGTTACCTAAGTGTGCCCTAAGTGTTACCTAAGTGTGCCCTAAGTGTTACCTAAGTGTACCCTAAGTGTTACCTAAGTGTTACCTAAGTGTTACCCAAGTGTTACCTAAGTGTGCCCTAAGTGTTACCTAAGTGTGCCCTAAGTGTGCCCTAAGTGTTACCTAAGTGTACCCTTAGTGTTACCCAAGTGTTACCTAAGTGTTACCTAAGTGTTACCTAAGTGTGCCCTAAGTGTTACCTAAGTGTGCCCTAAGTGTTACCTAAGTGTGCCCTAAGTGTTACCTAAGTGTGCCCTAAGTGTTACCTAAGTGTACCCTAAGTGTTACCTAAGTGTTACCTAAGTGTTACCCAAGTGTGCCCTAAGTGTTACCTAAGTGTGCCCTAAGTGTTACCTAAGTGTGCCCTAAGTGTTACCTAAGTGTGCCATAAGTGTTACCCAAGTGTGCCCTAAGTGTTACCTAAGTGTGCCCCAAGTGTTACCTAAGTGTGCCCCAAGTGTTACCTAAGTGTGCCCTAAGTGTTAACTAAGTGTTACCTAAGTGTGCCCTAAGTGTTACCTAAGTGTGCCCTAAGTGTTACCTAAGTGTGCCCTAAGTGTTACCTAAGTGTGCCCCAAGTGTTACCTAAGTGTGCCCCAAGTGTTACCTAAGTGTGCCCTAAGTGTTAACTAAGTGTTACCTAAGTGTGCCCTAAGTGTTACCTAAGTGTGCCCTAAGTGTTACCTAAGTGTTACCTAAGTGTTACCTAAGTGTTACCTAAGTGTGCCCTAAGTGTTACCCAAGTGTTACCTAAGTGTTACCTAAGTGTTACCTAAGTGTTACCTAAGTATTACCTAAGTGTTACCTAAGTGTGCCCTAAGTGTTACCTAAGTGTGCCCTAACTGTTACCTAAGTGTGCCCTAACTGTTACCTAAGTGTGCCCTAAGTGTTACCTAAGTATGCCCTAAGTGTTACCTAAGTGTACCCTTAGTGTTACCTAAGTGTTACCTAAGTGTTAACTAAGTGTTACTTAAGTGTTACCCAAGTGTGCCCTAAGTGTTACCTAAGTGTGCCCTAAGTGTTACCTAAGTGTGCCCTAAGTGTTACCTAAGTGTACCCTAAGTGTTACCTAAGTGTTACCTAAGTGTTACCCAAGTGTTACCTAAGTGTGCCCTAAGTGTTACCTAAGTGTGCCCTAAGTGTGCCCTAAGTGTTACCTAAGTGTACCCTTAGTGTTACCCAAGTGTTACCTAAGTGTTACCTAAGTGTTACCTAAGTGTGCCCTAAGTGTTACCTAAGTGTACCATAAGTGTTACCTAAGTGTTACCTAAGTGTTACCTAAGTGTTACCTAAGTGTTACCTAAGAGTTACCTAAGTGTTACATAAGTGTTACCTAAGTGTGCCCTAAGTGTTACCTAAGTGTGCCCTAAGTGTTACCTAAGTGTGCCCTAAGTGTTACCTAAGTGTGCCCTAAGTGTTACCTAAGTGTGCCCTAAGTGTGCCCTAAGTGTTACCTAAGTGTACCATAAGTGTTACCTAAGTGTTACCTAAGTGTTACCTAAGTGTTACCTAAGTGTTACCTAAGTGTTACCTAAGTGTTACCCAAGTGTTACCTAAGTGTGCCCTAAGTGTTACCTATGTGTTACATAAGTGTTACCTAAGTGTGCCCTAAGTGTTACCTAAGTGTTACCTAAGTATTACCTAAGTGTTACCTAAGTGTTACCTAAGTGTTACCCAAGTGTTACCTAAGTGTGCCCTAAGTGTTACCTAAGTGTGCCCTAAGTGTTACCTAAGTGTGCCCTAAGTGTTACCTAAGTGTGCCCTAAGTGTTACCTAAGTGTGCCCTAAGTGTTACCTAAGTGTTACCTAAGTGTTACCCAAGTGTGCCCTAAGTGTTACCTAAGTGTGCCCTAAGTGTTACCTAAGTGTGCCCTAAGTGTGCCCTAAGTGTTACCCAAGTGTTACCTAAGTGTTACCTAAGTGTTACCTAAGTGTTACCTAAGTGTTACCTAAGTGTTACCTAAGTGTGCCCTAAGTGTTACCTAAGTGTGCCCTAACTGTTACCTAAGTGTGCCCTAACTGTTACCTAAGTGTGCCCTAAGTGTTACCTAAGTGTGCCCTAAGTGTTACCTAAGTGTACCCTTAGTGTTACCTAAGTGTTACCTAAGTGTTAACTAAGTGTTACTTAAGTGTTACCCAAGTGTGCCCTAAGTGTTACCTAAGTGTGCCCTAAGTGTTACCTAAGTGTGCCCTAAGTGTTACCTAAGTGTTACCTAAGTGTTACCTAAGTGTTACCCAAGTGTTACCTAAGTGTTACCTAAGTGTTACCTAAGTGTGCCCTAAGTGTTACCTAAGTGTGCCCTAAGTGTTACCTAAGTGTGCCCTAAGTGTTACCCAAGTGTGCCCTAAGTGTTACCTAAGTGTGCCCTAAGTGTTACCTAAGTGTGCTCTAAGTGTTACCTAAGTGTGTCCTAAGTGTTACCTAAGTGTGCCCTAAGTGTTACCTAAGTGTGCCCTAAGTGTTACCTAAGTGTGCCCTAAGTGTTACCTAAGTGTGCCCTAAGTGTTACCTAAGTGTGCCCCAAGTGTTACCTAAGTGTGCCCTAAGTGTTAACTAAGTGTTACCTAAGTGTGCCCTAAGTGTTACCTAAGTGTGCCCTAAGTGTTACCTAAGTGTGCCCTAAGTGTTACCTAAGTGTGCCCTAAGTGTTACCTAAGTGTGCCCTAAGTGTGCCCTAAGTGTTACCTAAGTGTACCCTTAGTGTTACCCAAGTGTTACCTAAGTGTTACCTAAGTGTTACCTAAGTGTGCCCTAAGTGTTACCTAAGTGTGCCCTAAGTGTTACCTAAGTGTGCCCTAAGTGTTACCCAAGTGTGCCCTAAGTGTTACCTAAGTGTGCCCTAAGTGTTACCTAAGTGTGCTCTAAGTGTTACCTAAGTGTGCCCTAAGTGTTACCTAAGTGTGCCCTAAGTGTTACCTAAGTGTGCCCTAATTGTTACCTAAGTGTGCCCTAAGTGTTACCTAAGTGTGCCCTAAGTGTTACCTAAGTGTGCCCTAAGTGTTACCTAAGTGTGCTCTAAGTGTTACCTAAGTGTGCCCTAAGTGTTACCTAAGTGTGCCCTAAGTGTTACCTAAGTGTACCCTAAGTGTTACCTAAGTGTGGCCTAAGTGTTACCTAAGTGTGCCCCAAGTGTTACCTAAGTGTGCCCTAAGTGTTAACTAAGTGTTACCTGAGTGTGCCCTAAGTGTTACCTAAGTGTACCCTAAGTGTTACCTAAGAGTTACCTAAGTGTTACATAAGTGTTACCTAAGTGTGCCCTAAGTGTTACCTAAGTGTTACCTAAGTGTGCCCTAAGTGTTACCTAAGTGTTCCCTAAGTGTTACCTAAGTGTGCCCTAAATGTTACCCAAGTGTTACCTAAGTGTGCCCTAAGTGTTACCTAAGTGTGCCCTAAGTGTTACCTAAGTGTGTCCTAACTGTTACCTAAGTGTGCCCTAACTGTTACCTAAGTGTGCCCTAAGTGTTACCTAAGTGTGCCCTAAGTGTTACCTAAGTGTGCCCTAAGTGTTAACTAAGTGTTACCTAAGTGTGCCCTAAGTGTTACCTAAGTGTGCCCTAAGTGTTACCTAAGTGTTACCTAAGTGTGCCCCAAGTGTTACCTAAGTGTGCCCCAAGTGTTACCTAAGTGTGCCCTAAGTGTTAACTAAGTGTTACCTAAGTGTGCCCTAAGTGTTACCTAAGTGTGCCCTAAGTGTTACCTAAGTGTGCCCTAAGTGTTACCTAAGTGTGCTCTAAGTGTTACCTAAGTGTGCCCTAAGTGTTTCCTAAGTGTGCCCTAAGTGTTACCTAAGTGTGCCCTAATTGTTACCTAAGTGTGCCCTAAGTGTTACCTAAGTGTGCCCTAAGTGTTACCTAAGTGTGCCCTAAGTGTTACCTAAGTGTGCTCTAAGTGTTACCTAAGTGTGCCCTAAGTGTTACCTAAGTGTGCCCTAAGTGTGCCCTAAGTGTTACCTAAGTGTACCCTAAGTGTTACCTAAGTGTGGCCTAAGTGTTACCTAAGTGTGCCCCAAGTGTTACCTAAGTGTGCCCTAAGTGTTAACTAAGTGTTACCTGAGTGTGCCCTAAGTGTTACCTAAATGTACCCTAAGTGTTACCTAAGAGTTACCTATGTGTTACATAAGTGTTACCTAAGTGTGCCCTAAGTGTTACCTAAGTATTACCTAAGTGTTACCTAAGTGTTACCTAAGTGTTACCCAAGTGTTACCTAAGTGTGCCCTAAGTGTTACCTAAGTGTGCCCTAAGTGTTACCTAAGTGTGCCCTAAGTGTTACCTAAGTGTGCCCTAAGTGTTACCTAAGTGTGCCCTAAGTGTTACCCAAGTGTGCCCTAAGTGTTACCTAAGTGTGCCCCAAGTGTTACCTAAGTGTGCCCCAAGTGTTACCTAAGTGTGCCCTAAGTGTTAACTAAGTGTTACCTAAGTGTGCCCTAAGTGTTACCTAAGTGTGCCCTAAGTGTTACCTAAGTGTGCCCTAAGTGTTACCTAAGTGTGCTCTAAGTGTTACCTAAGTGTGCCCTAAGTGTTTCCTAAGTGTGCCCTAAGTGTTACCTAAGTGTGCCCTAATTGTTACCTAAGTGTGCCCTAAGTGTTACCTAAGTGTGCCCTAAGTGTTACCTAAGTGTGCCCTAAGTGTTACCTAAGTGTGCTCTAAGTGTTACCCAAGTGTGCCCTAAGTGTTACCCAAGTGTGCCCTAAGTGTTACCTAAGTGTGCCCTAAGTGTGCCCTAAGTGTTACCTAAGTGTACCATAAGTGTTACCTAAGTGTTACCTAAGTGTTACCTAAGTGTTACCTAAGTGTTACCTAAGAGTTACCTAAGTGTTACATAAGTGTTACCTAAGTGTGCCCTAAGTGTTACCTAAGTGTGCCCTAAGTGTTACCTAAGTGTGCCCTAAGTGTTACCTAAGTGTGCCCTAAGTGTTACCTAAGTGTGCCCTAAGTGTGCCCTAAGTGTTACCTAAGTGTACCATAAGTGTTACCTAAGTGTTACCTAAGTGTTACCTAAGTGTTACCTAAGTGTTACCTAAGTGTTACCTAAGTGTTACCCAAGTGTTACCTAAGTGTGCCCTAAGTGTTACCTAAGTGTGCCCTAAGTGTGCCCTAAGTGTTACCTAAGTGTACCCTTAGTGTTACCCAAGTGTTACCTAAGTGTTAACTAAGTGTTACCTAAGTGTGCCCAAAGTGTTACCTAAGTGTGCCCTAAGTGTTACCTAAGTGTGCCCTAAGTGTTACCTAAGTGTACCCTAAGTGTTACCTAAGTGTTACCTAAGTGTTACCCAAGTGTGCCCTAAGTGTTACCTAAGTGTGCCCTAAGTGTTACCTAAGTGTGCCCTAAGTGTTACCTAAGTGTGCCATAAGTGTTACCCAAGTGTGCCCTAAGTGTTACCTAAGTGTGCCCCAAGTGTTACCTAAGTGTGCCCCAAGTGTTACCTAAGTGTGCCCTAAGTGTTAACTAAGTGTTACCTAAGTGTGCCCTAAGTGTTACCTAAGTGTGCCCTAAGTGTTACCTAAGTGTGCCCTAAGTGTTACCTAAGTGTGCCCCAAGTGTTACCTAAGTGTGCCCCAAGTGTTACCTAAGTGTGCCCTAAGTGTTAACTAAGTGTTACCTAAGTGTGCCCTAAGTGTTACCTAAGTGTGCCCTAAGTGTTACCTAAGTGTTACCTAAGTGTTACCTAAGTGTTACCTAAGTGTGCCCTAAGTGTTACCTAAGTGTGCCCTAAGTGTTACCTAAGTGTTACCTAAGTGTTACCTAAGTGTTACCTAAGTGTGCCCTAAGTGTTACCCAAGTGTTACCTAAGTATTACCTAAGTGTTACCTAAGTGTGCCCTAAGTGTTACCTAAGTGTGCCCTAACTGTTACCTAAGTGTGCCCTAACTGTTACCTAAGTGTGCCCTAAGTGTTACCTAAGTATGCCCTAAGTGTTACCTAAGTGTACCCTTAGTGTTACCTAAGTGTTACCTAAGTGTTAACTAAGTGTTACTTAAGTGTTACCCAAGTGTGCCCTAAGTGTTACCTAAGTGTGCCCTAAGTGTTACCTAAGTGTGCCCTAAGTGTTACCTAAGTGTACCCTAAGTGTTACCTAAGTGTTACCTAAGTGTTACCCAAGTGTTACCTAAGTGTGCCCTAAGTGTTACCTAAGTGTGCCCTAAGTGTGCCCTAAGTGTTACCTAAGTGTACCCTTAGTGTTACCCAAGTGTTACCTAAGTGTTACCTAAGTGTTACCTAAGTGTGCCCTAAGTGTTACCTAAGTGTGCCCTAAGTGTTACCTAAGTGTGCCCTAAGTGTTACCTAAGTGTGCCCTAAGTGTTACCTAAGTGTACCCTAAGTGTTACCTAAGTGTTACCTAAGTGTTACCCAAGTGTGCCCTAAGTGTTACCTAAGTGTGCCCTAAGTGTTACCTAAGTGTGCCCTAAGTGTTACCTAAGTGTGCCATAAGTGTTACCCAAGTGTGCCCTAAGTGTTACCTAAGTGTGCCCCAAGTGTTACCTAAGTGTGCCCCAAGTGTTACCTAAGTGTGCCCTAAGTGTTAACTAAGTGTTACCTAAGTGTGCCCTAAGTGTTACCTAAGTGTGCCCTAAGTGTTACCTAAGTGTGCCCCAAGTGTTACCTAAGTGTGCCCTAAGTGTTAACTAAGTGTTACCTAAGTGTGCCCTAAGTGTTACCTAAGTGTGCCCTAAGTGTTACCTAAGTGTTACCTAAGTGTTACCTAAGTGTTACCTAAGTGTGCCCTAAGTGTTACCCAAGTGTTACCTAAGTGTTACCTAAGTGTTACCTAAGTGTTACCTAAGTATTACCTAAGTGTTACCTAAGTGTGCCCTAAGTGTTACCTAAGTGTGCCCTAACTGTTACCTAAGTGTGCCCTAACTGTTACCTAAGTGTGCCCTAAGTGTTACCTAAGTATGCCCTAAGTGTTACCTAAGTGTACCCTTAGTGTTACCTAAGTGTTACCTAAGTGTTAACTAAGTGTTACTTAAGTGTTACCCAAGTGTGCCCTAAGTGTTACCTAAGTGTGCCCTAAGTGTTACCTAAGTGTGCCCTAAGTGTTACCTAAGTGTACCCTAAGTGTTACCTAAGTGTTACCTAAGTGTTACCCAAGTGTTACCTAAGTGTGCCCTAAGTGTTACCTAAGTGTGCCCTAAGTGTGCCCTAAGTGTTACCTAAGTGTACCCTTAGTGTTACCCAAGTGTTACCTAAGTGTTACCTAAGTGTTACCTAAGTGTGCCCTAAGTGTTACCTAAGTGTGCCCTAAGTGTTACCTAAGTGTGCCCTAAGTGTTACCTAAGTGTGCTTTAAGTGTTACCTAAGTGTGCCCTAAGTGTTACCTAAGTGTGCCCTAAGTGTTACCTAAGTGTTACCTAAGTGTACCCTAAGTGTTACCCAAGTGTGGCCTAAGTGTTACCTAAGTGTGCCCCAAGTGTTACCTAAGTGTGCCCAAAGTGTTAACTAAGTGTTACCTAAGTGTGCCCTAAGTGTTACCTAAGTGTACCATAAGTGTTACCTAAGTGTTACCTAAGTGTTACCTAAGTGTTACCTAAGAGTTACCTAAGTGTTACATATGTGTTACCTAAGTGTGCCCTAAGTGTTACCTAAGTGTGCGCTAAGTGTTACCTAAGTGTTACCTAAGTGTGCCCTAAGTGTTACCTAAGTGTGCCCTAACTGTTACCTAAGTGTGCCCTAACTGTTACCTAAGTGTGCCCTAAGTGTTACCTAAGTATGCCCTAAGTGTTACCTAAGTGTACCCTTAGTGTTACCTAAGTGTTACCTAAGTGTTAACTAAGTGTTACTTAAGTGTTACCCAAGTGTGCCCTAAGTGTTACCTAAGTGTGCCCTAAGTGTTACCTAAGTGTGCCCTAAGTGTTACCTAAGTGTACCCTAAGTGTTACCTAAGTGTTACCTAAGTGTTACCCAAGTGTTACCTAAGTGTGCCCTAAGTGTTACCTAAGTGTGCCCTAAGTGTGCCCTAAGTGTTACCTAAGTGTACCCTTAGTGTTACCCAAGTGTTACCTAAGTGTTACCTAAGTGTTACCTAAGTGTGCCCTAAGTGTTACCTAAGTGTGCCCTAAGTGTTACCTAAGTGTGCCCTAAGTGTTACCTAAGTGTGCTTTAAGTGTTACCTAAGTGTGCCCTAAGTGTTACCTAAGTGTGCCCTAAGTGTTACCTAAGTGTTACCTAAGTGTACCCTAAGTGTTACCCAAGTGTGGCCTAAGTGTTACCTAAGTGTGCCCCAAGTGTTACCTAAGTGTGCCCAAAGTGTTAACTAAGTGTTACCTAAGTGTGCCCTAAGTGTTACCTAAGTGTACCATAAGTGTTACCTAAGTGTTACCTAAGTGTTACCTAAGTGTTACCTAAGAGTTACCTAAGTGTTACATATGTGTTACCTAAGTGTGCCCTAAGTGTTACCTAAGTGTGCGCTAAGTGTTACCTAAGTGTTACCTAAGTGTGCCCTAAGTGTTACCTAAGTGTGCCCTAAGTGTTACTTAAGTGTGGCCTAAGTGTTACCTAAGTGTGCCCTAAGTGTTACCCAAGTGTGCCCTAAGTGTAACCTAAGTGTGCCCCAAGTGTTACCTAAGTGTGCCCCAAGTGTTACCTAAGTGTGCCCTAAGTGTTAACTAAGTGTTACCTAAGTGTGCCCTAAGTGTTACCTAAGTGTGCCCTAAGTGTTACCTAAGTGTTACCTAAGTGTTACCTAAGTGTTACCTAAGTGTGCCCTAAGTGTTACCTAAGTGTTACCTAAGTGTTACCTAAGTGTTACCTAAGTGTTACCTAAGTATTACCTAAGTGTTACCTAAGTGTGCCCTAAGTGTTACCTAAGTGTGCCCTAACTGTTACCTAAGTGTGCCCTAACTGTTACCTAAGTGTGCCCTAAGTGTTACCTAAGTGTGCCCTAAGTGTTACCTAAGTGTACCCTTAGTGTTACCTAAGTGTTACCTAAGTGTTAACTAAGTGTTACTTAAGTGTTACCCAAGTGTGTCCTAAGTGTTACCTAAGTGTGCCCTAAGTGTTACCTAAGTGTGCCCTAAGTGTTACCTAAGTGTTACCTAAGTGTTACCTAAGTGTTACCCAAGTGTTACCTAAGTGTGCCCTAAGTGTTACCTAAGTGTGCCCTAAGTGTGCCCTAAGTGTTACCTAAGTGTACCCTTAGTGTTACCCAAGTGTTACCTAAGTGTTACCTAAGTGTTACCTAAGTGTGCCCTAAGTGTTACCTAAGTGTGCTCTAAGTGTTACCTAAGTGTGCCCTAAGTGTTACCTAAGTGTGCCCTAAGTGTTACCTAAGTGTGCCCTAATTGTTACCTAAGTGTGCCCTAAGTGTTACCTAAGTGTGCCCTAAGTGTTACCTAAGTGTGCCCTAAGTGTTACCTAAGTGTGCTCTAAGTGTTACCTAAGTGTGCCCTAAGTGTTACCTAAGTGTGCCCTAAGTGTTACCTAAGTGTACCCTAAGTGTTACCTAAGTGTGGCCTAAGTGTTACCTAAGTGTGCCCCAAGTGTTACCTAAGTGTGCCCTAAGTGTTAACTAAGTGTTACCTGAGTGTGCCCTAAGTGTTACCTAAGTGTACCCTAAGTGTTACCTAAGAGTTACCTAAGTGTTACATAAGTGTTACCTAAGTGTGCCCTAAGTGTTACCTAAGTGTTACCTAAGTGTGCCCTAAGTGTTACCTAAGTGTGCCCTAAGTGTTACCTAAGTGTGCCCTAAATGTTACCCAAGTGTTACCTAAGTGTGCCCTAAGTGTTACCTAAGTGTGCCCTAAGTGTTACCTAAGTGTGTCCTAACTGTTACCTAAGTGTGCCCTAACTGTTACCTAAGTGTGCCCTAAGTGTTACCTAAGTGTGCCCTAAGTGTTACCTAAGTGTGCCCTAAGTGTTAACTAAGTGTTACCTAAGTGTGCCCTAAGTGTTACCTAAGTGTGCCCTAAGTGTTACCTAAGTGTTACCTAAGTGTGCCCCAAGTGTTACCTAAGTGTGCCCCAAGTGTTACCTAAGTGTTCCCTAAGTGTTAACTAAGTGTTACCTAAGTGTGCCCTAAGTGTTACCTAAGTGTGCCCTAAGTGTTACCTAAGTGTGCCCTAAGTGTTACCTAAGTGTGCTCTAAGTGTTACCTAAGTGTGCCCTAAGTGTTTCCTAAGTGTGCCCTAAGTGTTACCTAAGTGTGCCCTAATTGTTACCTAAGTGTGCCCTAAGTGTTACCTAAGTGTGCCCTAAGTGTTACCTAAGTGTGCCCTAAGTGTTACCTAAGTGTGCTCTAAGTGTTACCTAAGTGTGCCCTAAGTGTTACCTAAGTGTGCCCTAAGTGTGCCCTAAGTGTTACCTAAGTGTACCCTAAGTGTTACCTAAGTGTGGCCTAAGTGTTACCTAAGTGTGCCCCAAGTGTTACCTAAGTGTGCCCTAAGTGTTAACTAAGTGTTACCTGAGTGTGCCCTAAGTGTTACCTAAATGTACCCTAAGTGTTACCTAAGAGTTACCTATGTGTTACATAAGTGTTACCTAAGTGTGCCCTAAGTGTTACCTAAGTGTTACCTAAGTATTACCTAAGTGTTACCTAAGTGTTACCTAAGTGTTACCCAAGTGTTACCTAAGTGTGCCCTAAGTGTTACCTAAGTGTGCCCTAAGTGTTACCTAAGTGTGCCCTAAGTGTTACCTAAGTGTGCCCTAAGTGTTACCTAAGTGTGCCCTAAGTGTTACCCAAGTGTGCCCTAAGTGTTACCTAAGTGTGCCCCAAGTGTTACCTAAGTGTGCCCCAAGTGTTACCTAAGTGTGCCCTAAGTGTTAACTAAGTGTTACCTAAGTGTGCCCTAAGTGTTACCTAAGTGTGCCCTAAGTGTTACCTAAGTGTGCCCTAAGTGTTACCTAAGTGTGCTCTAAGTGTTACCTAAGTGTGCCCTAAGTGTTTCCTAAGTGTGCCCTAAGTGTTACCTAAGTGTGCCCTAATTGTTACCTAAGTGTGCCCTAAGTGTTACCTAAGTGTGCCCTAAGTGTTACCTAAGTGTGCCCTAAGTGTTACCTAAGTGTGCTCTAAGTGTTACCTAAGTGTGCCCTAAGTGTTACCTAAGTGTGCCCTAAGTGTTACCTAAGTGTACCCTAAGTGTTACCTAAGTGTGGCCTAAGTGTTACCTAAGTGTGCCCCAAGTGTTACCTAAGTGTGCCCTAAGTGTTAACTAAGTGTTACCTGAGTGTGCCCTAAGTGTTAACTAAGTGTTACTTAAGTGTTACCCAAGTGTGCCCTAAGTGTTACCTAAGTGTGCCCTAAGTGTTACCTAAGTGTGCCCTAAGTGTTACCTAAGTGTACCCTAAGTGTTACCTAAGTGTTACCTAAGTGTTACCCAAGTGTTACCTAAGTGTGCCCTAAGTGTTACCTAAGTGTGCCCTAAGTGTGCCCTAAGTGTTACCTAAGTGTACCCTTAGTGTTACCCAAGTGTTACCTAAGTGTTACCTAAGTGTTACCTAAGTGTGCCCTAAGTGTTACCTAAGTGTACCATAAGTGTTACCTAAGTGTTACCTAAGTGTTACCTAAGTGTTACCTAAGTGTTACCTAAGAGTTACCTAAGTGTTACATAAGTGTTACCTAAGTGTGCCCTAAGTGTTACCTAAGTGTGCCCTAAGTGTTACCTAAGTGTGCCCTAAGTGTTACCTAAGTGTGCCCTAAGTGTTACCTAAGTGTGCCCTAAGTGTGCCCTAAGTGTTACCTAAGTGTACCATAAGTGTTACCTAAGTGTTACCTAAGTGTTACCTAAGTGTTACCTAAGTGTTACCTAAGTGTTACCTAAGTGTTACCCAAGTGTTACCTAAGTGTGCCCTAAGTGTTACCTAAGTGTGCCCTAAGTGTGCCCTAAGTGTTACCTAAGTGTACCCTTAGTGTTACCCAAGTGTTACCTAAGTGTTAACTAAGTGTTACCTAAGTGTGCCCAAAGTGTTACCTAAGTGTGCCCTAAGTGTTACCTAAGTGTGCCCTAAGTGTTACCTAAGTGTACCCTAAGTGTTACCTAAGTGTTACCTAAGTGTTACCCAAGTGTGCCCTAAGTGTTACCTAAGTGTGCCCTAAGTGTTACCTAAGTGTGCCCTAAGTGTTACCTAAGTGTGCCATAAGTGTTACCCAAGTGTGCCCTAAGTGTTACCTAAGTGTGCCCCAAGTGTTACCTAAGTGTGCCCCAAGTGTTACCTAAGTGTGCCCTAAGTGTTAACTAAGTGTTACCTAAGTGTGCCCTAAGTGTTACCTAAGTGTGCCCTAAGTGTTACCTAAGTGTGCCCTAAGTGTTACCTAAGTGTGCCCCAAGTGTTACCTAAGTGTGCCCCAAGTGTTACCTAAGTGTGCCCTAAGTGTTAACTAAGTGTTACCTAAGTGTGCCCTAAGTGTTACCTAAGTGTGCCCTAAGTGTTACCTAAGTGTTACCTAAGTGTTACCTAAGTGTTACCTAAGTGTGCCCTAAGTGTTACCCAAGTGTTACCTAAGTGTTACCTAAGTGTTACCTAAGTGTTACCTAAGTATTACCTAAGTGTTACCTAAGTGTGCCCTAAGTGTTACCTAAGTGTGCCCTAAGTGTTACCTAAGTGTGCCCTAACTGTTACCTAAGTGTGCCCTAAGTGTTACCTAAGTATGCCCTAAGTGTTACCTAAGTGTACCCTTAGTGTTACCTAAGTGTTACCTAAGTGTTAACTAAGTGTTACTTAAGTGTTACCCAAGTGTGCCCTAAGTGTTACCTAAGTGTGCCCTAAGTGTTACCTAAGTGTGCCCTAAGTGTTACCTAAGTGTACCCTAAGTGTTACCTAAGTGTTACCTAAGTGTTACCCAAGTGTTACCTAAGTGTGCCCTAAGTGTTACCTAAGTGTGCCCTAAGTGTGCCCTAAGTGTTACCTAAGTGTACCCTTAGTGTTACCCAAGTGTTACCTAAGTGTTACCTAAGTGTTACCTAAGTGTGCCCTAAGTGTTACCTAAGTGTGCCCTAAGTGTTACCTAAGTGTGCCCTAAGTGTTACCTAAGTGTGCTTTAAGTGTTACCTAAGTGTGCCCTAAGTGTTACCTAAGTGTGCCCTAAGTGTTACCTAAGTGTTACCTAAGTGTACCCTAAGTGTTACCCAAGTGTGGCCTAAGTGTTACCTAAGTGTGGCCTAAGTGTTACCTAAGTGTGCCCCAAGTGTTACCTAAGTGTGCCCTAAGTGTTAACTAAGTGTTACCTGAGTGTGCCCTAAGTGTTAACTAAGTGTTACTTAAGTGTTACCCAAGTGTGCCCTAAGTGTTACCTAAGTGTGCCCTAAGTGTTACCTAAGTGTGCCCTAAGTGTTACCTAAGTGTACCCTAAGTGTTACCTAAGTGTTACCTAAGTGTTACCCAAGTGTTACCTAAGTGTGCCCTAAGTGTTACCTAAGTGTGCCCTAAGTGTGCCCTAAGTGTTACCTAAGTGTACCCTTAGTGTTACCCAAGTGTTACCTAAGTGTTACCTAAGTGTTACCTAAGTGTGCCCTAAGTGTTACCTAAGTGTACCATAAGTGTTACCTAAGTGTTACCTAAGTGTTACCTAAGTGTTACCTAAGTGTTACCTAAGAGTTACCTAAGTGTTACATAAGTGTTACCTAAGTGTGCCCTAAGTGTTACCTAAGTGTGCCCTAAGTGTTACCTAAGTGTGCCCTAAGTGTTACCTAAGTGTGCCCTAAGTGTTACCTAAGTGTGCCCTAAGTGTGCCCTAAGTGTTACCTAAGTGTACCATAAGTGTTACCTAAGTGTTACCTAAGTGTTACCTAAGTGTTACCTAAGTGTTACCTAAGTGTTACCTAAGTGTTACCCAAGTGTTACCTAAGTGTGCCCTAAGTGTTACCTAAGTGTGCCCTAAGTGTGCCCTAAGTGTTACCTAAGTGTACCCTTAGTGTTACCCAAGTGTTACCTAAGTGTTAACTAAGTGTTACCTAAGTGTGCCCAAAGTGTTACCTAAGTGTGCCCTAAGTGTTACCTAAGTGTGCCCTAAGTGTTACCTAAGTGTACCCTAAGTGTTACCTAAGTGTTACCTAAGTGTTACCCAAGTGTGCCCTAAGTGTTACCTAAGTGTGCCCTAAGTGTTACCTAAGTGTGCCCTAAGTGTTACCTAAGTGTGCCATAAGTGTTACCCAAGTGTGCCCTAAGTGTTACCTAAGTGTGCCCCAAGTGTTACCTAAGTGTGCCCCAAGTGTTACCTAAGTGTGCCCTAAGTGTTAACTAAGTGTTACCTAAGTGTGCCCTAAGTGTTACCTAAGTGTGCCCTAAGTGTTACCTAAGTGTGCCCTAAGTGTTACCTAAGTGTGCCCCAAGTGTTACCTAAGTGTGCCCCAAGTGTTACCTAAGTGTGCCCTAAGTGTTAACTAAGTGTTACCTAAGTGTGCCCTAAGTGTTACCTAAGTGTGCCCTAAGTGTTACCTAAGTGTTACCTAAGTGTTACCTAAGTGTTACCTAAGTGTGCCCTAAGTGTTACCCAAGTGTTACCTAAGTGTTACCTAAGTGTTACCTAAGTGTTACCTAAGTATTACCTAAGTGTTACCTAAGTGTGCCCTAAGTGTTACCTAAGTGTGCCCTAACTGTTACCTAAGTGTGCCCTAACTGTTACCTAAGTGTGCCCTAAGTGTTACCTAAGTATGCCCTAAGTGTTACCTAAGTGTACCCTTAGTGTTACCTAAGTGTTACCTAAGTGTTAACTAAGTGTTACTTAAGTGTTACCCAAGTGTGCCCTAAGTGTTACCTAAGTGTGCCCTAAGTGTTACCTAAGTGTGCCCTAAGTGTTACCTAAGTGTACCCTAAGTGTTACCTAAGTGTTACCTAAGTGTTACCCAAGTGTTACCTAAGTGTGCCCTAAGTGTTACCTAAGTGTGCCCTAAGTGTGCCCTAAGTGTTACCTAAGTGTACCCTTAGTGTTACCCAAGTGTTACCTAAGTGTTACCTAAGTGTTACCTAAGTGTGCCCTAAGTGTTACCTAAGTGTGCCCTAAGTGTTACCTAAGTGTGCCCTAAGTGTTACCTAAGTGTGCTTTAAGTGTTACCTAAGTGTGCCCTAAGTGTTACCTAAGTGTGCCCTAAGTGTTACCTAAGTGTTACCTAAGTGTACCCTAAGTGTTACCCAAGTGTGGCCTAAGTGTTACCTAAGTGTGGCCTAAGTGTTACCTAAGTGTGCCCCAAGTGTTACCTAAGTGTGCCCTAAGTGTTAACTAAGTGTTACCTGAGTGTGCCCTAAGTGTTAACTAAGTGTTACTTAAGTGTTACCCAAGTGTGCCCTAAGTGTTACCTAAGTGTGCCCTAAGTGTTACCTAAGTGTGCCCTAAGTGTTACCTAAGTGTACCCTAAGTGTTACCTAAGTGTTACCTAAGTGTTACCCAAGTGTTACCTAAGTGTGCCCTAAGTGTTACCTAAGTGTGCCCTAAGTGTGCCCTAAGTGTTACCTAAGTGTACCCTTAGTGTTACCCAAGTGTTACCTAAGTGTTACCTAAGTGTTACCTAAGTGTGCCCTAAGTGTTACCTAAGTGTACCATAAGTGTTACCTAAGTGTTACCTAAGTGTTACCTAAGTGTTACCTAAGTGTTACCTAAGAGTTACCTAAGTGTTACATAAGTGTTACCTAAGTGTGCCCTAAGTGTTACCTAAGTGTGCCCTAAGTGTTACCTAAGTGTGCCCTAAGTGTTACCTAAGTGTGCCCTAAGTGTTACCTAAGTGTGCCCTAAGTGTGCCCTAAGTGTTACCTAAGTGTACCATAAGTGTTACCTAAGTGTTACCTAAGTGTTACCTAAGTGTTACCTAAGTGTTACCTAAGTGTTACCTAAGTGTTACCTAAGTGTTACCTAAGTGTGCCCTAAGTGTTACCTAAGTGTGCCCTAAGTGTGCCCTAAGTGTTACCTAAGTGTACCCTTAGTGTTACCCAAGTGTTACCTAAGTGTTAACTAAGTGTTACCTAAGTGTGCCCAAAGTGTTACCTAAGTGTGCCCTAAGTGTTACCTAAGTGTGCCCTAAGTGTTACCTAAGTGTACCCTAAGTGTTACCTAAGTGTTACCTAAGTGTTACCCAAGTGTGCCCTAAGTGTTACCTAAGTGTGCCCTAAGTGTTACCTAAGTGTGCCCTAAGTGTTACCTAAGTGTGCCATAAGTGTTACCCAAGTGTGCCCTAAGTGTTACCTAAGTGTGCCCCAAGTGTTACCTAAGTGTGCCCCAAGTGTTACCTAAGTGTGCCCTAAGTGTTAACTAAGTGTTACCTAAGTGTGCCCTAAGTGTTACCTAAGTGTGCCCTAAGTGTTACCTAAGTGTGCCCTAAGTGTTACCTAAGTGTGCCCCAAGTGTTACCTAAGTGTGCCCCAAGTGTTACCTAAGTGTGCCCTAAGTGTTAACTAAGTGTTACCTAAGTGTGCCCTAAGTGTTACCTAAGTGTGCCCTAAGTGTTACCTAAGTGTTACCTAAGTGTTACCTAAGTGTTACCTAAGTGTGCCCTAAGTGTTACCCAAGTGTTACCTAAGTGTTACCTAAGTGTTACCTAAGTGTTACCTAAGTATTACCTAAGTGTTACCTAAGTGTGCCCTAAGTGTTACCTAAGTGTGCCCTAACTGTTACCTAAGTGTGCCCTAAGTGTTACCTAAGTGTGCCCTAAGTGTTACCTAAGTATGCCCTAAGTGTTACCTAAGTGTACCCTTAGTGTTACCTAAGTGTTACCTAAGTGTTAACTAAGTGTTACTTAAGTGTTACCCAAGTGTGCCCTAAGTGTTACCTAAGTGTGCCCTAAGTGTTACCTAAGTGTGCCCTAAGTGTTACCTAAGTGTACCCTAAGTGTTACCTAAGTGTTACCTAAGTGTTACCCAAGTGTTACCTAAGTGTGCCCTAAGTGTTACCTAAGTGTGCCCTAAGTGTGCCCTAAGTGTTACCTAAGTGTACCCTTAGTGTTACCCAAGTGTTACCTAAGTGTTACCTAAGTGTTACCTAAGTGTGCCCTAAGTGTTACCTAAGTGTGCCCTAAGTGTTACCTAAGTGTGCCCTAAGTGTTACCTAAGTGTGCTTTAAGTGTTACCTAAGTGTGCCCTAAGTGTTACCTAAGTGTGCCCTAAGTGTTACCTAAGTGTTACCTAAGTGTACCCTAAGTGTTACCCAAGTGTGGCCTAAGTGTTACCTAAGTGTGCCCCAAGTGTTACCTAAGTGTGCCCAAAGTGTTAACTAAGTGTTACCTAAGTGTGCCCTAAGTGTTACCTAAGTGTACCCTAAGTGTTACCTAAGTGTGGCCTAAGTGTTACCTAAGTGTGCCCCAAGTGTTACCTAAGTGTGCCCTAAGTGTTAACTAAGTGTTACCTAAGTGTGCCCTAAGTGTTAACTAAGTGTTACTTAAGTGTTACCCAAGTGTGCCCTAAGTGTTACCTAAGTGTGCCCTAAGTGTTACCTAAGTGTGCCCTAAGTGTTACCTAAGTGTACCCTAAGTGTTACCTAAGTGTTACCTAAGTGTTACCCAAGTGTTACCTAAGTGTGCCCTAAGTGTTACCTAAGTGTGCCCTAAGTGTGCCCTAAGTGTTACCTAAGTGTACCCTTAGTGTTACCCAAGTGTTACCTAAGTGTTACCTAAGTGTTACCTAAGTGTGCCCTAAGTGTTACCTAAGTGTGCCCTAAGTGTTACCTAAGTGTGCCCTAAGTGTTACCCAAGTGTGCCCTAAGTGTTACCCAAGTGTGCCCTAAGTGTTACCTAAGTGTGCCCTAAGTGTGCCCTAAGTGTTACCTAAGTGTACCATAAGTGTTACCTAAGTGTTACCTAAGTGTTACCTAAGTGTTACCTAAGTGTTACCTAAGAGTTACCTAAGTGTTACATAAGTGTTACCTAAGTGTGCCCTAAGTGTTACCTAAGTGTGCCCTAAGTGTTACCTAAGTGTGCCCTAAGTGTTACCTAAGTGTGCCCTAAGTGTTACCTAAGTGTGCCCTAAGTGTGCCCTAAGTGTTACCTAAGTGTACCATAAGTGTTACCTAAGTGTTACCTAAGTGTTACCTAAGTGTTACCTAAGTGTTACCTAAGTGTTACCTAAGTGTTACCCAAGTGTTACCTAAGTGTGCCCTAAGTGTTACCTAAGTGTGCCCTAAGTGTGCCCTAAGTGTTACCTAAGTGTACCCTTAGTGTTACCCAAGTGTTACCTAAGTGTTAACTAAGTGTTACCTAAGTGTGCCCAAAGTGTTACCTAAGTGTGCCCTAAGTGTTACCTAAGTGTGCCCTAAGTGTTACCTAAGTGTACCCTAAGTGTTACCTAAGTGTTACCTAAGTGTTACCCAAGTGTGCCCTAAGTGTTACCTAAGTGTGCCCTAAGTGTTACCTAAGTGTGCCCTAAGTGTTACCTAAGTGTGCCATAAGTGTTACCCAAGTGTGCCCTAAGTGTTACCTAAGTGTGCCCCAAGTGTTACCTAAGTGTGCCCCAAGTGTTACCTAAGTGTGCCCTAAGTGTTAACTAAGTGTTACCTAAGTGTGCCCTAAGTGTTACCTAAGTGTGCCCTAAGTGTTACCTAAGTGTGCCCTAAGTGTTACCTAAGTGTGCCCCAAGTGTTACCTAAGTGTGCCCCAAGTGTTACCTAAGTGTGCCCTAAGTGTTAACTAAGTGTTACCTAAGTGTGCCCTAAGTGTTACCTAAGTGTGCCCTAAGTGTTACCTAAGTGTTACCTAAGTGTTACCTAAGTGTTACCTAAGTGTGCCCTAAGTGTTACCCAAGTGTTACCTAAGTGTTACCTAAGTGTTACCTAAGTGTTACCTAAGTATTACCTAAGTGTTACCTAAGTGTGCCCTAAGTGTTACCTAAGTGTGCCCTAACTGTTACCTAAGTGTGCCCTAACTGTTACCTAAGTGTGCCCTAAGTGTTACCTAAGTATGCCCTAAGTGTTACCTAAGTGTACCCTTAGTGTTACCTAAGTGTTACCTAAGTGTTAACTAAGTGTTACTTAAGTGTTACCCAAGTGTGCCCTAAGTGTTACCTAAGTGTGCCCTAAGTGTTACCTAAGTGTGCCCTAAGTGTTACCTAAGTGTACCCTAAGTGTTACCTAAGTGTTACCTAAGTGTTACCCAAGTGTTACCTAAGTGTGCCCTAAGTGTTACCTAAGTGTGCCCTAAGTGTGCCCTAAGTGTTACCTAAGTGTACCCTTAGTGTTACCCAAGTGTTACCTAAGTGTTACCTAAGTGTTACCTAAGTGTGCCCTAAGTGTTACCTAAGTGTGCCCTAAGTGTTACCTAAGTGTGCCCTAAGTGTTACCTAAGTGTGCTTTAAGTGTTACCTAAGTGTGCCCTAAGTGTTACCTAAGTGTGCCCTAAGTGTTACCTAAGTGTTACCTAAGTGTACCCTAAGTGTTACCCAAGTGTGGCCTAAGTGTTACCTAAGTGTGCCCCAAGTGTTACCTAAGTGTGCCCAAAGTGTTAACTAAGTGTTACCTAAGTGTGCCCTAAGTGTTACCTAAGTGTACCATAAGTGTTACCTAAGTGTTACCTAAGTGTTACCTAAGTGTTACCTAAGAGTTACCTAAGTGTTACATATGTGTTACCTAAGTGTGCCCTAAGTGTTACCTAAGTGTGCGCTAAGTGTTACCTAAGTGTTACCTAAGTGTGCCCTAAGTGTTACCTAAGTGTGCCCTAAGTGTTACTTAAGTGTGGCCTAAGTGTTACCTAAGTGTGCCCTAAGTGTTACCCAAGTGTGCCCTAAGTGTAACCTAAGTGTGCCCCAAGTGTTACCTAAGTGTGCCCCAAGTGTTACCTAAGTGTGCCCTAAGTGTTAACTAAGTGTTATCTAAGTGTGCCCTAAGTGTTACCTAAGTGTGCCCTAAGTGTTACCTAAGTGTTACCTAAGTGTTACCTAAGTGTTACCTAAGTGTGCCCTAAGTGTTACCCAAGTGTTACCTAAGTGTTACCTAAGTGTTACCTAAGTGTTACCTAAGTATTACCTAAGTGTTACCTAAGTGTGCCCTAAGTGTTACCTAAGTGTGCCCTAACTGTTACCTAAGTGTGCCCTAACTGTTACCTAAGTGTGCCCTAAGTGTTACCTAAGTGTGCCCTAAGTGTTACCTAAGTGTACCCTTAGTGTTACCTAAGTGTTACCTAAGTGTTAACTAAGTGTTACTTAAGTGTTACCCAAGTGTGCCCTAAGTGTTACCTAAGTGTGCCCTAAGTGTTACCTAAGTGTGCCCTAAGTGTTACCTAAGTGTTACCTAAGTGTTACCTAAGTGTTACCCAAGTGTTACCTAAGTGTGCCCTAAGTGTTACCTAAGTGTGCCCTAAGTGTGCCCTAAGTGTTACCTAAGTGTACCCTTAGTGTTACCCAAGTGTTACCTAAGTGTTACCTAAGTGTTACCTAAGTGTGCCCTAAGTGTTACCTAAGTGTGCCCTAAGTGTTACCTAAGTGTGCCCTAAGTGTTACCCAAGTGTGCCCTAAGTGTTACCTAAGTGTGCCCTAAGTGTTACCTAAGTGTGCTCTAAGTGTTACCTAAGTGTGTCCTAAGTGTTACCTAAGTGTGCCCTAAGTGTTACCTAAGTGTGCCCTAATTGTTACCTAAGTGTGCCCTAAGTGTTACCTAAGTGTGCCCTAAGTGTTACCTAAGTGTGCCCTAAGTGTTACCTAAGTGTGCTCTAAGTGTTACCTAAGTGTGCCCTAAGTGTTACCTAAGTGTGCCCTAAGTGTTACCTAAGTGTGCCCTAAGTGTTACCTAAGTGTGGCCTAAGTGTTACCTAAGTGTGCCCCAAGTGTTACCTAAGTGTGCCCTAAGTGTTAACTAAGTGTTACCTGAGTGTGCCCTAAGTGTTACCTAAGTGTACCCTAAGTGTTACCTAAGAGTTACCTAAGTGTTACATAAGTGTTACCTAAGTGTGCCCTAAGTGTTACCTAAGTGTTACCTAAGTGTGCCCTAAGTGTTACCTAAGTGTGCCCTAAGTGTTACCTAAGTGTGCCCTAAATGTTACCCAAGTGTTACCTAAGTGTGCCCTAAGTGTTACCTAAGTGTGCCCTAAGTGTTACCTAAGTGTGTCCTAACTGTTACCTAAGTGTGCCCTAACTGTTACCTAAGTGTGCCCTAAGTGTTACCTAAGTGTGCCCTAAGTGTTACCTAAGTGTGCCCTAAGTGTTACCTAAGTGTGCCCTAAGTGTTACCTAGGTGTGCCCTAAGTGTTACCTAAGTGTGCCCTAAGTGTTACCTAAGTGTGCCCTAAGTGTTACCTAAGTGTGCCCTAAGTGTTACCTAAGTGTGCCCTAAGTGTTACCTAAGTGTGCTTTAAGTGTTACCTAAGTGTGCCCTAAGTGTTACCTAAGTGTGCCCTAAGTGTTACCTAAGTGTACCCTAAGTGTTACCCAAGTGTGGCCTAAGTGTTACCTAAGTGTGCCCCAAGTGTTACCTAAGTGTGCCCTAAGTGTTAACTAAGTGTTACCTAAGTGTGCCCTAAGTGTTACCTAAGTGTACCATAAGTGTTACCTAAGTGTTACCTAAGTGTTACCTAAGTGTTACCTAAGAGTTACCTAAGTGTTACATATGTGTTACCTAAGTGTGCCCTAAGTGTTACCTAAGTGTGCTCTAAGTGTTACCTAAGTGTGTCCTAAGTGTTACCTAAGTGTGCCCTAAGTGTTACCCAAGTGTGCCCTAAGTGTTACCTAAGTGTGCCCTAAGTGTTACCTAAGTGTGCTCTAAGTGTTACCTAAGTGTGTCCTAAGTGTTACCTAAGTGTGCCCTAAGTGTTACCTAAGTGTGCCCTAATTGTTACCTAAGTGTGCCCTAAGTGTTACCTAAGTGTGCCCTAAGTGTTACCTAAGTGTGCCCTAAGTGTTACCTAAGTGTGCTCTAAGTGTTACCTAAGTGTGCCCTAAGTGTTACCTAAGTGTGCCCTAAGTGTTACCTAAGTGTACCCTAAGTGTTACCTAAGTGTGGCCTAAGTGTTACCTAAGTGTGCCCCAAGTGTTACCTAAGTGTGCCCTAAGTGTTAACTAAGTGTTACCTGAGTGTGCCCTAAGTGTTAACTAAGTGTTACTTAAGTGTTACCCAAGTGTGCCCTAAGTGTTACCTAAGTGTGCCCTAAGTGTTACCTAAGTGTGCCCTAAGTGTTACCTAAGTGTACCCTAAGTGTTACCTAAGTGTTACCTAAGTGTTACCCAAGTGTTACCTAAGTGTGCCCTAAGTGTTACCTAAGTGTGCCCTAAGTGTGCCCTAAGTGTTACCTAAGTGTACCCTTAGTGTTACCCAAGTGTTACCTAAGTGTTACCTAAGTGTTACCTAAGTGTGCCCTAAGTGTTACCTAAGTGTGCCCTAAGTGTTACCTAAGTGTGCCCTAAGTGTTACCCAAGTGTGCCCTAAGTGTTACCCAAGTGTGCCCTAAGTGTTACCTAAGTGTGCCCTAAGTGTGCCCTAAGTGTTACCTAAGTGTACCATAAGTGTTACCTAAGTGTTACCTAAGTGTTACCTAAGTGTTACCCAAGTGTTACCTAAGTGTGCCCTAAGTGTTACCTAAGTGTGCCCTAAGTGTGCCCTAAGTGTTACCTAAGTGTACCCTTAGTGTTACCCAAGTGTTACCTAAGTGTTACCTAAGTGTTACCTAAGTGTGCCCTAAGTGTTACCTAAGTGTGCCCTAAGTGTTACCTAAGTGTGCCCTAAGTGTGCCCTAAGTGTTACCTAAGTGTTACCCAAGTGTGCCCTAAGTGTGCCCTAAGTGTTACCTAAGTGTACCATAAGTGTTACCTAAGTGTTACCTAAGTGTTACCTAAGTGTTACCTAAGTGTTACCTAAGAGTTACCTAAGTGTTACATAAGTGTTACCTAAGTGTGCCCTAAGTGTTACCTAAGTGTGCCCTAAGTGTTACCTAAGTGTGCCCTAAGTGTTACCTAAGTGTGCCCTAAGTGTTACCTAAGTGTGCCCTAAGTGTGCCCTAAGTGTTACCTAAGTGTACCATAAGTGTTACCTAAGTGTTACCTAAGTGTTACCTAAGTGTTACCTAAGTGTTACCTAAGTGTTACCTAAGTGTTACCCAAGTGTTACCTAAGTGTGCCCTAAGTGTTACCTAAGTGTGCCCTAAGTGTGCCCTAAGTGTTACCTAAGTGTTACCTAAGTGTTAACTAAGTGTTACCTAAGTGTGCCCAAAGTGTTACCTAAGTGTGCCCTAAGTGTTACCTAAGTGTGCCCTAAGTGTTACCTAAGTGTACCCTAAGTGTTACCTAAGTGTTACCTAAGTGTTACCCAAGTGTGCCCTAAGTGTTACCTAAGTGTGCCCTAAGTGTTACCTAAGTGTGCCCTAAGTGTTACCTAAGTGTGCCATAAGTGTTACCCAAGTGTGCCCTAAGTGTTACCTAAGTGTGCCCCAAGTGTTACCTAAGTGTGCCCCAAGTGTTACCTAAGTGTGCCCTAAGTGTTAACTAAGTGTTACCTAAGTGTGCCCTAAGTGTTACCTAAGTGTGCCCTAAGTGTTACCTAAGTGTGCCCTAAGTGTTACCTAAGTGTGCCCCAAGTGTTACCTAAGTGTGCCCCAAGTGTTACCTAAGTGTGCCCTAAGTGTTAACTAAGTGTTACCTAAGTGTGCCCTAAGTGTTACCTAAGTGTGCCCTAAGTGTTACCTAAGTGTTACCTAAGTGTTACCTAAGTGTTACCTAAGTGTGCCCTAAGTGTTACCCAAGTGTTACCTAAGTGTTACCTAAGTGTTACCTAAGTGTTACCTAAGTGTTACCTAAGTGTTACCTAAGTGTGCCCTAAGTGTTACCTAAGTGTGCCCTAACTGTTACCTAAGTGTGCCCTAACTGTTACCTAAGTGTGCCCTAAGTGTTACCTAAGTATGCCCTAAGTGTTACCTAAGTGTACCCTTAGTGTTACCTAAGTGTTACCTAAGTGTTAACTAAGTGTTACTTAAGTGTTACCCAAGTGTGCCCTAAGTGTTACCTAAGTGTGCCCTAAGTGTTACCTAAGTGTGCCCTAAGTGTTACCTAAGTGTACCCTAAGTGTTACCTAAGTGTTACCTAAGTGTTACCCAAGTGTTACCTAAGTGTGCCCTAAGTGTTACCTAAGTGTGCCCTAAGTGTGCCCTAAGTGTTACCTAAGTGTACCCTTAGTGTTACCCAAGTGTTACCTAAGTGTTACCTAAGTGTTACCTAAGTGTGCCCTAAGTGTTACCTAAGTGTGCCCTAAGTGTTACCTAAGTGTGCCCTAAGTGTTACCTAAGTGTGCTTTAAGTGTTACCTAAGTGTGCCCTAAGTGTTACCTAAGTGTGCCCTAAGTGTTACCTAAGTGTTACCTAAGTGTACCCTAAGTGTTACCCAAGTGTGGCCTAAGTGTTACCTAAGTGTGCCCCAAGTGTTACCTAAGTGTGCCCAAAGTGTTAACTAAGTGTTACCTAAGTGTGCCCTAAGTGTTACCTAAGTGTACCATAAGTGTTACCTAAGTGTTACCTAAGTGTTACCTAAGTGTTACCTAAGAGTTACCTAAGTGTTACATATGTGTTACCTAAGTGTGCCCTAAGTGTTACCTAAGTGTGCGCTAAGTGTTACCTAAGTGTTACCTAAGTGTGCCCTAAGTGTTACCTAAGTGTGCCCTAAGTGTTACTTAAGTGTGGCCTAAGTGTTACCTAAGTGTGCCCTAAGTGTTACCCAAGTGTGCCCTAAGTGTAACCTAAGTGTGCCCCAAGTGTTACCTAAGTGTGCCCCAAGTGTTACCTAAGTGTGCCCTAAGTGTTAACTAAGTGTTACCTAAGTGTGCCCTAAGTGTTACCTAAGTGTGCCCTAAGTGTTACCTAAGTGTTACCTAAGTGTTACCTAAGTGTTACCTAAGTGTGCCCTAAGTGTTACCCAAGTGTTACCTAAGTGTTACCTAAGTGTTACCTAAGTGTTACCTAAGTATTACCTAAGTGTTACCTAAGTGTGCCCTAAGTGTTACCTAAGTGTGCCCTAAGTGTTACCTAAGTGTGCCCTAAGTGTTACCTAAGTGTGCCCTAAGTGTTACCTAAGTGTGCCCTAAGTGTTACCTAAGTGTACCCTTAGTGTTACCTAAGTGTTACCTAAGTGTTAACTAAGTGTTACTTAAGTGTTACCCAAGTGTGCCCTAAGTGTTACCTAAGTGTGCCCTAAGTGTTACCTAAGTGTGCCCTAAGTGTTACCTAAGTGTTACCTAAGTGTTACCTAAGTGTTACCCAAGTGTTACCTAAGTGTGCCCTAAGTGTTACCTAAGTGTGCCCTAAGTGTGCCCTAAGTGTTACCTAAGTGTACCCTTAGTGTTACCCAAGTGTTACCTAAGTGTTACCTAAGTGTTACCTAAGTGTGCCCTAAGTGTTACCTAAGTGTGCCCTAAGTGTTACCTAAGTGTGCCCTAAGTGTTACCCAAGTGTGCCCTAAGTGTTACCTAAGTGTGCCCTAAGTGTTACCTAAGTGTGCTCTAAGTGTTACCTAAGTGTGTCCTAAGTGTTACCTAAGTGTGCCCTAAGTGTTACCTAAGTGTGCCCTAATTGTTACCTAAGTGTGCCCTAAGTGTTACCTAAGTGTGCCCTAAGTGTTACCTAAGTGTGCCCTAAGTGTTACCTAAGTGTGCTCTAAGTGTTACCTAAGTGTGCCCTAAGTGTTACCTAAGTGTGCCCTAAGTGTTACCTAAGTGTACCCTAAGTGTTACCTAAGTGTGGCCTAAGTGTTACCTAAGTGTGCCCCAAGTGTTACCTAAGTGTGCCCTAAGTGTTAACTAAGTGTTACCTGAGTGTGCCCTAAGTGTTACCTAAGTGTACCCTAAGTGTTACCTAAGAGTTACCTAAGTGTTACATAAGTGTTACCTAAGTGTGCCCTAAGTGTTACCTAAGTGTTACCTAAGTGTGCCCTAAGTGTTACCTAAGTGTGCCCTAAGTGTTACCTAAGTGTGCCCTAAATGTTACCCAAGTGTTACCTAAGTGTGCCCTAAGTGTTACCTAAGTGTGCCCTAAGTGTTACCTAAGTGTGTCCTAACTGTTACCTAAGTGTGCCCTAACTGTTACCTAAGTGTGCCCTAAGTGTTACCTAAGTGTGCCCTAAGTGTTACCTAAGTGTGCCCTAAGTGTTACCTAAGTGTGCCCTAAGTGTTACCTAGGTGTGCCCTAAGTGTTACCTAAGTGTGCCCTAAGTGTTACCTAAGTGTGCCCTAAGTGTTACCTAAGTGTGCCCTAAGTGTTACCTAAGTGTGCCCTAAGTGTTACCTAAGTGTGCTTTAAGTGTTACCTAAGTGTGCCCTAAGTGTTACCTAAGTGTGCCATAAGTGTTACCTAAGTGTACCCTAAGTGTTACCCAAGTGTGGCCTAAGTGTTACCTAAGTGTGCCCCAAGTGTTACCTAAGTGTGCCCTAAGTGTTAACTAAGTGTTACCTAAGTGTGCCCTAAGTGTTACCTAAGTGTACCATAAGTGTTACCTAAGTGTTACCTAAGTGTTACCTAAGTGTTACCTAAGAGTTACCTAAGTGTTACATATGTGTTACCTAAGTGTGCCCTAAGTGTTACCTAAGTGTGCTCTAAGTGTTACCTAAGTGTGTCCTAAGTGTTACCTAAGTGTGCCCTAAGTGTTACCCAAGTGTGCCCTAAGTGTTACCTAAGTGTGCCCTAAGTGTTACCTAAGTGTGCTCTAAGTGTTACCTAAGTGTGTCCTAAGTGTTACCTAAGTGTGCCCTAAGTGTTACCTAAGTGTGCCCTAATTGTTACCTAAGTGTGCCCTAAGTGTTACCTAAGTGTGCCCTAAGTGTTACCTAAGTGTGCCCTAAGTGTTACCTAAGTGTGCTCTAAGTGTTACCTAAGTGTGCCCTAAGTGTTACCTAAGTGTGCCCTAAGTGTTACCTAAGTGTACCCTAAGTGTTACCTAAGTGTGGCCTAAGTGTTACCTAAGTGTGCCCCAAGTGTTACCTAAGTGTGCCCTAAGTGTTAACTAAGTGTTACCTGAGTGTGCCCTAAGTGTTAACTAAGTGTTACTTAAGTGTTACCCAAGTGTGCCCTAAGTGTTACCTAAGTGTGCCCTAAGTGTTACCTAAGTGTGCCCTAAGTGTTACCTAAGTGTACCCTAAGTGTTACCTAAGTGTTACCTAAGTGTTACCCAAGTGTTACCTAAGTGTGCCCTAAGTGTTACCTAAGTGTGCCCTAAGTGTGCCCTAAGTGTTACCTAAGTGTACCCTTAGTGTTACCCAAGTGTTACCTAAGTGTTACCTAAGTGTTACCTAAGTGTGCCCTAAGTGTTACCTAAGTGTGCCCTAAGTGTTACCTAAGTGTGCCCTAAGTGTTACCCAAGTGTGCCCTAAGTGTTACCCAAGTGTGCCCTAAGTGTTACCTAAGTGTGCCCTAAGTGTGCCCTAAGTGTTACCTAAGTGTACCATAAGTGTTACCTAAGTGTTACCTAAGTGTTACCTAAGTGTTACCCAAGTGTTACCTAAGTGTGCCCTAAGTGTTACCTAAGTGTGCCCTAAGTGTGCCCTAAGTGTTACCTAAGTGTACCCTTAGTGTTACCCAAGTGTTACCTAAGTGTTACCTAAGTGTTACCTAAGTGTGCCCTAAGTGTTACCTAAGTGTGCCCTAAGTGTTACCTAAGTGTGCCCTAAGTGTTACCTAAGTGTGCTCTAAGTGTTACCTAAGTGTGCCCTAAGTGTTACCTAAGTGTGCCCTAAGTGTTACCTAAGTGTTACCTAAGTGTACCCTAAGTGTTACCCAAGTGTGGCCTAAGTGTTACCTAAGTGTGCCCCAAGTGTTACCTAAGTGTGCCCCAAGTGTTAACTAAGTGTTACCTAAGTGTGCCCTAAGTGTTACCTAAGTGTACCATAAGTGTTACCTAAGTGTTACCTAAGTGTTACCTAAGTGTTACCTAAGAGTTACCTAAGTGTTACATATGTGTTACCTAAGTGTGCCCTAAGTGTTACCTAAGTGTGCGCTAAGTGTTACCTAAGTGTTACCTAAGTGTGCCCTAAGTGTTACCTAAGTGTGCCCTAAGTGTTACTTAAGTGTGGCCTAAGTGTTACCTAAGTGTGCCCTAAGTGTTACCCAAGTGTGCCCTAAGTGTAACCTAAGTGTGCCCCAAGTGTTACCTAAGTGTGCCCCAAGTGTTACCTAAGTGTGCCCTAAGTGTTAACTAAGTGTTACCTAAGTGTGCCCTAAGTGTTACCTAAGTGTGCCCTAAGTGTTACCTAAGTGTTACCTAAGTGTTACCTAAGTGTTACCTAAGTGTGCCCTAAGTGTTACCCAAGTGTTACCTAAGTGTTACCTAAGTGTTACCTAAGTGTTACCTAAGTATTACCTAAGTGTTACCTAAGTGTGCCCTAAGTGTTACCTAAGTGTGCCCTAACTGTTACCTAAGTGTGCCCTAACTGTTACCTAAGTGTGCCCTAAGTGTTACCTAAGTGTGCCCTAAGTGTTACCTAAGTGTACCCTTAGTGTTACCTAAGTGTTACCTAAGTGTTAACTAAGTGTTACTTAAGTGTTACCCAAGTGTGCCCTAAGTGTTACCTAAGTGTGCCCTAAGTGTTACCTAAGTGTGCCCTAAGTGTTACCTAAGTGTTACCTAACTGTTACCTAAGTGTTACCCAAGTGTTACCTAAGTGTGCCCTAAGTGTTACCTAAGTGTGCCCTAAGTGTGCCCTAAGTGTTACCTAAGTGTACCCTTAGTGTTACCCAAGTGTTACCTAAGTGTTACCTAAGTGTTACCTAAGTGTGCCCTAAGTGTTACCTAAGTGTGCCCTAAGTGTTACCTAAGTGTGCCCTAAGTGTTACCCAAGTGTGCCCTAAGTGTTACCTAAGTGTGCCCTAAGTGTTACCTAAGTGTGCTCTAAGTGTTACCTAAGTGTGTCCTAAGTGTTACCTAAGTGTGCCCTAAGTGTTACCTAAGTGTGCCCTAATTGTTACCTAAGTGTGCCCTAAGTGTTACCTAAGTGTGCCCTAAGTGTTACCTAAGTGTGCCCTAAGTGTTACCTAAGTGTGCTCTAAGTGTTACCTAAGTGTGCCCTAAGTGTTACCTAAGTGTGCCCTAAGTGTTACCTAAGTGTACCCTAAGTGTTACCTAAGTGTGGCCTAAGTGTTACCTAAGTGTGCCCCAAGTGTTACCTAAGTGTGCCCTAAGTGTTAACTAAGTGTTACCTGAGTGTGCCCTAAGTGTTACCTAAGTGTACCCTAAGTGTTACCTAAGAGTTACCTAAGTGTTACATAAGTGTTACCTAAGTGTGCCCTAAGTGTTACCTAAGTGTTACCTAAGTGTGCCCTAAGTGTTACCTAAGTGTGCCCTAAGTGTTACCTAAGTGTGCCCTAAATGTTACCCAAGTGTTACCTAAGTGTGCCCTAAGTGTTACCTAAGTGTGCCCTAAGTGTTACCTAAGTGTGTCCTAACTGTTACCTAAGTGTGCCCTAACTGTTACCTAAGTGTGCCCTAAGTGTTACCTAAGTGTGCCCTAAGTGTTACCTAAGTGTGCCCTAAGTGTTACCTAAGTGTGCCCTAAGTGTTACCTAGGTGTGCCCTAAGTGTTACCTAAGTGTGCCCTAAGTGTTACCTAAGTGTGCCCTAAGTGTTACCTAAGTGTGCCCTAAGTGTTACCTAAGTGTGCCCTAAGTGTTACCTAAGTGTGCTTTAAGTGTTACCTAAGTGTGCCCTAAGTGTTACCTAAGTGTGCCCTAAGTGTTACCTAAGTGTACCCTAAGTGTTACCCAAGTGTGGCCTAAGTGTTACCTAAGTGTGCCCCAAGTGTTACCTAAGTGTGCCCTAAGTGTTAACTAAGTGTTACCTAAGTGTGCCCTAAGTGTTACCTAAGTGTACCATAAGTGTTACCTAAGTGTTACCTAAGTGTTACCTAAGTGTTACCTAAGAGTTACCTAAGTGTTACATATGTGTTACCTAAGTGTGCCCTAAGTGTTACCTAAGTGTGCTCTAAGTGTTACCTAAGTGTGTCCTAAGTGTTACCTAAGTGTGCCCTAAGTGTTACCCAAGTGTGCCCTAAGTGTTACCTAAGTGTGCCCTAAGTGTTACCTAAGTGTGCTCTAAGTGTTACCTAAGTGTGTCCTAAGTGTTACCTAAGTGTGCCCTAAGTGTTACCTAAGTGTGCCCTAATTGTTACCTAAGTGTGCCCTAAGTGTTACCTAAGTGTGCCCTAAGTGTTACCTAAGTGTGCCCTAAGTGTTACCTAAGTGTGCTCTAAGTGTTACCTAAGTGTGCCCTAAGTGTTACCTAAGTGTGCCCTAAGTGTTACCTAAGTGTACCCTAAGTGTTACCTAAGTGTGGCCTAAGTGTTACCTAAGTGTGCCCCAAGTGTTACCTAAGTGTGCCCTAAGTGTTAACTAAGTGTTACCTGAGTGTGCCCTAAGTGTTAACTAAGTGTTACTTAAGTGTTACCCAAGTGTGCCCTAAGTGTTACCTAAGTGTGCCCTAAGTGTTACCTAAGTGTGCCCTAAGTGTTACCTAAGTGTACCCTAAGTGTTACCTAAGTGTTACCTAAGTGTTACCCAAGTGTTACCTAAGTGTGCCCTAAGTGTTACCTAAGTGTGCCCTAAGTGTGCCCTAAGTGTTACCTAAGTGTACCCTTAGTGTTACCCAAGTGTTACCTAAGTGTTACCTAAGTGTTACCTAAGTGTGCCCTAAGTGTTACCTAAGTGTGCCCTAAGTGTTACCTAAGTGTGCCCTAAGTGTTACCCAAGTGTGCCCTAAGTGTTACCCAAGTGTGCCCTAAGTGTTACCTAAGTGTGCCCTAAGTGTGCCCTAAGTGTTACCTAAGTGTACCATAAGTGTTACCTAAGTGTTACCTAAGTGTTACCTAAGTGTTACCTAAGTGTTACCTAAGAGTTACCTAAGTGTTACATAAGTGTTACCTAAGTGTGCCCTAAGTGTTACCTAAGTGTGCCCTAAGTGTTACCTAAGTGTGCCCTAAGTGTTACCTAAGTGTGCCCTAAGTGTTACCTAAGTGTGCCCTAAGTGTGCCCTAAGTGTTACCTAAGTGTACCATAAGTGTTACCTAAGTGTTACCTAAGTGTTACCTAAGTGTTACCTAAGTGTTACCTAAGTGTTACCTAAGTGTTACCTAAGTGTTACCTAAGTGTGCCCTAAGTGTTACCTAAGTGTGCCCTAAGTGTGCCCTAAGTGTTACCTAAGTGTACCCTTAGTGTTACCCAAGTGTTACCTAAGTGTTAACTAAGTGTTACCTAAGTGTGCCCAAAGTGTTACCTAAGTGTGCCCTAAGTGTTACCTAAGTGTGCCCTAAGTGTTACCTAAGTGTACCCTAAGTGTTACCTAAGTGTTACCTAAGTGTTACCCAAGTGTGCCCTAAGTGTTACCTAAGTGTGCCCTAAGTGTTACCTAAGTGTGCCCTAAGTGTTACCTAAGTGTGCCATAAGTGTTACCCAAGTGTGCCCTAAGTGTTACCTAAGTGTGCCCCAAGTGTTACCTAAGTGTGCCCCAAGTGTTACCTAAGTGTGCCCTAAGTGTTAACTAAGTGTTACCTAAGTGTGCCCTAAGTGTTACCTAAGTGTGCCCTAAGTGTTACCTAAGTGTGCCCTAAGTGTTACCTAAGTGTGCCCCAAGTGTTACCTAAGTGTGCCCCAAGTGTTACCTAAGTGTGCCCTAAGTGTTAACTAAGTGTTACCTAAGTGTGCCCTAAGTGTTACCTAAGTGTGCCCTAAGTGTTACCTAAGTGTTACCTAAGAGTTACCTAAGTGTTACATATGTGTTACCTAAGTGTGCCCTAAGTGTTACCTAAGTGTGCGCTAAGTGTTACCTAAGTGTTACCTAAGTGTGCCCTAAGTGTTACCTAAGTGTGCCCTAAGTGTTACTTAAGTGTGGCCTAAGTGTTACCTAAGTGTGCCCTAAGTGTTACCCAAGTGTGCCCTAAGTGTAACCTAAGTGTGCCCCAAGTGTTACCTAAGTGTGCCCCAAGTGTTACCTAAGTGTGCCCTAAGTGTTAACTAAGTGTTACCTAAGTGTGCCCTAAGTGTTACCTAAGTGTGCCCTAAGTGTTACCTAAGTGTTACCTAAGTGTTACCTAAGTGTTACCTAAGTGTGCCCTAAGTGTTACCCAAGTGTTACCTAAGTGTTACCTAAGTGTTACCTAAGTGTTACCTAAGTATTACCTAAGTGTTACCTAAGTGTGCCCTAAGTGTTACCTAAGTGTGCCCTAACTGTTACCTAAGTGTGCCCTAAGTGTTACCTAAGTGTGCCCTAAGTGTTACCTAAGTGTGCCCTAAGTGTTACCTAAGTGTACCCTTAGTGTTACCTAAGTGTTACCTAAGTGTTAACTAAGTGTTACTTAAGTGTTACCCAAGTGTGTCCTAAGTGTTACCTAAGTGTGCCCTAAGTGTTACCTAAGTGTGCCCTAAGTGTTACCTAAGTGTTACCTAAGTGTTACCTAAGTGTTACCCAAGTGTTACCTAAGTGTGCCCTAAGTGTTACCTAAGTGTGCCCTAAGTGTGCCCTAAGTGTTACCTAAGTGTACCCTTAGTGTTACCCAAGTGTTACCTAAGTGTTACCTAAGTGTTACCTAAGTGTGCCCTAAGTGTTACCTAAGTGTGCTCTAAGTGTTACCTAAGTGTGCCCTAAGTGTTACCTAAGTGTGCCCTAAGTGTTACCTAAGTGTGCCCTAATTGTTACCTAAGTGTGCCCTAAGTGTTACCTAAGTGTGCCCTAAGTGTTACCTAAGTGTTACCTAAGTGTTACCCAAGTGTTACCTAAGTGTGCCCTAAGTGTTACCTAAGTGTGCCCTAAGTGTGCCCTAAGTGTTACCTAAGTGTACCCTTAGTGTTACCCAAGTGTTACCTAAGTGTTACCTAAGTGTACCCTAAGTGTTACCCAAGTGTGGCCTAAGTGTTACCTAAGTGTGCCCCAAGTGTTACCTAAGTGTGCCCAAAGTGTTAACTAAGTGTTACCTAAGTGTGCCCTAAGTGTTACCTAAGTGTACCATAAGTGTTACCTAAGTGTTACCTAAGTGTTACCTAAGTGTTACCTAAGAGTTACCTAAGTGTTACATATGTGTTACCTAAGTGTGCCCTAAGTGTTACCTAAGTGTGCGCTAAGTGTTACCTAAGTGTTACCTAAGTGTGCCCTAAGTGTTACCTAAGTGTGCCCTAAGTGTTACTTAAGTGTGGCCTAAGTGTACCCTAAGTGTTACCTAGGTGTGGCCTAAGTGTTACCTAAGTGTGCCCCAAGTGTTACCTAAGTGTGCCCTAAGTGTTAACTAAGTGTTACCTGAGTGTGCCCTAAGTGTTAACTAAGTGTTACTTAAGTGTTACCCAAGTGTGCCCTAAGTGTTACCTAAGTGTGCCCTAAGTGTTACCTAAGTGTGCCCTAAGTGTTACCTAAGTGTACCCTAAGTGTTACCTAAGTGTTACCTAAGTGTTACCCAAGTGTTACCTAAGTGTGCCCTAAGTGTTACCTAAGTGTGCCCTAAGTGTGCCCTAAGTGTTACCTAAGTGTACCCTTAGTGTTACCCAAGTGTTACCTAAGTGTTACCTAAGTGTTACCTAAGTGTGCCCTAAGTGTTACCTAAGTGTACCATAAGTGTTACCTAAGTGTTACCTAAGTGTTACCTAAGTGTTACCTAAGTGTTACCTAAGAGTTACCTAAGTGTTACATAAGTGTTACCTAAGTGTGCCCTAAGTGTTACCTAAGTGTGCCCTAAGTGTTACCTAAGTGTGCCCTAAGTGTTACCTAAGTGTGCCCTAAGTGTTACCTAAGTGTGCCCTAAGTGTGCCCTAAGTGTTACCTAAGTGTTACCTAAGTGTTACCTAAGTGTTACCTAAGTGTTACCTAAGTGTTACCCAAGTGTTACCTAAGTGTGCCCTAAGTGTTACCTAAGTGTGCCCTAAGTGTGCCCTAAGTGTTACCTAAGTGTACCCTTAGTGTTACCCAAGTGTTACCTAAGTGTTAACTAAGTGTTACCTAAGTGTGCCCAAAGTGTTACCTAAGTGTGCCCTAAGTGTTACCTAAGTGTGCCCTAAGTGTTACCTAAGTGTACCCTAAGTGTTACCTAAGTGTTACCTAAGTGTTACCCAAGTGTGCCCTAAGTGTTACCTAAGTGTGCCCTAAGTGTTACCTAAGTGTGCCCTAAGTGTTACCTAAGTGTGCCATAAGTGTTACCCAAGTGTGCCCTAAGTGTTACCTAAGTGTGCCCCAAGTGTTACCTAAGTGTGCCCCAAGTGTTACCTAAGTGTGCCCTAAGTGTTAACTAAGTGTTACCTAAGTGTGCCCTAAGTGTTACCTAAGTGTGCCCTAAGTGTTACCTAAGTGTGCCCTAAGTGTTACCTAAGTGTGCCCCAAGTGTTACCTAAGTGTGCCCCAAGTGTTACCTAAGTGTGCCCTAAGTGTTAACTAAGTGTTACCTAAGTGTGCCCTAAGTGTTACCTAAGTGTGCCCTAAGTGTTACCTAAGTGTTACCTAAGTGTTACCTAAGTGTTACCTAAGTGTGCCCTAAGTGTTACCCAAGTGTTACCTAAGTGTTACCTAAGTGTTACCTAAGTGTTACCTAAGTATTACCTAAGTGTTACCTAAGTGTGCCCTAAGTGTTACCTAAGTGTGCCCTAACTGTTACCTAAGTGTGCCCTAACTGTTACCTAAGTGTGCCCTAAGTGTTACCTAAGTATGCCCTAAGTGTTACCTAAGTGTACCCTTAGTGTTACCTAAGTGTTACCTAAGTGTTAACTAAGTGTTACTTAAGTGTTACCCAAGTGTGCCCTAAGTGTTACCTAAGTGTGCCCTAAGTGTTACCTAAGTGTGCCCTAAGTGTTACCTAAGTGTACCCTAAGTGTTACCTAAGTGTTACCTAAGTGTTACCCAAGTGTTACCTAAGTGTGCCCTAAGTGTTACCTAAGTGTGCCCTAAGTGTGCCCTAAGTGTTACCTAAGTGTACCCTTAGTGTTACCCAAGTGTTACCTAAGTGTTACCTAAGTGTTACCTAAGTGTGCCCTAAGTGTTACCTAAGTGTGCCCTAAGTGTTACCTAAGTGTGCCCTAAGTGTTACCTAAGTGTGCTTTAAGTGTTACCTAAGTGTGCCCTAAGTGTTACCTAAGTGTGCCCTAAGTGTTACCTAAGTGTTACCTAAGTGTACCCTAAGTGTTACCCAAGTGTGGCCTAAGTGTTACCTAAGTGTGCCCCAAGTGTTACCTAAGTGTGCCCAAAGTGTTAACTAAGTGTTACCTAAGTGTGCCCTAAGTGTTACCTAAGTGTACCCTAAGTGTTACCTAAGTGTGGCCTAAGTGTTACCTAAGTGTGCCCCAAGTGTTACCTAAGTGTGCCCTAAGTGTTAACTAAGTGTTACCTAAGTGTTACCTAAGTGTTACCCAAGTGTTACCTAAGTGTGCCCTAAGTGTTACCTAAGTGTGCCCTAAGTGTGCCCTAAGTGTTACCTAAGTGTACCCTTAGTGTTACCCAAGTGTTACCTAAGTGTTAACTAAGTGTTACCTAAGTGTGCCCAAAGTGTTACCTAAGTGTGCCCTAAGTGTTACCTAAGTGTGCCCTAAGTGTTACCTAAGTGTACCCTAAGTGTTACCTAAGTGTTACCTAAGTGTTACCCAAGTGTGCCCTAAGTGTTACCTAAGTGTGCCCTAAGTGTTACCTAAGTGTGCCCTAAGTGTTACCTAAGTGTGCCATAAGTGTTACCCAAGTGTGCCCTAAGTGTTACCTAAGTGTGCCCCAAGTGTTACCTAAGTGTGCCCCAAGTGTTACCTAAGTGTTACCTAAGTGTTACCTAAGTGTTACCTAAGTATTACCTAAGTGTTACCTAAGTGTGCCCTAAGTGTTACCTAAGTGTGCCCTAACTGTTACCTAAGTGTGCCCTAACTGTTACCTAAGTGTGCCCTAAGTGTTACCTAAGTGTGCCCTAAGTGTTACCTAAGTGTACCCTTAGTGTTACCTAAGTGTTACCTAAGTGTTAACTAAGTGTTACTTAAGTGTTACCCAAGTGTGTCCTAAGTGTTACCTAAGTGTGCCCTAAGTGTTACCTAAGTGTGCCCTAAGTGTTACCTAAGTGTTACCTAAGTGTTACCTAAGTGTTACCCAAGTGTTACCTAAGTGTGCCCTAAGTGTTACCTAAGTGTGCCCTAAGTGTGCCCTAAGTGTTACCTAAGTGTACCCTTAGTGTTACCCAAGTGTTACCTAAGTGTTACCTAAGTGTTACCTAAGTGTGCCCTAAGTGTTACCTAAGTGTGCTCTAAGTGTTACCTAAGTGTGCCCTAAGTGTTACCTAAGTGTGCCCTAAGTGTTACCTAAGTGTGCCCTAATTGTTACCTAAGTGTGCCCTAAGTGTTACCTAAGTGTGCCCTAAGTGTTACCTAAGTGTTACCTAAGTGTTACCCAAGTGTTACCTAAGTGTGCCCTAAGTGTTACCTAAGTGTGCCCTAAGTGTGCCCTAAGTGTTACCTAAGTGTACCCTTAGTGTTACCCAAGTGTTACCTAAGTGTTACCTAAGTGTACCCTAAGTGTTACCCAAGTGTGGCCTAAGTGTTACCTAAGTGTGCCCCAAGTGTTACCTAAGTGTGCCCAAAGTGTTAACTAAGTGTTACCTAAGTGTGCCCTAAGTGTTACCTAAGTGTACCATAAGTGTTACCTAAGTGTTACCTAAGTGTTACCTAAGTGTTACCTAAGAGTTACCTAAGTGTTACATATGTGTTACCTAAGTGTGCCCTAAGTGTTACCTAAGTGTGCGCTAAGTGTTACCTAAGTGTTACCTAAGTGTGCCCTAAGTGTTACCTAAGTGTGCCCTAAGTGTTACTTAAGTGTGGCCTAAGTGTACCCTAAGTGTTACCTAGGTGTGGCCTAAGTGTTACCTAAGTGTGCCCCAAGTGTTACCTAAGTGTGCCCTAAGTGTTAACTAAGTGTTACCTGAGTGTGCCCTAAGTGTTAACTAAGTGTTACTTAAGTGTTACCCAAGTGTGCCCTAAGTGTTACCTAAGTGTGCCCTAAGTGTTACCTAAGTGTGCCCTAAGTGTTACCTAAGTGTACCCTAAGTGTTACCTAAGTGTTACCTAAGTGTTACCCAAGTGTTACCTAAGTGTGCCCTAAGTGTTACCTAAGTGTGCCCTAAGTGTGCCCTAAGTGTTACCTAAGTGTACCCTTAGTGTTACCCAAGTGTTACCTAAGTGTTACCTAAGTGTTACCTAAGTGTGCCCTAAGTGTTACCTAAGTGTACCATAAGTGTTACCTAAGTGTTACCTAAGTGTTACCTAAGTGTTACCTAAGTGTTACCTAAGAGTTACCTAAGTGTTACATAAGTGTTACCTAAGTGTGCCCTAAGTGTTACCTAAGTGTGCCCTAAGTGTTACCTAAGTGTGCCCTAAGTGTTACCTAAGTGTGCCCTAAGTGTTACCTAAGTGTGCCCTAAGTGTGCCCTAAGTGTTACCTAAGTGTTACCTAAGTGTTACCTAAGTGTTACCTAAGTGTTACCTAAGTGTTACCCAAGTGTTACCTAAGTGTGCCCTAAGTGTTACCTAAGTGTGCCCTAAGTGTGCCCTAAGTGTTACCTAAGTGTACCCTTAGTGTTACCCAAGTGTTACCTAAGTGTTAACTAAGTGTTACCTAAGTGTGCCCAAAGTGTTACCTAAGTGTGCCCTAAGTGTTACCTAAGTGTGCCCTAAGTGTTACCTAAGTGTACCCTAAGTGTTACCTAAGTGTTACCTAAGTGTTACCCAAGTGTGCCCTAAGTGTTACCTAAGTGTGCCCTAAGTGTTACCTAAGTGTGCCCTAAGTGTTACCTAAGTGTGCCATAAGTGTTACCCAAGTGTGCCCTAAGTGTTACCTAAGTGTGCCCCAAGTGTTACCTAAGTGTGCCCCAAGTGTTACCTAAGTGTGCCCTAAGTGTTAACTAAGTGTTACCTAAGTGTGCCCTAAGTGTTACCTAAGTGTGCCCTAAGTGTTACCTAAGTGTGCCCTAAGTGTTACCTAAGTGTGCCCCAAGTGTTACCTAAGTGTGCCCCAAGTGTTACCTAAGTGTGCCCTAAGTGTTAACTAAGTGTTACCTAAGTGTGCCCTAAGTGTTACCTAAGTGTGCCCTAAGTGTTACCTAAGTGTTACCTAAGTGTTACCTAAGTGTTACCTAAGTGTGCCCTAAGTGTTACCCAAGTGTTACCTAAGTGTTACCTAAGTGTTACCTAAGTGTTACCTAAGTATTACCTAAGTGTTACCTAAGTGTGCCCTAAGTGTTACCTAAGTGTGCCCTAACTGTTACCTAAGTGTGCCCTAACTGTTACCTAAGTGTGCCCTAAGTGTTACCTAAGTATGCCCTAAGTGTTACCTAAGTGTACCCTTAGTGTTACCTAAGTGTTACCTAAGTGTTAACTAAGTGTTACTTAAGTGTTACCCAAGTGTGCCCTAAGTGTTACCTAAGTGTGCCCTAAGTGTTACCTAAGTGTGCCCTAAGTGTTACCTAAGTGTACCCTAAGTGTTACCTAAGTGTTACCTAAGTGTTACCCAAGTGTTACCTAAGTGTGCCCTAAGTGTTACCTAAGTGTGCCCTAAGTGTGCCCTAAGTGTTACCTAAGTGTACCCTTAGTGTTACCCAAGTGTTACCTAAGTGTTACCTAAGTGTTACCTAAGTGTGCCCTAAGTGTTACCTAAGTGTGCCCTAAGTGTTACCTAAGTGTGCCCTAAGTGTTACCTAAGTGTGCTTTAAGTGTTACCTAAGTGTGCCCTAAGTGTTACCTAAGTGTGCCCTAAGTGTTACCTAAGTGTTACCTAAGTGTACCCTAAGTGTTACCCAAGTGTGGCCTAAGTGTTACCTAAGTGTGCCCCAAGTGTTACCTAAGTGTGCCCAAAGTGTTAACTAAGTGTTACCTAAGTGTGCCCTAAGTGTTACCTAAGTGTACCCTAAGTGTTACCTAAGTGTGGCCTAAGTGTTACCTAAGTGTGCCCCAAGTGTTACCTAAGTGTGCCCTAAGTGTTAACTAAGTGTTACCTGAGTGTGCCCTAAGTGTTAACTAAGTGTTACTTAAGTGTTACCCAAGTGTGCCCTAAGTGTTACCTAAGTGTGCCCTAAGTGTTACCTAAGTGTGCCCTAAGTGTTACCTAAGTGTACCCTAAGTGTTACCTAAGTGTTACCTAAGTGTTACCCAAGTGTTACCTAAGTGTGCCCTAAGTGTTACCTAAGTGTGCCCTAAGTGTGCCCTAAGTGTTACCTAAGTGTACCCTTAGTGTTACCCAAGTGTTACCTAAGTGTTACCTAAGTGTTACCTAAGTGTGCCCTAAGTGTTACCTAAGTGTGCCCTAAGTGTTACCTAAGTGTGCCCTAAGTGTTACCCAAGTGTGCCCTAAGTGTTACCCAAGTGTGCCCTAAGTGTTACCTAAGTGTGCCCTAAGTGTGCCCTAAGTGTTACCTAAGTGTACCATAAGTGTTACCTAAGTGTTACCTAAGTGTTACCTAAGAGTTACCTAAGTGTTACATAAGTGTTACCTAAGTGTGCCCTAAGTGTTACCTAAGTGTGCCCTAAGTGTTACCTAAGTGTGCCCTAAGTGTTACCTAAGTGTGCCCTAAGTGTTACCTAAGTGTGCCCTAAGTGTGCCCTAAGTGTTACCTAAGTGTACCATAAGTGTTACCTAAGTGTTACCTAAGTGTTACCTAAGTGTTACCTAAGTGTTACCTAAGTGTTACCTAAGTGTTACCCAAGTGTTACCTAAGTGTGCCCTAAGTGTTACCTAAGTGTGCCCTAAGTGTGCCCTAAGTGTTACCTAAGTGTACCCTTAGTGTTACCCAAGTGTTACCTAAGTGTTAACTAAGTGTTACCTAAGTGTGCCCAAAGTGTTACCTAAGTGTGCCCTAAGTGTTACCTAAGTGTGCCCTAAGTGTTACCTAAGTGTACCCTAAGTGTTACCTAAGTGTTACCTAAGTGTTACCCAAGTGTGCCCTAAGTGTTACCTAAGTGTGCCCTAAGTGTTACCTAAGTGTGCCCTAAGTGTTACCTAAGTGTGCCATAAGTGTTACCCAAGTGTGCCCTAAGTGTTACCTAAGTGTGCCCCAAGTGTTACCTAAGTGTGCCCCAAGTGTTACCTAAGTGTGCCCTAAGTGTTAACTAAGTGTTACCTAAGTGTGCCCTAAGTGTTACCTAAGTGTGCCCTAAGTGTTACCTAAGTGTGCCCTAAGTGTTACCTAAGTGTGCCCCAAGTGTTACCTAAGTGTGCCCCAAGTGTTACCTAAGTGTGCCCTAAGTGTTAACTAAGTGTTACCTAAGTGTGCCCTAAGTGTTACCTAAGTGTGCCCTAAGTGTTACCTAAGTGTTACCTAAGTGTTACCTAAGTGTTACCTAAGTGTGCCCTAAGTGTTACCCAAGTGTTACCTAAGTGTTACCTAAGTGTTACCTAAGTGTTACCTAAGTATTACCTAAGTGTTACCTAAGTGTGCCCTAAGTGTTACCTAAGTGTGCCCTAACTGTTACCTAAGTGTGCCCTAACTGTTACCTAAGTGTGCCCTAAGTGTTACCTAAGTATGCCCTAAGTGTTACCTAAGTGTACCCTTAGTGTTACCTAAGTGTTACCTAAGTGTTAACTAAGTGTTACTTAAGTGTTACCCAAGTGTGCCCTAAGTGTTACCTAAGTGTGCCCTAAGTGTTACCTAAGTGTGCCCTAAGTGTTACCTAAGTGTACCCTAAGTGTTACCTAAGTGTTACCTAAGTGTTACCCAAGTGTTACCTAAGTGTGCCCTAAGTGTTACCTAAGTGTGCCCTAAGTGTGCCCTAAGTGTTACCTAAGTGTACCCTTAGTGTTACCCAAGTGTTACCTAAGTGTTACCTAAGTGTACCCTAAGTGTTACCCAAGTGTGGCCTAAGTGTTACCTAAGTGTGCCCCAAGTGTTACCTAAGTGTGCCCAAAGTGTTAACTAAGTGTTACCTAAGTGTGCCCTAAGTGTTACCTAAGTGTACCATAAGTGTTACCTAAGTGTTACCTAAGTGTTACCTAAGTGTTACCTAAGAGTTACCTAAGTGTTACATATGTGTTACCTAAGTGTGCCCTAAGTGTTACCTAAGTGTGCGCTAAGTGTTACCTAAGTGTTACCTAAGTGTGCCCTAAGTGTTACCTAAGTGTGCCCTAAGTGTTACTTAAGTGTGGCCTAAGTGTTACCTAAGTGTGCCCTAAGTGTTACCCAAGTGTGCCCTAAGTGTAACCTAAGTGTGCCCCAAGTGTTACCTAAGTGTGCCCCAAGTGTTACCTAAGTGTGCCCTAAGTGTTAACTAAGTGTTACCTAAGTGTGCCCTAAGTGTTACCTAAGTGTGCCCTAAGTGTTACCTAAGTGTTACCTAAGTGTTACCTAAGTGTTACCTAAGTGTGCCCTAAGTGTTACCCAAGTGTTACCTAAGTGTTACCTAAGTGTTACCTAAGTGTTACCTAAGTATTACCTAAGTGTTACCTAAGTGTGCCCTAAGTGTTACCTAAGTGTGCCCTAACTGTTACCTAAGTGTGCCCTAACTGTTACCTAAGTGTGCCCTAAGTGTTACCTAAGTGTGCCCTAAGTGTTACCTAAGTGTACCCTTAGTGTTACCTAAGTGTTACCTAAGTGTTAACTAAGTGTTACTTAAGTGTTACCCAAGTGTGCCCTAAGTGTTACCTAAGTGTGCCCTAAGTGTTACCTAAGTGTGCCCTAAGTGTTACCTAAGTGTTACCTAAGTGTTACCTAAGTGTTACCCAAGTGTTACCTAAGTGTGCCCTAAGTGTTACCTAAGTGTGCCCTAAGTGTGCCCTAAGTGTTACCTAAGTGTACCCTTAGTGTTACCCAAGTGTTACCTAAGTGTTACCTAAGTGTTACCTAAGTGTGCCCTAAGTGTTACCTAAGTGTGCCCTAAGTGTTACCTAAGTGTGCCCTAAGTGTTACCCAAGTGTGCCCTAAGTGTTACCTAAGTGTGCCCTAAGTGTTACCTAAGTGTGCTCTAAGTGTTACCTAAGTGTGTCCTAAGTGTTACCTAAGTGTGCCCTAAGTGTTACCTAAGTGTGCCCTAATTGTTACCTAAGTGTGCCCTAAGTGTTACCTAAGTGTGCCCTAAGTGTTACCTAAGTGTGCCCTAAGTGTTACCTAAGTGTGCTCTAAGTGTTACCTAAGTGTGCCCTAAGTGTTACCTAAGTGTGCCCTAAGTGTTACCTAAGTGTACCCTAAGTGTTACCTAAGTGTGGCCTAAGTGTTACCTAAGTGTGCCCCAAGTGTTACCTAAGTGTGCCCTAAGTGTTAACTAAGTGTTACCTGAGTGTGCCCTAAGTGTTACCTAAGTGTACCCTAAGTGTTACCTAAGAGTTACCTAAGTGTTACATAAGTGTTACCTAAGTGTGCCCTAAGTGTTACCTAAGTGTTACCTAAGTGTGCCCTAAGTGTTACCTAAGTGTGCCCTAAGTGTTACCTAAGTGTGCCCTAAATGTTACCCAAGTGTTACCTAAGTGTGCCCTAAGTGTTACCTAAGTGTGCCCTAAGTGTTACCTAAGTGTGTCCTAACTGTTACCTAAGTGTGCCCTAACTGTTACCTAAGTGTGCCCTAAGTGTTACCTAAGTGTGCCCTAAGTGTTACCTAAGTGTGCCCTAAGTGTTACCTAAGTGTGCCCTAAGTGTTACCTAGGTGTGCCCTAAGTGTTACCTAAGTGTGCCCTAAGTGTTACCTAAGTGTGCCCTAAGTGTTACCTAAGTGTGCCCTAAGTGTTACCTAAGTGTGCCCTAAGTGTTACCTAAGTGTGCTTTAAGTGTTACCTAAGTGTGCCCTAAGTGTTACCTAAGTGTGCCCTAAGTGTTACCTAAGTGTACCCTAAGTGTTACCCAAGTGTGGCCTAAGTGTTACCTAAGTGTGCCCCAAGTGTTACCTAAGTGTGCCCTAAGTGTTAACTAAGTGTTACCTAAGTGTGCCCTAAGTGTTACCTAAGTGTACCATAAGTGTTACCTAAGTGTTACCTAAGTGTTACCTAAGTGTTACCTAAGAGTTACCTAAGTGTTACATATGTGTTACCTAAGTGTGCCCTAAGTGTTACCTAAGTGTGCTCTAAGTGTTACCTAAGTGTGCCCTAAGTGTTACCTAAGTGTGCCCTAAGTGTTACCTAAGTGTGCTCTAAGTGTTACCTAAGTGTGCCCTAAGTGTTACCTAAGTGTGCCCTAAGTGTTACCTAAGTGTACCCTAAGTGTTACCTAAGTGTGGCCTAAGTGTTACCTAAGTGTGCCCCAAGTGTTACCTAAGTGTGCCCTAAGTGTTAACTAAGTGTTACCTGAGTGTGCCCTAAGTGTTAACTAAGTGTTACTTAAGTGTTACCCAAGTGTGCCCTAAGTGTTACCTAAGTGTGCCCTAAGTGTTACCTAAGTGTGCCCTAAGTGTTACCTAAGTGTACCCTAAGTGTTACCTAAGTGTTACCTAAGTGTTACCCAAGTGTTACCTAAGTGTGCCCTAAGTGTTACCTAAGTGTGCCCTAAGTGTGCCCTAAGTGTTACCTAAGTGTACCCTTAGTGTTACCCAAGTGTTACCTAAGTGTTACCTAAGTGTTACCTAAGTGTGCCCTAAGTGTTACCTAAGTGTGCCCTAAGTGTTACCTAAGTGTGCCCTAAGTGTTACCCAAGTGTGCCCTAAGTGTTACCCAAGTGTGCCCTAAGTGTTACCTAAGTGTGCCCTAAGTGTGCCCTAAGTGTTACCTAAGTGTACCATAAGTGTTACCTAAGTGTTACCTAAGTGTTACCTAAGTGTTACCCAAGTGTTACCTAAGTGTGCCCTAAGTGTTACCTAAGTGTGCCCTAAGTGTGCCCTAAGTGTTACCTAAGTGTACCCTTAGTGTTACCCAAGTGTTACCTAAGTGTTACCTAAGTGTTACCTAAGTGTGCCCTAAGTGTTACCTAAGTGTGCCCTAAGTG